>CM057009.1:49420444-50642944 GCA_029891345.1 Dryococelus australis | reverse complement strand
TCATTGTGCTGTAACAGTGGCGAAACAACATCCGGTTTAGGAAGCTTTTCGGCGCCCCCTTAGATGAGTGGGGAAACAAAGCTTTAGGCGCCCCTAAGATATTTTTGCTACCTTTGCAAATGTCACTTTGTTACGATAAGTGCCCAAATTACATTATAAAATATAAAAATATAACTATAATCTAGACGTGCAAACGCTATGGATGAGAAACATATTACAACCATTTTTCGGCCAGACATGAACTGAATATATTATGATTCAAGTCAGGTTAAATTGGGAACATCATTGCGAGGTCAGGAATAGGAGATTTACTAATCATTACAACGCATCTCAGTGAACATATTTTTTCGGCGCTCATTTAACCTCATTCTGGCACACTTTATTAAAAGTTAGGAGGGGACATTATACACACTGCACTCAACCCCCCCCCCCTTTTTTTTCCGTCGACTAGTTGTGCCACTATAGCTGGAATTACAGTTAGATATGAAGTTTTTTTCTACTTATAGTAGCCGAAATTTGAAGATTTATGTTTATGTAAATTTTTGCCAATATTATGAAATGAATAGAAACACTTGAATCTTCAATTTGTTGCTGGTGGCGAGGCAGTAGCTTCGTACAACGCAGATAACGCAAGAGGCCAAGATAACGATTGATCAATGCAAGCGAGCCGTGCATTTAGATTTTTCTACAACGAAAAGAAGTAATAAGAGACTAACGACAATAATAAATTGAAGATGCCGAGACTTATTTGTCTGTCCATATCGTGGTAAATGCAGATTAATAAAGATGTAATCATTCAAGCTGTCCATTTAAGGTACATCAATTAAAAAACAATATGACTTACTTCAACAAGATTTCAGATGAAAAAAAGTAAAATTTTATGATTACTGAATTTCGTGAGTACACATGTGCGCAGTAAGTTTCATAGATTTACTTGTGTAATTTAATGTGTTGTCATCTTGTCTAGTGCTGTACACAACTTTGTCCTCACTCATGTCAATTGTGTGTCTTCTTCAGTAGGGCTTTTTGGGAACTATTTTACACTGACTTTTCTGTTTCCTCAAATGGTACAAGATGTTGCAATGAACTGTTGAGCTTTCTGACAATTCCATATATTTTGTGATACTATTATTTGTACAATGGATTCACTCATTTTTTTTTCAGTGTTATACGACCACAACAATAAAAAACAGGAATTTTTAGATTTTTAAATATGTCGCCATATCAATTTTCTTCGTTGTCTTGTATATTCACGATGACAGGTTGTCACGTTCAAGTAAACACTTACAATGGAGTCTTTCCGAATTCCTTTTTTAAACTGAATCGTTCCTGCTGTGTACTGCTTTGCATGTCCACGTCCAGTTTTCAGAACATTTGCAGGCACATAAACTGGGTTAAAAAAATTATAATCTCACAGTGAATTCCAGGTAGTAGTAGTGGTTGGTCCTTTTTATTCTAGAAATAAAGGCGAAAAATAATCACATTTTCACTTTCTTTCTGGCATGGGTGGCTGGCATATGTTTTTTCAGGAAGTAAAGTGTTTTTAAATCAACAAACTTTGTACGAAATTTCAAAGGAAAAGTGGCTTGTATGGTCTCCTTTTATATGCAATACCGTTATGCACATGTACTAAAAGTGAATGAATTCGTTTGTGGTACATGAAAGGATATCACATTTTTAATTTGAACAAAGCCACCTTTATAGAGGCAGATATAAAGCATCTGTCTCGCATTTGGTTTGATGGTCGACAACAAGGACTTTCATGAAGGATGAATTCGAATAATGTACAGATGAGGAGTTAATTGTCAAAATAGGTGCCCCTAACGCCGGCCTCCCCTCACCGAGGCGATCTGGGTTCGATCGCTGGTAGGGATTTCCCCATTTTTCATAAGTAGGAAACGTGGTGGACGTTTCTGGTGGTAAGTTGTTTTCTCGGGAAATCCCTTTCAATCCGCCCTTTAATTACACCTTTGTACCATCCTAGGACCTCATTTAATGGAAGATGGGTATTACTCGACGGCGACAAGTGTGCGGCCGGTGAGGGGAAGGCAGGCACCAGCGCTTGCAACAGGTAGCGAGCAGAAGTGACCTTGCAAGTAGGGGAAAACTACACTCGTAACTGTCGCGCTTGCATCAGTCTGCAGGAATGTGTGCGACTGTATCTTGCACAAGCTTACTCATTCGCCTTAAATACTCCCTTCTCCAGGAGATATTGTCACTTTTTTTTTCATTAAAGCCTTTCTTTTGTATTCGTACTTTTTTGAAGTTAAACCCGATTATTTTGAGGGTTTGCCTCAAAGCCTCCCTTTGTCCAGGAAAATCTGTCTCTTGTTTCAAACCGTTTGCAATTTCTTTATCGCAGGGACGTCTCCTTTAGCCGTATAAAATGTACGTACGGACTACACCACGAGTAAGATCATCTAAACAGTTCTTTTAAAAAATACCACTCTTTTATTCCCAGGTGTATGCAGTTGTTCACCATTTACATAAACGTGTTTTCCTTCATTTCTAATTCTACATATAGTTCGTTCCGATTAACCTGTTACAGCGGCTGCACGTTTATTAGAATGACATATCGGATGAAAAATTGTCCGGGTGCTTTTTCCTTATCACAACATTAATCACATTCATTATAACTTCTCTGCACTGACTGAGTAAAGTGTTATTACCTAGTAATTGATGCCATTATTAAACAACTAACACCACTGCCTCTTTTATTCTACATCCGTGCGAAGGTCACGAACACGGAAAATACTGTGGCACAAGTTATGGCCAGTGCTACACTATCTTCTCGCAGCTGAGAGTTTTATTTCCCTCGACAACTGGCAGAGGAGGGGGACTTCGTCTTGTAGTTAGCACATTTTCCGGCGGCACACTTGTCGTGGTCGAGTAATACGTACGGATGCCAACTCGAGAGCCCGTCACTCGGTGGGTGTCACCACCGCCTTTACTTGTTAGCATATATAAAATAACATTTTTAATTCATTCCTTACGCATGTCAGATTAGGATGGATTCAGGAACCCACACGAAACTGATCTCGTTCTTTTTTCAATAATGCGTATAAACAAGTGAGCGAGTACACAGTACTACCAACCAATGTGTGATTTCACACTTCGATGTATTTATTTTGTGAAAGCGACGTATGCGTGTATTATATACAGTAACCTAGTTCTTAAGTGTCACACGTTTGCAGGCCCAATCCACTATTGTTTTCGTAAAGCATATAAATGAAATACAGTTAATTAAAAAAAATAGTAAAATGCAAACTTTAAAGCTTTTTATGTAATTGAAGGATTACCATTAATTTTCATGTAATTAATCGCTACCCAGATGTCATATTATTTAGTGCTTCATTTTCTGTTTTTGTTTTCAGCGTGTGAGAAATTGAGTAAAAGTAGGTACTCGTTAAAAACGTCACCCGGTATTTTATTCGACATATTTATAAAAATGTTACATTATTATGGAATTTGATTTGATCTTACAGTGCATTATAAAATCTGTATGTCCTGTAGGTATGTTGTTTTTAATTTCGTGTGTTTTAATGTGACAGTTTGAATAATTTTTAGAAATTAATTTTTCGTTCAAGAAGTTGTTTTAACGTAAGTAAATTGTTTAAAATACGAGAAAATTGTCCGACATAGGGTTTAAATTCGAGAAAATAATTAATGGTTTCATTCATGTAGGCTACAATCTCGGTAAGAACGATTTTGCTAATAAGCAACTCTTTCGATGTAGCTCACACACACCTGTATTTTCCATTAAGTGGTTTGAAATTTTATTGTTTGTTACATTTGATTTTTAGTAAGTATTAATGTACTGTAAGTGTGGATGCCCTAACTGTTGCAGAAAGTCATTTTCACTCCACATTTGTCTTGGAACTACACGTCCTCTACTCTCGAAGATAGACTACATATGTAGAAGTTAAACATAATTGTTTTTAAGCGTGTAACATTTTTACGACTACTACATTAAAATCAGGCTCGCGAACGCCGCGAAAAAACTGTGCAAAATTTCAGCTTATTTACGAGTTAAATCTTGTCGACATCGACGTCATTCTAAACTGGGCCTACTTTCACGGCGATTTAAAATAGTCATTTCTATTGCGAGGAATTCGAACCCAGAACCCTTCGAACCACACGGGAACGTACCGACTACATCACGGACGTCTACAAATCTCGCGCTCGAGTCCATGCAAGAACGTGTATCCTCCCTCTCCCCGCTATTTCCATTTTAAATTTGAGATAGCCATGCAATTTGGGTGGCATTGCAAGCAGATGCTGTAGACGAACAACAAGCAAATGTTAGTTAATAAATTATTATTCTCAGTGTTCCTGCTTGTGAAACAATGGTGATCATTATTAGGGTAATTACTTTTGGTAAACGAAACCAAATTTTTCTAATTGAGTCAATACACTCTACTTAGAAATATAACACACTACTTCATGAAACAGAAGTATAACGAATATTTATCATATCTATGGTACAATGCGACGTAACAACTGGTAAACAATCAACGATTCTTATATTACGTATGTAAACCAGATTCCAGGCATGGCAAGAATTTATCAAAATGTATTTATGAATATGTTCCCTATTGGATTAGTAGTTCACACGGTTAGTCCTTAGTCGATAACTGTGTTATCTGTAACCGATAACTGTGTTATCTGTAACCGGGAAGACGAAGGGCATCTCAAACTATCTCAGTCGATCACTGTTTTATCTGCAGACGACAACAACTCACATTTAAGCCGACGTCGAACAGACATAACGGTCAGAACTTAGGTATTCACATTTAGATGGATTATCTGCGCTCTTAATCCACTATTCTAATGGTTTTTGAACATGTATTCTATTCATCGTGAATAGTGGTGTATAAACATGTATTATGTTCATCGTGAATATACTGTATGTATGCACAGCCTAAAACGTTTTTCTTACCACTGTGCGAAACTTCTTTGCTCGAGTGTTTGTCATTTAGGTAATCTCGGCCGAGAATTTGATATGTTCTTCGCGTGTTATTGTCAAATTCATGGACGCACAACCTGTCTAATGTTTCTACAACGCGATGTGTTGTAAAGTGAGAAGTGAAGCGCGGACTAGCAACAGCGCCACGTCTCCTGCGGTCGCGCGCTCCGAGAGCGGTGTTGCTCTCTGTTGAGGATCCTGAACTATGGGCCGGCGCTCAGCCCAGACAAGTTTCTTGTTTCAGTTTAAATATTGTTCGCACGCAGTGTTCTGCAAGAGTTGCATGCTCGAGATTTAGAATTTTTCTACACGACTGTTGTGAAGAAATCACAATATCAAAACGAAAAAAATTTCAAAAAAAAAAAAAAAAAACACTTTATCTTTAGCACTTTTTCCATAGTTTTAAAATTTCATTCTGTCTGAAAGTCGTTCGCTAAATGTCGAATTTAAATTCCCAATCACATAGACAGAAAACTCGGGAGTAAAATGAACCATTGCTGAATCTTCACGCAAGCATACTGCAGATGTTAAAATAGTGCGCGCCATATTATTTTTAACATTGGCAGTGTTCATCACGTTTTGCGTTGGAACTTTTCCTCACACATATATGCTTTCGAATTGTATTTAAAATAGTTTATATGCATACACATCCTGAGTAATTTTTAACCAAACTCGAAGGAAAAATTCAGAATATGGTGAAGCTCCACCGTAAAGTGGGAACTAGAAGCGTGACAAATTTCACGCGGGCAGTGCAACAGTAGCTGCCGTGTAAGAAGTGCCCGCAGTGATGGGCGGAAAGTTAACTACTCGTTACTTTTGTAATCGTTACCATAGACTAAATATAAAAATGAAGTAGACAGATCTCGCTGGCTGCGCACAACCAGTCTCCATGCCCCAACATTGAACTGCTTTTCTGCTAACACGTCTAGCGAAATCGGCATGGTTTCGAATTTAGGTTAGAAAATTAATTTTTAAACAAATTATTTGAGATGTATTTATACTTCAACTAATCAATTTGTAATGTTTGTTATTAATTTGAAACTGGTAGAAGTATTTTATTCATATAATAGTGTTCGTAGTTTAAAAAGTAAGATGTAAACGAACACGTTCATCACTGTTGACCATGTGACTTTGACAGTTTTGTAGAAATGGGGTAGGTCAATGTTGGGTACATGCGCAGAAAACGAATAAGCGGTCGACCTCATCTTTACACTATGGTCGTTACCACGCAGGATCCGAAGTAACGAGTACAGATACTCGGAAATACTCGTTACACAAGTATGCCTAACTACTTCCGCAGGTAACTACTCACGAAGCTTTCGCAGTTACGTATCGTGCAGGCTCGAGCGGACGTGCATAGCAGAACGATGTAACGAGTCCTCTCTGACAGCTCAGCATCCCAGGGAATTAGGTTCGGGCGGATACAACCATTGTGTCCCGGGGGAATTTTTTTTTGGGGGGGGGGGATAATTTGTCGGGTTAACCCCGTGTCTTTAAATACCTGGTTACATCCGTCGCGAAAATATTTACCGTAGCAATATTTTAATTTGAATGTTTGTGTTATCTGAATATCAACTAACCATCCAAATAATGGAGCATGCATCCTCACTAGTGCTAAATAACATATATAGTACTGCATACATACGATTAGAATAAGAGGTACATTACTATTTTTTAAAACAAAATAAACGTCATGGCGGTTTATGGAGGTGAAAATCGATTACAAACACGTCCTGACATGGAGAAACACAACCATAAACTGATGTGTGTAAAAAAAATACAGTTTTAGTGATTAATTCTCTGTAAATTATTAAACTCAACTTTCTTGGTCAAACATACATATATATATATATATATATATATATATATATATATATATATATATATATATATATATATATATATATAATATATATATATATATATATATATATAACTTGAACGCAGTATATTACAAATGCATTGGCATTACTTTTACGATGCAAGGTGTAATTAAAAAACAATGAATAATATATTTATTTCGAGCCTATTATCGTAAGTTTCATTGCCGAATCACACTTTATAAACAAACCATCACAGCCCCCTTCAACCATTCTAATTCTATAAACATATGTTTTTATATGTTTTTGCTGTTGAACTTATGCGGCAACAGTCTTTATCGCATTCTTTTCTGTGACTAGGAATGTGAGTGCTGCAGGAAGTCGTTTTATCTCGACTGACCAGCTGACTTGACGGAGTGATGAGATAATAAAAAATAGGGAGAAAAGATAGTGTTTAGCTTGAATCGTTTTTTTTTTTTCTACCCCACCCGAACAAATAAATGACCTGTAGTATAAAAAGCAGACTACTTTTCCAGTCACATACACAGTCAGTTATCGGCAGTGAATTTTTTTTACGGGAAGTGGGTTGTTGATACAATAAAGCTGTGTGTGTTCATGTACTTGTTACTGCGTAAAATGTGTTAACATTGTAACAAACAGATGGCTGTAAATGTTTTAAGTTTTCGCACTGATTTGCAAAACTTTGATTTTTGTTTTTAATGTATATATTGTAGAGTCCACAAAAAGAAATATGACGGAATGCATTACATCTAAAACAGCGCAGAAACGTAGCAATTTTTGGCTTAATTTCAGTGATGTAGGTAATTGCAAAGCAAAGTGTGATATTTGTCAGTCGTACAAGGCGGGACCATTTCAAATCTAAATAAACATTTAACAGCTAAACATCCTAACACTTTGGAAGTTACCATCGATCAGAAGCAACGGAAAACAACTGGAGATAGTAGAAATAAAGAACAGCAAACTGACAGCCTTAATAGTGCCCCTTCTTCAACCAGTTTTTTTACATCAACCAAGACAAATATAGGGGATAGAGTAAAGACACAAACTGCGATTGTGAATTTTTACCCATAGTTCGACAAAAAAAAAACTGAATAACTTGGTTCTGAACATGATTATTAAAGATATGCAGCCATTTTCCATCGTCGAGGATGGTTTCAGGGAACTCGTAGCAGCACTTGAGCTATCGTACCAACTCCCGAGTCGATCAATGCTTAGCAGAAAACTTTTGCCAGAGATGTACGACAGTATTCTACAAAACCAAAAACAGTGTGTAAGTGCAGCTAAAAGATGTAACTATAACCACTGACGCCTAGACATCGCTGACAACAGAAAGTTACATTACTGTCATCATTAATTTCATAACAGATACATGGGAAAGGTTTTCTGGTGTGTTTGAACGTTTCGAGTATTCAGACAGGCATACAGCAGATGATTTGGCAGCTGAGTTGAAGAGAGCTGCATCAGAATGTGAATTATCGAATAAGCTTACTGCAATTGTTACCGACAATGCACACAACATTAGTGCAGCAGTGGAAACAACTGACATGGACTCATTTGCCATGTTTTGCACACACTGTTAACCTGGTTGTTCAAGGAGGCTTAAAAACTGTCTATTCTACATAAAAAGTCAAAGCCGCTGTTAAAAATTTTTACAGGAGTACAGTTGCAGCTGAAAAACTCAGGTCTCTGCAGGCACAAATTCGTCCTGATGCAGTTCCTTTGAAACTTATTAATGATGTGGTGGCTAGGTGGAATTCGACATTTTACATGTTCCAGAGGATCTATGAAGTGCAAGAATTTGTAGAGGCAGTTTTGGGCATACTTTACAATCTTGCAAAAGCACTTTCTGTTGAATGGGCCATGATAAGGAACAATGCAGTATCTGAAGCCATTCGAACAGGTCACTGTGGAGCTAAGCTCCGAGAAAGACATATCGGTATCAAAGGTGTTAATCCTCTGTAGAGGATTAGCATCGGCTGTTCAGAGAGTGCGCGGAACACTTTTGAATGAATTTCTTTAAAACTGGCCGACGAAATTTTAAAACTAATGGCAACTAGATTTATCACAGCAGAACACCATCCACAGTTTTTGCGAGCATATTTCTTGGATCCTCGTTTCGAAACAAATACCTTTCGTTACGATACTGCACTTTCAAGTGTTAAAAATAGTGTACTTGCGGACATAGTGACCCTTATTAATGCTGAGATGGTTTGTGCTGACACAGAGGACGTTAACACTGTCGGCTGTAATGCCAGACCCAACAGTGACACTAACTTTGACATTTGGCAAGACTTTGATAGCAGACTGGAACATGTTAAGGTGACACCATCTGCAGCTATGGTTGAACTTCGTCAGTATGTTTCAGAGCCAATAATTGCAAGAAAAGAACATTCGTTGGTGTGGTGGAAAACAAGGCAGTTAGTGTGTCTGGGATCTTCTCAATTAGCAAAAAAAAATTAGGTATAGTTGCGACGTCAGTTCCTAGCGAGAGAAATTTTTCAAAGACTGGCTAACTTGTATCCGAGAGAAGTTGAATGATGTCCTGTAATGTGGCGAAAATCGTGTTTTTGAATGGAAATAAGCATTTATTTGAGTAATTCACAGTCACAATTAGGGTAATGCAAACTAACATGTTCACAGACTGTGAAAAAGGGGGGGGGGGGGGAGACACACACACACACACAAAGGTACTGTATTGTAATTTTGTATTCATAATTACTATGACTGTACATTTAAAAGCCTGTAAGTTGTATATACAAAGTGTCTTATTGTATATTACTTATGTTTTTTATTCAGCTTATAATTTGTACCGTACATTGCTGTTAAGACTATAGAGCATTAATTCTAGAGCTTCGTAAAAGTGCTGCATTATTTGTTGTGGCTACATACGGAATTGACAAAAACAAGGTTCATTATGTAAAACTTGTGCACATTTTGTTCTTGTGAACAGTCGTCCTTAGAGAATTTATGATATCGATGACAAAATTGATTAACTTGCGTGTTTTGTTATCAGTTTTTTAAATGTACAGATACATAAGTGTTTATTTAAGTGTGATTGTTTACTGATAATATATCATTACGCTTGTGCATATTTTATGTTGATAAATCTTATTCGCTTAACACGCTGAAAGGTATTTCAAGATAATAAATCTCAGTCCAATTTAAAAATTATCTATTGTAAATAAAAAGTGTTTGACATATTTGGCACTCGAATCCAGAACTATACGCGTAGCGGTTTAGTGTGCATCTGATGTAAATATTAACTCGTAAAGAACATTAACTTATATGATTTTAAGTTCCCAAAAAATACATATAATTTTAATCATAGATATTTACTTAACTATAAATTATATTGAGCAACAATTACGCATTGAATGCTTTGCGTACGTATTATTATCGTTGAAATAGCGCTGTAAATAGTCTTTAAATAACGTGTAACGAAGATTCTTTCTTTTCGGCCACCGCGCTTCCTAATAAACTTCTAGTAATGAGTAAGGAACTGTAATAACTGTTCCTTCACGGTCTACGCGCTTTGTCCCGAAGGTCCGGAAAAACGTAACTAGTAACTAAGTAACGAGTACAAAGTAACAAGTCTTCGATTGGTTAGTAACTAGAAGTAACGAATACTGGAATGTTACTAGACTGCAATGAGGAGTCGGGAGTTTTTCCTACTAAAGGCCATTCACGGTAAAGTGAGCACTTTTTAAAGCCCTCTTATTTGGAATAATAGTCGATAAGTATGTTTTACTTTAGCCTTAGACGTAAACTTCCGAGTGCGGTGGAATATACACACTGTGTTTATTACTTACATGGAAATGTTTACTTTAAAATGTGTTTAAAGGATAAAAAATAGCTGAAAGGGAAAAGTTACCAGGCCATCAAAAGTGCTCACTTACCGTGAACAGTCTATACCTGCTGCTTGCTTCGTCTTGGTTCCCGATACGAAGGGGGGGGTGGAAGAGGCAGATTCTTTTCCATGACCTACCGTTATCTGTTCGGGTGGGAGTGAATGCAGCCGCAGGGCTCAAGTGTTGAAGACTGTCTCCCTGTCCTGAACAATGTGAGCGAGGAAGCTACCACGAAACCAACCATACCAACGTCGTCATGTGCCCATTTGCCATAGCTTCAGATTAATGTATCTGATGAACCTTATTTTACCAGTCACTCGAGAACCATCTAAGAGAAGAAATAATTGCTCAGTATGATAATTTCGTTTTTATTTTCTTCATAATAAATGTCTAACTAGTTGCTGTTTCAGTCAGTCGAAATCTAAAACTCTGCAGATCATTTATTTAGCAATATAAATCGAAATAACTTAACAAAGCTAAACATATTTATATTTTAAAATATTATTAACGGCAAGACATGTTTTAACAGCAACGCAGTGTGGAAGTAAGAGGCGTTACACATGACATAATCATTATGCCAAAATTGCGGGAAATTTGTGTAGTGGTAAAAGGAAAGTTAATTCACGTTAAAGCACAACCTTCGCGATGATCTAAATTGTAACATGGTAATGAATTCCTCCTCGTCTTCTTCATCACTGCGTCCTTTATTCTCCCATACTATGTGTACATAACTGTTAGGAAAATTATTTTTTACCGTCTTAGAAACAAATTATGTAATGCTTGATGACGGAACTGGTGATCAGAGCATAGCACAATATATAATCAACTGGATACTGTAGCAAACGACAAGTAAGGTGTTGCCAGTTAGCTCAGTATACAGTGTCAAAGTATCAGTAATAAAATAGAGATTACATGTATTTAAAGTAATGTGGATGTATGTCTTTATAGTCGATAACAATGAAACGTTTTAAGGCAGTCTTTAGTTTTTGAATCAAATACATTTACTGTGCAAAACAGGAAACACGTGTTTAATACAGTTACAAAATAATACATAAGGATTATAAAGAAATAACTCTAAAATATACAGCTCTTAACAATATAACATAACAAAACCATTAAACCATGTACTGCATTCTGTAACAATATGCTTCGTACAGTAAAAGTAATAATATCTTTATTTTAAACATACCAGCAAAAATAGAGGGCCCATATATTTGAATTAAAGCAGTACCGTCACCCAGCTGCTAGTTGCTTTAAGATAGCTTTATACATATGTATATGAACAAAATTGTTTAATTGGTTTATTTCTTTTTATGGGATTTGAGAAATCTAAACGAAAATAGTATTTGGAAATTTTTTATTACACATTAATATTTTTATATTACCGTACACTGCTAAATCATAAGTGAAGTGTGTGTAATCGCTCTCAATTTTCGGGCAGACGTTTTCGTGAGGAAAAGTTTATTTTAATTTTATTATGCTAAATACAAAATTCTGGCTGAAAATATCGACTCGGAAAAAGTTTATTAATGTATTTTCACTTTGCTGTAGCCCCAAGTGTTCGTATAATTTAGCATTGTGTAATTTTAGTCTGCAACTCAAGTTTCAATTATTCTTAATTCCGCTCGGGCATAACTGAGGAAAATAATACAATTTTTTTATTCTAATATTTTAATCATCTATGTAGCCGAAGTAGCTGACTGCAGCAAAATAAGTTTAAAGTAATTTGCGAATTGCAGAAAAAATTATTATCTCTGCCTTATAAAGCTATTTTTGTAGGTTTTCTTTAATTTCTATAAGCCACACAATTTAGTTTAAAAAAAAAAAAAAAAACCGCTAGGCCACGGGGAAAAAAAACATGATTTTTTTTTTGCCACACACGAATTTCACTGAGAAATTCAAAATTCATATGCTGAGCGGCGAAGTGATTGCAGAAATATTTGTTTATCTTCAAACTATAAGACACGAAAAAAATAAAAATTAAATTCTGGGTAGGCGAACCTGCAGGGTACCACTAGTCTTTTATAAAACTTGTACACATTTGTATTACTGGTCATTAGAAAACAACAAAACATAACTTCTTAAAACTTAATTATTTATTAATTTTCGCGTCCTCTAAACAGCATATCTTAAAATGTAGGGTATGTTAAAAAAATAATATCCACAACGAAAATATTTCGTGGCTTTATAAAATTTATGCAAACTTAACTCGTGGGTTTATTTTAAGTTCTACAAATGTTCTACGTCTTTCTAGCTTGCATTACTTTGGTAATAAAGGTTGACATAATTCATTTCCTGTGTATGTCTAATCCTCTATGATACTATCTGGAGTAGCTTCCAAAAATTCTAGCTCTTCGTCGAGATTTGGACGACTCTTAACATCGAGGTCTTGATGCTCTTAGTCGACAAAGAGAACATACAAACTAATAGTTTTCTAAGGAAATCTGCAAATCCTGTGTTTACTTTTTCCTTTTTCTCGTCAATACATATTGGCCTTATTCTGTAGAGATTTTTCCTACAGAATACTTTTCACTAGTAGGGCTTTTTTTTTTTTTTTTTTTTTTTTTTTGATCCAAAATGTGAAGCTGTGTGTAGCTTTCTACGTTTTTCCAGCCCCACACCACTCTCATTTTGAAGTACTGTTATTCTCTTTAAATATATTCTTTGTTCTTCATTTCTTTTCAAAGAATCAAGAAATGCCGAGCGTTATTTCTCATACTCTTCGTCTTTCATGTCTGGCCGGTGCAAGGTTGTTTCGTTAGGGATGAGGAGGTTGGCCCGGTTTGCTGGGTGCGAGTGGAAAGGGGAGGTTGGCCCGGTTTGCCGGGTACGAGTGGAAAGGGGAGGTTGGCCCGGTTTGCTGGGTACGAGTGGAAAGGGGAGGTTGGCCCGGTTTGCAGGGTACGAGTGGAAAGGGGAGGTTGGCCCGGTTTGCTGGGTACAAGCGGAAAGGGGAGGTTGGCCCGGTTTGCAGGGTACTAGTGGAAAGGGGAGGTTGGCCCGGTTTGCTGGGAACGAGGGGAAAGGGGAGCGACCTCACCCCGTGACGTAGCTGGGAGCAGTCCCTCCCGCATTCCGCAGCCTTACCGCGGTAGTATTCTGCGTAGGACCATTTTACAAGCAAATGTACCCAACATTCTAGGAAATAAACTAAGGGAATGTTCGTGAAAACTGGCAATTTACTATGTAAAAACATAACTGCATGTTTACTGGTATTTATCTTATAAAGATATACATTTCTTGTAACTTTAGAATTTAAATTACACCAAGTGCTTTTCCCTCGCGTTTATCACCACAGTGTTTTAGATCATGTGTAACGTACCGAGAAATGTCTGTTACTTAAATCTTCCTTACGTAAGGCCGTGTTCCAATTCGCACTTTCTTTGCTAACAAAAATGTGTTTTCGTGGTTTGCTTTCTGCGTTTTGAAGCTTTCAAGTAACAAATTACCATTAAATCACTGTCTCATTTGTTTTTGATTTTTAGCTACTGTGGTTGAAAAGATTGCCTACTTTTAATCGTTCTCCTTATATTTTTACCTCCTACAATTTGTAACGTAACTACACGACATAGATTTTTTAACTAACTTATCTCGCATTGTAATTTTTCGTGGTAGAACTTCTCTGTCATAACTCCAAGCAGCAGCACAACATTAAACACATGTTTGGAAGTTACAAAACACAATTAAAAAATCGCTCATTACCAAACTGAAAACCAATTGGAATACGGCGTAGGTCTAATGCAAATACTCCACATGAAATAAATGCGAATCAAAAAGTACTAGATGAACATATATTTCTATAAATTTGATTTGGCAATCTCGTTGCACTAACATATCAGTCTTAAATATCACAACAAGAATAAATTGCGTTTTGGGGAAAACAGTCAACAATTTTCAAAATAGCAATAAACAGTGATTTCCAAACCCTGTAAAACACAAAATAATTTAAAAACATGAACAATGCTTACTATTAAGTTGTGAGCAATGAGGTTTTTTAAAATATATACACACATGCATTTGAAATATACTACATTACAGCTTACATTTATGAATGTTCATAGGCTGAGAGATTATGCATTCTTACTTTTAAGACCGTGTGAATTGCTGCTTCTTTCTCTGCTCCCTTTTTAAACTGCTACTTTCTTCTGCTTTCCTATTTAAATGCCTAAAATGTTCTTGTTATGGCAAGCTTCATGAGAACTTTTCGGTTAGTTTCTGAAAATTTTGTCACCAGAGCGTGATAAGATGTTTGTATGATGCCTGCCTCTGTGTTTATCTCCTCGCCATGGAGGAACTGAAACATTTCCTCCGCTACTTTCACAGTATCCATCCATCTAAACACGAAAGAAAATGCCACAAGAAGTGTAGTTACTGCCAATTATTTAATTAATTAAGAGTATATCTCAGCAAATCAACATACCTTCGTTTGCAGGAAGATCACAGGCGAGACTTCAGTCGCTGGTGCTGTGAGCTAGGTAGCCAGCAACATAACGCTGTGCTTCATTCTCTTCTGTTGTCATGTCAGGGAAGGACACGTCACAGGATGATGCTCTGTTGTATTTTGTACTCGTTCCTCTTGACAAGTGTTTAAAGAAATAAACATTTGGTTTGTCAGCCAAGCTGTCATCACTAACACATGCACCAACTGGCAGAGGCATTTTACATCCTAGCAACAATAAATGGAGCCTGTACTTGAAATCCACGGCTGTAGGGTTTTGGTTTCCATGTCCGACACTTCTAATTCGCGGGAAAAAAAAAAAAAAAAAAAAAAAAACTTTCCAGAACGTCTTGGTTGAGACGAGACGTGAGGATGCACTTCATTGAATATCTCACATTAAAAAATTCACGCAGTTCACGAAGTGAGTTTATTGTTACTAATACGTCTTTCTGGAGCGGAATTAGACATTTGTGTTGCAATATTCTCATGTTTGCTGTTTCATTTTCCATGACTCGTAAAATTCTAAGCTGCTCGTCAATGACAAGACCAAATGCACTGTACCACTGTTTTTTGAACCTTTGATGAATCTGGAGTTCATGACATCAAATAATTTATCCACTGTTTCAAAAATTGCCCGATTTCTGGCCGACTTTTGTAATGTACCAAAAGACGCATAGCAGTGTGATGTGAAAAAAGTTGCTCTGCGTATTTAACTTTCTGCCTTGCACTGCGTTTGACGGTTTAAATGCACATCCGATAGCTTGGGACATAGCTTCAATTCCTTGCCTATCATATTGCTTATGTGTTCTTTGCGTATTACTGTTCCATTACGCAACTGCATGCCATAATCAAGAAAGTTCCGAAACGAAACATTTCCAACCGATATACTTAAACTTTTACACAGGCCTTGATTACTACCACCCATATCACTGACTACTGCAATAACACTAGATCCTCTTTCTTCCAACTTTTTAATAACATGAAAAAGTAAATCCCGAGTGACCTTAGTGTCGAAATCATAACATATTGTTTGCTTCCATTTGTAGGCGCGTCCTCTTGCCATTATTACTTGCACATTTTTGCATAGACGAAAAATCTGATCAGCTGTTTGATCATAACAGTACATTCCGTCGATTTGCATTTCATCCAGAGAAACAACCGCGAGGAGCAGCTTAGAAAGAGTCATTGTTTGTGACTTTGCATGCAGAACAGTCAAAACTTCTTGGAGGACTCCTGGAGCGCATTTCACATTTCTCGTCCATTTCTGTAGTCGACAGGCCAGGAAGAGGAATGCCAACTTTCTTCCTTAAATAAGAATAAGCTTTACGCGAGATAGAATGTAATGCAATGGCAGCAGCTATATCAGTCTTCTCACCACACTTGCATTTGCTTTTATTTAACAGTCTTTCTGTTTGTTTAGGCGTGAGAATGTTTCCTAAAATCTTCCTTAATTCTTGCCTGACTGATACTTTACACCGTTTGTGGGTAAATTTCAGAGCAAGTAACTGTGACTTCAGAACATCGTTTTGCTTTCGTAACTTTAGCTCATTTTATTTTCTCTCAAGCTTTTTTTACAAAGTAAGAATTAGCAATTTAAGTAGGTTCTATTTCTTTCTGGAAGTGTAGGTCTGGTTTAAAATTAAGTGATGGAGCTGCTTCAGTATTAGCAGTAATACTTCAAGTTTCAGAGATTTGATACTTTTCCTGTGATACTGTTTCATTATCACTTGATCGAAGTTGTTTTGGTTTTGTTGTAATCAACTTGTCAACAAGTTTCCTTTTAATGGTTCTGTATTGTTGCTTCTCGCTTCTCGCGCAATCAACAGTTTCCTTTCTGTTCGGCAAGTTTTTATTTAGAAATGCTTCTGGTTTCAGCAGTTATCTTCTTTTCTCTCCCATTAACTCAGCACGCAAATCTCTTTGTTAGTCATCATCGGTGAAAAACTCTGAACAAATTCTCAGTTTTATGGTCGAATTTATCATTTCTTACACACAGAAAGATCAACTTTTTCGAAAGATCTTTGTTTTTTGGAAACCTGAAGTAACTTAACAGATCCGCCTGGTTTTTCTTTGTAGTTTTTACAATTTTGCACGGCACAACCTGGTATATTTCAAAACCAATAAGAATAATAGCTATTTACACTGCGTACAGTTCAGTAATTAAATAAATAAATAAATCATAACGACACAAGAAATCAAAGTTACGGACAAAAAATGTTCACGATGCAGCATATCGCATATTCCTGGATCAGTAAGCCATAACAAAAAACATATAAATAAGAAAATGATACTTTACAACTGGCGTGTAGTAGCAGTGTAGCGGGCAAGCGTGGGCCGGAGCACAGGCACAACACGGGCGAGCGACTGTCTGCTCCTGGCTACGTCACCTGTCTAATCAGCCCCCCCCCCCCCCCTGCTGTTGGATCTTACAACTTATCTTCGCCTTACAGACTCGAAGACAACTTCTTGGAACGTTTATTCTGTGCATTCCTTGCATGTCCTTTCAAATCTGCATTGTTTCCTTTCAGAAAAAAAAAACAGGACTGTTCTCATACAGTTGCTTGTGAATTGTGTAGTGCGCTGTGTTATGTTTCACTGATACACCAACACATCTTGTTTTTAACTGTTTCATCTAGAAAAAATATATATTTTTCTCTGCCACATGCTTCGAAACGGGAGAATTATACTCTTCGGCAGCATCGTTGTCCAAGCGGTATAGCAAACTCAAAAGTATTTTTGGCAAAGCGTTTTTCTGCAGACATAACTTTCTCAAAAAGTTCAGTGACAATCAGATCATTATATTAATTTCTTTTGTTTTGGCCCCAGCACAGAAGTGTCTCCGTTCTGCGCAGTTAGTATGATTCACGAATACTCGATGCTGTCCATTCAAATATCCTTTCTTAGCTCAGAAATACCGAGCTCAATATTATTTGCCATGTTCTTCTTCCTGTATTCTGCAGCTTTCTTCACTGCTGTTCGAAAACGCAAAATATAATTTCTAATTGTTTTCTCAAGACTAATAGAGCAAAAGTCTTCTTCACGTGTTGCTGCAATATCTCTCTCAATTAATTACAGTAATTTCTCAAAAGGCAATTCGAGTATTCAATTTTCTCTACATTCAGTGATATATGGCGTTGTGCATTCAGAATACTTCTGTAAATACATCAACCCCTATCTGAAAAAAGTTTGGCATTTCTAACTGAAAACATTTCTTCACCTTCAAGAATTATAGCAGATTCCATTCTTGTCGGTATTTAGTGAAAACCCCAGTTTTTACTGCAAGCATGATAACAAACAGTTTCACCTTTCTTTGCTACACGAGCGCATATCGTAAAATGCCTGTTTTTTACTCCCATGAACAACACCTTTGTGTAGTCTCCAACAATTGCGGGCTTAAAAAAAGAACATAAATTTTGTTGTTTGCCATGTAGACACTTTTTCTACTTGATAAAAGGCCTATGTCAACAATGGCATTAAACGATACCCTGTTCTACGAGAAAAAAAAAATTCGTCCGTCACAAACTATTGGGGATCGTTTTTGTTTGAATTACTGTACAAGGACAGAACGACATAAACTTTTTGCTGTTGGTGTGAACAAATTAAAATACCCAATTTCACTAATGACTGAAAACTGTGATGTAGCTGGAAATTAATGAGAGGGAAGAGATTATTTTCAAGCTTTATCGCAAAATAGGCGTTAGTTGTGCTAAGAGGCACGAAAAATAAAATTATTGCGAAAAAAATTACACCACAACAAATTTAAAATAAATACTTCGTATTTATTACCAATATAGCCAATTTTTCTGTACTGCAAGTCCGTAAACTTGGTACGTACATACGTATTTATTTATATATAAATAAACGTGACTAGTACATTTAAATTTACCACAGATTTAGGAACTGCACTCAGTATCTTTATGTGCAGACCATCGGTTTGAAATTTTACGACGGAAACAACATATTCTAAAAATAGCAAAAAAAAAATTTACCACGATCAAACGCTAGTATATTTATTGGTAACATAATGGGGAGAGAATCAGCTGTGGCATATGTTCAGGAACAACCCCAGCATTCGCCTTAAGTGATTTTGGAAAACCTTTAATTTAAATGCCACACCAGGAATCGAACCAGGTTCTTACCGAACGCAAGTCCACTGACATCACTGCGTTAATCGCTCGGAATTATATGTATTTAATTTATTGTAGTTTACAGGGTCACATCAGTAAATAAAATATCTTGGAACTACCATATGGATCTCCGTTCATTTCTGGAAAAATTTGGTACTACATATATTAGAATTTTTTTTAACATTTGTAAAGTTAATATTTACGCAATTCATCAAAAACCAGAGATCCTAATTACATGAATGGAATCCTTGCACCGTTCATGAATGTAGTGTTACGGGCTGCTGCCTGGCGCTGTGGTGGTGGAGGACCCACGTCACCCCCCCCCCCCCCATTCTCAGGGGCTGACACGCTTGTTGCCTCCTGACCCCCCTTTCTGGGAAACTCGTGAATAATATACAGCGGCTGTCGCGCTGCTCGGCGCCTTGATTGCGTCACTCCCCCTCTCCCCTGCTGGAGGTTTCGACGGGTAAGACGACGACGCAAGAATGTTCTGGTGAGACTGGCTGGCGCCTCGGCCCTCTGCGACGCGTCACGCGAGTTGAGGAAGATTCTAGGTAGTCGGCCTAAGACACTATATATACTGTAGCAACCCACCGGCCGGCAGTCTGTTACGGAGGCCGCCTGGCGTGTGTGCGCGAGCAAATAGTAGTGCGGGCGACGACTGGAGATTGCGGGACGACGGCGAGTGAGGTATTCGTGGCTGGAATGGACGAGAGGGTGTGAAATCGACGAGTGAAGCCTACTGAGCGTGAGGGCGCTTGGAGGACTCTAGATCATCGCGACTTGCGGGACATGGACTGAACTGAGGTGGGACTGAATGGAAGTGTAATACGGATTTTGTTGTAAATAATCGAACTGTCTATTTGGACACACATTTTACAGAATATCTTAATAGGTTGATACACTGCCTATTGGGACTGATCTTTAATTATTTAATTTAATTGATTTCTTTGTGGTAATTATGAATTGTATTAAATTGGAGTAATTAGTTGTGAACTGTAAGTGATATCAATTTATTGTAAGATTTTGAGTTCAGAGAATTTTGCTGTAGTTATTGTAAAATAAGGAAATTATAATTATTTTATTTGATTAAGACCTCCATCAACGAACTTGGTATAGCCCACTTAATTTGTAGAGAGAGAAATTTTTACAGCATTGTCATTATAAACAATGTAAAAGCTCTTTTTATTGAAATTACTTATATATATATATATATATATATATATATATATATATATATATATATATATATATATATATATTCTATTCGTAGTATTTTCACATTTTTTAAATTTAATGTTTGAAAAATCATCGTATGTAGGACATGTTTGAATGTATCCTACATATGTTATGTACCACAAGCATTTAAACTCCTGTTAACATAAAAGTATCTTATTTTTTATTTAATTGAACTAATATTTTCTATACTAACTAAAATTTTTCAATTGTAATTAGTGTGAATGAAAACAGGGAGAAAATAGGTGTGGTGGTATTACATAATATGAAATAGTACTCTTGCAGAATATTGTTGAATTACTGCGCACGAATGCAGTGCGGTGTATCTTTGTTGTAATTTTCGAGACTTAGTTGAGCTTTGTTTGCAGGAGGCGGAAGAATATCCTGGAAGTAGAACTTTAGCAGGATTGCATAAAAATGTGAATATATATATATATATATATATATATATATATATATATATATATATATATATATATATATAAAATAGCTCTGGGTTAACGTTATCTATCAAAACAATGATATGGAGTTACCGATATTCCCTACGAACATGTGCGTTTATGTGTTTTGCTTAATGTTGTGATTGTTGTTGAAGGATTATTTAGAAAATCAATGTTGGTTAAATTTATATCGGTGGCCTGTATGTTGCGGCAGCTTGCTAAACATCATACGTTTTACAGCGGAGGCAGTACATATTGTACTATTAAATCTTACACACATGCAGAGGCCAGACTCGATCCAGTGACATCACAGATTCGGCAGTGCTGGATCTTGGCATCTGGAGTGAGGGGGGTAGGAAGTTGGTTTCTGCCGCCGCCTACCTCTCTTCATTTTTAATTCTAAAGTAAGGTTTTTTTTTAAATGAAGTTTTATACAAGAACATGACTGTCGAGCTTCTTCGGAAACTTGCGTTCCATGTGTTGCGTGTGTCGGAAATAACGAGTAAAAATATTACAAAGATATTTATTAGCAGAAAAGAAAATCCGAAAATGGATTAGATTTTCTAGAACTGATAGGAAATATTATCAGAAAGTTATGTGAAGCGTTAAAAATTGCCTTATAAAAGCATATACGAAAACTGGTATTCCAGATCTTCCTTTAAATGTCATATACCAATTTATTCTGGGATAACTACTTACAGTTTAAATTTTTCGAAACACGTGTTACCGAAACTGTATTTTCGACTGAATGTATAAACGGAATGACAGCTTCTATTGACCAAAAATGGCAAATTATGACAATTTTAGTCATAAGTTATAAATATTTGCACGCAATATAGAACATTTGACACGCACAAACAAAAAAACTAGCAGTGTCACTGCGGCACTGAGTACTCATTTCATACAGTTCCTACAAGCTTATGGTATGAGATTGTTTTCGGGCTGACCATTGTACTTACAAGACACAGCAAGTTTTCCCTCCCCCTTCATTCTGATGGAACTCGATCAATTTCCGGGCCAATCACACCCCCACCCTCTTCCCTTATCCCTACCCACACAAAACCGATGAGCGGCGAAAGGGCAGCCAGCTGCAGAAAGGTGGTTTATTTTAGCCTTTTTCCACAGTAAAATATTTGTGGCCTTTTTGATGTGTCACCAAAGGAATCTACAAAATATGCGTTAAGTGTTTTTCTTTTAATTGATAAATATTATAACGATGCAGGCACATGTTTACATGAATGTATCGTAAATTTAAGAACGGAATACATCTGTGTGTGTTTTTTCTTTTACCCCTGCAAGGCTTTGCCTGCCGCTCCTTAGACATGCTGCCTAGGGCAGCCCCCGCCCCCCTCCTCCTTTGTATTTTCGGCCCTGACAGACTGCGTCCAAGCGTAGTATACTAAACGAGAAATTTCAAAGTAGTTCAGTTACAGAATTTTTGTTTCTGCAGTTGTCGCAGTCGATTATTTAATATGTTTAATTCATAGGTGGTGATGTGGCCTTCCAGAATCATTATTTTCAATATGTATAATTTTCTTCTGCCTTGGATAGATAAGCATTTCGATATTTGCTATTCATGTTTGCATTTTAAACGAAATTTCTAGAAATCTAGGCTAAACGTGATGTTAAGCAGCGTGCAATGCAGTTATGTGATGGGTCTCCCCATATGTGAGCACAAGTGAACGAATTTTTATTCGTTACCTTAGAAGCGGCTCGGAAAGGCTGAAAATCGTCTCCCCATACTACAAGCATGGATAATTTGAAGTAATGGGAATGCTATTTTATCAAGTCTACCCATAGTTCATGTGTTAATATACTCTGCCATTTACTTAACTTCTTTGTAGAATTTATATTCTTGAAACACGTAAATAAACTCATTCTTAATTCCACGACTCCCCACCTTTTTCTGCCCGGTAGTCGCTCGCCACTTCCCCGCCTCCTTTTCTTCCACCCACCAGGAGTCACCCACCCTCCCCTCTACATTACTGAATTCCTTTGTCGTCTGAGGAGAGGTGTACATGGTTAGTGGTGGAGGGCAGTGTCTCCTCGAGAACGGCCACTCCTGCTGGCAAACCCCGAAACTAAAATATCAAATTTGTCTGCCTTCTTGATCGAAAATTTCTGCTCAGAATTTATAAAATTGCTATATGTATATACACGGTCGAATCACATTATTATGACCACCTGCTAGAAGTGCCATCTGCAGCGCGTAGCCCATGATATATGGCCCGTGATGTGGGCTGGTGAGCGGGTATATAATGCGGCCGACAAGCTGGGAAGGGAAGCGATTTAACTGAGTTGCAAAAAAGGGATGATCATCTGCTTTCGTGCCAAGAGGGCAGCATTTTGGAAACAGCGACGATTGTGAACAGTCCACGTGCTTCTGTGATAAAGTTGGACGAATGACACTATTGGAAATAATCGTCGTGCGTGGAAACTTGGATTTCCACGCGCCATTGATGTCCGAAGTGAACATAGACTACGACGGTGCGTGAAGGCCAACCGACAGGCTACAGTGGAACAGCTCACCATCCAAATGAACCAGAGGTCACCCAGACACGTGTCCACCACAACAGTTCAGTGAACCCTTCTGCGAATGGAGCTCCGGAGTATACGAAGGGTGACTGCACCAATGCTAACACAGGTGCATCGAGGAAAACAACTGTAATTTGCTCGACAGTACGGTGGCTGGACCGCTGCTGATTGGCAACGGTTGCCTTCTCCGACGAGTCGCCTTCACCGACGAGTCACGTTTTCGGCTGCATAGAACGGATGGACGTCTTCGTATCCCGACACCCTGCATCCATTGCTGGACGAATACAAGGCGGTATGGGCAGTGTTATGGTCTGGGGAATGTTCTCGTGGTACTCTCTAGGTTCCCATCCTCCGTGTGCAAGACACTTTTGATCGATTTGGTTATGAATACATCCTCGGCGATCACGTCCACCCGTACATGACGATTGTTTTTTCTCGGGAGGATGGGATCTTCCAGCACGATAATGCGCCTTGCCACGCAGCTAGAAGTGTCGTCCGCACGTGGCTGGATGAGCGCGATCAAGACTTCAAAGTTCTTCCCTGGCAACCAAACAGCCCCGGTGTCAGTCCAATTGAACATCTGTGGGACCACCTCGATCGTCGTGTTCGCCGTCTGTCTGTCTCCGCCACGCTTCCTTGAACAGTTGTCGGACGCACTGCAGACAGCGTGTCTCCAAATACCCGTGGAGACCTGTCAGCACCTGTCTTGAGTCACTGCTAGCTCGCCTAGCTGCTGTCTGTGCTGCGAATGGCGGTTACTCAGTATACCAGCAGGTGGTCATAATATTGTGATTCGACTATTTGTTTTTAAAGCAAAATTCCTTTTACAAGGAAAAAAAAAATGCGATGTAATATATTTGAGGAAGTACAAATTTTAAACATTTTTGTTAATTCTAAAAGGGCACTTAGAGGACATATTTTCTCATACAAAGAATTTTCCGTCCTCAGTCTCTACAAGGAATTTTCTTTTCATTGTATAGTGACGTTTCATCTAGTCACCAGAGGACAGACAAGTAGCGCGTTTTTAACCTATGTAAATACACTGTGATGTCGAGACTTAGGAGGAGTAGCCTATACTTTAATCCATATAGGATATTCAAGGGATGATTAGTTAAACACAATAATTAACTCAGTAGGATCTTTACTGATTGAACTAATAATAATTGCAACGTGATGTGTTTAGTGAAATTAGAGATCGGGTTAGGTGTGGAGGACAAACTGTTATGGGAGGACAAGTACATAAGGGTGCTCCGGGCTCGCTCTCGTATACTAGCGTTAAGACTCTTACCCCGAATCGCCGCTGGGAGACTGCCGTTCAGGGAAGACCGACGCCGACTGAACTACCGGCCCTTCGCCATCGTGTCCACCACAATTCTCTTTCACGCCCACCTTCCCCGATATTTTTGAATCTTGTCGTCGGTTCCCGCTCATTTGGAGGGGACGGCACGTTTATGACTCGGGACAGAAGTAGTGATGACCAACTGCCGCCGCCGCATAGGGCCCAGTGCTCCTTGTAGGAATATTAAAGGTAGTAAATAAATTGACATAGCAAACGAATGTATCATATTTTCGTAACACTTGTGCGTTGTATAATAGTGCCACCAATGTACGTACATATACACAAAAATTATTACAATAATTTTTGGCCCATCGCAGACTCGCACTACTATCGACGGGGCTATTACAATTTTCCCATGGATAACAGTAATATATTCTTTACGGTCAAAGAAGTTACGCTGATTTGTGAGATTTCCATATGCATAATATTTGTGAATGTGACTGGAAGGACTTGTTGGGTGTAATCTCTAATAGTTGAGAGTTCACCTACAGTACGGTGACCAGATTTTCAAAATCAGAACGTTGGACATTTTGACTATTTCTCAACATTAAAAAAAGGACAAACTGGGCACGTGTAGAAAACAATAATTCACACAATTAGTGTATATCACAATTTGAACGAGCCATTTTCTTCATGGATTATAGAGGTGTATTACAGTGGTTCTCCTTTGTCTTCAATAATTTTAAATGCAACTTATATTAGAAAATGATTTATTCCAAGCTATTGGACTCAAACGTATTATAAAGTATGTAGCGTATAAGAATTGACATAATTGTCAAATGATAACTTGGACAAATGAGACATGTCAACAGAACTGCACCTCAATGCATCAACATTATTGTTCATGGAAAGAAATTAATTTCCACCATTCCAAAAGAATTTATTTCGAGACCCACTCTTGAAATTCGATGCATTAAATATACCGTAATTAAAGCGTGTCTTGATCGCTATCATTGCCTTCACCTAGGCGATTAAAGTAGTAGAATTTGAAGCATTCAAACACAATGGTGTCTGGCGCCAGAGTGCCGGAGTCTGCCCGGCCGCCATGTTGTGCTGTCGTCGACCGCCATCGTGGAAGCCATTATTCGTTAGTCTTTTACTCATGACCCCTACCCATGTCCTTTGACCTCAAAACCCCCAAAAAATCCCAAAAATATGATAAAAATTATTTTAAAGTTTGTTAAAATGTATTATTGAAAATCACTATAAAATTTATTTTAAAGAACATAACATTTCCTGAGGTCTCCCGAGCACCACGCCCAGCGGATGACCGACTCCCTCACCCCCACCCCCTCATCTATGCTTATTCTATCATATACCGCTATGTTGGTAGGTGTAATTTATGTCGAAGGCGGTCATATTGGTAAGCGACATGGCCGCCATCTTGGTATGCTCTTACTTATGTTCGACTAATTAGCCACATTCGTTCTACCACCATATTGGTAACCTCTCACCTTCGTTCGACGCCATATTGGTAACCATAATTTGTTTCGAAGGTGGCAGTGTTGGTAAGCATCACGGCCGCCATATTGGTAGGCGTCATTTGTTTTTTCGTTCTTTTGTTTCGGAGTTTGTCTCTCACTTTCCACCAATTAGTCATGTTCGTTCCATCCCTGCCAATGTTTACCCATTGGCTACTTACTCAACTTTGTTCGACTCCCAGCAGACAACTATCGCATGTTTTTTGTGAAGCATAGGTTGCCCTAATTAGTCGTCTTCACTCCATCCCCACCCCTACATTCCCATTGGCCGAATACTCGGATGTCTTCGGAAACTATCGTTCCGACCACTTGACGACACCTGCCAATGCCCTGATTGGCTAATTAGTCACGTCACAGCCCTCCCGACTAGCTAATTTTCTCAGGTGTCTTCAAAACCTTTGTTCCGACCAGTTAGTCATCTTCGTTCGAATAATCAAATGCCTCCGCTCGAACTCTACCACCAATCAGTCACCTTCGTTCCACCCCCTCCAATGTATTTAATTAGTTAATTTTCTCGGGTATCTTCGGAAACCTTCGTTCGACCAATCGGCAAGCCTCAGTCATATTCGTTCGACTCACGTGACAATCTACCCGACCAATCGGCAGGTCTCCATTCCTGTCAATGCTTCTTATTGGCTAATTACTCCTCCAATGCTTCTTATTGGCTGTTTAGTTTGCAAGTCTCCACCACATTCATTCGATCCACTATAATTGCAGCCACTGTCATCCCCTCTTCAATTCCGTCTTTATAAGATGTACCCCGCGGCCCTGTCGGGAAAGTCTTGCTCTTAGAAATGTACGAATGTTGTCCGAGCGGTCATAAAATACTTTCAGCCGTTTTGGCATTCGGAATGGTGCATTTGCTTAGTGCCTTGGACATATGGGACGAGTTGCTGTACCTGCCGAAATAATTTCTCCGGGTCTAACTATAGAAAAACCCAGGTGATGATAACCTCCCATTCCCCCCAGTCCCACATTTGAACTACATATTGATGTACATATTTTAATCGTGTGGACGGGGAAAGAAAAGTATGTTAGATGTAAGAAAAAATCATTGTTACAAACAGTTGTGTGTTTTATTATCTCATATTTTTTGTAAATATGTTTATCGTGTAAAATATGTTTGTTTACCGTGAAAAATATGTGTACCAATTTTTGCAGTAAATATGTTTATCGTGATCTAAGGTGGCAGTCGAACACACGTGAGTAATTAACCATTGAGAAAACAGAGGGGATGGGAGTGCACACGACTAAATAGTTAATGGGAATACAGTGGTGGCGGTGGGGGAAAATGCATTCATATTAACGTTCAGGCGTAATTGAGCGTTGGCTGTTTTGGTAAGAGGATGTACTCTCTCTAGATACATTATGCAGGTGTTCATTGCATAATTATGGAAGTGCGTAATTATGCAAGTTCATACTTGATTACGTATGGGTATATGCAAGTGCATACTTGGTGATTACGTAATGGGCACTTGGGTAATTGCAATTTACGCATGTACTCATTGCAAGATTACAGTTATGGTTATGCATGTGCGTACTTGCACGATTACATCATTCGTAATTGCGTAATGCAACTGTATTCTTCCCACCCCTCCCCTCACCAGACGACGGGTGCATCTGTTGCGATCCGCCAGTCGCCGAGCGACATTGACGAGGCAGCACTGTAGTTGTGTACGAATGCGTTTCCACCTCCCCCCCTATCTCTCAGTTGTGAACCGGCAGTTGATGTAGCAACAACGGCTGTTTCACACGTCCTCTCCCTCTCTCTCCTCCTCTCTCTCTCTCTCTCTCTCTCTCTCTCTCTCTCTCTCTCTCTCTCTCTCTCTCCTCTCCTTCTCTCTTCTCTTTCTTCTCTCTTTCTCCTTCTCTCTCTTCTCTCTCTCTCTCTCTCTCTCTCTCTCTTCTCTTTCTCTCTCTTCTCTCTCTCTCTCTCTCTCTCTCTCTTCTCTCTTCTCTCTTTCTCTCTCTTCTCTCTCTCCTTTCTCTCTTTCTCTCTTTTCTCTCTCTTTCTCTCTCTTTCTCTCTCTTCTTCTCTCTCTTCTCTCTCTTTCTCTCTCTTTCTCTCTTCTCTCTCTCTTCTCTCTCTTTCTCTCTCTCTTCTCTCTCTTTCCTCTCTTCTCTCTCTCTCTCTCTCTCTCTCTTCTTCTCTTCTCTCTCTCTTCTTCTTTCTCTCTCTTTCTCTCTCTTTTCTCTCTCTCTTCTTCTCTCTCTCTTTCTCTCTCTTTCTCTCTCTTTCTCTCTCTTTCTCTCTCCTCTTTCTCTCTCTTTCTCTCTCTTTCTCTCTCTTTCTCTCTCTCTCTCTCTTTCTTCTCTCTCTTTCTCTCTCTCTTCTCTTCTTCTCTCTTTCTCTCTCTTTCTCTCTCTTTCTCTCTCTTTCTCTCTCTTCTCTCCTTTCTCTCTCTTTCTCTTCTCTTTTCTCTCTCTTTCTCTCTTTTCCTTTCTCTCTCTCTCTTTCTTCTCTCCTCTCTCTTTCTCTCTCTCTCTCTCTCTTTTCTCTTTTCTCTTCTCTCTCTCTTTCTCTCTCTCTCTTTCTCTCTCTCTCTCTTTCTCTCTCTCTCTTTCTTTCTCTCTCTCTCTCTTTCTCTCTCTCTCTTTCTTTCTCTCTCTCTCTTTCTCTCTCTCTCCGGGCAATCGGTGGGTCAACAACGACGATGTAACATCTGTGAGTGGATGCAGCTGCATTTACAGAAAAAAAAAAGTCCTGTCCGGGAATCGAACCCGGTATTCCCACATTTGTCCTAACCAATAATCCAAATATGCAAATTTCCAAAACTTCCCTCGCCGGGAATTTAACTCAAAATTTCCCAAATTCAAAATTAAACAAATATCCTGCCCGGAAATTGAACCCCACACCGGACATGCCCAAATAAAAAAATGCACTACTGGGCATCGCACTGGACGTGCATGTGCAACAATGCACTTGTGCCACTCTTGCATCCGAAGTGTAAGTGTAAAATGCACTTTCGAGGTCATGTATGTGCAAAAAATGCACTTTTCAAGGTCACACATATGTAAAGAGTGCACTTTGTCCCAGTACATACATGGTGGCTCTACTTCCAGGTGACGATCAGCCTGGTTTATTTCAGCTCTATAGCGACACATGTAATGGTTCCGACACAGTTTTTAAATGTTTTCTAAACTTTTCATTAACATTGTAGCAGTTACAATATTTTGACACTGGCATAGCTTACACAATTTGTATAGTGAAAACAGAAGTTTGAAGTCATTGAAACCCAACTATAGTGAAAATTCTTTATTCCACAGGGATTACTGTAAAAGTTAGGCAGTAGCATAGGCCTAGCACTATCTCATATAAGATGGCAAGGTTTTGACAGTTCAACGAATGTTTATTTTTAGTTTATGTATCCTTTCGCCATCAGCTGGAGGCTACACGAAAACAAGGAAATGGGTTTCCGTAAAAAACATGACGTGTTTAGGACATAGACGGATAATTACTTGCCCAGTAGAACTTACTAGTAATCAAAATCGCTGTATGCGAAATATATGTTACTTTAAAAATTATGCAGAGTTCGCGGAAAAATAAAACTTTTGGTATCTGTTCTTAAATTTGTTATTTTTACATACGAAACATATTCATTTGAGCTTTATAACAAGTATGCGCATCTTTTACTGTAAAAAATGTAAGGGCCTACAGAGAGACCTTTTCTTGTACGTTAGTAGTTAATTTGTCGCTATATTTCTCGTGTTCTGTTTTGAACCAGCTTGTGGTGTAATGTTGGCATGGTACTAATTCTATGTTTGTAAAATTTTAAAGAAATAATATCTGAAATGTATTTATAATAACTAAATTATTTGCCAAAGCATTCTTATTTTAAAATTTTTGTATTTATTATAATTATATCTCGTAAGATATTCTTCTCTTCTCGTATTATGGAACAGGTAACAAAATTCAAACGCTAATTTATTCCTTTAAACTTGTTAATCATAATTGTTTATAATTTATTGTTTGTATATAAAATAGTTATTTTCTAGTTGTTTTCTACACATAGTAAGATAAAAAAATAATTTCCAACATATTTTAACTCTAAATTCTTTCTTTAATACATTTTATTACTTAACCAACATTTTTGTTTTCCTACTGCATCGACCTACTTCCTCGTTCTTCTTGTCCGTGTCAGCTGGATAATTAACTCGGAGCACAGCAGGTACGAGATCATTTTCTTGTAATTTTATTTGCTGCTAAGTTTATTTTATAGTAAATTCAATTGTTCAATGCGTTACTGTAACAAACACCTACGTCTGGTAGGTTATTGTATATCTTGGTTATTATTGTATATCTTGGTTATTATTGTATATCTTGGTTATTATTGTTTTATTTCAATCTAGAAAAATATCAAAATGCTGTTTTATCACAGTGATAAACAAAATCAGGGTTAACGTGAAAAATACTTTTCAAATTTTTTTTTTTTTTTTTTTTTTTCCCCACTATGACCAAACATGTGAAACTGATGTGTCAATTTAAAAAGAAATTTATCAGACTTTTAGTTATAACCAGTAAAATACAGTATGGATTTTTGTGTTTGACAAGGTTATGAGGAGCGTAAGTTTTCTATTTAATTCACCACGTCGCTTTTTCTACATTTGAATACTCATAATACTTGGACATAAACACGAATGCGCACACGTAACTATATCGAAACGAATTGTAAATAAAGCGGTTGTATTACACACTACATACATACATACATATATATATATATAATATATATAAAATTAAGGTACCAGTAAAAAAATAAACTGAGGGGTTGCGTGGTGTATATTCTCCAAACTCAGATGCGCCGATAAGATTTGTGAAATATTTCCAGTCAGTTCAACAACATGGCACTATTTAAGCACTAACGAAATGGTAAAGCAGACAAACTTAAACTTCCTTTATTTGAAAAACGGCTTTAAGCTCTCTTCCTACTGATCATAATAACCCAAGACATCTTGCTTCCACATTATTTTTTTTTTATAATACACATTCTTATCCTATTGATAAACCCACATGTATTCAAATAATCAACCGCCCACGCTGTAGTGCGGGTTGAAGAGTTAAAAGTTACGCGCTTATCCTATTCCTCGCGACGCTTAGCAATAACATATATGTCAGCGCAGGCAAAGAGAAGGGAGGTGGTGAAGGAAGGAAAAGTAGTAGAAATATCGGTAATAATAGTGCAATTTCAATATCAAAAATTAGGAAGATTACAGCAATTAAGAAGAATTTTAATGAGAATGGTAGTCGTGATGATTTTGGATTTAGCCCACTGTAGTACTACTGTGTAGGCTGGGGAGGGTTGGGACAAATTTGAAGTGTTATTTTTCAACTCTATGATAATGTATTATTTTTAAATTCTCGTTTTTTATACCTTTCTTATTAACGGAACTTTAGGCAATGAATGTAATGGTTTTCAAATGAATAACTGAGATAACTATTAGGCTTAACATATGTGTGTTTTAAACAGATCCTGATATTTATCCCAAGTCTCCCTATGTAAGGTAGGATTGGGACATAGAATAGGGAGCATTGGGACGTTAAAAAATAATCCTCCATTTTTATTATAGAATAAAATTTTTTTTAACATAGAATAAAAAAACTGACCTAAATCATTATTTATGTTTATCTAAAATTAAAGTAAATAAGCTTACTACAAAAGGTAGGTATTTATTTTGTAGTAATATTTATAACAAGTGCTTTTGGCCTACATAAATTATTTAGCCCTATGCAATAGGATTATTATAATAGCAATATGCCGTACTGCAGAATATACGACTAATAAATTGCGTTTAGTTCAGCCTGGTTGTTTATCAGTTAGTTTTTTTTTTTTTTAACACAATTTGTAATTTTTCTGTTTTTAGGTTGAATGTTTTAATAGCAACACTTTTTTACATTCCTACATATCTAAATTAACCACAGCAACTAACCTAAATCAACATTGTTCATTAGTCCAAAATATTATATGCCTCAAGTAGGCACAGGATCTCGAAGCTTGCTGATAATATCACTGTCTGCCACTAATGCTATATCATCCACTTCTGGATAATAGAAGTTAAATGTTTCACAATCTCTTCACAAGAATTGAATTTTATATTCAAAGCCACTTTCAACTACTGACTGGATTCGTACTACATAGTGTACACAGGAGGATTTAGTTACACATTTCACAACATAGTTTCCTTCATTTAAATTTCTGTCACACCATCATCAATTTCTGATTCATTGTCTGCCATCTCTATGGGTAAATCCCCTTAATCTTCGCACTCGCTACTCATGTCATCGTCACTGCTTTGAAACATCTTCTTAGTTTTTGTTGGAACACATTTGCTGCTTGCCTTTAAATTCTTTCTTCCTCGAATTGCCCACTGCTGCTGTAGTTCCATTTTTTCTGGTGCGCCTGTAAGAAGTCTAGTTCGTCCTGGTTTTCGACCTCCACGAGTAGTTTTACTAGCTGGAACTTTGTACTAAGGTCTAATATGGTCTGGTGTTATTGTCACACGGACTTACCTAGTTGTCTCAGATGTCAGTGGGCTAAATTTATTCCCAGTGTCTTTATTGGTTGTATGGGTGGAAAGTGTGTGGACTGTGTGTGTCTATGGTCTGTGATGGAGAGATGTTAGGTGTGTTGTGAATACCACTTGGACTTCCGTGTTAGCAGCAGATGTGGAAGGTGTGATATAGTCAATAACATTTTGTGTTAACGTCGTTCGGTTATTGCAGGGCACAAAGTCATCACTAAATACATCTAAATTGAAGGGATGTATTACAGTCTTTATAAATCCTGCGTGAATGTTTCGAGTTGTGAATGCTTGGTTGTAAGCTTTGTTTAGAATACTGGGAATATGGTTAATGGTGATATTTTTCCAGGATTGCTAAGCATTCATTTATCAAAATCACTATTATAATACTTCTTTAAGAGTCCAAAGAACTTACATCCAATGGCTGCAACCTATTAGAACAGTGGGGAGGCAGTGTCATTAAAATAATATTATTCTCTTAACAATAGTTCAGCCCTTCAAGAGATAAATAAATCTCTTTCGTGGTTGTCTAGAATCATGAGCACAAACTTAAGTTGGAAAAGAAATCGCCTACATTTTTCCTATCAAAACTGGTGCCTTTAGATATGCCCGTGGATTCTGGTTTCCACAAGGAAAGATTTGGATTCCTTGTTATGTATCCACGCATCCAGTCTAACCCTGCCATTTAATTTGCAACCCAGTTGTCCGATACTTCGCTTTTGTTGACTGTTACGAAATGGAAGGGTAATTTCCTTTCACCAGTTTTTGACAATCCATAATTTAGTTTCTAGCAATGAATACAATAGTCTGCCAATAACTTTTTCTCTTCAATTGTGAATATTTGAGAATGTATATATGTAGATCCGAACTTCTTAACATGATCAGCTGAGGAAGCATCTTCTACTGCATAATATGACAATGGTGATTTCGGAATCCCAAATTTTTTATAATTTGCCCTCAAACTCTTGCGTTGCTTTAGGTCAATACAGTAATTGCTTGTTTGATTACATCCTGTGAATTCATGCTACGAGAGGTCTTGTATTTGTGGGGCATATTTATCTGCTCAGGTTATCACCTGCAACAATCCCATTTGAAATTGAGGTTAGTAATCTTATTTAGTTATAGGCATAATACATTTATTGAAGGGGTCTACACATAAATTAAAACCAGCGTAGTCGAATGTTTGTTGTTAATATATAAAACAGCCCACTTTTGAAAGATTGCATGAATATTTACACTGTGCTGCATATTTTTAAGTTTGATTCAGTTAGTAGAGGAGGGATTGGACAGCTCCAGCCCCTCCCATGCAACTTGCCGCAATGCTCCTGTGAGTAATTTTTGCATAAAATTGTAATATTTACACTTTTATCGTTAAAACTGTAACATTGTTTCAATTTTACATATTGTTGAGATACTTGAGGTATGATTAGCTTTAATAATTTGAAGCAATTACAAAAACTCTACGTACGGCCAATGAAATTACAAAGAAAAATGTTCTTCTTTCATAGATCCTTCATTAGAGTCACCAATTAAATATGGCTGACATATCTTACTCAAAAGAGAACTAGGTCTAAACAAAAAATAGCTTCCCAGTGCTACCAACCTGTAGATCTGAAAGTGAAATGTTCCAACCCTCTCCAGTCTCCCCTACTAATGGAATTTCATGGGAAGGGGACAGGGAGGTGCTCCTGTACTATAGTTGTAAACGTTGTGCCAATTACTAAAAAATAAATAAATAAAATGCCATTTTTAATCTATGTAAGTTTTTAACTGGTTAAGTGTTTATATATAATGTACTTAAAAATGACTAGTTATAATAGTGCAAATATTGGATTTCACAACTGATATTTACCTTTGCGAATATATTCTATGGTAATTTACATAATAAATATATTCTGAAGCCTGACATTAAATATTTTGGGTTTTATTTGTGTTGGAGCCCTCAGTAACTAGCCTACTATTTCCTAATTCTCCATAATTGTATTTTTTCCTTTCATTTATCATAATTATACTTGATAAATTAAATCTGTATTTTTACATGTATTATTCGTATTTGTAACCGGAATTATTTAGTCAACTAAATAAGCCTTGCAGCAGGCAGTAGTAATGTAAAGGGTCTTACTCCTACAAAAATGTGAACAAGTTACCAGAGACGGCTAGAATAGGCAAAAAGATCAAAAACTACAAGCCCGATAATTAAAAATTCTAGAAATGCTAGCTGCTGAATCACCTATATTCGTCGCTATTTATTGTAATGTCTTATCCTGTAATTTAATGTTAATAATTTTGTAACTGTTTCTTCTCGACGCCTTTCCTGGATCAGCAACCTTGTGGCAAGCGATAACTGTCCTCTCCCCTCCCCGCATTTCGCAGCGAGTGTCACAATCCCCACATCTCCTGGAAGGTTAGTGGCAGGGGCAGTTTCGCCTCAAGTGCTAAAACTCCTGGCAAAACATTAACCTAAAATATCTCATTTGTTTGCATTCTTGAGCGAAAAATGTTCCTCAGATATTATTGAATAGCTATATTAATATATTTGTATTTTAACTGCAATTCTTCCTATAGTGAAAAAAAAATCATGTTTAATGTATTTGAAAAGTTAAGAGTTTCAACATATTCAAATTATTTTGAAAAGGCTTTAATAAAATCAATTCCACATTGGGAAATAATTTCTATGTACAAAATTGTTCGTTTTTTATGCTGTCATATCTATTCGCTAGAAGTCCAGAAATTTGGCCCTTTTTCACATATGTAAATACACTGTATGTCGATCCTTGAGCCGCCCAAATATCTCCACTTTCTTAGATCCTAACTATGAAAACTTAAGAAATCTAATATCATTTAGAAATTTAAAAATAAATTAAAATACGATGAAACTTGTGTTCTTAACCAGTCACTTATTTCACAGCAGTCATATCGTACCCAAGAATAAGACTGTTGTAACTACAAAATTAATGTTTTGAGTAAGTCAACTTTAAAGGTGTCAATCATGAAAAATAAGGTTTGAATATCTCTCGTAAGTGATTTTCTGAGCCTGTGCGTGTTATCGCAATGCATCTAGAGTTAGTCCTGATGTCTTTACAAAATTTGAAATAGGTATAACTTTAAAAAAATAGAACACTTTAATTGTTGGCGATTAATGCAAATGAATTAAAACAATGTTGTTAATGACGGTCTCTTTGCAAGGACTACAACTAAATTTACTTACTGTTAAGAGTAAACAGCTGCCACAAACACATAGTAGCACATAAAATGATGAAAACAAAGCACAAAAAATTGTTTTTACTATTGTTACTACAGTTTAGTTGTAATATAGTGAATGTGAAGGATTAGTGTATTATTTTATTAATAATAGACTTTTAATCAACACGACTACAAGTGGTAGTAACTAAACTGTTAACATGGTAAACAGCTGTCAGAAAATACACTGTAGCACATTAAATAATAAAAAAAAAAAGGCATAGTATGGATGACAGAAGCATCAGTAACTGGAATGTTTCTCACACTATATGTTATAAAACCAAAATAATACATAATTATTTTAAATAATCCTCGGAAGAAGTGCATACAAATTAGATAAACATTTCATCTGAAATGTTTTTTTTTGCTGCAATGTTAATTGCATAATTATGTTCATACGAGTATGCCTTAAATAAACTAACAAGAAATCTTTACAAATCTTAAATTTTTCTAGAACTACACTAAAGGTACAACTATATTCAATAATGCAACACATTTCAATAATGCTAATAAGAGTAATTGAAGTGTCTCACTCTCTTTCATATTCAGAAATGTTCTTGTATGAAGATTAGGGAGAGATTGGTAAAACTCTTGATACACACTTGCGATTATTCCATTACTTAGTGATAAAAGGCCATTTTTCTTTTCAGATTAGATTGATGGCCTTATAGTGTAGGCAAGAGCAAGTTAGAAATTCTCTTGACGAGCGGCGACTTTTTCGACGTCGCCTAAGGTTGATAGTTTTGAAATCATGATTTTTAACATCTGTCTTGTAAAATAAAATGTATTTGTGATTTTTTTAACTTCTAAAACACGAATATCATCACGATTTTCATCTACAGTAAAATTGTTTCTCATTTCTGCTGATAATTTTTTGATGTCATGAAATTCATTGAAGTTTATTTCTCTAACATGATATGGTGTGCTGCCTTATGCACACTGTACAATTCCAGTCCTCTGTGAAGGTGCATAAACAGTGCCGCATTTCAAAGCCCCTTTTTTCCCTGTAACAAGAATGCATTGAATTCCCAGCATTCTGTGTGTACTAAAACTAAATATTTGTGTGTGATGGACTTTACCTTCTGGAATGCCTGGGTGGCAAACATATACGTTGTAGATAAGAATTCATTCATGTTCTGAGCAGAAAATTGTCGTCGTTCTAAAATACATCTTTACAGTCGGTAGATTTTACGTTCGCATACACACATAATGCAATTTCTATAGCTTTTTTGTTTCCAGATGCCTCATTCCAAAGGTAACAATAGCCATTCTCTGATGATGCATTGTCGAAATATTGTAAAATTATTAACCCTTAGTCTCCTCTTATAGTAAATACTGATAAATCACCGCATGGTGTTTTGGTACTGACTGCAAGTCAGTTACATACTCTTATTTGACTGTTTTGGAGTGTAATTTCCACATCAGCCCTTTTCATTTCCCTGGATACTTATTTGCTTTAATGTGGTCCTGATATCTAGCATCCAGCCGCACATTTTCCTTATCAGTGGCATTATTATATTGCTCGCAAAATACACACATTTCTTTTCAGGCATGAAGAACCTTAAATTAAATTCATTATGGAAGACTAGTGCCCAAGTGTCGTTTTTTTTTTTTTAGCATACGGCTCGTTTTTTATGCTACATTTTTCTTTATACAACCGGTACATTTGGCAAATCGATAGCCTGTTATCTAAATAAAGTCTCAGTGTCTGCGCATGTAAGTAGTGACTTTCTATTACAGGGAAGGATTTTATGTGACTGCAAATCCCTTATAGTATGTCCTGTGATTACTATGCTTGCCTTTGTATGATATTGCAGGCTGCACTTCTCCTTGCGTGTTGGCTTTATTTCATGTGCACGGATGTGTAACTCTTACCTGTGTTCTTTTTCTTCTGGATATTTCTCAATCAGCCATTCCCAAACTGCCCTAGAACAAAGAATATAGTTCTATTGTAAAATTAAATAATTCCTACATGTTATCACGACTTATATTATACCATTCTTATTGGGATGAAATACATTTTTATGACCCCAGCTGTATGTTCGACTGTAGACGAGCTTCTCTCGCCGCTTACTGGTGGATTGTTGTGTACCTCTTTAGGAGCACAGCTTCGGTCTGCAGTAGAATCATCACTCCAGTTTGTCATCAAACTAGTAGAAGCATTGACATTGGCATAAAATGTCTGAAACAACCCTACCAATATCCAATATATTTAGCAAGTTTCTAAAATCTTCCACAAAGGCAGTTTCTTTCGGCTATTTTATTGGCCTTCGAAATTCATTTGTGGTTACAGGCAGTTCTACGAGGAGATAGGCAAGGGTGTGGTTCGAAATTAGTAACTTTAGCTCAACTACTTTATTCACAATTTCAAATAATCACAAATGGTTACATAACACTTTTTATTCGACGTTAAGATATGGAACTACTTTCCATCTATCGCTACCAACTTACTGGGTGCATGTCACTCAGTGCACCCATTAAAATATATGCAGGCAAGGGCAGTGACTTTTTCTAAGGTTGATTTCAAAAGTGCTCACCTTATCGTGAACAGCCTGTACACAAATACAACGAGGAAGTATGTAAGTCGAACACGTTTGGCAGAAGTTTATGGAATTCTTTGTGAGTGGTGAGTGACACAATTTCGTTACCTTGGCAATTAAATAAAATTTAAACAATTGTACCAAGCAAATTATTATCAATGCAGGCTAATAGGCCCATCCCTCTAGCGACCTAATTTGTAATAGCAAAGTTACTGTTACAGTCTCGTGTCGGTGAGATAAACCAGGTTCGTTAAGGGATTGAGGTTTTAATTAAATAGAGAGTTAATTATAATTTCCTAAATTTAATTTGCAATAACTACAAACAAAATTCTTTTGACCCAACATCTCACAATGAATTGACATCACTTGCTGTTTACAATCCCTTTTTTTGCATAAAAATGTCTTTTTTTTTCCCCCATTTGATGAAAGGACCCCCAGAACATTCCCTTTTTTCCCGGAGCATGGTGTATTTACAGAAACACTACAACTATAATTAATCAATAGCTAAAACTACAAAATGAATGGATTATGTACTTCAATTACTGACAACTGTCTCGTAGGACAAAGGTATCTATATATGTAGTCATTGAACAACTAGCAGTACTGGAGATGGTGGTGTTCGGTTTATCATGAGGTAAAATGTGTTTCCACTGCCTGTTTTTTTTTTTTCCCCACAGCTTGTACGAATGACATGTAAATTTTTGAGATTGGACCGAATATAATTTATTGTATCTTGATTGCAGCTGGCGGGTTGGAGATGGATGAAAGAAGAAACTTCATCGCACACTGGACCCAACCTAGTTAGTAGAGCGTTGTCCATACCAACGCAGCGAAGTCGTAGCCCAGGTCCCCGGTGCCTGGGTCGGGGTCAGCCTACTAGGTGCAGTTAAGTGCACAGTTTCGATGAGGTAAGCGCGAAAAAAGGAATTTGTTTGAAGTATCAGTTATTAACTTCGTTAGTGTAAACTATAATATTTCTAGAAATTTTTTGGTTCAAATCCAAGTTGGTGCAATTTTTGTATGGTTTTAAAATTAACTAGAGTTGTCATATTTCCACAGTATATTTATTTTGATAATTTCGCTAAGTAATAAAATATAATGATATATTGTTAGAGGTACAATATAATGGCAATTATTTGACAATAGGTTTTTTTATTAGTACAAATTACATCTCTCACAATTTATTAAACAGAACTAACTATTCACGTAAGAAAGGAATTTTGCATTTCTGTGGAAGAAATTAGTATAGCGTGTATTGTGCAAAAAACAGATATGTCAGACAGTCTGCTAAAATTCCCGCGAGATGAGTTACAACCTGGAGGTTATGATGGCACGACTGACGACATGGCTTTTTGATTGTTGACACTGGGTGGATATGAGTAGGAATAGCCTTTTCCTCGTATAAAATTCAAAATTGCATTTTCGTTTATGTTTCGTTTTAAACTATTTACATTAGTTACAAAGTGTTGTTTTTAACATTTTGAACTTTTCGCGGATGCCTATAATAGTTCAGAGTGTGTCGTGTCAGTTGCAGAAGTGATGTGTGCATCTGAAATGGCGTTTGCCCATGGAGTAGCCTTTCTATTGGTTTCGTACGTGACAGCGAGAGCTGGATTTAAAATGTTTACGTATTTGAATATTTTTACCGCGAAGAGCTGTTACAAGTGTAGTAATTTTGAAGTCTCATGTATGTTTAAAACAAGTTGCTGAAAATGCTGATGTCTAGCTAGTAAAATTTGTTTTATTAACGGTACTTGCTAGTAAAATTTTTGAGGACAGCGCTCTTCAGTGCACAAGGTCAAGGGGTAATGGGGGTGGAGCCATTGCAAACAATTTATATTAGGTAACATTCAGTTATAGGCTATTCACAGTAAAGTGAGCACTTTTGAAAACCCTCTCATTTTGAATAATAGTCAATAAATATATTTTATTTAGCCGTAGATGTCAACATCAGAGTGCGGTGGAATATACACACTGTGTGTCTTACTGACGTGGCAATATTTATTTAAAAAGAAGGTTTAGGGATAAAAAAATAGCTGAAAGGAAAAAGTAAGTAGGGCCTCAAAACTGCTCACTTTGCCATGGACAGCTTATAGGGAAGTTGGCAAGAACAAGCTGCAAAGAAAATCAACTAATCCAATTGAACCACTGGATGTTCAGTATTTGAGAGTATAAAAGTATTTTATCCTATATTTGAAAACTATAAGGCCATATTTTATAAGCACTAGTCAGCCACAAAGAATTAAATGCGAAATATTTCAACAGAATTATATTGAAATGATAAAAATTGTTGATAATTATTATCTCTAGGCCAGGTAAAATTAATACAATGTTCAAAACAATTAAATAAACTCATGTAGCCTGAATGTTATGATTTAGGCCCATACATTGCAAACCAAGTAAATGTGTATTCACTATCAAATTGTATTTAAAATAACAAATATTACAGGATTTAAAGTTTGCACTCCTGTCAGAATAACAAAGAAATTTTAAATGTTGTAAAAAGTCAATGATTTTAGTTTTTTTAATTGCTCTAGTTTACTGCGAATTTAACACAATTTCCAATTTTATAGGCTTGTCATCTCTTTTTCACAAGCACTATCTTTTCATCTGTTATTAATTTTATATAGTGTAATACCCACTGCTTTACATATATGTATCATTTTTTAAAGTGAGGCTTAAACACAATATGATAGAAACTGACAAATACTAAATTATCTGTTCACATTTATAACGAGATGAAGATACCTTAATGAAACTGTGGTTATATTGTTATGGAATCCATGCACATTATTTAAAAATAACTGTACCCTAACTGTCTATGAAATATAACACATTCTCAATATTTGTAATATGACACAAAACATTTTCTAACTGTTTTATTATTATTATTATTATTATTTATCGTTTACAGATACTGCTCACTTCACAGAGGATTTTTGTAGTTTCAACAGTAGTTTTGGTTAGAGATTTATTCTTCTCACTTTTAGCTTCTTGTGCACATTTGATATGATGACGTTCCTGTACAGGCATGTTTCTAGGATATGTAGGGTCAATAATTTATGGTAATAGGCAATCGTTGAAATAGTAACCATTTTTGTGCACAGAAGTCCCTATCTCGTTGAATTTTTCGACATATGCCATCTGGAGTCAATACGACATAATTGTATGTCTTCCGGTATGATATATCGAGGACTCTCTGTATTTGGTACATATAATTATGTACCAGTTTTAATTGTGGCTTTCCATCTTTCATTTCTAGGTATTTGATTTTACCTTTTCAAACAGCATCTAATGGCTGCATAGCAGTGGATGGGCACTTCACTTCAATTATTTGGTCATCGCCTGTGAGGCCCTCTGGCGATGATCCTTAAAAAGGATATTCTTTGTCCACAATATGACTATTTCGTTTTGCTACTATGCCTGGATTTTCTGATTCAAATTGAGCAATTGCCACTGACTTTTTCTATGCCCCAACGTTTACTAGATATTTGCTTTGAAAACTTTGTACATAATTTCCTTTAAAACATTTGCACAAGAAGTTGTCTTAATTTTACAAATCTTCCCAAATAGTGGTGATGTTTTGCATTTGTACATTTTACTGATGAAAAGAGCTCTGGTCTCTTATTCTTTCCTGTGTGTATTCTCAGTTTTCAAATTTCCTCACATATTGTTCTTTACCATTTTCGTACATAGATTGTGACATGTCCGGTGTGGTCAAAGAATTATCTGAACCATAATTACTATCCGAGTATTTTTCTCCCGGTGTTCAACTCTTCTACCAGGGAATATCAAACGACATCATCTGTTGCATAGGAGCGTGTACATACCGTGCAGTATTTATTTCTCACGTCATTATACAACACTTTTGTTTTGTAGCCTATTATACAACCCTGAAATAGGAAATGACAATAAAATTATCCTAATAGCGCTAAATAAACTTTTTCAGCGACATCTAAATAATCTGTCCGTACAGACCACAGTGTTCTTGGTGCTAAGAAAAATATGTATTAGTGTCTTAATATAAAATTATATTGATATATGTCTTGCGAGAAACAAATTTTTATAATTAGGTAACAATAATTTTACTGTCAGCAGAAACAGCTAATATATTTGTTACCAATAAATAAACAAGGTTCGTGTGGTCTGTATTGACGAATTTGTTTTTCAGGGCTCATTTACAGGGATGTGTGTACCAAATAATGCATTGATTACTTACCACTTCTGACAGCGAATTGTATTTGGTTTTTGTAGGAATGTTTTGCCCAAGTTCTACATGCCACAATTGTGACTATTTAGTGGCCTTTATTATCTAGGTGCAAGCTTCTATATAGTTTCGCTTCTTCATGTGCAGCTTTGCTAGTAAGTTTCCATGTTGATTTGTGAATAATGTGGGAAATACGATTGTAGTGAACATTCCAGGTTTCCTCAGAAATACAAGCAATTTTCGGTGCTTCACATAATTCTTATAGTTGTGAGTATCCCCCAGTAGTGTCAAATACCGGTTCTGGGAAACCTGGGTCCTGGCAGGTATCAGGGTTTCGCAGCCACAATTTTGGATGATGTCACGCGGCCATTTTTTCCTTTCAGAATTTCTGCTTTTCCCTCCCACTCTGTCATTCCACGCCATTGGCGGCCATGTATGATGTCCCACTTCATGCACTTGCATTCCGTGTGGGGGGTTTTCTCTGTGTGATACCTCCTATCTCCCCAGCAGGATGCCAGGTTCTATCACATGGGGTTTTTCTCATATGCATCCCATTCTCCCTTTCGCCTCTCACCGCTGAGGTTTTCTCATAGTTCTCCCACTCTCGCTATCACGTCTCCCACATTCTATTCCTCGGGAGTTTTTCTCACATTCTTTCCATTCTCCCTCTTTTGTATCCCACGTGCTAATTCTTGGGGGTTTCTAATATTCCTTCCAGTCTCCATTATTTTCTCTTTTGCTTTTCCTGCCCTCCATCACCATCGATGTCGTCTGCTGTAGGCAGTCATCTTTAATTCCCACCACCAGTCGGCCACTGTAGGCGGCCATCTTTAATTCCCACACTCGCCACCACATTGATCGAAGTTCTACAGATTTCGGCCTTAAGTGCTGGTATGGGCGCGGCCATGTTGTGTTGGTTCACTAGTCTCCCACAGAGGCATGCTAACATCGGAGAGAGTAGTTCAAATGGTGGCCGCCAGGAGTGCTGTGAAGTTTTTTAGTTTGGGAACTAAAAAAATGCAGGAGGCATGCGAGATTGTTCCGACCACCCACGGGTCGTCAGTCCGACGTTTTCACCACACGACCACCATTGCATGGGAAGTGTTGGGAGATAAAATAGCACATATACATACATCGACCTACGCATTATCTATGTTCATGTGCACTCACCCAACTGCCGCAGTCTTCGGAGACATTGTGTGGTTATGAGTTGTACAGTAAATACATCGGCCTATGCACTCACCAGACAATTAACTTGTCATCGCGAGCTGGCGAGGTTTTCTCGTAGTCCTTTTGGATTCACCTATGCTAATGATGCCAATTGTGAATATGCTAATATGACACATGTTAATCACAACCACCTGGCTGGGGACAAGCTGGCAAGGTTTTCTCATATTCCTTCTGGATTCGCCTATCATCATTGCACAGTTAGGGGAATAAATAAAGCAAAAACTCGCTTCGGCCTATGCACTCGCCAGACAAACTTGTCACCAGGGGGGGGGGAGGAGGATGTTTAATGTCGAATGTACACAGAAAAAATCTGCAGGCACTGTGCACGCCCATCACCTGGCTGCGGACGTGCGGGCGGCTTGCATACATGCATGTTTTCTCATATTCCTTCTAGTCACCTTTCACCTGGCATCCTAGCGGGGATGAGTTTCATGCTCTGATTCCTTCTGGCCTCCTTTCCCCTAGCATCTTGGTGGGGATGAGTATCATGCTCAGTCATTCCACCTTGGTTTCTTGTATTCCTTCTGGTCTCCTTTCACCTGGTGCTGTGGTGGGGATGAGTTTCATGCCCTGTCATTCCACCTGTGCAACACTGAGCAAGACCTGCCCATGCACGCTAGCCTAGAGTCGCACCGTGCTTACCAAGTATGTCCTAAGCTCATCTATAAGCATAGTCTGCTTTAATTTTCGAACCGTTTAAGATATAGTCAACAAAGTCATAACATAATCAACCCATCAACGAAAAGGACCGCAGGGTCAAGCATGCCTTAAACCCACTCATAAGCTTAGTTGCCCACAATTTCTCATCCACCAAAGAAATAGGCACCAAATACATATCATAAACATCACCTCTGATGAAGAACAGGGTGGTAGGGTCAAGTAAACTTTAAGACATCCTATAAGCATAGTCTACTGCCATTTCCCATCCACCAATGCTATAGTCGTCAAATTTATAACAAAGACATCGCCGCCGACAACTAACAGGAAGGTAGGGTTAAGTACACCGCAAGCCATCGTATAAGCATAGTTGGCTCTTATTTTCCACCCACCAAGGCTAAAGTCACCAAATTCATAAAATAGGGATCACTTCCGATGACGAAAAGGACTGCAGAGTCAAGTACACCTTAGCCCTTCGTATAAGCACAGTTGGCTGCCATTTCCCACCCACCGAAGCTAATGACCACCAAATTTATATCACAGTCATCACTTCTGGCTACAATCAAGGAGATAAGGACAAGTTAGCCTTAAGTCCTGTTATGTACATAGTTGGTCAGCATTCCCGAATATTTGAAAGTCGAGAACATGTAAGAACTGTCCACACATGTAAAAAAATATGTTTTATATATATATATATATATATATATATATATATATATATATATATATAATGTGTGTGTGTGTGTCGCAAGGTTACAGTTGCATGTAGGAATGTAGGGTCTGAAATATATATTACACACACAGACAAATAAATGTCAGCGTGGGCAACATAAGACAAACAACTGTATGAGAAAAAATCAAGAATTATACAAATACACTGTGTGCATGATATGCATAGCTGTGGGTAATGGTAAAATATATAGTAATATAAACCAACACCATCAGTTCAAAACAAGGGACCTTGTCATCAGTAGCCCGAGTAACCCTTAACAACCAGTCATATATTGTAAAATAAAACGGTATACAATAGCACTGATGAACATACCTAGTCGCAGGTTATGCATGTACGTCACGAGCATGATGCCATAACGAGTCACAATATATACAAAATACCCGATGGAGCCACAGACCATAATAGCGATATCAGTGTTTTTATAACATCAAGAAGTTTAGTGAAAGCTAGAATACACGCCTGCATAAGAAAGAACGAATAATAACAAGGGCCAACCACAAAAATGACTACAATGTGTCAAGTGCGATAAACATGCGACTTGTAAAGGCTGTGTCCCAGCGTACATTTAAACCATTAGTCACGCAAGATAAGTCACTACTACGTGCTAATGCAAACATATATAAAAAAATAATTATAAAAGCAAATAGTTACAAGAATATGTCAACAAATGTATATTTTGTGAGCATCGAGCGCTGTTGGTTATGTCAGGCGAAAAAATTTCCATTGTGAAGTGTAGAAACTGTAAGGACCACACTGCTACACAGTGATGTAAACTGATATAAATATTTTCCTTTGTATTTTATTTTTATAAGCACTTACCAACCATTGCAATCACATATTACATACGCATTTCCTTTTACGGGAGAAATTCAGTTATACAGTAGAAAAGTGAACAATTTATTTCGTTTTAATACATCAAGCTGTAAATATTAACATCTCTCTTTAAAATATTACGTTGAATAAACTGGTATTGCCAAAGAATATCACTATCTCCACCCTACTCACTTTTTGGTCTATGAAAGCAGTTTGTACTATCACACATTGTCGAGAGGATATAGTGTAAATGATGGGATGTTGTTCTCGTGGTCAGCAAATTTTATTGGCCATCATGCCACATGGAAAAATTAAATCACTTGCAGCACTCGACAAAGATACCGAGTTTGCATACCTGCCTTAAGAATGCCTTCTCGCATATGCACGACACGAAATAAAATCAGTCTATAAACACCTACCAGTCTATCTGCAACAGGACAAAGAGATTCTGGGCTGTCTCCCATGCCTAGAATATTTTCAAGGTAGTGCTACCTTTACACACACACCACATCCCAGGAGCCGGTGTAAAACACATCGGGGACGAGGAGCAGCAGAAAAAGGAAATCGAGGCATTTCCAACACTGAAAGATAAACGAGTGTAAGGAAGTTGTCAGAATTGTCAACTAGACAGTAATCGACCAGATAAGGTAAAATATTTCTATCCAGCAACCATGCTAACATTTGCACCACACAGACAGCAGTAATATGCTGAGGCAATCCGAGACAGGCAACACAAACTAGCATGCAGTGGAACAGTATAAAAACAAGTATCATGTAAAAATGGATGTCAACTTCGTCGGCGAGTGCAGTGGTGATGAAAAGCAGATTATTACGACAGAATTCATCTAGTGTGATCTCGTACTCTGCTAAAATATGAAGCGGAATCACTGGTTGAAGACTTACCATCTGTAACACTGTCGGCATCGCCAACTGCAAAGGCCCCTGATGAGTCGCTATCAGAAAACGGAAACAATGTTACTTCTGCAATCACTTACTCTGCTACAATATGAAGATGGAATCAATGATTGAATACTTATCTGCAACGCCATTAATATCATCAACATCATTAAGGGGCCCTGAAGAGTCGCTACAAGCATTATGGAATCAATGTTACTACTGTGGAAATACTTTTAGTAAAAGCCGTAATATATGCCGACATGAAAGTAGTCGTTGCATGGTTAGCCCATCATACATAGCATTTCCCTGTGATAAGTACGGTGCTGCATTTACCCATAGTGATAACCTTTATAAACATAAGAATTGCAAAGGCAGTGTTTGTCGTTCATCGGGAAGAGAGAGCAAGTATTGTGGCAAGACATTCGTTAACAGTTCCAGTGTCAAATGTCATGACGATAGTAACTGCCTATGTGCCATCATCTACAAGACTTACCCATGTTATAACTGCTATACGGTATATGCGAATAAGTGTGTAAAATGCTCACAGCAGGAATTGTTTGCGAAACAGTCACCATAGATGTTTTGCTTTAATGAAAATAAGTTCAGTATGTATATCAAAGATTATTATTTCTTATGCCAAGCCTGTAAAATAAAGATAAATTGTATAAATTACTTCTATGTTATTCATTTATTTTGACCCCTGCTCATATTAGGTTCACCTCCTTCACTAAGAAAAAAATTACCAGATTATGTCTAAGTCTGAAAGAGAATTAATTTTATGGTTTAGTGTCAAGTCTCTAACTTGTTCCCCTACCGGCGGCTGCTTGAGCAATACACAAATGCTCTCACCATCTTAATTTATCCAGTCGACCGCTAGAATACATGACAATCGTCTGCTAGGGTCGTGGTGGTCTTTGGCCATCTTCATTTCCCCTGTCACTTGTCAGGAGGGACACCAACAACTTTTGCATTACCGATGACTGACACTAGGAGCACTCGTGTCGACACACATGACCGAATTCCGACTTGCAGCATGCAGAACACTCACTGATGTATGCAGTACTCAGTGCAAGTAGTAAGATGCATGAGGTTTCGATCCAACTGCCAATGAGGGCTGCAGCTCGATGGTTCTGATAACACAGGGGTCTGCAGCGGTATCGTTAGACTGTGAGGGCTAAAGCTTAAGGTCTCAATAAACACAGTCAGGCTAACATTGGGTTGGAGGAACATAATAATAAATAATTGTTGCTCAACATAGGTGCAAGTGCACTGCGAGTACATCGTAACAAACCTCTACTATAAAAAAAATACCTGATAGTTCCACAGTCCATAATAGCGATATCAGTGTTGCTATTGTGACGAGAACGTTAGTAAAAAGCTGCAATGGCAGTCAACGTAAAAAAGAGCTTATGTTCACAAGGACCAACCTAAAAAAAAATCTACAATACGACAATTGCAGTACACATTTTACCGACAGTGATAACTTGAAGATGCATTACACACCTTGTAAAGGCTGTGTTCCTTTGCTTGCCACTAAACATCATGCATTTAAACCAGTGGTCATCCAAGAGATGATGCTGCTACATATTGATTATCAAATATTAAAAAAATGCAAGGAAAAATAGTTACAAACACCTTCCAACCGATGCATATTGCATGAGCAATAGATGCTGTACATTATGTTAGACCAAAAGAATTACCATCGCGAAGCACTAATGCCAGCATATATAAAAAAAGGAAAGTAGTTATTAAGCCAACCAACCAAAATTTATTGAACAAGTGAAAAGCACTGTACACCTCATAGTCATTGCTAGACAAGACCAGGCATATAACTGACATGGTAGCCTTGGTTAGTACTGCAAAATAGCAAGCGATTTTTCCCACATACACCCTCCGACCAATTTACACTATATTACAGAGGAACATTTATTCCGTTACCAACGAATGCATAATGTGCGAGCATCGAGCAAATACCTCATATTAAACTAAACTAAAATAAAATACTATGACAGCCGAGAAGTGGCTGACACTGCTATATACTGATACAAACAGATGTAAAAATAAAATGTAAAGGAAACTGGTTATAAGCACTTACCAACCAGCTCAAATTGCACATTCCGAGCATTGTACATTGTGTTAAATGATTCTAATCAAGACCAGGCACCCCTAACAAGCATGGCAGAATAGCAAATTATTTCCTTACGAACCGATCTGAATGAAACTGTCAAATTCAGAATACAGCTAGCACCCACAACCTGCATAAATACATCCACCCTGTCCGACATTGTGTGATCAACTAACATCTCGAGAATCTGAAAGGTAGCCAGGTGGTCGACCGACGGTGTAGGTACCGTGCAGGTCTCGACGAGTCGAAGGAATGGTACATACACTAGTCGAGAGTCGAATAAGGCTCCAGGGTAGCAGTCCAGCCAAGTCGCTCGTGCACTTCCCTTTACAAGAGTAATTCAGTTATACAAAGCAAGGTAAAAAATATTTCGTTTTAAATACTGTATACAAATACTAATTTTTAAGGATGAAAAAAAAAACAATGCGAACACTGAGAAAACCCATTTGCCCCCGCTCGCAATGGGAAAGGAGTTGTGCAACAGTGGTACATGAGGAGGAGCTGTGGAACAACGGTACATGTGAGGACATCAGAAACAGCCACTGCAGGATGGCTACACGAGCTCCTACTGCCAGAAGGAGATCAACAAGTGCGAGAGAACACCCTGCCAGTATTTTTTTAAGGATGTAGAAAATACATGCGAGCACTCTGAAAAAATCACGGGAACATTCTGAGAATTCACTTGCCTCAGTTACACAGTAGGAATCGTGACAAGTAACCTTGGCCTTGGAGGATGCCATGCGACCTTGATCTTAACCTGAACTTGGATGACATCATGCGACCTTGACTTTGACCACAATCTCGAACAAAATCACATTAGAAAATTTAAAATTGCGAGAAATAATCATAAGACCTTGGTGGCACATGTAGACCTTATTGAAGTCGCATACATGATCACAAATGTTACAGCAAGACCACTGCCTCTTGTAAAACATATCACTGTGCACTAGGGTCGGGACAAACTAAACCTGCTGCATATCTATACATGCTACACTTACGATGTTGCCAAGCATCTGCGATGTTACAGGGTCATCATTAAGGCATTACATAGCCTCTTCAGATTTCCTGTGATGTTGAGCCAGTTTGTGATTTACTGTTCTTGACTCTTGAGATGTTTTGCACGATTTCATTTCACATTACAGTCGGTTACAGGTTCGGCAACTGTGTGCATGTGAAGGCCGAGATGACAGATCAGGAAACTCTTCTTTGAATACTTTCCTCATAATCTCTCTAGGAAACATTATTTGAAATATTAGTATCTTCGAATGCTTTGAACAATCTGTGCTCGTTGAGATCAGGGCTCGCATATTCTTTATGTGTAGCTCGCGAATAGTGACTCTCTGCTCGTGATACACTGTTTATGTGGCCTTTAATGCTCTCCCCAACCTCATTGGAAAGTTTCTTTGGTTTAGCGAACTATCCCGGCATCTCTTCAAAAATGAATTTGCTCTTCCTTTTTCTTAATGGTGCTCCTAGATACAGCGAAAATATCAATGAAGGTCCGCCGATATACCTGAACATTATTTCCTTCTCCAGCTGGCACACAGTATGTAACTGTAGCCTGCCGTCGACTGCCTTCTGGTGTTGTACATGTCCCATGTCGTCACTGCTGCACTGTTATAACTTCCATTAAACCCTTGAGGTAGTGTTGAGTAGCGTAATCACATAAATAAAACTGGGTGAACAATGTTTCAAAGTTTGCAGATGACGGTGTACCACATCTGTATCTACACTTGCAACACCTATGGAGACAGAGAAACATACTCTACATTTGTGTATTCTGGAACCAATGTTATTGTTATCTATACTATTATATAATGAGGAAAAGTTTGTTTGAGGTAATATCTGGAACTACTAATCCGATTCATAAATAATTCTTTCACTCTTAGAAAGCTTCAGTATTCCCGATGGACATATCTAGGCTATGTTTAGTAAAAATTTTTTTTGAGAAATTTCAAAATTTGTGAAAAAAAAACTACACTTGGCTGCTTTCTAAGCATACTCTACAAAAACTGCCAGGCCGATTGTAATAATTATTTCATTGTTAGAAAGCTGCATTCTTTCATATGGTCATTGGATTTGTTGAATTAAAAAAAAGAATCTTGAGAAATTCTAAATTTGTTAGCCAATCGGATAAAAATGAGTTACTTGGCTGCTTTCTAAACACGCTCTACCAAAACTACAGGGCCGATTCTTATAATTATTTCACTTTTAGAAAGCTATATTCTTCCATAATGGTATAGGCATTTATAAATTGGGGCCACAGAGGCCCACTGGGTAGAGTAATGTCAAGTAGAGCTGTAGTATCCCAGTGGCTAGAGCAATTCCAAGTGGGGCCTCAGTGGCCCAGTGACTATAGCACTCTCAAGGGGGACCACAGTGGCTCAGTAGTAAGAAATATATAAACTCCATAAAACCGGAGCAAAGCGATGGCGGGCCGATTTAACTTGCAACTAAAGTGAAATAATTAGATATACGTAAAAATGTAAAGACTTTTTTTGTAGAGAATTTAATTATGCTAACTACTAAATATTATTATCCATTTTGTAATAACTGTATTAGTTTACCAAACATAAAAAAAAATACAATTACATTTAAAATGCAAATTTGAACATTTCTAATATAAATAAAAATATTTCCAAAATTGTTAGATTCTGAGTTAAAAATGGCACCTATGCTGCAGGTGGTTTCTTTGCTGGTTTCTCTTCTTTCCTGTATGTTTTGTATCCATTTACACAAATTCTGTGTAGTTTCTGCACATCTACCTTATATCCAGAACCTTTATTTTGTAGCTCTTCCTCCATTGCATGCATGAATGCACAGGGTCAGAAATGATTCACTCAATTTTTCTGCCGTTGGTTACTGGCGCTTGGCAGACTTATTGGTACACACATTCACAACACAGCAGCAGTTCCATCTTGTGAGGGCTGTGTGAAAGAAAGGATTGTCTGTGGCATATAGCGCTGTCTTGGGTACATTGTCAGTAGCACATAGACAGGTTCTGATATAAATATGCATTTTTGAACAAAATGGTACTTATCAGGTTTCTGGGTTACACCCTTCAATTTGTTACATGTGATGCCTGAGAGGCATATCTGAGTTCGTGAGGGATGGAGGACTTAATAAAAAATTAAAAGAAACTAAATTTAATTCATACTTGATTCACACAGCTATTATTTACATCATTAAATTATCTGTCTCCACTTTTACACTTTTTCTATTTAACAGTGAGTACTCTATTTGATGTCTATGTCAACTCTAATTAATGTCCTTAAATGGCTCTGTTGGTTAGTCAATTGACTCGTACCCATTATCAACATGTGTTCATTCTATCTGTTGTCATTTATAATGTCTTTCACGCATCTAATCCAATAGTCCTGCCTGCCTGCCTGCCTGCCTGCCTGCCTGCCACACACTTCTCTTCTCTCGCTGCTCGTTCTAGCACTCAGAACTCAGCCACTCGTTCATTCATCTACTCCAACTGAACTCGTGCCGCGGAGGCCTGTTGCAATATTCATACTTTCAGGGCGACCATCTGGGAGATTTAAAGCACCCCGAGTTCTGCTGAGAGAACGAGGTCAATAATCCAGAGAATTCTTCAGATAAATGCAGAAAACAATACAACTAGGTTCTGCACCATGCCTGTAATTCGAAACGCTTCATTGTCTTGCTGCCTCTGCTGCTATCATATAACGACTCTGTCCTCTTCGCTTGCACGGGGTATAGTACTGAGTGCGTAACAATGCCCCCTCCTCAACTCTGTTCGTCTCCAGACAATGCAGTATCCGGACCATCATAGATTGCCAGATGGTCGATGTGGATAACTTTCGGCTTCGCCCGAGATCCTTGACGACAAATCCGGAGGATAAAATCATTGATCTTATTCAGAGTCGTGTAGGGGTCTTCCCAATATGCCTGTAGCTCCGGGCAGTACCCTTTTATCCTCTAATGGTTGTACAACCACACCAGTTGTCCTTACAATACATCGCCCAACATTTTCTTATCATACCAGTCTTCATAATGTCACTATTTATTCTCAGGTGCTGTCAAAAAAAAAAATGAATACCAAGAAGTCTGTTGCATAATTCGCTCGCCTAATTAGGGGCTACAAGTTCCTCTTCTGTCGGTCGGCCAACTAGCAGGTCACGGAGGATAGGTGGTGGTTAGCATAGCTCTCTTCCAAACAGTATTCTTGATGGTGTTACCCTGGAGGACTCTTGAACTGCTGAGTGGTAAACAAGAAGAAACAATTGCACCTTTGAATCCCAGTCCTTTTGGTTGTCTGCCACAAAGATCGACAGGTACTACTCAAGAGTGCGGTTAAGCCTATCTCGACCATTCCATCCGACTGAGGGTATAAGGCTGTAGTCCTAGTCTTTTTCATCCGCAGAATTTTTGTTACTCTCTGGAAAACCGCAGCTTCAAGTTTCTTCCCTGATCATAATGGAATTATAGTGGCACCTCAAACCTTAAGAAGACATGCTCTGAAAGTGCATCAGCCATAGTTCCTGTTTCTTGGTTTGGGAGGGGGATTACCTTAGGCCACTTAGTAAAGGAATCTTGAATCACCAGTAGATGCCGATTACCTCACTCTGTAACATGCAAGGGGACCAGAATATCTACTGCCTTCCTCTTGAATGGGACCCCAACATTGTATTTATGGAGGTGACCTTGTCCTCTGGTCCTTGAGCCCTTCTTCGCAGTGCAGATGTCACACAATCGGCACCACTTCTCAACATCCTCCAAACAGTGAAGTCCGTAGAATCTGTCTAATTTTATTGAGTGTCTTATTGACACAAAAATGTTCACTGGCTGCTGCATTATGCAGTTATTTTAAGACTTCAGGAACCCTGCATTCTGGAATAACGAACTTTAAATAAGTGTGTTTTCCATAATTACTTTCCCAGTTCCTGTAAAGTACACCATTCTTCAGTGTGAGGAATTCCATTGTGCCCAGTATGCTTTGACGGCTGCGCTCAGACTAGATATCTTCCCATTTTGGCCGACAGCCAGTTTCTTTCCACTTTAATAATGGCTGCAAAGTGGGATCGTTCACCTGGTCTTTCCTAATACCTTAATCACCCTAGGTTTATTTGTGCTCATATCTCTACAAAGTTTTAATGGTTATCCAATCATTATAACACTATTATCACTCTGACTTTGGCAATGTGCTACGACATAGTCTACTTAAAAATTTGGATACTCGTCTCCAAATTCGACATATTAAAGTAGCCGAAACATTGAATTCTTTTTCTAAATCTTTCATTACACTTTTTATAGAAATATTATTCATGTTTATCATATGCAACTTTAATAGTTTAAAAACTATTAAAGTTATTATATATGAAGAATATGACTACTTCCAAACCAAAAAAATATATATGGTCTCATCTCTAATACCACTGTTCTTTCGGACAAGTCAACATTAATTAACTTACCTTTTTCATCTTTAATTTCAACTATTATCTCATTAACTTGATTTGTTTGCACATCATACCATTTACTATATTACAGTGTATATTTATTGTTTCAAATGGAGCAAATTTTGGAATTATATCGCCATAATGGTCCACATTTGCTTTCAGAGTTTTATTTTCTACGAAACCCAAAAGTTTTCCTATTGAACCCCATTTTCCAGACTAACTTAAGCATACATTTTACTTTCACTCTGTTTGTTATTTTATCCAGCTTGAAAAATATATTTCCTTTCCCACCCATTGAATCTACACTAACTGAAAAAATTGCTTTTATAGTTTTTCCAAGATCTTTTAAGCTGTATTGACCAACTGGAATATCAATTGCTGATTGCATATCATTCTGACCCAAAAAATTTAGCTTATTTCTCCCAGAGATAATGTTATGCATGAGGTAAGTAGTATAGAACTGAACTAAAGCCAATGAGTGTCCCTCTATTTGTAAAGGGTAATGTAGTCTCTTCTTCAACACTGATTTGTTATCTGTTGGTTTGAATACTTTACTCATTTATTATATTATTTTAAAAAATCTATTAATAAATGAGCAAGAAACATGTAGACTGGGATATTAAAAAAAGAATACCAGACAAGAATGTATCGACGAAATGTCGTGGAGAATTATTACCTAATAATATTAGATGTTTGATAGTGGGTCCTAGTAACTGTGGAAAAACTACACTTATGATAGATAATTTTATATATGCTCAGGGATGGTTGGACTTTGGTACTCTCTGTATGTTCAAAAAGTCTGGACCAACCAAAATATTTCAATTTAAAGAAAGATATAGATGTAGCATCAAAATTATTTTATGAACCGATAGCATACTGCTTTCCATCAAATGAAGAAATGGTTGATCTAAATGAATGTCATAAAGAGTCTGTAGTTGTTTTCGATTATATACTTAAAAATAAAAATATGGTAAGGGATTACTTTACTCGTGGTGGACACAAAGATATTGATTGTTTCTATTTAGCCCAGACATACTCAAAAGTACCTAAGCAGCTTATAAGAGACAATGGCAATTTTATTGCATATTCAGACAAGACGATACAAATCTTAAACATATTCATAGTGATTTTGTTGGTGGTATGTCGTTTGAGAAATTTAAGGAGACTTGTTCAAAATGTTGGAATAATGAATATGGTTTGGTTACAATAGATATGACTCGTAAGTTAAATAATGGTAAGTACCGTAATAAAATTAAAAGACGTTTTAAATTCTTAGATTATATTTAAGTTTTGTTTTTAATGGAAGTGTTTACATTAAAAACCAACATAATCTAGTCTTTTTAAATGTATTGGTATACCATAACTATTTCAATAAACACAATTGTACCTTCGGGTACATTGTGGGCTTTTGGTATTTTAAAATATATCAGATCATCTGAGTATTCTTCAAAAGTTTTATACATATGAATTTGTTTCCGTTCATGGTATAAGTTAACACTTTTATATTTTACTGTCTTTATTATTATTTCAACTATAGTTCTATCTCTCATTAAAAAAAAATTTCTATTCGATTATCAAAGTAAAATATTTTTTCTTTTGAACTGTATTTCCCAACTAAACGAATAATGTAAATTCAATTTTTCTGATAGTACTCTAAATTGATTGCATCCATCGGTGCAATGGGTTCTCCCATATGTCTTAAGTCTTTTTTGTTCAAAATCTATATTATCTACTTCAAAGCTAGTAAGATAGGCTTTATCCAATGAACTTTGATTTCTTGTCAGTGTGGTTATAAAGTCGAACTATGTGTAGGAAACAAAATATTAGGATTGATCTTCTCAGTAGTTGAAGCATTGTCAGTGTGTTCTTTAATTTGATCTTCAATCCAAGAGCTCATCAATGTATTTCCACATATATCCATTGTTTATTAATAGTGAAATAATTTTTGGAAATTTAAAATTATGTGAAAAGTGATTTAGCACAATTACACACAAATGACCACAAGTTACGTGATTGAAATTTTGAATTCTATCATCGTTACAAAAAAATATTACTCCCGAGATATGCTATTAATTGTCAGAGTGGATTTTTGCCAAATGAATCAAAATAATATTTGTTTGCTTTTTTCCTATAGCATACCCAGTGTGTACCAGAGTTTCTCAAAACATCTTGATTAACAATCCCACATTCATTATCAAGTGGCGTGTTAAGTAGCTCATCGATCATAAATACACCTCGAAAATTTTTAATGTTTAAATTTTTAACCATTTTATCAATATCAGAGTTGCTGAGTGGAGTTCCTTTTTCTTAACATTCTTACCCCACTTAACTTTCTTTAATCCCTTGCTATATTCCTCCATTGCTAAATTATGTCTACGTTCTTCCAATTCTTGGTTTTTCTTCTTAGCATTAATTATTAATGTAGTGATAGATGATACAGCACCAGCTAACGCTCCTAGAGCTTCCAATGCTGCGAAAATTAAGGTTAAAAAGCCACCCTTGTGAACTGTCGGAACATTTCCAGTTTTCATTTCTTTGGACATTTTCTTAAGTTGTGGAACTAAAATTGTGATAGTTATCCCTTTGTACTTCTTTAATTTCTTGTTTTATGTTCCAGTTGGTTTTTCGTTAGGAAAGAATGGATTTTCAAACGCTTCAAATCCTCGTTAGGAACTTGAAATACAATGTTTTTTACTTTCATTTATTATAACAAATATTTTATCATTTCATTTTAATTCCCCAGCCAAGCTTATGTTTAATATGCATCTCAGATCCAGTAACACCAGCCCACAATCTCTCATTGAGATCAACATCTGAACTTAATCTTTTGAATGCTTTCTTTTTTAGTTTTTTTTTGTCAGTTACATGCCTTACATTAGATCGTTATGATGATGATAAGCTATATCAGGTTCCATTGCAACCACATCTAGTGGATTAATGGGTTTATCACCATGCTCAATTCTCTCTCATAATTTGGTACCCAGACTTAAGTACTGATAACCGGGTGCATGCAACTCATAAGGTAGTGAATTTATAATGTCATTGAGTAACCCTTTTCCGTGATGCTCCGACTCCCAAAAAGTATGTGGTATTGTGTTCAAAACTCGTATCAGATATGGTATACCTTTTGGATTATTCACAACAAAGTCACTAAAACTTGCTTTTGAGCATATTCATTATTCCAACTTTTTCATTGTAATAATTATCATTTCCAGCATTCTCTTCGCCATAAATAACGAGAAGTCGATCAATAAGCATCCTAACATCATCCATCCATATGTATTCATTGGGATAGTCTGTATATTTCTTTATACCTTTCCCTTTTTTAGGTGAGGGATGTTTCTTGTTAATTGAATCGTAAATAGTTTTAACAATAATATTCCATTTATTCCCTTTACTCGATTTTAGCGTTCCCAAGTTTGGATCATTGTTTTGAAAAACTGCGTTTATAGTTGTATCCTAGCAGATACAGTGCTCATAGTCGGTTGCACTGTAGTCACTTTCTGTTACTTTCTTACTAGTTAGTAATTTCATCAAACCATCAGTTCCAGTGTATGTCCAGCGTTTTACAGTAAATTTTTCATTGATGAATGTTACTTCACTATCACCAATATACAATCTACCTTTATCAGCCTTTAGTCCAAAAACTTCGTCTTTGCAGTCAATTAAGAAATCGGCCACTTTTTTTAAATCAATAAATGTTGTTTTGTATTTAGTTAACTGCGAGATATCAGTTTTCAAACTCCCCAACGCTTCGTCATAGCGTTCATCATCATCGTCAATGTGTTTAATGCCGTCATAGCGTTCATCATCGCTATAGCATTCGTCATTATAGCATTCATCATCATCGCCAATGCATTTAACGCCATCATCATAGCATTCATCATCATTACCAATTCGTTTAATGCCATTGTCATAGCGTTCATCTGTGCCTGTTTTACCAAACAGTTTTCTTTCAAAAGATGTTTCTGTTGGTGACTCTGAGTAGTCTAAATTCTTAACAGCAAATAGAACAAGTTATTTTATTAAGTTCTTATTCTCATTTGTTACGTGTTCAATTTTTTGTCCCAAATCTTCTATCGCATCTATCAATGGTTGATCGTGTTTTTTAATTTTATCATATTCATCTCGGCGAAATTTTATAAAAGATTTAAACTTTTCAGTTAGCTGTCTTCTTTCTATATTCTTCTCTATATTGTTTGCAATTTTTTGTTGTCTAATTTTTTTATATAAATAAAATGAACAATGATAACTTAAATGTATACTTACTGTCTCAAGTGTATGAAAAATACACTAAGTGATAAAATTTCATATGAACTTACAAATAATAACAAAGTAAGAATTAAATGTGTTTGTAGATGTTGTGTTACCAATAACTCGATATTCACTGGTGGAGGTATAAAAACGATATTGCAAATGAAATTCATAAATCAATGCGAAATAACTTTCCCAGGAGAACTGTTCTTTTTTTGTATCAATGATCTTTGGCAAGCTGATTTAGTTGAGATAAATTCCTGATCTTTAAAAGGTATATACAGAATTAACAAAGGGTTATAATATATGTTAATTGTGATAGATTTTTTCTCCAAATATGCGTGGGCAATACCAATCAAAGATAAAACTGGTGAAAACGTTACGTTAGCATTAAAAACTATTTTGAATGATCGCAAACCCATGCATTTACAAACAGATGAAAGGAAAGAATTTTACAATAAATCATTTAAGACATTAATGGCCAATAATAACATCACACTATTCAACATATAGTGGAAAGAAAGCTAGTGTTGTAGAATAATTTAATAGAACATTGAAGGAGAAAATGTGGAAGATATTTACTATGCAGGGAAACTATAAATGGGTGACTATATTACCTAAATTAATAAGTGAATACAATAACACTGTTCACAGTACAATCGGAATGAAACCCACCAATGTAAGTGCAAAGAATGAAAGTTCTATTCTAATCAACATGAATAGAGAAGAAAGAAAAATGGTTAAACCAAAGTTTGCAATAGGAGATAAAGTTTGTATAAGTAAAAGTAAAAATTTGTTTGAAAAAGGATATACACCAAATTGGTCCACTGAAGTAATTGAGGTGTGTGAAGTATTGAACACAAACCCTACGACATATAGAATAAAATATTTAAAAAATAACCTATTAAAGGTATAGTTTATGAGCCAGAGCTGCTTAAGACCAACTATTATAAAGACTACTTAGTGGAAAAAGTTTTGCGAAGAAAAGGAAATAAGCTGCTAATTAAATTGTTAGGTTTTGATAGTAGTCTTAATTCTTGGGTTGATAAGAAATGTGTAGTTAAATTTTTTTTTCTATATAATAAATAGATCAACAAAAAATTTTGAAGTTATGAGCATCAGTCGTTTCTGCCAATTAATCAAACAAAATATTATTTGAATGAATACAAGCGCATTGAGTTTGATATTCCTATTGGCAGATCATTTTCACACCTGACTGAAGCTTATGTATGCCAACAATATAAGCTAACTAAAAGAGATACAAATGCAGATTATGAAAAAACTTCAACTATTGATCTTTGTGAGAATTTCTTCCCATTCCAGTTCTCAAGAATAGAGATCTCTAAACATGGCTGTATAATCGAAAGTATTGACAACCCTGGCATCACTTCAACAATGATGCATACATTGCTAGGTTCGGAATCAGAATCAGCATACATCCAAATGTCGAGGATAGAACTAGGTAAATATGTTAGGAAAGATAAGCATAATGAAATTACTTATCCATTAAGATATTTGTTTGGGTTTATGAGAGATTGTAATGAAATATTCTGGAAAGGTGGATACAAGATCACATTCATACGAAATCCTAATGATGATGTTTCTTTTTACAGAAGACCCCAAAAAAAAAAAACAGATTGCTCTGGAACACAACCAGTGAAAGTCGCCTAGGAACGACACTGTCAATGAAATCAACAATCTCATTATACAAAGAGTTCCCGGCCAAGTCAAAATCTATAAGTCGATTGACACAGTCACCAATGATGACGATGTCGTCCACTTTCCTCAAGATTTTCTAAATTCGCTTAATCCTTCTGGCTTGCCACCTCACGAACTATCATTAAAAGTCGGTACTCCTATCATGCTTTTAAGGAATATAAGCCCTCCTAACATGTGTAACGGCACAAGATTGCTCATTAAAGACTTGAAAGAAAATTTGATTGTCGCGACCATTTTCACCGGTCCAGCAGCCGGCCAGCTGGCAAACATCCCGAGGATTCCCATGATTCCCACGGATTTGCCAATATCTTTCAAACGGTTGCAATTTCCCGTAAAAACATCGTTCGCGATTACTATTAATAAGTCCCAGGGTCAAACTTTCTCTCTGGTTGGAATCGACCTACGAAAAGAGTGTTTTTCCCATGGCCAACTATATGTTGGTTTATCACGAGTTGGAAGTCCCGAGAAACAGTACATTTTGCTACCAAACAATAACAGGACGTCAAACATTGTCTACAGAGAATGTCTTAGCCAATAACATATTAAATACTTCTATCTCAGATAAATTGCATTGTAACATAATGTATATTAATATGAATATTATAAAAAAGTAAAAAAATATCAAATAAAAATAGCAAAAAAACTTTAAATTACAAATTATTTAATTAATTATTAAACTATAATGTGCCTTTTTTTAATGATTTAGGAGAGTTTACCCAACCTAATTAACGCCGGGTTAAGCAGTTTTTTTTTATCTTGATTGCACCCGTGCGAAGCCGGGGCGGGTCGCTAGCATTCATAAATTGCAAATATGGTTTGAAGTGCAAAAAATGATCTTTGCCCCACTAGCAGGGCAAAGATTCTAATGGGATGGAGCAAATATCCGCACTTTATACCTTCTGAAATAACATCGATGTATAAGATGCATTTTATTTAAATCAGTAATTTTTTTTGTATATTTTCAACACTGTGGAAGCCATAAAAACATTTTAAAAATCACAAATATATGTAATACAATCTCTAGAAACAAGATTAACGCAAATTGTTGAAAACTATTACTTAAAATTCCTATAATTAAATAATGTTAATATTGATATTGAATACAAGAAAAAAATCCTAAGTTTGCACACTCATAATGTACAGGATGATTCAAAAGGAGTTACCGCCAATCACAGGGCATATGCCTTACATCATTTGCAGCAAAATATGTCAAATGTGGGTCCTATTCCCAATGTTTACAGAATAGTTAGACAATCGGCATACCTACCCTACAGTGGAAAAGGGTTTTCAACACCTTTCAGCATCGATGTGTGGTTTGGTGTTCTACACGATCAGCTGATTGAGTCATTCATTATCCTGGGATGGTTGACTGGTGTAGTGTATCTGCAATTTTTGCAAGAACTGCTGCTGTTACTTGATATTTCGTTAGCAGTGAAATGTTGTATGATCTTCCAGCCCTGGCCCCCTCGATCGTTATATCTATCACCACGGGATTATTGCATATGGGGATGGATGAATGATAATGATTACCGAATAACTGCACAAACACTTGAGGAACTACTTGTGTGTGTGTGCACCTATGTACAGCAACACATACGGTTCATAAGTGTGCTGTCACATGTATGGAATTAGACAGAAACATTTGTGAACAACTTTTGTAAACTTGTTAGACGCAGTTGTGATGCTCAACTGTAAACAACGCGATCTGATAGTACATAACTGCATTTACTTCTGAAAGGGTTATTATTTTATTCATCATTTTTCAAATGTTTCGAATTACTCGGTAAATATTGGGAATAGGACCCACATTGATATTACATATTTTGCGCCAAATGATGTAAAGAATACACTGTGAGTTGCGGTATCTTCTCTTAAATAATTCTGTATAATAAATTAAGTGTTAGTGTTACAAGATACCAGAAGGGCATGTTCTAGTTCGTGAGGGATGGAGGCTTTTATAAAAATAAAAGAACTTAATTTTGTTTCAATTTATTTACACAGCTATTCCTTAACATTTAAGTATCGATCTTAACTATTGTTCAATAATCCCGCCTGCCAGTTGTACTCTTTACTGCACTGATGCTCGCAGTCGTGGATTTTATACCCGCTGGTCACTCTTGTCGACACTCCTTGCTTTTATGGCTCGTCGTCTTTCGCTTAAAGTCGCACAATCGCCAAAACTCTCGACTCTCATAAAATATCCCAGTCCGGAGGCCCGTCACGCCTAAAATACAGTAATATCGCTGGCGTTGATCTGGACGGTTCGCCGCACCCCGTGAAACGCTGAGAGAAACGCGGTTATTAAACCAGAACATTTTTTCAGATGAACGCAGAAATTCTATCTGCAGGTCAGGAGCGTGCGAGCAGCAAAAGCTTATCGCGGCGGTACGCCACAGCTGGCCTTTTTGGTGCCGGTTTTGTAAAATCTGCCGGAGTATCATATTGTAACTCTCTCCTCCACACACTCTTTGCTTGCATGATGCAAAGCAGCGACTCTATACAATATCCTCACAATTTGGACAATGCATTTGATCCTTTGTTCTTTTCATTTGGTCCGCACCTTCTTTCCTTTACGTGCTCGTGCTGCTACCTGCGATGAGCAATTTCAACAACAACCACAGCGCTGTAACCCCAAAGGAACGCAGTTTTTGTGCTTGGTTACAGAAATTCTATTTAATCATTGTGACCAACGACTTACACTATTTCGCATGGTTGTAAAATTACATCAGACTATGTGAAATAACCTCTTACCTCATTTTATTTGCTGGATGTTGCACACTGACGCGACACATAGGCGATAACCATCCCAATGCACCAACTCTTATTGACTGAATCAATGGTGCAAACAGTTTTCATTTCTATGAAAATTTTCAGAGATAGGACCTTTGCCCCAAGCGGATCTTTGCCCTACTTACTCTACACACCGAATGAGTTTCCGCCACATGGTTATTAACAACATTGTCCATTTCATGTAAGTGGGTTAAGTTTTGACAGTTCTAGAAAAGTAGCACGGCCACAATGCATTCTTCCATCACAGCTGTTTGTCACTGAAGAAAAAGACGTTTGTAAACAAATGTTCGAATCCAATGTACACTTGCATTTTCTTCTTTCCTCGTGTTTCCCGTCATGGCAAGCATTAAAAGACTGACATTACCTAACTTGCGTCCAGTAATTAATGTAGGATATTATAGGTAGGTTGGCATCTCAACCTGTTTTATTTGTGTAATAGCCAAGTTTGTTTGGTTCTGTTTATTTTATTTCGAGGCAAAAATGAAATAGTGAGATGGTGGGGGGGCTTTAGTTTAACGTCTTTGAGACAACATTTTTTTCATGTTCTTACAAGTGTGTGGCATTTCGAGTTGCATATTGTTTTGTTGTAGCAGTGTAAAATTTTTGCTCGTATGTAAATAAAATTCAGATTATTATAACTTCGAAAATTTTAACTTCAATGAAAAAACAAATCGCGATAAATGCATCGTTCGTATTAGTGCAGATGCAGCAGCAACAACACACACATGCAAACGCACACACACTTTGACCGAAGTTAACGTTAACTAGTTGAATTTACGATGTAGACCAACAAATATTATTCACACACCACAAAAGTATTGAAAGTGCGGTTTTTTCAGGCCATGTGCATTAAAGTAATTATAGTAACGATTTACAAAACACGTAAACGTACGGTTTGCAAAATTCGCAACATCTTGAACACGTGTTTTTCCATGGTAATCCTTGCAAGTTTACTTCGCTAAAATCACGTTTTTCGCCACTAGCATTAAATAATTTATTTGCATAATCATTTAGTAAAAAACACTGCGCACGTGTTTCCTGAAATCAACAAATCGATACGTTAATTATATTAGCGTCGCTTCATTGCAGACTGCGTGGTAAGGAAAATGTCGGAACAAGCAGTTTTACGAAGTGCTTAAACACGTGCCGATTAATATTACACTTCACTCAAGAACATGCACTACAACGGTACCTACAAGCAACTATGCTTAAAGAAAGCAAATTAAGAAAATTTTAACAAGAGATAAAATATTCCGACAACACCAACACAGTATTCGTATAAACACGATGAGAAAAAAGCACACGCACATCTGCGTTCACCGGGCTGGAAACTGGACACACAAATATGGCTAGCCATTGGCTGGAACGTTTTCTTATCTTATGTGTGGACATGCTCTGTTATAATTGCTAAGCATGTTTTTTAAAGTCCATTCATTAAAAGTAAAATAAAAAATTAATGCTGCTTTAAAGACATAATTTTAACAATAAATGTTGCAAGTATAATTACAATTTCAAATTACAACTTTTAGTTCTGAGTACTATTTTCTTCTAAAGCCATCATCAAAATCGCCAACTTAACAATATGCATTCCATAGCAATTCATCAGCTGATGTAATACTTTACGAACGAGAGTATTTACTGTTTACATAGTTTGTAGGTTGGTCACATTGTCCGTCAGATTTTACCCCATTGATATTAAATGAACAATACCTATTTGCTGTGGGCTTCTCCATTATCCCTAAAAGTTCGGTGATGGAATTTTTTTAACATTCTGCGTGTGTCTACTATATATGTATAATATATCTAATATATTATATAATGCTTACAAGTTAAATGAGAATTCACCTTGTGGCTTGTAGTTTTATGAAGTAGGCCCCCAAGACAAACTCATGAATTCAATTTGTTGCCCTAGGACATACATTTTAGTACTGTTTATGTAACTTGTTTCGTGGAATTTCTGCGACATCTTGTGCAGCAAATTACATTTTTGTTCGCAGTGTATTTTTATTTCTCTGGGATGGTTTCAGGTCTCAATATTTTTACTATTGTTTTAGTAAAGTGTGTCGGTATTTTTGTAACTATAAAAAATTGTTGATTTTTGAGATATGAAGAACTGATTATTATGATATACTTAGTCAAAAATGTTATTTCCTTTTACTATTTTTATAATCACTCTTAATAGTGTCTTTAAATAACATTTTACTGTTTTTTTAATTTTTTTATTATTTAAAGCTTTGTAATGAAGGTTACTATATTTGCTTCAAATATTTTAAACATAGGTATATTTTTAAAGTTCACTTGACATTGAATACAATGTTCTTGGCCTTTTGATTTCATTAGTAAGCCGAAGTTAAAAATATTGCAATTACGAGAATCATGCGATTTCTTGCAATCGTGATACTTTGTTTCTGGGTACAAGATCCAATTTACTTTGTCACTTTCGCTAAATATAATTGTAAGCTATTTTATTCTTACGCTGTATGTCCAATTTTTCCACGGTCGCATTTAATGCCCCCCATTGTACACGAGAGTTTTAACACTAGGGAGATAATACAACTACCTACCTATTCGTTAAAATTAGTAACATGTCGAACTAAGTTGAACGAGCAACACGTCTAATGGGTTATGAATTATTTACGGACATCACAACCGGAAATTATGTTTGCGATGAATCTTTTTATAGCAATCCCAGCAATCTATATGCGAAAAATATTTAGTTGACTTGGCTAGTAGTACGGCGTTATAACAGGTTGGAAAACTCGTCTATATAATTTCATCATTCCGTAATTGGTCAACTGCGAATACACATGCCGTTCGAATGGTCATGTGGTTACACAAAGCTGTTGAATATATTTTCGTTTCTGTCACGTACGAATCGAAGCCTCATTGCTAAACAAAGTGTGTTTACCTTTGGAATCACGCTGCAAATTCCGTTGCTCAAGAAGCCGTTTTACGAACCGCACTCAAAAGTGATATCGCTACAACAGACGATGCGTACCGTCAACGAATAGAACAACGTAGGCTATTTAGCCATTGTTAATGTAATACGTGCTAGATACCTGTTCCTAGCTCCTGGGAATACCTGTCTATCCCATAGATAAAATATATAAGGGAGACCGATCTTGCTGGCTACGCACAACCAATATCCGTGTCCCAACATTAAAAAAAACTGCTTTTCTGCCAATACGGCTAGGAAAAAACGGCGTGGATTGGATTTGAGGTTAGAATAACGTTTATTACAAAAGTGTTTTGAGGTACAATTTTTATATACTCTCTCTAACCTATGTGGAATGCAGTATGATTCAATTCAAGTTGGCGAAATTATTTTAACCAAATAAAGGTGCTTATTTAAATATTAGGTTATAAACAATTACGTTTATCACTGTTGACCATGTGACTTTTGACAGTTATGTCCCATAAATCTTGTTAATCGACACACTAACGTTATAATTTCCTACCTGTTTGTACCATCTTATATTTCAATACTGTATCCCAACAGTATTAACGGAAGAGAATATTACATTCAAAATTTTTAACTTAATTTGAACTTGCCTATCACATCCTTCAGTCTTTATTTTCATTAATTCCCCCCCCCCCCTATTTTTGGCAGTGAAAAAAAAAAGCTGAACTTTTAAGTTATGTCTTCGTGAATATGTCTCGCTGTTTATTTTATTCATACCACAACTTCGTCGCAATAACATCAGCGGGGAAACTGCTATTGTCACAGTCCTACAAGAACAACATAAGATACAAAGAACTATTTGGCTACACTGGGATAGTTGGTAATGGTGCGACTACTGAGACAGTTCGCGGTGGTCGCTTTAATGCCGGACGCTTGTCCAAGATTTTCAATAGTAGTATGCTGAAGAGTTTCAGTGCGATGTGCTCTCCTCGTCACCAAGAGGCGAGGCTTGTCGGGGGTGGAAGTAGAGATATTTGGGTGACTCTTACATCGAGGTCTTGAGAGCCGAATGGGGACGAACTAGCGCGGGTGATGACCTTCTCTATAGGGATTCTGTTGACCGTCAATTTAGTTCATGACCAACCTGAGTTTCATTTCCGGTGCTGTTATTGTTTAATTACTTCTGTCCACTTCCGCCCTCTTAATTTTTTTAAAATTGTGTTTCAGATTAATGGCGGTCATATGTTGTGTTTAGGTCATACTGACAACGCGTATAAGTATAAATAATAAATAAAGTACCTAATGTGATCCGCAGAATGACGAAGTGCTTTGTTACAGGTTGCAAGGACGAATCGGGAAGTAAACACAGGTTTCGTGGTCTTTATTATACACATCAGTCCAAATTGTGGAAGTGGTTACTAGTGTCGCCAATATTTAAGGAATTGGCTAATGACGATATCTACAAGAAATTAAAGATTTGTAGTTGGCATTTTGGGAACGTGTGTTTCAGCCCTGGTACGAAATGGCTGAATCCTGATTCTGTGCCTAACCAGAATTTGCCTGGTAAGAATTATTATTGGTACATTACAGAATTTGTGTGTACTTTTTGGGCTTCATAATGTTACGCGTAAGATAATTGTATACAGTATTTGTTGCTAGTTTTATAATCATCCTTTTAGTTAACCTGGACTTGTAATATGATACGTGGATAGTGTCGTGAATGTATCCAAAGTATCTGTGGTGGGAATTGTGTATATATTTACAGCATTACCCTTCTACCAAGTACATGAAGGGCCTAATGAAAATGCATTAGTCTAATTTTTTTGTTTGGTAACATGTAGGCCTAATGAACTTGACCCATTTCTTTTAGTATAAATTAGTCGTAGATAAATTTACAAACATGATATAATTGTATAGCTTGTTCATGGTAATGTGAGCACTTATGGTGCAGTCTCATCAGACATTTTAACCAATAAATACATTTCATTATGGCCTTGGCCTTTATAAACAAAAGGCCAAGGTCATAATGAAATGATTTTATATCTGATGAGATTGCATCATAAAGTGTTCACTTTGCCATGAACAGACTATACAAATATATCATCTTTGTAAATTTATCTAAGATTAATTTGTATTGAAAGAAATGATTCAAGTTCATTAGGCCCAACACGTACTTAGGAGGAAGGGTGATGCTGTAAATATACACACAATTCCCACCATAGATATTTTGGATATATTGCCAGTCTCAGCATTTAAAGTAAACAAAATTGCTCCTAGAAAATTAATTTTATAGTATAGTATGGACATGTACTATTTATAATGCGTATGTCTTAGAAATTTTTAAAGATTTTATATTTGTATTCTACTCAAGCCTACATATGTGTGTAAAATTTTTCACTTGTTTGAGTAGACTTAAGTGGTTCTGTTTTTGGCATTATGTAATTTGTTTTATTCTTTCCATGTATGATATTAAGAGTCCAAAAGATGATTATAAAATTGGCATTAACTGCTATATACAATGATCCCACACGTAACATAAGCAAGCCCAAAAAATACACACAAATTCTGTACCAATACTAATTCAAGTAATGTTTCACCCAATTGCAGACAATTATTTTGTGACAACGCGACAGAAATCTCGTGCACGACGGATTTTATGAATAGATATAACTTCCAATTACGTCGCTGGTGTGACAATTGTCAATAAAGTGTATTTTCTTGCTGCAAGAGTGGTGGCAGTGTTAATTGGTACGTAACATTTGTAATAATGTGTGAGGAAATTATCGTGTTGGTGTACGAATATTTTATCTGTAGGCCTAAATAATTTTTTCTGCTTTCTTTAACCATAGTTGGTTGTAGGTACTGTTGTAGTGTGTCGTCTTGACTGAAAGGTAATATTAACTGACTTGTGTTTAATGTTTCTTAAAACTGCTCGTTCCTACCATTTTTCTTATTGTAACTGCCATCCACAATGCAGCGACATCTAATTTACGTGGTTAAGTTGGTTTGTTTCAGGAAATGCGCGCAATGATGATTTTATGGAATGATTCTGCAAATAGATTATTTAAAGCTAGTGATGAAGAAATGTGACTCTAGTGAAGTAAACTTGTAAGGGTTTCCAAAGAAAACATGTTTTCAAGGAGTTGCGAATTTTACAGTTAAGTTTGAGTGTTTTGTAAACAGTCTATTAAAAGGTATGTGGCCTAATAAAGCTGCACTTTCTACACTTTTGTAGTTGGTAAATAATATTTGCTTATTTGCCTATATCGTAAATATAGCGAGTGTAAGGTTAACTTCGGCCAAAGTGTGTGATGTGTGTGTATATTGCTGCATCTGTATGAATACAAACAGCGACGTATATGTGTCACATTTTGTTTTTTCATTGTAGTTAAAATTTTCACTCATAAGAACACCAAAACAATGCAGTCTCGCAAAAGACTTAAACCTAAATCCCCCCCCCCCCGCAATTCTCTCATTGTTTCCTTTATCTCTCGAAATAAAATAAACAGAACCCAAACAAACGTAACTAGGCAAAAATAAAACCGGTTGGAATGCCAACCTAGCTATAATGTCCTACATCGATAGTTAGGCCCATAGGCCCATACCATTTTTTCCAAAACTACAAAACATTACATTCATGTTGTTTATGTTGTGTTATTCTTCTATAATCATTTTGGTACACACACACGGCCGCCTGCGACATTTTCGTATTTTCAGCCATGAGTGGTCCAAATATTGTTTTTGGTGTCACATCGCATCACAGTGTTTTCGATACAACCACAATTTACAGTCATGCCAATGTAAATCCAGTACAAAAGTACGAGTGACTGCAATTTAAAATATGAAACGAAACAAAATATTGAAAGGAAAGGATGGAAATAAATAAAAAATACATGCCCGGAAATGAAACTGCGGTTGGTCGAATTAAAATGACGGTTAATGGAATCCCTATAGCGATAAATATGTATTTATGTATATAAATAAATTTGTATAAATAAATATATTAATACAAATTAAGTTTTTATATAAATATATTTTATATATATACAATACAAATCATATATAAATATATTAATGTGTAAATATATTTATGTATAAATATTTTTATGGATGTAAAATATTTATATATATAAAAATTATATGTAAAATGTTTTTATGTATACTTAATTCATATAAAAATATTTGTTTATACAAATATATTTTTGTACACACACAAATATTTATCTCCATTGGGATTCCATTGACTTAAATTTTGTTCATGTGTGTGTGTGTGTATATATATATATATAATATATATATATATAATCTCTCTTCTCTCTCTCTCTCTCTCCTCCTCTCTCTCTCTCTCTCTCTCTCTCTCTCTCTCTCTCTCTCTCTCTCTCTCTCTCTCTCTCTCTCTCTCTCTCTCTCTCTCTCTCTCTCTCTCTCTCCTCTCTCTCTCTCTCTCTCTCTCTCTCTCTCTCTCCTCTCTCTCTCCCCTCTCTCTCTCTCTCTCTCTCTCTCTCTCTCTCTCTTCTCTCTCTCTCTCTCTCTCTCTCTCTCTCTCTCTCTCTCTCTCCTCTCTCTCTCTCTCTCTCTCTCTCTCTCTCTCTCTCCTCTCTCTCTCTTCCCTCTCTCTCCTCTCTCTCTCTCTCTCTCTCTCCACACAAGAATAAATTCAAATTCCCCGCCATTAAACTGTGTTTGAATTTCCTCCTACCGGCCGCCATCTTGATCTTTAGTTCATGACCAGTCACAGGGCGCTACAATCACAGTGCGTCCTTTGTCAAAGATATTAACATAGGAGATACAGATCTAGTAACACCTTATTTATCTATGACCTTCGCCTCTGCGGTCTTGTAATTGTGCTTTCGCTACCCATGGAGGGAAATTCTTGTTTAGAAGATGTTGGAAAAATCGTGTTTGAGCGGGAGGGGGACCAAAGAGCTCCTCATTCAATATTAGTTCTTCAGAGGTGGGGCGGGAGTGGAATCTCACTCAAAAGAACTTTGCAGCTGTGAGACTATGGTAAATTTGGTTAGCATAACGGTGATATTTGAAATCAGTAACATATTTATTATACTTTGTTTTATAACTACAATGTACACAACACTGGCCAGGTCTCTTCTTAAAATTATTATTTCTAAGAAAAAGTTAAACGGTTCACACTTCATGATTTAAAACTAAGTGAAAGTTTTCGGGATTGGCTAAATAATAACACGTGATGATACAAAACTAATAAAATAAGACAGTGCCCACCGATGGGAGGTGGCGCAGTTGTAACCCACCGGACTCTTTAACGGGATGACCCGGATTTGATTCCCTATTCGGACCTCCTGATTTAGGTTTCCCATGGTTTACCGAAATTGCTTCAGGTGAAGTCCCAGATGAGTTCCTTAATGAAGGTAATTTCTTCCCCCATAGTCTGTAATGACCATGCTGTCGACTAGACGTTCAAATACAGGGTTTAAAAAAATACTACAGCTGATGGCTTAGGTACCTTGGTAGCCATGTTAACCTGAAGAACCGCCGGAGGAAAAGGAGTAAGGCTTATTTACAGTAAAGTGAGCACTTTTGAAAGCCCTCTTATTTTGAATAATAGCCAATATATAACCTATATTTTATTGAAACCTTAGACGTTAACTTCAGTGTGTGGTGGAAAATATACACTGTGTTTATTACTTACACAGCAATATTTATTTAACAAAGAGATTAAAGAATAAAAAATAGCTGAAAGGAAAAAGTAACTAAGGCCTCAAAAGTGCTCACTTTACCGTGAACAGCCTATAGCAGCACTTCTTGTTTGTAGTATCGTTATGTTAAATTGGATTTTCAAGTTGTTTGCTGTTGAAGGTTGCCGTCATAAAATTTGGAGATAAAAAAAATTGTAAAGTGTGAAAGTTATAAAATGAATAGTAGGTTGTCAGCTAGTCTGAGCTGTAATGATTAATTCCTGCATGCGCAAAATATAATCGCAGAGTCTGTGTGGCACATCTTCGTATTACATTTTTAGTCATCGTTTTTACATCACTGAATGCCAATGTTTAGACTCCCAATCAGATTGGTGCACTCTTAATATTGTAAAAAAAAAAAAATTGTGTACCTAGGTGTTTAATTTTTAAGTATGTTAATTTACAATTTGCGTAATTTTACAGACAGGGGCAAAAAAATTTATTTTAAGTGAACAGTGTTACCTTACCATAACTAATTTGTTTGCCTATTAATGTAGAAAGTCATTAATTACTTTCCAGCACGAGAAAATCTAACGAAAAAAATAAAATAACATTACACATTTTCTTAAATTCATATTTTTATCAGAGCTCTCAGGCCAAGTGTTATAAGGACGACGGCAAACTTTCCACTTTTTATGATATAAATAATTGCAAACATACTAGCATTGAAATCTGGCAGAAGTTAATTTAATAAATAGTATCAATTTTTCCAAGAGGAAATAAGTAAGTTCACCAGTAATTAAGTTAGCCAGAGGGTGTGTCCATTGTGTGTAAAAACAACCCAATCTTACCATAATCCAAATAAAAATACACAAGAATCATAGTAAATAAAAATATTTGACAATTACTCTACAACGCATAAATTTGGTCTTATTGCTTTCACAAAAATTGTTTAGAATTAAATTTTTTATTTTATTTAAAAATCTATTTTTAAAGGCATTATATTACATTCACGGTTACTTCACTCTTTGCTGAAGCTCTGCCAAAGGTATACTTTAAGGCAATTCCTCCACCTCATGCAAACAAATCTTTACTGAGTCTGGAAAACTACACCAAAGGGATAACGCACCTCATTTGTGCACCCTCAGTGTAATATCATCTTGTTTAAGAACCATTTCCTACTAAGCATTACCAACATACCTATTATCTTCCTGTCTTTTTTAATATTAACTATAAATGAAATATTTTAACTTGTAGATAAATTACAAATAACATTTCAGACATTTTAACCAATAAATACATTTCATTATGGCCTTGGCCTTTTGTTTATAGAGTATAGGAAAAGATATACACAGTAAATTATGTACTCACATGGCAGTGTTTACATTAACAAGTGGAGAGATGTGAATTTGCTTAAGTAAAATTGCTTACTGACATCTATTTTTTTTTTTAAATATTAAGGGGCATGAAATTGCAGTGTGGTGTATGATATACGTAAATACATAGTCATGTATAATTTATTTTTAAAAACATTGAAACACAGCTCCGGTAGTCAGGGATGGCATGTCTGATGGGTCGTGAATAAATTACAGTTTCTAAGCTACGTCCGAAAGCTCGTTTATGGTTTTTATATAGCGCAACGCCTCGAAAATTCATCCAATAACTTCTTCCGTAGTGTAAATGATGTACTCAAATACAACAGTGTCACATATAATTTATTTCTAAACAATCTGAAACACAGTGCACAGACAGTTCTATTCGCAGTTCTTGAATCAAACTTGTGATAAGTCAACATACGTGTATACATATTGGGTTTTTTCCTAAATATGTGTATCACAATAGTTTTATATAAATTTTGATGTATACACAGTGCTAGAATGTATATTAAATGTATTTAACAACATACAAGCCCTAATAAAAAAAAACAATTTTCATTATTTTGAACAACCTAGTGGCTCCTAGTATCGTGAAAGTCTAATTCAAAGTTTTCCATCACACAGAAAATCTTATGTATTGTCTCCAGTAAACATTAACATCCTTACGAATAGTGAAAAACCGTATTAGAACAATTTACCAAATATAAAATATGTTTTATTTTCTTTGTCTACCTCACTCTCCATCTCACTCCCTCTCCTTCACTCTGCATATATCTCTCTCTCTCTCCCTTGCTATCCAATTCTCCCTTGCTATCCATCTCTCCCCCTCACTATCCATCTCTCCCCCTCTCTCTCCCCCTCTCTCTCCCCTCTCTCTCCCCCTCACTCTCCATCTCTCCCCTCACTCTCCATCTCTCCCCCTCACTCTCCATCACTCTCCCTCATTTTCCATCTCTCTCCATCTCTCTCCATCACTCTCCATCTCTCTTGCTCTACATCTCTCCTCTTTCCTCTCTCTCATATCTCTCCTCTTTCACATTTTTTCTCCTCTCTCTTCTCTCTCCCCTTCTGTTTCTTCTCTTTTCTCTCTCTTCTGTTTCTTCTTTCTTCTCTATCCTCTTTCTTCCCTCTCTCCTCTCTCTTCTCTCCCCTCTCCCACTTCTGCTCTCCCGCTTCTGCTCTCCCTCTTCTGTTTCTTCTCTCTTTCTTCTCTCTCTCCTCTCTCTCCATATCTCATTCTTTCTCCTCTCTCTCCTCATACATATATATCTAATCTTGTGTGCTAGAAATCAATTGAATTTCTTATAGGATGGAGGAAGAGAATTATATTTGATTTAAGTTTCTTTTCCTAGATACAGAATGTAACCGTTTCCACATTTAAAAAAATGCAGCTGTTTTTAGCATTAGGCAATGTGGTTTGGTCATAACAATACCATTAAAACTTATTACAAAAAGTTAATAATTTAAAAAAGAATAAAAAAATAAATATTTTGGTAATATTGGTTTTTATATAGTTAACATTTTTCATCATTAGAAAGTTATTAAAAATTTAGAAAAAAATTATGTTTACTGAAAATCTGTTGGTCACATATTTGCTCACAATTTGGGATTCGGTAAAACTTTTAGTATTGAAATAAATATTATGACAAAAGGAAAAGAAATAAAACACTCAAATACATTTTCATACACTATTGTATTTGTGTTGTGCATTGAGTGCACTCGTGCATTGGTGATCATACTTTTTCAAAATTACAACTCAATACATTTTTTGTTTTCTGGTTAACTAAAAAAATGTACACATTGTTGCACCCGAGCGGTTGCGCTAGATGATATGAGAGTAATTCTAATCATTTCCAACACCGATGTAAATAATAGAAACTGAATTTACACCAACTGGCGTAATATTTGAATGAATTAGAGAGTGGGGTTGTTTTACGGTAAGAGACTTAGTAGCTTAAGACTTTGAGATAGTGAGACTTTATTACATCGTCACGAAAGTACATACAGACATCCGTCCGCCACCACTGAGTACCATCATCTCATTCCTTCAGTCATATCACATTATATATATCATCCACTGTGTCATGTGGTAGTCCACGTCATAGCCAAGAGTTGACCCCTCATGATCTTCTGTTCCGAGGCCAACCTGCCAGGGCGGTGACCCATGGAATCACATGACTAATAATCATACATTTATCATCTAGGTACAATCAACAGAACTCGTCGCCCACCATGATGGTGCCCGCAGGAGCGCAAGACTAGTTTGTACACATTTGATAGTCTGTTAACATTCAACAGAACTCGTGACCCGGGGCATGTCGTCCAGGGCGATGCCTCACTGGTCCGCGTGACTGGTAGGTACACAGTGAGTTAACAATAAGCAAGATTACTATACCACCCGACTCCCGGCGACTCATCCCATGTGACTGCAGATTATACAGGAAGAGGCCATATCTACAATATACTCTTTCAACAAATGCCTCAAGGAAAAATCCCACTTTCTGCCTTATGGTAACCCCTTAACCTATAATTAATATAATTTTATACAATAATAATTAGCATAAAATCAGTAAACCCCTCCACGAGGGTATGGCGTGTGGGGCGCAACAACATTTCACTGCCTTGGTAGACAGTCACATGCAAGGCTAAGCAGTTCACGAATGATGGTAAGCATTAGCTGCTTGCGAAAGGCACCGCCAGTCTCAGATCGCAGTGATGTCAGTCGTCTCGACCAGTCACACCACCGGTCCCCAGTTGGTCGTCCACCACACCACCGGCATACTGCAGATCTTACTTTTCTTTATTTAACAGTTGGCTCCACGACTTCTACCTCGCCAATGGCAGGACTGCCAACTTACCCATCAACAGCAGGTCCATTGGTGGTGAAACCAGCATCAGCAGCTGCAAAAATACACACCGCTGGACATCGGCATCGACAATGAGTGGGTGCAGGTTCGTCTCTGGAACCAGAAGCAGAACCATCTGAGATGGCAGTGATACGAGTGCCTGCAGTCGGCCATGCACTCAGCGGCATTTGTCTGGCTGGCGACATCCTTCTTGGACCCAGGTTGCTGGGAGTGGCCAGATGGTTCGTGCCTCACCTGGGACAACACCACAGCACAGTCTGCTGCATGGATGGTAGCATGGATCTGTTCTGGGGTGATGATTTTGTCATCGGTGCAGGACAGCTGTGTGTGTGTGATCATGTGGATTCGACACAGGCTGATGGTCCCAGATAGCCCACTTGAATCTGCGATGGTTCGTAGTGGCTTGGCGTTTTTGTAAATGTTTGTAGGACCAAATGGAATATGGCGATAATCAGACCTCTAGGCAATGTCTAAATGAGCTTGTAGATTTTTCCATCTTATCTACTGTGGATGCCGATCAGGTGTCACCACACAAGAAACTAAATACTTTTTCATTTTGAACCGATACAGGTAACATAATGTCTAGTTGTAGGCAGCAGATTCCTGGTCTGAGGATGAGGTACACCATTTGTAAAGCAACTATGCATTCTTCCAAGCACGTGTCTAGTCATGTTCTGACATGTTTCAGACGTGTTGTTGCTGGTCGTTGTAAAGGATATCCATACACGGAACTGCACGTCGAAGATTTCCAATTCACTTTTGCACAAGTTGCTTAACAATTTCTTCTGCTCGTGTCCCTGCCACCTAAATCAGTCTTCGCATGTATTGCATCAGTAAGTCGCACAGCACATTTTCTACCTGATAATAAATAATCTTGTGTAGGTCGCACTCCAGTCTGTGGTAGTACTTGGATAGCCATTCGTTCACTTTCTTCCTTTTTCCGTCCTACAGTTTCCATGAATAAAGCGGGCGGAAGGAGCATGTGCACATTTTCCATCATTGTAAGACCTCAGAACCTCTCTGGCTATGGAAGGCTTGCAGATTACAGTACATTTTGAAGGACAGATACATACTGATACAAAGCGGAGACTATCCTCTTTATATACATGGTCGAATCACATTATTATGGCCCCCTGCTAGTATCCAGAGTAACCGCCCTTCACAACGTGGATAGCAGCTAGATGAGCTGGCAGTTACTTGGTTAGGTGCTGATAGCTCTCTATGGGTATCTGGAACCATGCTGTCTGCAGTGCATCCCACAACTGTTGAAGGGTGCATGGCAATGAAGACAGATGACGAACATGATGATCAAGGTGGTCCCACAGATGTTCAATTGGATTGAGATTGGGACGGTTTGGGGCAAGGGAAGAACTTTGAATTCTTGCTCGTGCTCTTTGTCACGTTCGGACACTTCTAGTTGTGTGGTAAAGCGAATTATCGTGCTGGAAGATCACATTCTCCCGAGGAAAAACAATGATCATGTATGGGTGGATGTGATCGCCGAGGATGGTTTCATAACCAAATCAATCAAGAGTGCCTTCCACACAGATGGTAGGACCTAGATAATACGAGAAAATTCCCCAGACCATACCGCTTCCCCCATCACCTTGTGCTCATCCATCAATAGATGCAGGGTGTCAGTTCTCAGACGTTTCTCGCCGGACACGCTGACTGATGTCCATATGTACTATGCAGCTGAAATTGTGACTCGTCGGAGAAGGCTACCCGTCGCCAATCAGCAGCGGCCCAGTCGCCATACTGTCAAGCAAATTTCAGTCGTTTTCGTCAATGTGCTTGTTGGCATTGGTGCAGTCTCTCTCCATCTACTCTGGAGCCCCTTTCACAGGTGGGTTCACTGAACTGTTGCGGTAGACATGTGTCTGAATTCCACCTGGATCATTTGGATGGTGAGCTGTTCCACTGTAGCCTGTTGGTTGGCCTTCACGCACCGTCGTAGTCTACATTCACCTCGGACATCAATGGAGTGTGGTGCTCCGCAGCTTCCATGAAGGTTATTCCCAATGGTGCCATTCGTCCACTCATGATACACCTTTACCACAGGTGCATGTAAAAAGGTCACAAACGTAGCTGTTTCCGAAATGCTGTCCCCCTCCTTTGTCTGAAATCCGATGATCATCCCTTTTTGCAACTCGGTTAAATCACTTCCCTTATCCATGACAGCAGGAAGCACATTGTGTGCAGCCAGTTTGTTGGTTACATTATGTACCCACTTCATCAGGCCATGCCACGAGCCGTACATCTTGGGCTATGCGCTGCAGATAGCACTTCTAGCTGGTGGTTGTAATATATTTCAACTATGTATGTTTAACTGACCATGTTCACCAGCCCTGAGAAGCAGCAGTGTTCACATCTATGTTTTCCTTAGAAATTGTTTGTATTCCACAATCAACCATACCATTTGAACTCGCTAATTTTATTTTGATGTGTTGAAGACCAACAATGTTGTTGCCTTTTTGCAGAATCTTTATGGGCTCAGGACGTAGTAGGGCTCGTGCCCATAGCAGGTTTCTTGAAACTGTGAATACAGATAATACGGCAATGTAAATACTTGTTGGTCGAAGACTGTGTTCCAATCCACTTATGCATACCTTTATACCATCCACTTATGCTATTCAAAAATATTTTTACATTCTGGACCTTGCAGTGGTCGAAGGTCGAATTGTCGGCCAAAATGTTGCACTCCTTGTTCAATTAAAATGTCAGTAAGACGTAGTGGGGTTCCACCAGGCTTGAAGTCTTAACAACCCAGTGGTTTTGTATGGCAGACAACAAGACCGGAAAATTAACCAAACTCAAACTCTTGAACGTTGATGATTTTTCTTTCTTGATGTAGTTCAGTAGCTTCACATGTTCATGGTTGCTTGGAGTCACGTGGAGAATGAATCACTATATGTTGGTCAGGGTTACCACGTTGGGCTCAAGGTATTTTCTGGCTACCAACACTGTATCGCGATATGAGGTGGCCAGCATTATCACTAGTCCTTGCATGGCCCCTATAATTATCTTCCTAAAATCTTTGACGAAACCCAGTAACATTGATAGAAACTCATTCACCTTGAACTTGCCTTCTGCAAAGAAGGGAACTGTTTAGCCATCTTCCATTCCCAACCCTGCCATATTTAAGATATAAACACGAGGTAGTTTTTCATGGTGATGGTTTTGCCTACATGCCACATTTCGTCAATAGTAACTCCATTCAGTTTGTACAATACCCACTCGAAAAAGTGGAGTATACAGCTGTGAATGAACACTGGTCGTGGGTTGTTTCCCATCCACCTTTGTGAGTATACCATGAATGTGTAGAAATTATTGCAAAGGCAGAGTTCAAATATCTTTATGATGTATCGGGATTTGAATCTCTCATCCAAGGGCATAGGAGGTGGTCAGATATGTCTGGTAGCAATGCAGCTCAAACTTGTTGTTTCTGTCGTAAATTTATGCCTGCTGGCTCATGTTCAATACATAGTCATCTTCCATGTATGTTCACTTTAAACCCCAGGCTCTTAAGAAACTTCTCTTAGGTATGTGTTACCATGCCAGTGTCTCAAGCTCTACTGGTCGTGGATTTGGTGCTGCGCTCAACTTTATGTATGGTTCGTGTTGCGAAACTCAATCCCATCATTTCAGGTGCAAGTGCGAAGTGATTTCTTAGATTTTGACATTTATCTGCTTATTGTTCTGATCGACTATTGTCGTGACCTCTTCGTGTATGCTCTTCACGATCACGGGAATCTAAATTATGCTTTTTGGAACTTAGACCAGTTTGTAATCTGATGGGGCCATAGGTGCGACCAGTTTATAACCTGATAGGGCTGTAGGTGCGAACTCCTGCAGCACGTTGCTGGTTTTACCATTGACATTGCAGCTGCATGCCAAATTGCAATTTAATCATATTACATTCACAGGAAGTATGTTTACAGGCTGTGATGATTCATGGGTTTTTCCAGCTTCGTAGATTCGCAACTCGAAACCTAGCATGTGCCTGATGATATCTGGTTCGGTGACTTTGATATTGGCACTGCAAAATATTTCTGCCTTAAATGTGTTTGGGTTACCACGTAGTTCAAAAGTTATGTCTGATGGTGTGGATTTCTTGATGGAATAGGCAATGTCCTTAAGTTTGTATGCCCTGGTGGGAATGTAGAGTTCCTTCATGTCTTCTGCTACTATGTACTGGAATGTGGAATTCACATTTTCTTCCATGTTGATTAAGGAATTGTATGTTTGTAAATCTGTCAGCCAGACACCTCACTCACCATCCAGCTCCAGGGGTGGATAAAACATTGCGCTCAACCCAGATGTCTTACCACTTAGAATGTGACACTGACCTACTGACCTACAAATACAGGCATGAATGCCTTTTTATGTAACCAACTCTGATTCGCCTACATATGAAGAGTCCATTTAAAAAATGATGGATGTCACTACTTAGTGCTCTCTTGTGCTCTTTCTCTCTTCCTCATGCACTTTTTCTCTCTCATGCACTCTCTCTCTTTCTTTTGTGCTATCTCTCATGCTCTCTCGCATGCTCTATGTCTCTTGTGCTCCATCTCTCTTTCTTGTGCTCTCCCCCTCTTTCTTGTGCTCTTTTTCTCTCTCCCCTCCCCCTCTGCCTCCTCTTGCTCTCTCTCCCTCACTCACCTTATTACCAGTGTGAGCTTTTCTGTTCACTTCAATGATAATTTTTTGATATTCTTTCAGTTTTAAGTTATCTACGAATGAAATCTTGCATTTATTTCTGTTCCATTTGCGAACTTTATTGGTAGCCTGAATTAATTCAGGAAATTTGCGCAATCCGATAAGATTTTCATATCCTTGCCACCCCAAGGAAATGTTGACATAATTGAGCCAGTGTTTAGATGAAATTTTGGTTTTGTTAAGTGTTTCTTGTACTAAATTCTTATTGAAATTGTCAGCAATGAAAGGTGACAAAAAGTGCCCATTGTCACTGGGTACATTTCATCAAAATTAAATAAGTAGGTATCTAAAAGTCTCACTATTTCTCATGTTCAGTACACTGCAATACACGTATGAACAATGTTAAAATTTCTTAATTTTTAGTACATTTATAGAAATTAGTACAGATTTTTACTTGCATCGAAGCAAATAACTATCCTTGGTGCCCTACTTAACAAAGTTTTCCTTGGAAATATTTCTGGGGTGGCATGCAAAATTTTATAAAAAATACTTATTTTGATTAATTAATCTAATATAAGTGTATATTATATTTTAACAAAACTTTTGATAGTATTACATATTATGTACATCCTCCTTTGATACGATACTTAAATTGTATTTTTCTTAGTGATTTTACATAAGTTATGCATTTTACTGAGATACATTGTTGGCTGTTGTGATAACGTAATTCTCTTATACCTTAAATTGAAAAAATAACATGTCTATATACTTAAGTTTGTTCGTTCCTTGAGATGGTTGAATTTATCTTTGCATGCTATTGTTCTTGAGGAAAAGACTATTAGTTTGCTCTTACTAGGATTAATTATTTCCATCATATAATGTTAACTTAAGTAAAAATGAGCCGGTTGTGTGCGTTTCAGGGGCCGTAACATCAACAGCGCCCCGCCATGAGGCAGTTATAGTAAGACACTACAGGGCAAGTGAAGAAGCCAGAAAGAGATTCCTCGAGCTGTGTGCCGTTGACATGCTCACTTTGGGGCTGCTTTTGGGCGTCGGGTTACGACTCTGGTGTAGCTTCAGCTTGGCCGAGCAAGGTGAGCCATTCTGCCACTTAAAAGGTCTGTGGTAACAGTTTCTTGTTTGAAATTATGTTGTGAGTGGAAGTTCATAGCATGTGAGCAATTCTTCAAACAATTATAATTTATTGAACCTTCGTATAATTAAAAATTCATAGTGCCTGAAATAAGTATTTGGTAATTTCACAGTCACAAAATAAGTTCTTATTTTTCAAATATTCATAATCAAAGCTATATTACTTGCTCATGTATATAATTAGTTCATAAAATCTGGTTAGTGTAAACTTACGGACTGATTATTTGTTAGTATGGGGCTTTAACCTGGTTATTCAAGTCAAACTGACAGAACTAAAATAGTCAGGATAATGCTGCTCTTTTTAAATCATCTTTATCGCCATCTTAGTCTGCTAGTAGTTAAAATATCTTTTGTTTCCATTTTTCAGCTGAGCGCTGATGTCGCTCGTTTCCATCTTTGACCACTAGAAGTGCTTGATTTCCATCTTTGACCACTAGAAGTTAAATTGCTTGTTTCCATCATTGTTGGCTGTGAATGCTAATGTTACCGTTGACAACTTTGGGATGTACAGTGCACATTTGCTTGGTTGTCAACTTACTTTTTGACATTGTCCCCCTATGAGCACTGATTACTGTGTGTCTGTCTGTCTGTCTGTCTGTCTGTCCCAAATGCGTATCTCAAGCTCAATCCTCTTACCACTACATCTGCTTTCAAGACCTTCATATTAAGAGCCGCCCAAATAACTTCACTCTTACCACTACATGCTTTCCTTTCTCTCTTCATACCCTTCAACCCCCATTGCATGCACTGAAACTCTCTATTTGATGCAGGGTGCGTAGTTATAAAATCATATTTTCTCATATGTATTTTAAACAAATTGATTAAAGAATCAGTGCAATAGTAAATGTTACAGCATGTGAATTGCACTGCTCGCAGTGAGCCGCAGAGCAAGGTGGCCTCCCAAGCAGGTGTTCTGCATGCAACTGTAATTGCTAGCTTTGCTGAGTAATCTGCCATGTACAGTCGTACCAATCAGCCTCCAAGGAAGAAATGTATTTAACAGGTTCACATATATTCAATAATATAAAATACACATCTACACAGTCCATTGTCCATTTAAGTTTGTTTTTCATACCAAGACCACGGTGCATATGAGCATAAAAGTAAATTATATTTCTTAGCCGGTAGCATTACTACTCTTTTATGTACCTTGAGAATATTTCCTCATGATATTACTTAGCTAAAATTGGTGTTGGCCTAGGTACACACACTTAAAGCAATCTGTCAGATTTCTCATCAGGTAAATGCATCTTTTTTCACAGAAATCCCATTGTCAGTGCAAAAGGTTTGGAAACACTGGCCATTAGCATTGTGTGATGATGTGGACCCTTGGCGAAACTATATATATTTTAAGAAAATCCTGCAGTACTGACAAACATGCTTGTTCAGAGCTCTTTTAGAACATGTTTCAAATGAGCTGATGCATCCTTTCTAAGCCAGGCCCACTCAAACAACAGGCATATATGTAACTAATCATATTGTTACAAGAAAAAATTGAAACAATCTTTGCCAGCTGTTACTAGAATTTAGTAAAGAACTTTTTTTTTTTTTTTTAAAGGAATGGGTTAATGCTATAAGATATAAGTTAGGATTACTATTCTATTTTGTAGATAGTTGGTGCATTAGTAACAAACTGTACTTACTGTATGTCTTGTGAATTGGCTATTTAGTCTATATGGAACCTAAAAATATCACTGAAGTCTTTTCTGGGATAAATGAAACTGGAGCATATACATGCATATTGATCACATGTCTATATAGGCATAACAATGAAATGTAACCCTCGTAGAATTGATATAAACCCCCTGTTTGTAGCAAAAAAAATATGTGTTGATCAAAACACAATATTTCAAATACATAATCGCACATATGAATTCTCTGACCGGGGCATATGCAAGGCAAATTTGAAACTAGGCATGAATTAATTATGCTTCAGCCTCCAGATTTGACTGAAAAAATACTGGCACACATGTGACTTTCGGTGAACAGTGAAATATAACTGATACTTATACATGTAGCTTGTAACATTTTTTCATTCCGTCAAGTGAAGCATAATGATCGAATTAGAATGTATCGCTGTGCAACAGTTATTTAAATTTGTTATTACAAAATAATAAAATCCCAATGACTAGTGTAAGAAAATTACTGGATTTTCATCCCAGCTATTTTGGTTCCTACATTACCAATACATTTATATTTGATGCAGATGACATCCTATTTGCATTGCGTGTAATATTTCCCATATAGATCATGCCAGTGTATTTCTTCGACAGTGGAAAACTGAAGCAAATTCAAATGTTATTATGCGAGACATCGAGACAATATTTTGAATTATGATTCTCAATTTTGTCACATCATTATGCACAGCCAGCAACTCACAAAGCTTGGTAAAACCATCACTAACATGAACTTGAAAACATAAACATGCACACATATAACAACGTGCACACACAAATGTAAAAAAGTAATCTATTCATTCATAATATGCAGAATAAACCTTCCAATCACCCAGGAGAATGGAAAATATCTTCGAACAGCGAGTGTCTTGTAATATAATGTTTAAGGTGCAAGGCTCACCACAATGTAAGTTAAGAAGTGGTAACAGCACTATTATCTTATCACAAATGTATGTGTCTCGTATTTGCTGCATACAGCTCAAGGCTGAAGCAATTACATTATGCTTGGGTCTGGCATAAAGCTAAGCTTTGAATCAGTTCTCCCACCCCATATGATACATATTTTTAGGAAAATAATCAGCCAACTTCGGCAGTCATGTGTCGGGATGTGAGCTCTCACACGTAGAGGGAAGTAAAATAATTACCTGTTTAATGTAACTGAGGAAACTGACATGATGTCATGATATAAAACGGGGTGAGAGGAAATTTTGAGGAACAGTAAATTTAAGGTTAGGAAAAATTGGAAAAATAGTGTTACCTGGTAGGCACCAGACATAGTCAGCGCAATGTCAATGTGATGGTATAATAATAAATGCGTATGGGGGTGGACCCAGGGCGAGGCAACACCCTCCAAGTGATAGGCTTTCCAGCTGGGACCTGTAGGTGCTCGTCGTCCCTGGACATGAAATGAGACCCTAAGATGGAGCAGTGCTGGAATGCAAGGGCGGGGGAAATGGGAGTACCCCGAGAAAACCCGCCGGCAAGCGGCCACGTCCAGCTCGATTCCCACATGCAAAAATCCGGGAGCAAACCCGCTGAGGATCAAACCCGGAATGTGATGGTAGAGCTGACTCTTGAAAATATCTGGATCATAGGTGGAATCATCACGGCCCAATCATTTTGTGTTGCAGCAGTACGCCTCTAATTAAATTATTACAAATTATTTATGATGCTTGTTAAACGGTGGCCTATTTTGGGTTATCACACATGCCCAAAATTAACGAAAGAATTATGCAGCGACATGTTAAACTTGATTGGACACACAAAACCATTTGATGACACACATACTCTTTTGTCAGGATTCTGAGGGCCTGCGCTCCTAAGTTCCCGAAGGCATGACAGAAATAAAACCCGCAAATTTATCTTCAAATTGATTTTACTCGCAGTTAGAGTACAGCACTCCTCTAGGGAGGCAATTTACATTGGTGCCGGGCTTGGCCCGTTGGCAAGGCTAAACAGAGAAGAATGGGGGAAGTCTTGAAAAACTTAATAAGTTTAAATTAAGCTTCCCCAGGCAATGCAAGAACTGGGGAAGTGAGGGGTGGTGTCTCAGAGTGGCTAAAACGAAACGAGACTACGGAAAATTAAATATCTTTTGAAAGCTAAATGATTGATATAAAAGTTACTGGCTGCCCGCAGCATGTGACGCGGAGACATGACACTCGACCGACCCCTCCAAGTAACTTGCGTATGCTGGCTCTCTCCTCGTGGCATGCTGGCTGGCAGGTGCAGTACATGGAACTACTTCTTGATCCATTTTTTTCAGGAACAAATGTAAAACACATTATACTGGCAAATAAACTCTTACATAAATTATCTTGCATTAATAATTATACCAATAAACACTTACATGAAGGGTGAGGTGAGATGGAGGTAATAGATGTGAGATGTATACAAACATACACTTGCAATACACACACTAATGACAATAACATTGAATAGGGGCTTTTCTCGGGGCGTGTCTCTAGTCTCCTTTATTAGGGTTTATTAGGCATCTGACATAAAACCCTTTTGGTTGTGCCCTATTTTTATATGGTGCGCTGTGTTGCACTAGGCTGAACTAGCCTACACTGCACTGTTTGCACTCGAGGCACATGCATCACTCATTGCAATGATGCATCAGTGCACTAAAACACATGTGGTAGAGCAAGGATGTTGGCTGTGCTGAGAAATTCTGTGTGGTGGGCAAACTGTCTAAGGAGAGGGGAACGTGGTGCACTTCAAAGGCCCCCTCCCAGGGAGACAGTTTGCACCCACACGCAGTAACGTGCATTAGGGACAGTGACGTCTCCCCCACTGTTGTCCCCGTATCATTTAGGAGCTCATGGGTTGCCCCCCACACTGTTGGAACATTGGTGGTGGCTGCTGCTGCTGTTCCGGGCGGCTTTGTCCGGTGCAAGATGCTGTGGTGCCCTTGTGTGTGATAAAAGCCGTTGGCGGTTTTGGCCGCCATCGTGATTGGCGAAGGCAAAGTTAGCTGGCTGACTCGTTGACTTCGCTATCACCGTCGCTGCTGCTGGTCTTACGGTTCCCTCTGCAGTCACAGCCATGCTGCCGCCGGGAGCTACCCGGGCATGCGGCAACCGGTTGGGGGGGAGTCACCACATTGATGTGTCCCCTCGGCTGGCTGCGCCACTCTTGTGTGTGGCCCACTAATGTTGGCCTCCCCTTCCGATGTGGGCACCACGACAGCGGGCATCGTAGTGTCTGTTGGAGGGGCCTCCCCCAGGAGTGCCAGCATCAGTTGCGATACTGGTGCTTGCATGGCATCGCTGGTCAGTGCCATGCAGTTGAACACTGCGGGGCTGACCCTTGGACTAGCCCCTTCTGGCGCCGGTGTGCCAAGCGACATCGGGCCTTGGGCACCTGCTAATGACTCATCTGGGGAGGGTGCGGACGCACCTTCCTCTGCTGTAGTTCCCCTCTGATGCTTGACGGTGACGTCGCTGTCGTGGATCGTCTGGGCCGCAGTTCTCCTTGTGTGTTATGCTAGTTGTGATGCCATTGCTGGTGTCAGATTGACTACTTATTCCGGTACAGCATCATCCCCCACACTCGGACCTATGTCACTGAGACTCCTGAAGGACACAATCGCATCCAGTGGGACACAGTTGTGTCCAGCGACGCTTGGGTCCTGGGTGACGACCCCCTTGAGGGTAGTGCTGGCCCACCTTCGTCCCTTACACCTTTGTGTCGGAGCTTGGCAGATGTGTTGCCGTTGTGGGGTGTCGGGCACTGGGTGCGACTTTGCCGGTGACATCTCTAGGTGAAAGTCGGATGTCATCACAGTGTGCCCTGGCAATCTTCCTGCCTACTTGGACAGTGTATGTAGTGGATCCCATCCTCCGAAGCACTTTGTGTGGCCCGCTCTACTTTGCTTTCAAGCCCAAGCAAAAGTTGTGATGGGTGGCAGACCGCGGGTGTGCATGTAAATATACTTGCTGTCCTGCTGGTAGTGCTGGCGGTGGCAGGGTGGTGGTCGGAACCCACCATGCTGCATCCTCCTCTTGGCGCCGCCATTGTTCCTTGTGTCAGTGTTGTCACCTCTCTCTCCTTGCACCACTGCTCTCCATGCTGCTAACTTTCCTTTGCGCTCGGGCAGTCATTCTCTCCAGGCAGGATGAGATTACGCCCCAACAGGATGACAGCTGGTGACCTGCCGATAGCGTTGACACGCCGGTGGAGGGTGAAAAATGTGGCTGGCAGTTGTTTGGCACAGGTGTTATGTTGCTCCCCAACACAGAGCTGCAGTTGCATCTTGAGCTCTTGGTTGCGGCTTTCCATGGATTCGTATGGGGATGGTACACCGCCATCTTCAAATCGCGCACCCCCTCACCAGGTGCACATCTCTTGCCATCTCGTACCAGTAAACTGTGTCCCGCTATAAGTTAACAGATTTTTCGGTTAACCCCATCTAGGAAAGAACTCACCCTGTAGTGCCTTCTCTATGCTGTCCATTTGTGCACTACTCGTTGCATACGCTTCTACTCAGCAGGTAAAATTATCTGCCACCACTATGATGAATCTTTTTCCCCCCTTCTGACTTGGAGTACGCCCCAATCATGTCTAAGCTGACTGTCTCGAACGGCCAGCTGGATAGGCGTGGCTGCTGCTGTAGCGCATCATCTGTCCTGCATGTTTTGAACTTGTTACACTGCTCGCACTGTTGCACATATTTCTGCATGTAGCGCATCAGGCCGGGCCAGAAAAGTGTTCTTTTACATTCTGAATTGTCTGCTCAGTTTCTGGGTGTCCTGCTACGCCACTCGCGAGCGTATGCGCAAGTATTTTGTCCCTGAATTTGGTGGTACATACAAATAGTCTCCACATGAGTGAATCTTGTGGTGGGTAGGTTTACAATCGCTCATTCACCACACGCCACTGTACTACAGTTTGTGTCGCACCTTTGCTTTTTGCGTTTGCGCAAATGCGCAGTCTGCTTGCACATTCTCTACCACCCAGTTTAGGTCATATACCAAAATGTTGGTGTGTACAACGCTCACCTGCTGGAAGCTCGCTTCATCGAAGGGCTCCTGCGTGTCCATAGGTAGGATCTCATGCCATTTTGCATCATCATGCACTATTGTGTTAGCGCTGGGCGCTCTGGACAGGGCATCTGAGAGTTGGTTTTTTTTTTCCCGGGGATGTGCTCAATGACAAAGTCGTAGGCCTGAATGGGCAGTGCCCAACGACTCAGCTTACTGCATGCCTCCTGCATACTGTAACCACATGAGGCAGCGATTGTCTGTGCGAAGCGTAAACATTTGATATTCTAGGTAGGTCTGGTACATTTTAATGGCCTATACCATGGCCAGACACTTGGTGCTTATTTACATTGTACAGTCTTTCTGTTTGGCCTAGCTTCATGCTCGCAAAATCAATCACATGACATACACTGTCATCCGTGCACTGATACACTGGAATGCTTCATCTGCTGCACTTCTCCACGCAAACTGCTGTTGCTGTGACAACAGGTCGGTTAGTGGTGCCGTTATTACTGCATAGCCTTCCGTGTGTTCAAGGAGCCAGTTTTGGTTGGTGGGTGTTAAGTCACTTATGTTCACAAAATACGGTTGTACAGAATTATGAGAGGCCGCTGTGTCAATGAGAGCATGGCATGGTTGCCCATTGATGAAGACAAGAATGTGGATAAACTGCGCTTTATTACCACTAACCTGATTTATTAATGCCTGCTGCTGTGTCAAATCCATGCTGTGTTGCAGGACTGGGATGTCTAGGGCTTTAGGCCTTTTTACCCTTGCTCCCCGTTTCCCTGTTTGCTGGTCGTAGGTTCCTTGTTTTTGTTGACGTGGGAGTTGTTAGTACGCTGGCCTTGCCAATGGAAGACCTCGTCCTTGCAGTAACAGCAGGCCATTTGTGGCGGCTTGCTCTTATTCCACTTCAGAACATTTTCACTGCCCTTTTGCCCGCACTGTCATTTTTGCCACTGTTTACATTTTTACGTGCACTATTATCACTTGATCCTGAGGTGGTAATTTTGTCAGGTTTTTGTCTAAATGATTGGGTTGTGAATTGGTTTGACTGTTCACCCTGTTTGCTGCTGTTGCCACTTTTTGACTCTTGGTGCCATTGTGCAGCACCGAAATTGTGGCGCAGTTAACGTGAGTTGCATTATAAATTATAGCAGCCATCATCAGCTCCTCCAAACTGCCATTAAGGGGGAGTGTTAGATATGTGCCGAGTTTGTGCTTTGAATTAATGTTTATAATATTACATGTAAGGTCAAAGTGTTTTGTGTTAAAATACTAAAAAATTAGAAACAATAAAATTTTTGCATATTGAATAAAATTATATGATTTTTAGTTTCTTTATAAAAAGCTGTAAGAACAGCACTGCTGTTTATTCTATAATGAAAAAAGTCATAGGTTCAGATGAGATATAAACTCTGCCAAGATACAAACGTTTTACTTGTAAGAAGTTGTTACGGTTACTTGAATATTTTTAATAGTCACTGTATGTGGCAGCTTTCAATCTGCCAAAGACTACATTATTTAAATTATTTTTTTTTTCTTGTATTAATTTGTGTATAGTTAGAAATTTATACAGTTGTGGTATTCTGCCTTTTCTAGTAAACATAACAGCTGACAAATTTCTTGTGTGACCTGTAAACGAACACTAAGCTGTGCAATTAAACACTATGTCAACAACTATATATTTGCAGCTATCATATTGTTTGCCATAAAGATAGCTCTATTTACTTCTGCACGAAACAACAGAACTACAAGGACTTTGCTCATGATGTCTTCGAACAGCATTGCTAGTTCGCTTTAGAATGTCCACTGCCATGGGCCTCTAGCCATAGAGAAAATAAAGCACTAGTACTAGCCTCGGGCCTTGGGCGATCGGTTGCTGGCATTAGCAGAGTCAACTTTTGATATATTTACATTTTATTTTAGTACGATGCGTCTTTGTTTTTTACTCGGCCAGTTATGCTGGTGTATTCCCACGGGCTTCGAGGCGAAATATTTTATTTTAATTTGTAATTTGCATCTCGGCCAACTCGCATAACATAATTTCTGTATTCATATGTGGCTATGAAAATAATATCGGTTACTAAACAAAGCACAGCTCAAAACCAGCTTAGTTGAAAAATTGTAAGCTAATATTGGTTTCAGATTATGTCCAAGCTCTACAAAATGGCACCTTATATGTGGTTTCTGTAACTTGTTTATGAAAGAAAATCATTAGGTATTGGAAAGAATGTACAGCAGAAGCACTGATACATAGAGCAAATAATTTTTATTTTCTAATTGCTATTATTTGTATTTGCTACCTAGTATTAAAATTTTCTGTTATTTAAAGAACCTAATATCATCATCTAAGAAACATCATAGTGATGTATTGTGAAGCAATATTCCTGCTCTTTTGAAACAGAAAAGCAGCTTTTCTATGGTTGATTTGAAGTGATAATGTTCTGGCAGTGTGTGCACACAGAATGTTTCTTCTTATATTTTATGTCTAATGGAATTCAGTATTTGTTCGATATAACACTCGCCCTGCAAAGCAGAATTGCTTTCAAATTATGACAAATAGAAAATATACTCTTTAACACTGCATACACTTTACACCAATACCAGTGGTATTAAGCCTTTCATTTTGATAAAATTATAATTTCTGTAATCTATGAAGCATGTTATTATATTGTGAATAACTTTTGTTCTAATGCATAAGCACCGCTAAGGCCAGTGTAAACTTCCCTCTCTTCCTTCAAGTGTAAATCTTCTCTTGAGAAATTTCTGGCTGCATCACTGCATCAATATTCAAAACAGTCTTCACAAAGAGTGAATTACAAAATTTATTTTAAGAATTTTATAATTCAAGTAGGCCACCTAAATGTGATTCGCTTGGTCTAGTAAGAAATATTTTCATATCAAGACAGTCTAACAAAGCAATGCTGAAGTTGTGCACATACAATATTGAACTGTAGGTAGCATGGAATTCTTTTCACATAAATCAGGTGACCTTACTCATTAGGCATTGAAAGTATGCGTATGACATCCTAAAATAAGTTCACATTTTCAGAATATGTCTATGTTGTTTCACACAGTGCACTTTTGTAGACTAAATATTTTGACAAACTCTTGACATAATCAAGTATTCATTAGGTATACTTAATAATGGAAATACTATGTACATTAAAGTAAACATAGATGCTGTATTCTAACTTGACATGTGAAGTTGTGATATCACGTTGCGAGAATCATTATATTACTTTGGTGTAGTTTAAGTGAGACAATTACAAATACACATGTGCCTACCCGGAACTCGAACCCAGAAAATCTCGTACCATAACTTAGTGTGCAATCAACCTCATTACGAAGGTTGATTCTCGAATCCAAACCTATAATTTAACTAGTTTAATGTTTTGGATCACAGGGTTCAGTAACCTAAAATATTTACAGGGCCATCATTTTGAAAATGAGTTACTGAGTCACTTAAAACAATCAAGTTTACATGGCCTACCATACCGCTACTTGTGTGAAGAATTTGGAAAATATCTGTTGATGTCCCTGAAATATGACATAAAATCACTATATTTTATATGACAATCTTCAAAATGGAGGACAAAAATGTTATGTATTAGCAATGATTGTATACCACTTGTATACAAAGTAATGCTATAATCAATTGCATAAATTCGTAGATATAGCAAAATAACCTAAATCAATTTACAGCCACCATTCTGAACATGTCTTGTCATGCTGGAAAAATGACCAAATCTAGTAGATCTTCTTTTGTTACAGGCGGAACATTCCCTTCAACTTGTGTTGCTCTTGGGATCAGCTTAGGTAAAAGTTCACTGGCCATAGTCTCCGACCAAAAATTCTTACACTTAACTTACTACTCTACATGGGCAAAAACTCTTTGTTTTGTCTGAGTGTGGGAACCTTCAAACATACTGTGCTAATTACACCTCCAGGGTCAAATACTGGCTTTGTGCTTGGATGCTGCCTATTGACATGACTGTTCTCTGATTGAATATGCTGACAATCTATTTTGTGCCTTGTTTTCCCCTCCAGGTGCTCTCTCCTTCTCTTCCCTAATTTCCTTCTTTTCCTTTCTTGACATTTTCTTGACATTTTCTTGACATTTTCTTGACATTTCCTTTGCCCCTCTAGGCCGGCTCTTCTCCCTTTCTCTCTTATTCATTCCTCCAGAAGTTTTAACAAACAGTCGGCTATCTTGTATCCTTACATTTGGAGCGTGTGCGCCATCCTTTTGACTTGGCAACATGATCTGCACCTCAGAAAAACATCTGCTAGTGTGTTTTGTGAACTGTCTCGTACAGTTGCATTACCGGAGTCTGTTAGTATGGATGTTGCAATAACATCTGTGTTTGTCGAATGTATTTCCCTGTCCACCGGGACACATTCCCATACGGCTATTATGCCATTTACTTGCGCGAGTCTGTGTTGTTTTTCACCTCGTTCTGTTGAAGTGGTGTGGGTGCTTTGGCAAGCTTGAACAAAATATTTCTTCTGTGTCTGAGGAATCTGTGTGTTAGAAAGGGGGGTCTGTGACTGTTCGTGTAGCCTGGAATTCTCCTCAGGAATAGCTTCAATTTCCAATGAAGGGTTTTCTTGTTCACTTGGCTGTGACAGGCAAATTCCAGTTGTTTGTATTTGCTGCATTAGGCAAGTTTCAAATGTGTCTAATTTCTGCAACATTTCTTCATCTTGTTGCTTTAAATCCTGTGATATCCGTTTCTTTTGTTGTTCAAAGTGAGTGTCATGTTACGCATTTGTTCAATCAATTCACTGAATTGGAATGCTACTATTCCCTCGGAAGGCGGAGAAATAACCTGAGGTGTATCTGTTGTTGATGCAGCGTGTGCCACTGGAGTAAAAGCCACCTCCTCTTGTGAGTGTACGGCCCCTCCAGATTTGAAATTTCCCTGGTCAGTATCACTGTGGTGTGTTGAACCATCTAAAGATATAAGATCTGTTGGTGTAGACGTTTCCTCAGTCTACCAACGTAGTCTCGTCTAAAACAGTACTTCTGAGAAAATAACTTTCTCTTTGATTAGTCTCCACGTTATTAACTTAATAAATTTTTGTGCAAATATCTATAGTGTGTATGTATGTAATGGATAATAGTGAATATGCGAGAGGTAATTGATATTCACTTGTAAAGAGAATAGGAAATTTATAATATAGTTTGCATGTGTGATAGTGAGGAGTGAGAGGTGCTTCCATTAGTTCTGTCTCCTTGACAATGGAAATAACACTCTTCTATCTTACCCTTGTCCAAGCTGCATATCAGGAACATACGTGAACTTGGCTTGATAAAACCATGCATACACATTTGCACTCAAAATAATACTGAAATAAAAGAGATGACTGTAACTGACATATTTTGTTTAAATCAATAATTATCTACAGTTTCAATTTTAAATAACTCTGGTGGAAATTGTGTGTACTGACTGAAATTATATTGGAAATTAACTTGTATGTAAGAAAACAGCTTTTGTTTTACTGCGCGTAGGAGTCTAATGGCTTCAAGTTATCACCATCCTTGCATTAAATCTTAAATGAAATTAATAAAATAAAATTAATTATTGCTGGTTTGTTCTCCTAAAAGTGTACAAACAATTAAGTTAATACTGTTTTGGAATAGTTTACCTCACGTTACCTAATTACTGAAATGTTCTAGAGCTCCGTGAAATTCAAAGGGTATATTAAGAATTCTCACTTCTCAACAATTAATTAAAAATTCCAAGTTCTTTCTACTAAGATCTCCTCACGTTAATTCTTGCTACAATTCAGAATAGTTTAAGCATATCAGGGTTCTCAATTAGTTTGCTCCGGCAGTAGCTTAACCTTACAGGCTATGTACCACTGGTTTGCCATTCTAATTAATATGTTCATAATTGCAAACTCTCTTTAAATTCATTGTTATTGAACTTCGCACTTCGATGTACCAAAATAAAACACCTAGTAGACAGGATGTACACCTCTGGCTTGGATAAATAGCTGGCCGTCACCTGTATGTGCCTGTATGTGTAGCTGGTTTCACACGATCATGGTGCCGGCGCTTAGCTTCTGTAGTCTGGAACCACTCCAAAATTATAAATTACTATTTGAAACTCAGCCCTCTTCTTTCATGGCTGGTTCCAAATACCTGTACTGTATCTTCTGGGACCAATCCTACATCAGTGTTGCCACAGGTCTGGAAAACCTGGAAAACAGGGAATTGTCAGGGAATTTTCCAATGTGAAAAAGGTGGCAACCCTGTACTAAAATTATGATGGCGCTGGTGATTTTCTGGCTAAGTTCCCAGCAAAAAATAAGTATGCAGTCTTTTTGAAGGTCATTCCCAAAAGGCCTCGACTTCCGGCAACTATCTGAAATCCTTTCCCAAAATGGAGAATTTACTTCCGGTGAAGTAAGAAAGAAAAGGACAAAAATATTAAATATACTTAAAACAATATTGCAAAAAATTAATATTGGAAAACAAAATATTATATAAATTCAGTATTTAATATTTTTAGGAATACACAATGACTCAGAATACTAGTTATGCATATGATAGAACGTAATAAAATTAAATGGATGGATTTATCACAAAATAAATAATATATGATTTTAACTTTACTGAAAAATAAGGAGCAAAAATTATTATTCACTGAAAATGCAAATAGACAAAATATGATAAAGTCCGTAACATGTATGACAGGTTAATATTCATAAAAAAAAGTTAAATTTGCTATAGCAAACTGCTATAATGTATCACAGCATAGTGTCTCGGTGTTGTATAGGCTACGTCATACAAGAGTACTGTTCCCTGGTATGTCCAAGGCAGTGTTGATTTTTACATGTGTTTGAATGCCACGCAGTGGTCCAAAACAAGAAAAGATATGTTTAGTAGTTACCTGCAAACCAACCAAGTTAGTTTATATAAATCGTTGAAGGAAATCAAATTATTTCTTTTGTTTCTACTTTAAACTAAAACCATTTCTTTCTGAAATGTAGAAATATGTAAAACTTATTTGTACACACGTATCCCATGATGCATATCCAACATTCTACATTGTAAAAATCTGTATAACTACGTACGTTAAAGTAAATATAGAAGCCGTATTCGACCAGACATCTCAAGTTGCAATATCACTGTGTGAAAATCATTACATTACTTTGTTGTAGTTCAGAATTAAAAGTATGTGATACATTTGTGCATTAAACAAGTACATTAAAAATGCAATTTATTTCGCTTTTGTGTTAGTTATTAACTATATACATCTGTATATGTTATTTCGCATGAAGGTTTAACAGGTGTAAAGAATAGTGTATGTAAATTTAAAAAAAGTATTATTTAATTAGAATGAGCCATATTTCTAACTGTAAAAGGTGTCATGTTTGTATTTTGTGCTGGTTGACACGGGGTTTGAAAGTTTTGAGACATATATGGTCAGCGGGACATATTTATTTAATCCTCTATGGTGCGAGCCAAGGGACCACAGCCGGCTGGTCGGGTGTGTGTAAGAGGACTGGCAACAGTGTACAGCTAGCTCTGTGCTGCACCTCTTTTTTTTTTTGTTGCGTTCTACAGCTTCTGTCGTATTTAGGCTATGATAGTGTTGCCTAGCGGGAAACTCGTGAATTGCGTGCCTTGCAACTTAGCTTGTATCTGCCCTCACTTCAGGTAGGTAGCTCTGCATGCAAATTATGAGCAAATATGGCGTCTGATATTCCACCTTAAGAAACGGGATCAATGTGGTGCAATATTCCGGTTGAACGGTTACACCTAACATTGCTAGGATTGCTCGCTCTGGCAGCTGCGTGTGGAAGCACCGTACGAGGTGAACCTTCCGCATGATGAACGTGGTCAGCTGTTCTCCGGGTTGCTGCTCCGGTAATGTGAGTTTACTTTGAGCCTGTAGTGATGTAAACACATCTCCAAATCTGCACTGGAATGAGCATAGGAATTCCTCCCACGCCAGACCGTAATGGTTTAAGGAGCTCCACCATGACTGCATCAGCCTAGAGCGGGTTTTCTACGCAGTTTGCTCACTCTTCCTCGCAAACTCCCTACCATTGTAGGCATGACCTACAGTCCTTGAGGAAGGCTGTTGGGTCCTTGTTTGGTACTCCTGCAAATGTAGGCAGCATTTGGAATTGTGTCGGAGATGGTTTCTTGCCAGCATCCTGGTTTTGCTGGATGGTTGTTGTGGTGGTTTCCTGTTGCCTCACTGTGTCTTGTGGCCAGCTGTGGACCCATAACTGCCTGTTTGAAACTGTGTCACTGGTTGTATGGCGGGATAATGAGTTGGCATGGTTGGTGTTACTGTCAGCAAATTTTGCGGAAATATTGGCGTGGAATAAAAGGCCGGTATTTACTCTAAGTAGAGAGCGGATGGGATGAGTGGTAGAGGCGCTGCAGGTAAGGTTGGCAGGTGTGGTGTTGACTAAGCACTTAGCTAGGGTTTGTTGACATCTGCCACATGTGCGCGGTGGGTGTATGACGGTTGTTTGTTTATGTTTGCTTTGACTGTGCAGTCATGACACATGAACTGCTCTCACTGTGCTGACAGTCTCTCACTCATGTCCAGGCATCGCTAGTGAACCGTTAGTTGCAAACACGACACAGTTTGTTGACATGGCCAATTTCCCCTTGACAGTCCGCTCTATGACACGTGGTGACTTGCCGTTTTAATTCCATGATAAATTAGTCCCAATTGTATGGTGTGTCTTGTTGTTTTAAGTTAACACTACATTGCTTACACAGAAAGTTCATTCCTATCACGGTTGCAGTTTCGCTTGCGTCTAGGCACTTGATATGATACTGTGTTTGGCAATGGGTACAGTTCATGACAATGGTTCCCTGACCTGTACACAAATTATTACTACACCAATTTGGTTGGCTGTAATTTGGAAATTTAATTTCAGGTTGATTGTGTGAATTGAATTGTTCACTGATTCGCCTGTGCATGTGTTTTAGATTTCTTTGCATTTGTCCTTCAGGTTGTGGTTGTTTGCAATGCGGTTGTGAGTCGGGCTGGACTTGGAGGTTACAGCGACAATGTTTTGTGGCTAGTTCGTACTTGGCCACTAAGTCTTGCGGTGTAGGGCACTAGCACTGCAGACACGAGCGCCACGGCACTTGTATCTGGCCAGCCATTGTTTGTAAACACCACGTGCGCAGCATGGAAGCTGGATTTGCGGAAGTGCAACACAAGTGTTGGAGAAGAAGGAGTGCCTTCCCTTTCATGGCTGACCTCTTTGTGCGTACCATTAGGGGGTATCGATCTGCCAGCTAAGTGTGATTGGAGGGGGGAGCACCCCTCACGCTACTCTGCTACCTGCATTAACACAGTTTGTCTCTGTCTGGTCGGGGAGGGTTTGAGGGGGGGGGGGGGCACTGGCCCACACACCTGCTTCCTTTGTCTCACACTGAGACATGGTGGGTGGTATGACATCACCTTGCCACCCTCAAAATGGCCGCTTTCCTGCACATGCTCATCCCTGCCACCACAATGGCTGCCTCTGCTGTGATTTGGCGTGCTCTTCCTTCACGCCGCGTGGTGTTTTTCCAGAAGTCCCGACAGCATCTGGAAGGAACCCTAAACTGCTATGGTCCTCTACAGTCATTTTCGTTCCCACATTGCGGGTAGGTAGAAATATTGCAGGAAATCATTACAGGAAGATTTTGCCGGAAAATTTGGCAGTGAAATTATTGGCGAGTTTTTGGATTTGGTTGATCATGGATTTTGGTAGCTGGGAAATGCGTGAAGGATTATGCCACAAAGTTGGGCACCATTTTGATGCATCGTGGTGCGAAAAGTTGTGAGAGGAGATTTTGAGGAACGGTAAAATTTGAGGTTAGGAAAAATTGGAAAAATAGTGTTACCCGGTAGGTGCCAGACATAAGTCAGCATGATTTCAATGTGATGGTAGAGCTGAATCTAAGATCTCTGGATCGTAGGCCAAATTACCAAGATTGAAATCCTCCTGTGTTGCAGCAGTATTCCTCTGATTAAGTTATTGCAAATAAATTATGTTTGTTAAATGGTGGCCTATTTTGGGCTGGCATACATGCTCCAAATTAATGAAAGAATTATGCAGCAACATGTTAAACTAGACTGAACACACAAAAACATGTGATGACACAAATACACTTTTGGCAGGGTTCTGAGGGCCTGCATGTTAAGTGTCCAAAGGAATGACATAAATAAAACATGCAAACTTATCTTCAACAATATTTTTTCACCATTAGACTACAGCACTCTTCTAGGGAGGCAATTTACATTGGTGCTGGGCTTAGCCCGCCGGCAAGGCTAAACAAAGAGAAATGTCGTGAAACTGTGATAAACTTACTAAGTGAGAATTAAGCCTCCCCAAGCAATGCAAGCACTGGAGAAGTGAGGGGCGGTGTTTCCGGGTGGCTAATACGAAACAAGGTTCCGAAAAATTTAATGTCTATTGAAAGCAAATGATTCATACAATAGTTGCTATCAGCCCGGAGCGTGCGACACGGACACGACACATGTGACCGACCCCTCCAAGTACCTGGCGTCTACTGTTAACTGTACGACGCTCATTGGAGTATGCAGCAAACATCAGCTCGAACTAGCCAAGATGAGAACATGAAGCTCTGACCAAATAAATTGAAGGTTGGTTGATAACAGAGGTGCCAACAGTAAGTATTTAAACAAAGTTAAATGTTTACTAGATATTTGTAGTCTCTTCAAAAACAAAAACAATTGACAGTCGCAGGAGGAAGAAAAACAAGAGAGACACTAGCAGCATGGTGATTCGCTGCCTGACACGAACACTACATCGCTGAACTGTCTTGAAGAATAAACTGTGACTGACTGTCAAACTGAGACAAATTGAGAAACTCTGACAAAATGTGAATAACATGTGTGACGACGATAAAGTTGTGCTTACCATATATATGAGTGTTTCATCAAGTACACATGGTCTAATTGTGGCTTCACGATGTGCGGTAATATCTAAAAATAGCCTGTAAACTCAGACGTGGCTCTAGAAACAAAAGGATTACATGCAGGCGGGTTGTCACGTCGGCTAACTGTGACCCCAGTACTTTCCTTGTATCAGGTCACACAATACGGGGCTACATGTCTTGTTTACTAACCCAGTAAAAAGTTGCACGGTCTTCCAAAGACGATGTTACTACTGATGCATTATTTCAACTAAAATAATACATTTGGAAAACTAACATATACAAAATACAAACAAATTATTATTGCCATGATCTTTTAAATATTAAATGAATTACTATTCTCTACACAGAAATATATAAAATTAAATAATTCTATAAAATATAAATTATAACATATTGCACTGCTACACCTTAATTTTGTATGTTGCATTATGTTGCGCTAGGCTGAGCTATCCTGCACTGCATTGTTTGCACTTGAGGCTATGCATCACTTGTTGCACTGACAAATTGGTGCGCTAAAACACACGTGGGGTAGAGCGAGGATGTTGGTTGCTCTGAGAGAATTTCTGTGCGGTGGGCAATTGGTCTAAGGAGAGGGGAACACTGCACACGTTAAAACCATGTGGATTGTACCCAGTAGAAGCTGTTTTGTTACGACACATTCAGACATCTCTTCGGAAGCTATAGTAAGCTGCTCCAATGCCAGCCTTAAAATATCTCATTAAAAATCTTTTGGGGAAAAAAGCTAACATTATTTTCTTCAAAGCTTAGTAGTAGAGCATAACCACTTTTCCTCAAAAAAATTCCAGTGTTCTGCTGAAGTGCTGAAAAAATTTTTTTTTTACAGAAAATTTGAATTATACACAATTGCAGTAACCTTAGTGTTCAGTGCAGGCCGTAGACTGAAACATCTGTTTCTTGCACAATCTCTTCATTGAAGAGTCTGCTGTCTAACACTTGCTTGTCGATAACTTTTCAGATATATGCACCTCACAAAATGTACTTTAGAAATACTACAAATTTAATTGTAGTCCTATTAGTTTGTAAACACAGTGTTAATTGCTTTCACTGCTGAGCTCTTAAAGAATTGTAGTATTTATAGCATGGTATAGCCAATAAATTACTCACTGTCTTATTCATGTAAATCTTTCCAAATATTGTTAATGTGAAGTCTTTTCATTTTTCTGCCATCAACAGTTAATGACCAATACTTAAAATTTGTCCTGTGCAATGTCTTTCCCTAAGATCTATAATTGAAGAAATTGAGTTAATATTTGAATACTCATTCTGTAGGGGCCCAGAAGTTAGCCTACCATGAAGTTCATTAGGGTCTGCATAAGTTTACAAAGCCATTCTTATTGGGTCACGGTACTGCAGTCAAAATTTTGGGTTTGGAGTGGGAGGTAACCCGTGAATTGTCATGAAGGTAATGATACGGCTTTGTAAGAAATAATTAAAGATTTTAATATTGTTGTTGCTCGTCTTTCCTGCAACAAACACAAGCCAGGCTATTAGCTGGGTATGTGCAAATTCCTGATGTGCTCCTAGGAATTGGAGTAAAAAAAAAAATTGTTAGAAGGAAAATTTATTAATTTAAGTGCTTAATGGGCCTAACAAGGCTGCTCAAATTCAGATCACACAATTGCTTCCTTACGATAGGAAAATGGCAATTCCTTTAAATGTGAGTAGACATAATTCACATAAAGAAAAGGAAAATTGTCATAGTTGATATGCAATTTTTTTTCCAAGTAACTTACTTTTGAGTGGTTAGTAAGAAGTTCTTGAAATCGTATCTGACTGGAACATGTGTGAATGGGTGAGTACACTGTCATGTGTGGGAAAATTGTACTAAAGTTTTGTAGATAAATTTCAACAACAAAAAAATTTAATTTTTTTATCGCAAGTTATTTTGATTTTATTGAAGTATGCACTCAGCTTATTTTTTGGATTACAGAACTTGTTTCAAACCACCTTTCATTATTCGGCTCTCAAGACCCCGATATTAAGAGCCGCCCAAATCTCTACTCGCTCACTCAGCGTTATGTAGAAAAGCAAATTGAACGGGTGTTACATGTGGGGACATGTTATTTCTGCAAAGCTTTCAATAGGCAACATGCACATTTTTGCTGGCATTTGTTTTTCAATTATTTATGTGTTAAAATGTATTTACAAATTACCACTTTTTAAAAATCAGTTTTGAAAAAGTTATGATTGTCGGAAAATTTTGCATTTGAAACACCCACCAAAATGTTCCTGTCACGCCTACTCACTCAGTTTCAAGTTAAATACAACCTCGGACGCAACGTGTTTACTTCAGCTGTGATGCGTATTTCCTTTGGTTGAAGTAATGTGTAGTGTACCTAAGGGATACAAGGCTATAAAGGCATAAGAATATCTTTCCAACCTGGGCACTTTATTTACACAATACTATAAAACCACTCGGCTCACAAAATACACTTTGATAATAATCTCTCCAAGCACCCATCAACTTAAAAATATACAGAATATACTACAAAACTTTCCATATAAAACGTGACGTTTATGCCTTACCGAATTAAGGTGGACTGTCACTCAAAACAGGACCAATCCTCCAAAAACAATTATGCGGATATAAAATGTTTCTCTGCCAGCTTTCTGACTTTCGTAATCAATATTAGATTGATATCAGAGCTATGTGAATTACACAAATAAGTATTATACATTATAATGATAACATGTGCTGATAAATACAGATTCTAGCAATTACAAATTGATTACATAGGACGTCCAGCGCCCTTATATTTTGACAGCTCATGGTCTCTGTCACTCAATTTGACAGTAAGCTTTGTGATTATATTACAGGCACAGCAATTCCAATTTTTCATATACAACCTATTGGTCACGCATGAGCGGTAGTAACCTACTGTAACTCAGTGACCTGTAATTACCGCTTGAATTTTTACAACTATAGAGTGACTAGAAATGCAAACATTCAACAGTGGCCCATTTTAACATACCTACTTTACAATGTGAGCCGCTTTTGGACCCTCAAAACGACAATATTTTTGGGACGTCTGCATTAACGGCAGCTACCAAATGCTACTGTTCAGTTATGAACTCCACTCTATCATCATCAAAAGAGTAGCAAATGTAATTTTATTTACACTGAATGCTTCTTTACAAACGCTACCACATTCCGTATACCTTTACAACCTTGAATTAACACTGTACTTTAGTATTGGTGCTACCAAGGGTAAACATTAATTACCAAAGCCGACCAAAACTCTTGTACTTCAAAAATAAGAGTTACGAGCTGCATCAAATATCAAATTAATGCTCTGGGTGTAATCTTTAATCATCCGGCTTGCAATGTCTCACACTTTTATAATCTTTGGGGTGGCTCTGGGTTGGCTCTCTAAATAGTTACCAGCCTTACCATTAGTTACCATTGATTATCAATCCGGTTACCATTTTCTCCACAGCAAAGTTCACATTAAAATAAGGCATTGCTAAAAAACATTTAATCTCGTCATAGGTGCTAAGAGCTCTAAAAGGGAAGCATTTTTGAAAATCTACGTGAGACCTATAACACACGCAAGTTATTTGGCAGCCGACTACCACACATTATATGAAGTTACTTAAAAGAAAGGGCAAACCCACTGAATATTTAAGTCCCACATACGACTTCATCTCGTAGGTAAATTGTACTTTACTTCAACTAATCTCTAGCTGAGAGCTAAAAATATTTAAAAACGGTCATTCCAAAACCCTTTTCCTATATACTGCCAGTGCAAACAGGTGTCAGTCGCGGTGCCAAGATTCCCTGTATGCAACACATTTCTTACCTCAAGCAAGTCAAACGGTGATAACAGGCAAAATCATTAAGTCTTACACAGGCTTCACACACACCTCTTAAGTTCCAAAAATTCCAAAAAAAAAAACAAGCCCTGCATCACACCGAATTAAAATAGTCATCACCTCGCCGCACACACAGAGAAAATCCTTTGCCACGACTCGCATTTGGCGAAATTGCACCGCAGCCATCGTATATGCTGTCTATCCATGATGTTCATAATTATGCCAATGTACCCTCAGCATGAAGATGTAGAATGCCGACCTACCCAAGTGAACACAGCCAACTATAAAGGTCGAAGAAGGAGCAAGGCCGTGCAAGTCTTTTTATAACATTATGACACCTGAAAATCATGGCGCTAGGGGAGGGAGGCATAAGGTAGGAAGGTAAACAGACAGTCTGGCACCCCTTTCCTTTCTCCTATCGCTGAAATAATTGATTCTCAGAGTCCACTGGTCACAGTAATTAAATAACGACAACTGAGGTGCTGCCTAGTGGCACAAATAGAAAGAGAAAATAAAGTCAAGTTTACCAAAATCATTTTAATGGTTTATAGTACCACAGTGTACTAGTACATCTCGCAAAACACCTGATAAAATATTTGTTGTTTACAAAAAACTAAACAAACAGGAATACATGGTTTAATGCAATTAGGCGAGACATTGAAGATGTTTCTCGAAAATAAGTTATTTTTGTTTGCGAAGACTATTTTGATGTATGTAATTATATTTAAGGTGTTTGTTTCCTTTGTGCAGGTACTTTTAATGGTTACTATTAACATCTGACCTAACCTTCATTTCGGTACTATGCCATTGTTTGGTACACACCACAACGCTTTTAACAATCCATATGTGATGTAGACACTAGCATAAAAAATATGTTAACGTATTTCATAATAATAAAGACATAGGTATGTTTACAAAAAATTTACCCACACATTGTAAATTTTACATTTTGTAAGTTTATACATTCCAAGTTAGGCCCTAACAGCCAGAATTTGGTACAGATATTTTTTATTTAATTTAACTTCTAACATTCGTTTCAAGAGCACAGCTATCATGCATATGCTATATTGACATTGCATGCCAAAATATGTCCCAATGTTAAGCCATGCAAATTAAACATTAAATTATTTGGGTGGGGCTCGGAGTCCCTCTTGCAAAAAGTTTGGTTTATATTATACTGTGTTTATCAAACATACCAATTGCTAATAAATTTAAGTTGTTTTGATTTGTCTTTAGTTAGCTTTCATAAACCTAACCATTTAAGTTAAATAGCAAGTTTATTTTTACTTTCAAAACATTAAGATGCATGTTTTTAGAAATGTCTATCAAGGGTCGTCTTACTTTCATATTTGTCCCTCCCCTTTTTTCTAAGTTACTAATATGGTTGTTATAAAAAATTACAAGACCATGTCCACAAAATTGACACTAAATAGATCTAACCTGCACATGTTCACGTGCATACACAAATGCATGCACTTGCACATGCATTCATGTGCACATACACATGCACACACACTCTCTCACATGCACGTGCACACACACACATACCACCCCCACCCCAAATGGTGCAGCAAGATGACTACGTGTCTCGCTTATTAAACCCTTGAAAAAGTTACATTATCATCCTGTGATGTTATTACTGATGCAATGACTGAAATAGTACATTTGGAAATACAAACATGTACAAAATGCAAACAAATTCTTATTGCCAAAATCTCCTAAATATTAAATTAATTGCAATCCTTAACACAAAAAAAAAATAAAAAAATAATATAATTCCCAAAAATTATAAATTATAATATATTGCAATGCTGTGTGCAATGTTACAAACTTTTAAAATTTTTTAAACATGTATGATAGTTGTTTCGTTGATCCCATTCAGGATACGGAACTTGCCACTACAAAACAATTCAACACATTATTTATACAACATTATGAACAAGTTACAAAGTGGTACACAACAATATAAAAATACAGTAAATCAATTCACATTACGTATTAACCATCACATAGGCCCTACTACCTGTTAACACAATCTCCATCTTCAAATAAAAATATTTATTATATTAGGCCTATCTTCAGAGTAAAGAATGCATGAATACTAGAAGAGTAAGAATTTGATGTAGTGACAAGTGGAATTTAAAAATTAATTGATAGTATAGAAATTATGGCTTTCTAAAAATATTTTCAACTTTCTAAGGAACTGTTTGTCATTCATTAGTATATTTTATTTCTTTCTTCACTGCTAGATATTTGTTACAAATATGGATTGCTGAATAATATGGTCCTTTTGTGAAATTTTTAAGGAACATGCTGATACATGAAGATTTTTATATTGGTTTTTTATATGTATGATAGTTAGAATTTTGTTGGAATTTATTAAGATTTTTCTTAGTGTATTTCATTATTGTGTATGTGTTTGTGTGTGCATGTGCACGTGTGTGTATGCAGGATGTTTGGAAATTAAATGCCCAAACTGCGGGAGGTGATTCTTTATGAATAATAAAGTCAAAAATATACAGGACACCATATACTTAAACAGAATATTAAAGGAGATGGGTTTTGAAAACATAGTTTTCTCTAATGCCTTGTAGAACGTCTGCAGCAAAAATGTGATTTATGCTTCCCATTTTGCGGAGACACGTGCATAATGTTTACTGTCCTCGGTCGGTGCACGCTGTTTGACTTGAAGTGATACATCAGCACATTGACGTGCTGATGTGCCTTCCACTAGTACATGCTCTATAGTGCACCAAATGGACATGTCCCATTCAACCGTATGAGACATATTCTGTATAAATCGCCACCATCCGTACTTCTGGCAGAAAGTACAAGGCATTCAGTGGAAATACATTTTCAAAACCAATTTTTCACATGCTCATATCATCTTCAATATTGGGTTCAGGTATATGGTGTTCTATACCAGGTGTTAATGAACAAATGATGATATACTCCAGAATGGGGTAGATAAGTACAAATGGAGCATATTTTATTGACGGACCAATAGTCTAGCACCCATAGTTAATCCAGTAATAGCAGTGGCTATGTGCAGGGCCGGGTAGGCAATCACAACTAGGCTAAAAGCAGTGCAATGGAATGACTCCTTATTTACACATTTAGGCTGAAGGCATGGTGACAGTGTGTCTGTTCGATGTGTCTGTTCAAACAGTCTGCCACACAGGCAATGCAGCGTTTAAGCATGTTGCGACCCACATGTGCAACACTTTCCAGCTTAATGGGCTCATCCCTCGTGTCAAGTGGTGTGGCTCCACAGCTAGAAGTCAGGTGGTTTGATGTCAGGTGAGCATGGTAGCCATGCTATGGGTCTCTTCCTGCCTATCCACCTGTTCGGGAAGTGTATGTCGCGGTGCCGGAGAACAGCAATAATGAAATGAGGCGAGGTTCAGCCCTGCTGTAACCATATTGCCTCATGAGCATCTAAAGGAACTTTCTCCAAATATTCCTGTAACACGTCCTGTAGGAACTGTAGTTACGTAGCACCTCAGAGACTGAGACCTTGTGGTACTGAATGTTATCATGCACACATGATCTGCTCACAGGCTTGTTACAATGCCACGTATACAAGGTTCTATACCCACCCCTGCACATTATCACTGCCATTAGCAGGTTAAATATGGATGTTAGTATATTGGTTCATTGATGAAATATGATCCGTTTGTACCTATCTACCCACTGTGTTCTTTATTATCGTTTGTGAACATCTTGTAAATTTTAGACTTTATTTGTCATAAGTAATCACCTTTCGCAGTTTAGGGATTTAATTTTTGAACACCATGTATATATTTAAGTATGTATGTATGTATGTGTGTATATACATATATATCAAACATGTTTAGGAAACATATGACCAAACTGTGCCAGGGGATTGCTGATGTGAAAAGAAGAAATTTGAAATATGACACCCATGGTCCAATTAGAATAATACAAGCTGTAGAAACCCTCAAATGTGGAGTCCGGAAAGTTTGTTATGTGGGATGTTATAAGTACTTATGTTAAAGGAACAAAGTTTCATATACACATTAAATAAAGAAAGATTTAGATAAAATAAAGGTATGGTATGTCATACTCACCCCCATTATGCAAAAAATAGTGGTTTGGACCCTGTTATTGTATACAACTTTGTAACCTTGGAGTAAAATTGATGTTTGATGCCATCATATAAAACATTATATAGTAATTAGCCGAAAAGGCACTCTTATTGCAATTCTCTAGTGCCCACTTTTCGTGTAAACTGCACACAGATGTTTCAGTTAGCAATACAATAGCCTGGTGTGTAGGCAACACATCGTACACATGGTGATTGTAATACAGTGTCACACACTGAATAATCACCAAGAACAAACAGGCAGCAAACAGATTACAATTAGTAAATGTGCTACACCAACATTTAGTTGTTTTTTTGGCACAATATGAATTAAGAGGGTACAAACTAAGAGAAAAAAAATGTTCCTTGTGCAATTGCCTAACTCTGGCCATTATGCAGATCAGATACTGTACAGTGGCTGGACGTTATCTGGGCATGCAAGCTCCGTATTCCTGTCTTGAGGGGAGTCCAATACAGACATGTCAATGGTTGTGCAACAATCATTGCGTGCCAGCCGTATACGAACTGAATGGAAAACATTCGCTGCACACTAGAGACAGAGTTTGAAAACTTCACAATATAACAATAATGTTCCTTTTTACACACACAGGTAATAAACCATACTACAACATAGTTAACAAAAAAGACACAAACTTAAAAAAAAAAAGAGCCACATAAATGTTTTAAGTAAATTTTGTACATACTCTCGTGTAATGGTTAATATTGAGCAAATTCATTGCTTGGTTACGGATACCATAGTATTTAGTTCGCAAGTAATATATTGCGGTTTATGCAATCAAATGCTTTGGCCAAATCACAAAAAATTCCAATCATATGTTTTTCTACTATTGAAGGCATTCAAAATTGCTGTAGGATCATTGGTAGGGGAGATTTTCTCTATAACCATATTGATATGATGATAGTATATTGTTGGATATAAAATTATGCGTTAATCCAATTAAAATTAGTTTTTATTTTTATTTTAGGAAAAACAGACAACTGTGATACTAAAGTATAGTTTTCAATAGCTGTTTTGTCATCATCTTTAATGCAACAGGATGACAATAACATGTTATAATCATTCAGGGAAAGTACCTGTGCTTAATGTAGTATTACAAATATAGCTTAATGGTTCACTTAGTTGTTTGTAACAAAAGTTTAACACATTATTTATTACTTGTGCCATTATAACCATATAGTTTTACGTTCTAATGCTTAATTGTATTTTCAATTTCTTTCTTATTTGTTGGCTTAAAATAAAATTCACAGTATTTTTTAGGAAAGCGTGTTTTACTAGAAGATATATTTTACCTATTTATCATAAACGTTTAAAAAATAGTTATTAAATGCTCCTGATACCTCTATTTCATTTTTTTTGCTTATCAACTGTTATTTCAATTTGTTCTTGCCCATAATTAAACTGAGATCATTCTTCCTTAATAATACTTCATGTTTTTATTTTTGTATTAATATTAATTTTAGATATGTTACTTTTAGCTTCTGTAATAACCTTAGACAAAATCTTGCAGTACCTTGTATAATCGTCCGTATCTTTAGCATCATTTGAATATCTTGAATTCATGTTAAGTTCTCTTTTATATTTTTATGACACCATAATAGCCCATGTAATCCAGTGTTTATTTTTCGAGTTTGATTATTTTAATAAATAATTTCTCTGTACAACTAGCTTCAAACTTTACTAAGGCAATTAAGCTAGTAAAGGGATTATTAACATCAGTAATATCAAAAGAGATCACAACAATTTTCTTTCCCAAAAAAATTATTAAAATTCTCAAGGGTAGTAGTATTTATTGATCATATCTTCTTGATAATTGTGTTACTTAAATATATTTCAGTTGGCAATATTAATAATTTACCATTGTAATCAGAGAAACCATTAATAACTCGCAAAGTATTCTGAGTTTTTGGTCTAGATTTATCAATAAAGAAGTTACCTATTGCTGTTTCAGCTTTATTTGGTATCCTAGTTATAAAAGAGATAATTGATTCATAATTGAAAGAATTAAGAAGTTCTTCATTTACACTATCACTGAAATAGTTAATACTAAAGTCCCGGCAAATAATAAGTTCAAAACCAGGTTTGAAGAGTTAAGTTGTTAGTTTTTCAAACGTAAGGAAAAACAACTGCAAAATATATTGAGTACCAAATTGCAGTGTGCTATTTTGTAGCCTCTAGTGATAAGTAAAGAAAAATGTAATCGGCTCAGTGTTGTTATTGTTGCGCTGCTGTATTTTTTGCAGTGGTGTTACTGGATACAACCTTGGACCAGACACTTGATTGGACTAGATACCCATACGGTCCTCAGGCCAGCACTCCTGGGGTGAGTACAGTTTGTGAATATTCTGCAGCAAGACCAGATCACTTAGTCCGTATAGCTTGTGATGCCATTCCTCCCTCCCCACTCCAAACTCTTAAGACTGTACTACTTACATGTGCGGCCACATGATGAGAGTGCAAAGAACAGGGAACACATTTGCAGGATGTCCAGGTGATATCCACTTGATAAAATTTATATCTGTTTCTGACCAGCCATGCAGAAAACCTAAGTGTAAAATGTGCCAAAAATTTGAAAGAAGATACACAACATAATTAATAGACATTTATAAGATACAGACCAGCAATTTGAAAGCATTCAGGAAATAAACAAGTTATTGTTAAAATAGGCCTGAGATGGTTCAGTTGCTATAATCTTGAACCTAGCATATGGTGTGCAGCCATAATTTCTGCCTCTTAAGTCATACTTCCAGGTGAATGATGATTAAAATTCATTTCATAACTTCAATGCTCTTAATTTCATAAGGTTATAATTAAACCAAAAGGAAGGGTGATCTACTGGGCCAGAATTCAAGGGAGGGAGTCAAGGATTCAACCACTGCCATCTTGTTTCTGCAGCCATTTTGAATTTAATTTTTTCATGCCCTTGTCATTCCACCTTGTCATCTGCCATCTTGGATTAAAATTTTCCATGCTCATTCTGCCTCATCTGCCATCTTGGACCCATTTTATCATGTTCTGTCATTCCAACTTGATTTAGTAGCCTGGACTCCACTCACCTTCTTGGATTTAGCCTGCTATCTGCTATATGTCACTATCTATAATTCTGAATATTGCCACTTTAGCATGCCACCTGCTGCTATCTTTAATTGATAACTTCACTGCTAAGGTGTGCTGAATACTCTGTGAACCTCGACTGCCCTCTTTAATTCAACACACTGTTGCCAGGAGCACTGGTGTTGCTGCAAACTTTGAATGTCATCTTAAATTTCAGACTTTACTTCTAGGGACGATGTTCCATTTGCCTCGTGCAGAAACCTCACCCCTATCTCCGCCAATATAATTTCTGTGTCATGATAAATTATTTGGAGGCATGCACTTTTTATACGGCCAACCTTGGGTTGTCCTTAGACCACTCGGGTACTGAGACAAATAGTAGAGTATAGGTATTAATATTGTTCATACAAAGTAATATTTGTCTTTATACATTTTATATTTTGTTTAAAATAGTTATCCTCTGCTGTAGGCTACCATAATTTTTTGACTAGGAAATATTTTCATGTGTTTCATACTCTAGCCACCCGAGTACCAAACTCTCCTGACATTTACAGGCCAAGTTTCGACATGTCTGTTACTTCATTCTTGGCCCACAATGTAGGACATAAATGTATGCCTCTAGAAAGACTGTGAGTTTAATTTTCACTCTTGTACTAGGAATATTTTATGTAGGACTGAGAATTTTTTACTGGTGTAGGAATTAGAATATTTTTCACTTTATTAAAATATTTTTCACTTTATTAGAATATTTTATACTTTTGTAGAATATTTTATACTTTTGTAGAATATTTTATACTTTTGTAGAGTATTTTATACTTGTAAGGTTTTTTTTTTTTTTTTAGAACCTACCTACGCCCTTAATCCTTGACATCACCATTCCAAATAACCACCTCAGTAAAAAGGGTTGTCGTACATCGTTACGTAAATTATGATCACGACTTATGAATTACCATTGCAAGACTTGAAAACAAGTCCTCTTGATAAGAAAACCTCCGATGAATGGTTTGCGAGAAAACAGACCTCCAAGTATTAAATATCATGTAATGCTTATGAGGCATTTAATATCGTGGAAGTCTGTTTTCTCACAAACCATTCGTCGGAGGTTTTCTTACCAAGAGGACATTTTTTTTGTCTTGAAATGGTAATTCATAGGCAGTGATCATAATTTACGTAACAATGTATGAAGACCCTTTTTTCACTATTATTTTAAGGGGTGGCAACCCCCATTTTACTATCTAGGGTATGCGGTAGGTCAACATGGATACTGCATATTACAGTGACTGAATTGTTTGGCATGCCTATAGAAATTCATCCTTTAATATCGCATGGTTTTAGTGTAATTAAATAAAGTTCATAATTGGAACCCCATCTTCACAAGGGTTTCCTGCCCTTAGGAGTGGTTTCCTGGTATTCATTGTCAGACATTTTCTAACTGAAATTTTGCAAGGAACATCCTCTTTCCATTTTCGCAAAGCTGATGACTCACCCTGTACATACTGAACACACCTTTTGCACTCTTAATATTTTATCAATCATTTGGTAACAGTGAATTATTACTTTTCAGACTTGATAGCATACATCATTTGACCTACATTATCCACATTAACCAGGCAACGGTTGCAAGCAGAATGCAAAATCCATTTCAATACCATCGTCTATAGCATAAAGAAGACAGTCATACTAGTTAAACAGTCAATTATAGCCTAGGTATACCTGAGCCATACAGTTCACACTAAACACTGTAGAATTATACCTGCTGCTCTTACCATCATAATACCAATTTCCAGCTGACATAGACATGACTCACCAAAACTTAAGCATACCTCAACCGTACTGCAAGTAAACTTTTCTCTTTGGCCATCACAAAACATTTTGAGTAAGTGTTTTACTCATCGGAGTATTCCAAAACTGCAGAATAGTTACTCTAAGCATCTTGCCAGAAAAAAACTTTTACGTGCACAAATTTAGCGAGTAACGAGGGGTAAACCGATAATGACAAAGTTTAGTGTAACTAAACAGATTGAAAGGAAGTTTGGACATTCGGTTTACAGACACACACAGAAAAATTACAAATGATAGGGGATCAAATTTATATTTTTATTTCAAATTAACTTTTATGAAGGTTATATTTTTTATTTGTAATGTTTATGGTTAATTTATCGCAAGTAAAGCTGTTTGTGTATATAACTAATATTTTGAAAACGATAGAACTTGAGGAAATGGACAAATATCTTTCAGAATTTCCATTAGTTGCTTAATAAGTACATATTTATAAATACAGAATGCTATTTACATGCTCGTACCAAAACCACATTTACTTTTGCTTGCCTAAACTGTTACTCTCTGTTACCTTACTCTACTCTCTCAGTAATGTTTTGGAACATCACCCAGCATAGTCATTCCCCCTTTCTCACCCTCCTCTGCCTTACCCCTCCTTCACCCTTCTACACTACACTCCTTTCTGCACCCCTCCTCTTCTTCCTTCATCATCCCTATCCGTCTCCTTTCATCATCTTTATTTGTCTCCCTTCATTATCCTTATTCATTTCCCTTCATCATCCCTCCTCCTTTCCCTTCTGTCCTCCTGCTCTCCGTTCTGCACCCATCATCTTTCTTCGGCACCCATCCTCCTCTCTCTTCGGCACCCATCCTCTTCCATGTGCATACCCCTCCTCTCCTGTCTGCACACCCCTCTTCTCCTGTCTGCACACCCCCTCTTCTCCTGTCTGCACACCCCCTCTTCTCCTGTCTGCACACCCTCTCCTGTCTGCACATCCCTCTCTTCTCCTGTCTGCACATCCCTCTCTTCTCCTGTCTGCACATCCCTCTCTTCTCCTGTCTGCACATCCCTCTCTTCTCCTGTCTGCACATCCCTCTCTTCTCCTGTCTGCACATCCCTCTCTTCTCCTGTCTGCACATCCCTCTCTTCTCCTGTCTGCACATCCCTCTCCTCTCCTGTCTGCACATCCCTCTCCTCTCCTGTCTGCACATCCCTCTCCTCTCCTGTCTGCACATCCCTCTCCTCTCCTGTCTGCACATCCCTCTCCTCTCCTTTCTGCACATCCCTCTCCTCTCTTCTCCTTTCTGCACATCCCTCTCCTCTCTTCTCCTTTCTGCACATCCCTCTCCTCTCTTCTCCTTTCTGCACATCCCTCTCCTCTCCTTTCTGCACATCCCTCTCCTCTCCTTTGTTACCAAATTGCTTTTTTCTTTCGCGTGAAGGTAACTGGGGAAATAGTACACATTTTTCAGCTCGGGTATTACACCCATTAGGACAATAACTTGGAATAGTTATCAGTTTCGAAGCGTAAGGCGTGTTTTTCCCATTACAACTATATTAATTTGCATGGTTCAGTTGGAAACAAGATGGCTTTGCGCTACATCTCTGCCAATCACAGCATGATATTGGTGCCATCTGCTCGGACAATCAACGTGAATCAGTGGCCATACTTTCCTATATACAGAGCTTTATTGTCAACCCCTCAACATCCTCCCCTTCCTTGTCAATCCCTCCTCGTTCAGGCTTACCTATTTTTTTTAATACCTTAGAATATTTTTGATGTTTCCATTTAGTATGCCAATGCCTAATAAAAACTGAAACTGCCAAAACATTACTAAAGGCATAAACAGGATGATAATGAACTACAGGTACAAACCCTATGCAAAGTGAGAGAACATGATATGGCTAATGCCATGTAGTAATTTTTAAGGGAGGTAGATGCACTTGAAAAAAGATATTTGAAATGTTTTTAAAACAAGTAAATAAAAATCATATTTTTAGATGAAAGAACAATTCCATGAATACTGTTGTCTTTAATCAACATTTGAAATCTGCGAATGGATGTGTTGGTTATATCATTCCCATTCATAGAAAAAGTAGAGGATGTCATGTTATCCAACAAATTTTGTGTAACCCTAGGGTGTTTATCATTTTTAATGATATCAAAATCATGTGTACATGTATGAACAGAAAATGCTGTGGTTTAACTCTCTCAGGCAGATGGTTGTTGAGGAAAGGGGCAATGTTTGTAAGGGTGCAGTTTGTTGCCTGCCAGGTACTCTTACAAACTTTGTCTATTTCCTTTACAGTAGTTCGCCAGAGAGAGTTGCACCAAGACAAAAACATTTTGTATCCACACGATAATGACATTACTAATGTGCTTTGGTAGGTTTATGAGATTGGAGTTGAGCCATCCATGATGTTGAATTTTTTCACACCCAACAGTTCAAAATGACTAGTTATGCTTTTGAAGATGCTTATTTCACCCCCAAAATGTCTCTTTGTCCCCCCAAATCCTCCAAAATTAAAAAAAAAATCTTGTCAAAATGCTTGCTGTAAAGTGTGGCAGAATTGACTCCACATTGTGGCTATTTAACCACAAAGGTTAATGAAATGGGAGTGCTTTACTTGGCCTAAAAGTCTTTTAGCCTAAAATTTCAGAAAAATTTTATTTGTCTACATTACAAGAGTCATTTGGCCAAATTACAAATTACTCTGCCTAATTGCTGGATTACATGGGGCCACTTTCAGTGGAAAATGCGTGTCTCAGCCTCAGGCCACTGCAGTCGTGCACAACAACTAATCTGCCTTACGTTTGCCACACCAATTTTACCGAGACATGTTGATTTTCATGTTGCATAGAAAAAAACTTAAGACAAAACAGAACACTTCATGTTCATTTTTCTTTGTTGGTTGAAATAACTGTAAAATAATTATACGACACCATATACAAATACTTGAGGAGAGATGACAAGAAGTTGTTTTCTTCGTTGCTTCAGGATGGCCAAAAATTCTTTTGATGAACTGTTCAAAAAGATCAAGTGCAGTATTACAACAATCAACACTAAGATTACATCAATCACAGGAGAGGAATGGCTTGCGCTTCCTCTGAGGCAAATGTACTGTTTATTTATAAACAATATGTTGGAATGACTCAACAAATATACTAACCCAAATACTGTACAAATAAGTACACTAAGTGGCAAAGTTTTTCCAGGGTTAGCAGTCTGTGTTAGTATTGTTAGGACCTGGATATTTGACTGTGTTGTGCTTGTGCATGTGGTGATATGTTGTTGGAGACACAGGGTGTTGGTGGAATAAAATGTGAAAGATTTGGGCGGCTCTTAATATTGAGGTATTAAAGGATGGGGAGGTTGAAGTGAAGTGAGAAAGGACCAAGGGCGGGAAACAGGAGATCCCCGAGAAAATCAGCCGACCAGCAGAATAATCTGGCACAATTCCCACATGCAAAAATCTGGGAGTGACTGACTGTAATTGATCCCGGTTCGTCTATCTGCGAGGTGAGTAGTTTGACCCCTACACCACTGCAGCCCCAAAATACATATTGGGTAATTTCCAAAAGTGTTATTTTCATTCGCATATCTCTACCTAAAACTGGGTCTGTATCCACATTGTCACTATTCTGGTGGTATATAGTTTCAGATGGCAGGTTGGGCCTGTATACGTTATATGAAATCTTCAATGTTCAATTCATATAGTTACAATTTTCTCTGTCAGTGGACTAAACCAAGTTCGTTAAGGGATATAGGTCTTAATGAAATAAAAGATTTATTATAATTCACTAATTTTATTTACAATAACTACAAAAAAAATTATCTTGGCTCAACAACTCACAATAAATTGATATCACTTGCTGTTTACAAATAATGACTGCAATCAATACAATTTACAATTACCTCAAAGAAAATAACATAATAAATAATTAAAAATTAGTCTCAATAGACAGAGTATTAAAACCTATTCAGTTATTTTACCAATTAAATCTCCATATTTGACAATTCCAATATTAACAACGAAGTCCGTATCACAATTTTAATCAGCCCCATCTCAGTTTAGTCCAAGTTCCACCAGTCCGCAATGTTTTAGAGATGTCGGCATGCCCTCTTACACAGTAGACTTCAGTCGTTGAGTTTCACACCCTCTCGTCCATTCACACCACACAGCTCGTCCACCGTAGTATCACAGTCTCCTGTTGTCATCCATCCTCTTACCACATGCAGCTAATTGGTTTCCACTAAAAGACTGCTCACATTCCAGCTGTAGCGTGTAACACACAAGTAGATCTTAGCAGGGCTTTCAAAAGTGCTCAGTTTACCGTGAACAGTTTAAATTTGGTGTTATATGTAGGTATCGTAGGGTAATAGGCTATTGCCCCAGAAATTTCTTCAAATGCAGCATTGGTGCCGATGGTCCTAGTTCCCAGAATATTCTTGGGCATCCTCAAAATTCATCGGATTTTCTAGCAGAGTGGAGGAGGAGCTGTGACACAAGTCAGGCCATCACTGTAAATTCTGCCCCCTCCCCCCTCAGGCGTGCAAAGTATCAGCAAGCAGTTCTCAATTTCGGGGAGGGGAGAGTCGAGGTGCCTCCCTCCCCCCTAACGAGTCCGACCAGACATGAAGCTTGCATCAGCGCATAACAACATATTGAATGTACTCTCCACTGCAATGTTTCTTTCTTTGCTTTCAACATAAACATATTGCTGCTCAACAAACACCGGGACTGACACAAACATCATAACGACTGCAGTGATTCAGCAATGGCTGACTGCTGAGGTGCCATTTAAATGTGCACATGCTAACCAATTTTTCACTACTGCTGCCTGTGCTTGATGGTGCAATCGGTAGCAAGAGAAAGTCACTGACTAGCCACTAGCGCCTACCCAGGCCACTGCTGTGGTGCCATGTAAATGCACCAATTTCCTTTCATGCATTTCTTTAAAGTGGTCTTTGCTGTGGCATGCATTTGCCACTGAAAGTGGCCCCATGTAAACTAGCTCTTACAAAATCTGACAAAGCCCACAGAATTTGAAACATTGTAACATGATTAGTTTAAGTAATCTTTTAATTACGCAAGTGTAAAAGACTTCTTGTATTTTTTGGTTTAGGGTGTACTACATTTATTTGTTGTGCTGCTTATGTCCCTTCACATTATGTAACTTGCAATTCTGAGATGTTTGGCACAATCCTAAACTGCCTCGGCCAGATCTGAAAATTATTTTTAGCTTAGAATCGGGAAGGATGCGTTTTAGTGATAATTTGTGATCCTACAACTTTTTTTTAGTAATTGACCATGTAGTATAAATAGTTAAATTTGCAGGAACATTTTTTTTCTTTGACTCCGGAATAGTTCCTCCTCATTCCGATAGGCTCGCAGCACCTCAAGGGTTCTACTTTCTTAAATCTATCATTGTTGCATACCATTTTAATTAGTATGTAAGCCTACCGCTGGCTTTGTTTGCGAAATCTCTTGTGTAAGCTTTGCAGCATTTGTTTTTGATTAAGTTTATCAACCACGTACTTTTATGATCAACCTTGCAACCACTTTGGGGTACTCAGCTAACTGAAACTTCTGAAATTTGAGGTGGCCAATATACTCAAAAGTTAGGTTAATGGCACATGGTTTTTACATCATCCATTGGTCATCTGCAGGATCAGCCACACAAGCTGTCCGCCTAATGAACCTCAGGATTCTCATGCTATAATGAGAGTACATGACACATCAGGCAAATCCATCGTCAGTTCTCTATTTGTACCATAACTTCATAATGACCATCAACAATGGCACACTTGTCTCAACTCTTTTAATCAGAGCCATGCGAGTTTCATCAGATAATTCTCACACATTGTTAATAACATGAAGCCATTACTAAATGAGAAGAGATCAACATGCCTACATCATGGATAACATTCTCATATATTCTGTGAAGTATAGGCAACCCAAATTTTACAAAATGTAGTCCTTGCACTTTTTTTTTGGTATTCAGTCGAAGCATGTTATATACCTGTACCAAGTGATATAATCATCTACATAGACTTTCAAGAAACAGTTACAAATATTCTAAATTTTTATACTCTCAAAATGCAACACTTTGTAGAAATATTTTTTTTATTATAAAGAAAAGGATTACTAGTTGTTTATATATTACACATGTCTTTCATATTTCAAGCCATTGTATTGGTTCATTGCGAATTGACTTGTCTCATAAAGACAGGTTTGGAGTGCAGGTTATCTGCACCATTGTCCTTCCTCTGGAACAGGGCATTTTATTCCTTAGAACTCACAACTCTTGAGACACAAACACAGTAAGTATTATCATTACAATTTAATGTTAGTTCACATTCTGTTTGTGTCATATTCCAGCAGTATCTCTATATTGTATTTTAGAAGCAGTTGTGTAATGTATTTACAGTATGAGAGTCAGTCATAAAGTAAGCCTCCTATTTTTTCTTGTACAATATTTTGCTATTTCGAAAAATGTGATTTTGGCATGATTCCACAAACCTTCCACAGTGCACTGCAGTAACAGCATCCTACATCAAAAGATGGCAGCACTGCATATGTTTAGAAAATTGCTGACATTGACATATATATATATAAGACAATGTTTTGTGATCGAATTCCTGAAGGCAGAAAGTGAAACGCCCATTCACATTCATGCAACGCTGAAGAAGGTGTGTGGTGATGCAACAGTGGATGACAGCACCGTTATACAATGGGTTTGTCGCTGTACAGAAGCTTAAGGGGAAACACGTGGCTGATGCAACACGGAGTGGCCGGTCAGTGACTGCAATGACACCACAACAGCCAGCATGTTGAGATCATCCACGTGGTAGGGATTGGTAAGGAGGATTATAGAGGAGGGTTCTGCAATCCTCACCAATACGCTTAACATGCTGGATGTTGTGTGGATTCTCTGCAGTTGCCAGCTGGCCACTATGCATTGCATCAACCAACTGTGTTTCCCCTTAAAATTCTGTGTAGTGAAGAACCTATCATCTAATGATGCTGACATCCACTTTTGCATCCCTTACACCTTCAGCCTTTCATGAATGTGAATGGGAATTTCACCTTCTGCATTCAGGAATTCAATCATAGAATGTAGTCTTGCATGTACATAGAAGTCAGCCATTTTCTAAACATATACAGTGCTGCCATCTGTTGATGTAGAATGCTGTTACTGCAGTGTGCTGTAGAAGAATGTTTGCGAAATCACTCCAAATTCACATTTTCTAAAATAGCAAATTATTGAAGGAAAAAAAAAAATTAGGAAGCATTACTTTATGATTGATTGTCATAATTGAGGTATGTGGAAAGAAAAACGTGTATTATTTGAACCTCTGAAGCATTGGAATGGAATGCCAATACCTTCTCAGTGACCAATATGTGATATTCAGATCTCATTTTATACAAAATATGTTCAAAAGAAAAATTAAAGTAGTAAAGGAAAGAGAGAAAAGAATTGCTTCATGATTATGCTGCTACATTGACACCTTCTTTTATTGTCCCCAATAAAAGCTTGTTCTAAAATCCTGAACTGTACCTGGCGGGGCTTTAATCTTTGTAATCATTACCACATTTTAATGTCAATTTTATGTATTTTAATTATTGTCAGATCAGTTTACTGTAGTGAAGTATCAATTTTGTTTCAATATTTTCAGTATGAAAGTGTTAAAATAACAGTTAATTTTCATCTTGGATAATACAATCTGATGAATCATAAATAGTCGTAGTTAAAATGTATGTTTTTTTTTGGTGCAGTATGGAATTAAGTACATACGTGATGATGTGTGTAGTAAATATATCTTTATATATATAATTCTTCTGTGCGTGTGTATGTCACTGAACTCCTCCTAAACGGCTGGACCGATTTTGATGAAATTTTTTGTGTGTGTTCAAGTGGTTTCGAGAATGGTTTAGATTTACAATTCGGTCCAGTACAAAATGTTTTTTAAATAAAAAATTTATTTAAAAAAGTTATTGTTGATCTTGGAATGTTTTACATTGTATCCGGCAGACAGCGCTGCGATCGCGGTGTCGAATATCCAAAAATATTTCGTTTTACTTCCAGTTTGTCCCGATAGTGGCGCTGCGATCAGATTCAGGATAAATTTGTAACTTTGTGTTGTTATTGTGTTAAAATTAATCGCGTGCTAATTGAAATATTACATTCAGATGTAATTAGTGTGTGAAGGGTTTTGAAGTGTAGATAAAAACTATACATTGTGCAAATTTAAGTTTCTATTCAACATAGCTTCTATATTCAACTTAGCTCATAGTATATACATATTCACACGCAATCGATAGGTCGAATTGTGGTAACTGTACATGTGATGACGTCAGGTATTGTAATAACTTTTTTTACAAACATTTTGATCAAAACGATCCAGATTGTTACAACTTATTAAAAAAAGTTTGAAATTTTTGGATTTAAGACATATGTACAGGACAACGTCTGTCGGGTCCACTAGTGTAAATGAAAAGTCAGCATACATTTAGAAAAATTGTTATATTTATTTAAACTAATTAGTAATTTGAATGTATATTCTTGGTTCACAGTAAATATTGTTAAATACAAACATTTAAAAGTATTATCTCGTAAATATTTTAAAAGTATGTCTTTATTTCCAACAAAATTAAAAAATACATTTAATACAAAGAGCGTAAGTTAATTTGAAGAGAGAACAATTTTATTGCAAGTAAAGGAATGGCAAGAGGAAAATACATATAAAGATTTTGAGGAAATAATTTGGAGCACACACTAATATGATAAATTATGTGGGGCAGGGGGGAGTCCTTTTGAGATAATTGCTCTGCTGACATGCTTTGGCATTTCAGTGAAATGATTTTAGTCAGAAAATTGGCTTTGTTATACTTACAGTATTAATTCTTTTAGTTGAAGTTCAAAGTGCATTTCGAAAATTATTGTTTGGTTTGGTTTTAATTCCTTTTTTCATTTTGGTATTGTTAAAAAATTTTTATGCAAATTAATTATAAAGATTTGCTTATAATGATTTTCTCAAACACTTTTTGCTATGACAATTTGTACAGCAAGAGGAAACTATTGGAATAAAACAGAATGTTATTATTGTAAATAAAAAATAATTAAAATATTGTATCAGGACAGTTTTGCACTCATTAAAGACACAAAAGGTTAACTTTAGTATCTTGTTGGACACCTTATGTCTGGATACATATACAGTCAACCATGGAATTGAACAATTTCCATACGTTATCCTACAGCATATTTGCTTACATATTGATGTGGAGGAAGCTGGCATCCCATGTGGTCCCACAGGTGTCCAGTTAGAGATGAATCAAGTGACCAGATATGACATAAAAGCATAGAAACATGACCTAAACACTCCTTTGAAACCGGAACTATGCAAGCACAAAAGTTATCTTATTGGGTACTGAAGGTAGCATATGGGTCTCAGGATGTCCTTACTGTACCATTGTACATTGCAACCCTCACAACTCTGCCAGTTGTGAACAGTGATTATATGTGAGAGCTCCACAGAACTTAGTGCAGCCAGCAGAGGATGTGTAATTTTGTAAAGTGATGCAGGGACTCTAGTGCTCACATGTAGTCTTCCAAATTCTTGAAGTATAATTATCAATCCCCAAAGAAAAGTGTGATATTAATTGTAAAGCGAAAGTGTTGTCTCCCCACAGCATTTCCCATTTCTTTCTAGTAAAAAAAACTGCTGAAGACTTGAATGGTAGAGCTTGTAAAGGTCCTTCACATAGCAAACTTTCCTTTGCTTTCCATCTGGAAATATTCTGGTAGGGATATGGTGCTGTAGTGAAACTCCCCCATGTTTCCCCTGTTGGTGTTTGTGCCTGTCAGACAAATGGTTTGCTTTCCTGGTGCACCATCAGGTTCATCCAAAAACATTCTGCAATGTATGGATCCCTAGTTTCCATTGCTCTCAGCTCAGTCTGACTGTGAAGTTCAATGGGTAATTTGGTGAATAATTCATCCTGTATCTTGCAACTATAATAGCTGGATTCTCTCAAACTTTGTCAGTGGTTCATACTTGTGTGCCTTGTATGTCACCTTTGCATGGTTTTTGCTCATTACTCATGCCTGTCATGTAATGCGCATGTGACTGAAGACTCTTTATTTAGACCACATGAAAAGTGGCCACAGCATCATCATTCTATGTGAGTTTAGTAGTGAATTAATTTTTTGTGTATTATGATTAGGCTACCGAAATAATTTTTTACAAGGTGCACAAAATTTCATGGCGATCAGAGTATTTGAAGTTCCTTAAGTAAATAATTAATTTTTGTGATCCACAGTAATTATTATCAATACTTCAAAGAAATACACAAATATTTTTAATTTATTAATATACTCTTAATATGTTGTATTTTTCTAGTGGGTTGAAGAAAGTTTCACAAATTTTGAGAAAGGAATCAACTGGAGATCTTATGTAGTATGCGATGTTGCATACAACAATGTGAACAATTGGTTGTGGACACCATTTATTGAGCGAGGCAACGCAAACAGAATTTACATCGAGATAAAATTCACTATCAGAGACTGTTCACTTTTTCCTGGAAATGCCTTATCCTGCAAAGAAACATTCAGTCTTCTCTATTATGAATTTGATGCTGCCACCAGGGAACCACCCCCTTGGGAACCAGAGAGCTACAAATTGATCGGTAAGTGCGCACATAAAAGGATTAGTTTTTTTCTTTTATTTCTTATTTTTTATTAATGTAAGGTAACTTTACTTACTAGTGTAGTAAATAGAAGCATAATGATGACTGGATATGATGATTTGGTTATTTTCTTAATATAATACTGTAATGTCATTATAAAATGTTTTATGTTGTTTAAATATTTTTTGAGATAATTTACTAAATGTCTATTGTTAGATTCCCGGGACTTTTAAAATACGGTTTATTTGCATTGTATGATACAAATCATGCTTACATATGAAACAAAGTTAATTATTTTATATAAATATTAAAACAAGAGAGAATTGTGTATATTGTATATACTATATGGTTTTCATCATTAAATAAAAAAATTACAAAATCAATTTTTACAAGTTCAACATGGCATTGCTATATTTTTTGAGAAGTAGTGTATAATATAATTTTTAAGGGTAAGTGTTCAAATTTAATACATGAAGCAATAGAAATAGAATGTTTTCTAATATATTAACAATTATATATTTTAAGTGGAAAAATGTTCTGTGTAAATTTTATACAGATTATGAATTAGTAATTTTTTTATTTATTTGTGCTGCATTATGTAATGCTACAGCAGAATGATTTTCTGGTAGTGTGCAGAAATGTGACTTTGAACTTAGTTGGGGCAAGGTTGCTGCAGGAATGCTCAGAAGACAAAAATCAGTTTATGTGATCTTTTGTCTGTAGATAGTTGGGAGTTTTCAGATTTCCTGTCAATGAAATATCTGTTTATTAATAACTGTCCTGTCAATGAAATATCTGGTTATTAATAACTGTCCTGTCACTATTCAATTAACTTGTTTCATAGCCCTTCCCTTTTTCTAAATGACAATGCTTGTGTCGATAATACCAGCAGAGACTTACTGCATGCAGGGAGATACATGGTGTAGCGATAACCTGGCATCATTACACCGCCTAAGGTCGTGCGGGGTATAGCTGGTGGCCGAGTGCAGTGGTTTCATAAACATGCCCTACTTGGCCCAGTTATAAAAGCGATCCTGCATGAGGGTGCCTCCCCCCCCCCCCCAGACGGTACAGTCTATTGAGGTGATATACTTGTGAGTGAGATTGCAGGCTGAAGACAAAGGAATCAAACAACCCTAGGCCCCAGAGGAGCTCTGAAACCAACCGGTTCTACAGAGAAAGGTGAGCATAAACACGTTTGCTGTAGGGAGCCATTCTGGTAACAATTCATCGTCCCTCTTCCGCAATGTAAGGATAATCACGGCAAGGTTAGGGCATAGCTGCGTTGTATTGTGAATCCTGTTAAGTTACTATTTCAGTATAATTAATAACAAAAATGTAATCTCCGTGTTTTGTAACGTAACTGTATTCCATTGTTGTATAAACGTAAATGTATTTTGTTCTCATACTTAGTTTATTATATTAAAGCTATATTTTTATAAATAATCCTTTATATTAAGCCACCATTGTGAGCACTGTCGTGACACCCCTTACCTCCTTACAGTAATCTAGTGTGTGATGTGGGATTGAGTATAGAGAAGTTGGATACCAGAGTTATTTAGTGACTGGAGGAAGGGAAGTGTGTACACTGGTGGAGCCGTGGATTTATTTCATTCCCACCTCTCTGCAGCCGAGCTCCACCTGTTCCAGGCCATTTCATTATTGTGTCATTAAACATTCTAATTAATATTTTTCAGATGTGCAATGCCGCCTTCCCCCGTCTGTACCAGACAGCCCCGCCCGCCCACACTAATCGTTCTAATCCTACAGTAAGCCAGCATGGCATAGGTCAGTTACCACGCGCGCGACTTAGCTCTTGCGTAGCAGCCTTACCGAGCTACCTTTCTTGCACACCCATTCCCCTCAGAATGCTTCTTTAAGGTAGTTAGAGTATTTTAATTTTAATGCTTATAATGCTTGCAGAACATCTCTTATTTACTTGAACCACTCCAGTGTGTTGTGAGCTGTTGGATTGTGTTATTTTCTTCTTTCCTGTGTTTTGTTTACTTTTAAGTTACATGAAAGTACACTGCACCAATTACATGAATATACACTTTCAAGACCCAGTTTACACAGTTCATAGAAGCGTGCAGCCAGAAAAAGGTGTCTAAAAGTCTCACAATTTCTTAAAATAGTTTCGCTTGACACAAAAGATTTTAAAAATACCTTAGACGAGAGAAACAGGCAGCGCGTCCTTCAAAACCCTACAGAAACACCTACTATTAGTCAAATCCAAAATGATATGCTAGACACATAATTTCCTAGCACATAACATACCTACCCTCTTGACACCCTGCCTCCCTCCCAGTCCATTCCTCTCACCGTCTTGATCGCCTGCACCCCTTGCTAATTTATTTGGATTTCCTCTTTATGAGGAAATTAGCATTGCTCCGCTACCTTCATGTTCATTTCCACCCCCACTTGCTAACCCTACATACGTTAATACCATACACAATCGACCACAACACATCATGGCCAACCCCCCTCCTGTTAATGTAATTTTCACACAACCAGAGAAACCCCCATCCTTTTCTGCGAAACAGGGAGAAAATGGATTGGTGGACGCTGACAAGTGTAAATGCATTAATTTTTCCCTCTATGGCACGGACAAGAACACTGCCCAACCTATCACGTGGCCAGAACTAAAGGTAGCTGCTGAGACCGAGCATGTAAAACATTTAATTTACTCAAACAAGCCATCGAGTACATGCTCCACGACGTTCAAACACTCGAATATTACAAGGCACAGTATAACTCCCATATAATAGACGCTGACTTCATGAATGTCATTTGGAAAAGCATTCTCCCCTCTATTGCGGATAAGTTTATTGGTCTTCCAAACGACACACTGGAACAAATGCGCAAAAACATTTGCAGGGTTGAAGTAGGTATTTTCAAATATCAACAAAACGTTATGCAAACCCCCGTTCACCCATATTCAGCGCTCCTTGAGGCAGAAATTTCTTAACTCAAAGAGGAGATCGCACATCTTTCGCTCCCCACATCAGTTCATGCAGCGCCCGAATCGCCCACGCTATAGCGTTCCACAAACCCGCACTGGCTACAAGCCCTTTTACCCTAGTCGTCCACAGTACTACAACTACCGACCCGGTCCAAATCCCTCACCCAACGGTCCCCACAACCAGGGTTACCGTGAATTTCGTCAAACTCCTTCAGTAATTACCATGGCGGTATCAATCACACGCACAGTTTTCCCCACGATACTGCTAACACACCTCACTTTAACAGGGCACCTGCTCCCACACCTCAGTAACGTCCATTGTATGGAACTCAAAAACCCTATTATCAGTTAAAAAACTTCCCCACGAGGGGGTAAGACATGCCACCCCCGATGACGAAAGCACCAATGTTCAGGCCGCGTGTAATACACTTTTCAGCGAAGTGGTACGCAGTCGGTCATACGCGGAAATTGCGCGGTTTAATTCCCAAGGGATAAATTTTCCGCCGTCACCTCTTTTGCCGCCTATCACTCCATCCAGCCCTGTTTTTTATATTCGCCCAGCGCAACACCGCCATTCTCAGATACATTTTGTGATACCCCTTCGTCCACATTTTTCTGCCAGGTCGAATAAAGTTCAAGTTCCGCAACCAATCTGTAAACAATTCTCCACACCGCTGCCTGTAAAGCGATCACACAAAGCGCTGACACATCAACCAGCATGTCCCAAGCCCGCCTGCAGTGATGCACACCAGCACAGCATCCCCCTGTGAAATTCAGATTGTGGTTGCCACACCTTCAGCGCTCAGTGCGCGAGAATGCAGCGTTGCCACATTCCAGTGAGTCCCTGCCGCACAGCCAGCAGTTAATGGTCCCTGTAGCCTCGCTAGCGATACCTGCACATCATGCCTCTACATCTGTCATAAGAGTCTTCAGTGTCCCCTATTCCCCAATAAAAATTCTGCTTTTTCCACAGACGTTGGTGGCCGCGTCCACTGGTTTAAGAATACATTCCAGCTGACACAGTGTACCATCTTTCTGACCCACTCCACTCCCACTCTCGCTGTGTCTCTTGCTGAATGTTTTCACAAGGACGATGGGGGGGCCGCAATGATGAGCGTTTGTTGGGAAACATGTCAGCCGAATGCTATTAGCACTGCTACGCCTCGCTTACTCGTCACTATTAACGGCAAACAATACTATGTGTTAATAGACACAGAATGTTCATGTAGCTGTGTGGCCAGCACCATTTTATCAGAATAGCCCCTTTCTCCCCTCAAGACAAATATTACACGGGTTGCGACCACGTCAATTTTGCCCCCTACTAAGTTTGAAACTACTATAAACTTAAATATCCAAGGTCATACTTATCCACAGAAATTTTTAGTTCTTGATAACCTCCAGCAAGATATCATTTTGGGTCTGGATTTTCTTAAGAAATACCATTTCATCCCTATTTTAAAGTATAATATTCTCTTTATACATGCCCATGATGAGAATAAAATCACTGAAATTCCAATTACTTCTGATAGCGCAGACGCCCGATTATTCGTCCATTACCCATTGTTGTAATGCTATCGAGGCCTTTGAAAATCAACCCCCTTAGGGTCCTTCAGTTAATGATAACCTTTCTTTTGCCCAGAAACGAGCCATTCAAGATATTATAGACCAATATGATGACTGTTTTGCAAATTCTATACTTGAGCTTAGAGTGGCACGAAACTTTGAAATTAAGCTGGACTTAGATACTGTCAAACCCATTGTTACTTGCCCCTATCGAATCAGTCCCAAGTTGTGTGACAACCTTTTACTTGAAATAAACAATATGGTCAATGCTGGCATTATAGAAAAAGCTGATTCTTCCTATTCTGCCCCATGTTTTGTCATTTCCAAAAAGAGTGGCGGCCTTCGATTTTTGACCTATTTTGAAAACTCAATCAACATCCTACTAGGGTGCAATATCCACTACCTCATACTGAGGATAATTTAAATGCTTTGCAACATTCCCCTTTCATCACTAGCCTAGACTTATTTTCTAGCTTCTATAGCATCCCCGTTCGACCTCAGGATCATCACAAATTGGCTTTTAGCATTGATGGGGCGGAATTATTTTAATATCAAAGAATGCCAATGGGCCTCAGCACCTCATCCCAATACTTTCAAATGTTCATCAACAAGCTTTTAGGCCCTCTGAGATGGACTGCAGCGATTGCCTACATTGACAATATTTTTATATTAGGTAGTACCTTTGATGAACATATTGGCAGTACCCACAAAGTCTTCAAAAGATTATGTCAATTCAATGTTAGTCAATACCCAAAAGTGTTTGTTTGCCCAACAAACAATTAAGGTTTTACGCCACATCATCACGCCCCCACGCATGTCCACAGATCCCGACAACGTAGCTGCAATCAAAAATATGGCCCCTCCTATTAATCTTAAACAATTTCACACCTTTCTGGGGATGACTTCCTACCTGCGGTGATATATTTTGCATTATGCATCCCTTGCACAACCATTGATTCATCTGACCAAGTACTACCCCTTTTAAATGGGAAAAAGAGCACCAAAATTCCTTTTTAGAATTGAAACGAGCTGTTCTTCAGGCACTATAGTGCAAAAATTTTAACGAGGGCCATGAGATTATTCTAGTATGCAACGCCAGGAACACTGCAGCTCGTCCAACTTGATCCACACTCTAAACAAAGAAATATTGTAGCATTCACATCTAAGAAATTTGCTATTCAAGAGGGGCGATGGAGCACTACCGAGAGAGAGCTATTGGCCATTAAATATTTATGTACACTTTTTCGTCAGTATTTGTGCAGGTGCAAATTTACAATTTAAACCGATCACGCGAGTCTGAGATATCTACGTTCCATGGCAGACCATAATGCACACATTCAATAGATAGCAATCGCCTTAAGCGAATTTGATTTTCAAATTAAAATTGTTAAGTGTATATTAAACACACTTCCCGATGCACTCAGCTGCATCCCCACAGCCCCACGGATTGCTATGCAAACTGTCATGTCATCTTTGACGATGTAGGGGGTGTCCCTACATCGTCAAAGATGACATGATGACTTGTACTTCACTTTTTAAGGCATTTGCCGAAGCTATTTTTCAAAACCCTAACAAGGCATCCGAAATTAGTGCGTCAGTGGCCAAATACATTAGACAACACTGAGATGATGTTAAACACCATATCATTTCCGCATGCGATCCCAGTGAGAGGGATAGAATTGCTTCCGCAGTAGCTACAGAAGACATTTTTCCTATCCATTTAATAATCAAAATCATAACTACTCTCTACCAAGTAAACGCTGGAAGTTGTTAGACAAAGGCATGCCGCTACACACTCCACAATGTGCATTGACCCAGTCTTCAAATGTACTGTACTTATAGTCCTTTTTATTGATATCATCCAATTTCTCCCTGTCTATACACATACCCAGGAATATATTCAGATCGATGATGAATCAGTATTCCATCTGTGCCCTCTCACTGTTCCTTCTTCTCCCTTCATTAGATAATATGATAACGACCTCCAAATTCACAATCTGAAACAGGCCTTATTACACCTTGAACAAGCAGATTCTAATATTGTAGGTTTAGTCGTCATTATGGTATGGCCACCAATGGTAAAATATTTTTAAAGGTCCATTCACCCCAGGGGTCATCTAAGTTAACACTTGTCCCTCAATTGTACGTCCCCGAAGTCATCCAGGCCCATCACAATGTCATATTTGGGGGAGGTCATTTTGGTGTGCTCAAAATTTTGCAGAAAATTAAACAATCTTACTTTTGGGACACAATGGCCGCTGACATAAAGTATTATTCAATCCTGCCCTGAATGCCAAAAGATTAAAGCCATCATCTCCCAACCCATGGGCCAGTTAACCCTAATACCTCCGCAGCCGCTTTCGAAAACTTGGGCTCTGGATGCCAAAGGGCCTTTACATGCCACAGCCCATCACAATAATTATATTTTAGTAATGACTGAATACGTCGCCCATTATGTTTGTGCAAAGCCAGTTCAATCTATTGATGCGGCCACCTGTGCTGAATTTATAAGAGGTTGTCTTGCAGTTCGGTTGCTCAGAACAGATACTTGCAGATCGCGGAACCAGTTTTCAAAACTAGCTAATTAGCAACCACCTCAAGTCACTTGGCGTCAAAAGCTCACTACCACTGCATACAACCGCCGTTGTAATGGTTTGGTCAAAAATAATAATTGCTCCATTGGGGAACAACTTACTGCCTGTGCGAGTGCGGATCAAGTTATCTGTGATTTGTATGTTTCGTTCATTCAGTTCAACCATAATACTAGCGTTAATAGTTCGACTAAGTTTATGCCCTTCTATTTGCTTCATGGGGTTGAAGCAGTCCTCCCTGCCCAGGTAGTAGCTACAAAGTTTTAAGAGTGGGGGCACAATTGGTGCGAGCAACTTTTAGCCACTTGTGAAACAGCCTGAAACAATTTAACTCAGGCTCAGAGCCTTTAGAAAGCCCAATTTAATAAAACGCACAGAAAAAACACCTTGCGCATTAACGACTATGTCTGGGTGCATAACCAACGAAGACATAAGGCCCTAACCAAACTTTTTCATGGCCCGTATCGTGTCAGGGATGTGTTAGGCGAATCCACTGTTAGAGTACAGATGATCAAATCTTGCGTCCCTAAGTTTGACATTATCTGTACGAGGCATACCAAGTTGGCACACACCCATTACTGTTTTTTTTATAATGCCGCTCTGTATTTTGTATCTTTCTGTGTCAGTGTCTCATTATGTAAAATGTGTTACAATTTCTCTTGTTCTGTCGTACATCACGTGCTAACCTGTGGGTGCTAAGCTGTCTGTGTCCTGATATCGTGGCAAGGGATACGAGGCGTACAGCAACTGGGGCCTGCTGACCAATTTTCACATCAGCACGTGTGCTGCAGCAAGTAGCAACCACAGTGTGCCTTCTACGCCGCATTTCGGCCTCTCAGCCTGCTTTCATCTTATTGTTCCACTGCTAGCACACTTGTAGAGGGGTTACGAGGCGTGCCAACTGCACTCCTCACTTCTCGCAGCCATACAGCGTAGCTGCAATGCTCTTCTCGCTGCTGGCCAAGGTTGGCTGCACTGCCTATGGGCGAAGCCACTCTGCGCAGGCCTCTGGCATTGCCAGGGCAACGGACAGCACGGGCAGCTCCGCTTCCAGGGGGAGGGCGCAATCTCTGCCCACATGGCCGTAGCGACGTTGTGTTTTTCTTGTTGCAGAAGCTGGACTCTCCATGCAGCCTCTCTTCCATACCCACGCTGGGTTATATTACGTCATGGCAGTGTCTGATGTAGTATGAGACAATCATCTCGCTGGTATATAAAATCCAGCTACAGTTTCCATCTCTGCCTGACGTGCTGGACCAGTTCCTGTACATAGCCTGTTCCGATCACAAGACTATGACGTGTACAAATGGCAAAATTTTTGTACAATTATATGTAGGGGATTAAAGGAGGAGTACTGAGAGATTATCACACAGACATCATTACCCCTTTCCATGCAAAGCGCTGCATAAAAGTTGTAGGAGACGTGGGGAGTTGATGTAATTTTCTGACAAACAAGCACCTCCATGCTCGCCTACAAAACGACTTGAGCCTTGACCAGCAAATCCAAGAACTCAGTCAATGTCCACAGTACACACAAGGAATTTAATGTCTCCTTTAATATTGTTAATGATATTACCCACAAGGTTGAAACCAAAATCAATTCACTGCTCGCTCATTGGAAACACAGGTACATGTGCTTGTGTCTAGTGTCTTACACCTTATCAACAACCTAATCATCAAACATTCCATTGAATCATTCATCCACTCATGCCAACTCCTCACACTGCCTCTTGCAGCAGTAAACAGAACTCAATTCACTCATGACCTTATTGCGTTGCAAAAGCAGCTGAACAAAATCAATCTTACACTCAGTATCACCACTAAAGCACTATATAAGTACTACTCTCTCGAATTCACCGAGTGTTCATTTTCATAGCAGCAGTTAGTAATTAAATTACAAGTGCAAGTACCTTTGTATTCCCGCTGTCCCTTTTACATTCACTAATATTTTCCCTCCATCAGTTTGTTTTAACCAACCCCACTTCCAACACAATGGTCACTTGTACGAACACATAGCTAGACACAATCATCCCCACCCACCCCTTAGGAGCTATGGAGCTCCATGTCCCGTGTGGTTGCCAGGCCACCACATCCTCTGGCATCATCATTCATGCCGCACATCTGTGTGATGTGTGGGTTCCTGTCATCCCTCTCCATCAGACGGTTATTCCGGTACACTAGCTCTCCAAGCAGTCCTTTCATCTTCCCCAACTGTCCCTACCGGAGGAATTCATTTATACAGCATATCAGCTGCTCTGAATACTGACTCACATGTCAACCATACCGAATTTCCTATTTTGCAAGAAGTTGTTCCCAGCACTACAAGTGGCACATTCATGTCCCCTAAGCTATTTTCCCTCATCGACCCTGCTCATTTTGATTACTTCACCTTCGCCTCACTGTTTTTCCTGCTCTGCATTGTGAACATTTTTTACATAAAGTTAATGAAAATATCTTCCCTCCTTACGCACCTTAATGCGCCCCACTGAGTTGTTGTGAACATCTAGGTAAACTCCCGCCAGAATACTCCACTGTGTCGCCTTGTTTATTTTATTAGCTACTGCCTGCCGTATGATTTGTCTTTACTTCTGTTATCATAATACTTTTATTACAATCAACTATTTTTAACGTCCTTTTTGCGTGATGCCCCAGCTGTCTTATACAACATTATTTTAACTATACTTTCACGTAATTGCAACGTAGGCCTATAGGTTCGGACGTATTGTCAATTTTTATGAGTAATTTAGTAATCCTTATGGCAGGCTCACTTACCTTGCCTATGTATTTTTATGCCACAATAATGCTATTCAATTATATCTTTTCGTATTTTAATATAGCTTCACATTCAGCCCTGTGTGCATACTGTTTCTATTTTTTTTTATTCGACGATTTTCAGGTGGATTTCCCACGAGCCCTAACGAGCCTCCACAACGTCAATAGAGAATTAAGAGATATAATATGTTATATAGGGATTTCATTCAGCCTAATTTTTAAACATTTCTGTATCGTTGACAGGCTCAGTTATCCCCATTTTTACCTGCTTTATTAAAATATGTTCAGTACATTCATTCCTCTCAGTACGTCATTTTTGTGTGTGTGTGTGTGTTATTAGATTATTTTTGCCTTTATATGAGTATTATATTGCCCTTCAGACTATTGCTATGATCCAGGTTGTTTTGAAGTTGTGTTATGCCTCCTGGCATTATAGCTAGTATAATTTTAATTGAGCTCAGGCCTACAGTTTTGAATGTTGCATCGCTTCAGCTTATCTATATTTTGCACAAGATGCATGTCTACGACTATAAATGTTTGTGTTTTTGAAGTTCACACTGTTCTTACCCGTTTACAAGGAATCCAGTGTCTTTGATGTATTTTGGTAAGGATTGGGGTAACCCCTATTGTTTAATATATGGATTTTCTTACCTTACCCCTTCTCTATTAAAAGGACGTCTAATATTATTCCTTACATAGGGTTGCTATCAAGTTCATTTACCAGTGACCAAGGGGCTCTACTTATAATTATATATTTGACAGTTAGATAGCATGCCTCCTAGCATTATGTGAACTAACGAGTGTTTATTACTTAGGCCTACGGCTCTTTACTGCTATTTAATTCAGTATACCTCACAGTTACAGTACCTGTAATATTAAGCTGATTGTACATGCTTCAGCAGTTGTGCACAGAATTAATGTTCAGGCTTTGATGTTCTGTGCCTGATTTGAGAGCAGTAGGAACTCTCTCTATAGGACTTTTAATTAAGGAATTATTTCTTTTAAGGTCACGAGTATCTACTCATAATGGACAGGCAGGTTCAACTGTTTTTACTCCCTATTAAGGGGAAGTACACCCATGTTCTTTACAGTGTTTGTCTCTTAGGTCTAGGATTAAGTATATATAATCATGTTTTGAATCATTTACCGGCTTCATCGCATTACTAGACAATAAGACAAAAAAAAACTATTTTAGTGCATTGCACTTGCAAGCGATGGTATTGTTGTGAAGCTAATTTTTGGGTTAAGTTTTTTTTATGAATAATCAATGTTAATGGTTTCTTGTTATGATCGGGTTTAAAGCTGTTTTAGCCCTTTAGTTGTTTTTGAGAGTTTTGGTCCCCGTTTTTTTGTTCAGATGCAGATAATTTCTTTTTGAGTATTTTTGACAGTGTAGTTAGTTTCAGACTTTTTGGGATTTTAATTAATTTAGTTTTTTTATATGAGAGAGAGAGAGAACCGTTGGTTTTGTTTAGTGAATTTTAAATCGTAGAACATGTTTAGCATTAACTTTAGTGGTTGTGTTGTGATTGAGGTTATCTTGTAGTTTTATTCAAAATTTATTAAAAGCTCACCTAGTTTATAGCTGGTTGGCTTGGGTAGGAAATTATGTGTAAGGTGTGACGGGTAAAAACCCGCTTAATGGAGGTTTAGTAATTTTTCAAGTTGTTCAAGTGTTTGTCGTTAGACTGCTACCTCAGTTTTGTGTTGACGACAAGAGGACAAAGTTTTTATGGAGAAGTAGAAGCTTTTTCTTTCCTTTTATTTAATGGTTTTTAAGGGCAGTGAATTGTTTTTTAAGGTGTGATAAGAACCCCAACTATCTGTCGTAAAGTGAAGTTCTAGCTGTTATCGTGGTATGATGTGTTGAACATTTTATTTTAATTGCATTTTCCGTCACGTATAGGTTTGTGCCCATTGAAAATCATGTCAGATAAAGAAGTTATGATTATTGCCATTTTTGGATTATGATTAGAGTTCTTAAAGAAAGTATTGGAATATTATCTATTTTTGACGGCAGTAAAATGGAAGGCAGTTAAATGAAAATTAGAAGTTATGGCAAAATGGACTAAAACAGCTTGTAGTTGGTTGGTTAATGACAGATATTGTATTTTTGAGTTGTGAATAACTTTAGGTTCAGAAAATTACTCTTGAAATTGGTTGTTTTGGTTACTTGAGCCTGCAATGGAGATGTATTAATATCTGACCAGATAATAACTTTCCGTGTTTTGTTTTTTAGTATTCCAGCAACCCTTTTTGTTGCATTATTGACTATCGATATTTGAAATAATGGTATGAAATTAAATTTGAGGTCAAGAAACATTAAGGGAAAAATTTTCAAATTTGTTTAAAGATAAATGACTATTTTGTTATTCTCAAATTTTATTTGGATGTTTTATATTTGTTAATTTGCCATCACATGGTGTTTTGAAATGATCATTTATTGACACTCCTTTAAATTTAAGATTTGTTTAGAATTGTCACGCTTTCTTCTTTTTCCGTTAAGGTCTTCTAGGGACCACGAACCAATTTCAACGTGCTTCGTCCTTTGTTGTTCCTTCTTTCGTTTATTAGAAGATAGTCCCCACCTCCCCCCTGCTTTTGATTAAAATCTGGTGATTTTAAAATTTGAAGTTATCTATAAACATTTTTGATGAATAACAAGTGAATCTGAGATACTTATTACTGGAAGGTTTTCAATTTTATTAAAATATTTTCATCGATTTTCAAGATTTCTGAGTACCCTCTTGCTATAATGTGACGAGTGAAGTAGCTCTACCTGTACACATGTTTACTGATTGAGATATTTTACAGGCGTTTTATTTAGTTGAGTGCTTGGAGCTTCAGGTTGTTCCTAAATAAAACCTGTGGTAGAGAGCCCCAGTTGAATTGAAGGTTAGTCAGAGATGCTTGTGTTAGTCGCCAAAGTTCTTTTGAAGTTATTTTGATACTGACGACTAGTGTTGAAGTTGTTTTGACTTCGGAGAAGTGGACCCTTCAAGGACCTTATTTTACAGTTAGTAGTTTAAGTAACCTGCATTTATTGGTTTATTTAATTATATTTTTTTGTTGTTGAAGATGATAATGTTGTAGTGAGAAGTGGAAATGTTGGTATTAGTATTTTAATGATTTAATGAGTTTGCCCTTCGGACCCCCCCCCCCCCCCCCCTTCGTGTTATGGTGTTTGAGGATAACTTACCCCTTTCCATTTTCCCCTTTGTAACAGTTTGTGTTAGTTCTCCCCCCCCTCCCGTCTCTTTCCCATTCCCCTTTGTTTCAGCATCATCAATTGGTGTTACCAGTGTGACCTTCTCAATGTCTCCTTGGGTGCAGAGTTATTTTGTGTAAAATTACCTTCTCCATATGCAGTATGACACTGATTCTGTCTCTGGTGTGGTATTTTCTTTCTAGTTATAAGCTAATTTTAGTGGAGTACTCCGTGCTTTTATTATCCTTTCCCCATATCTGAAGATTTTCTTATCTTTTGTATATGTGATGTTCAGTAAAATTAATTATGAAAACTACCACTAGTGTTTGTAACTATGTTGTAATGTAGAACTTAAAGATGTTACTCTCAACATAAAATGTGTTTTCAAATTCCTTGCATAATAACTTATATTTATTTGTTTTATTGTTAATATTGCTGTAAGGCATAATATTGTGTGTCTCGCTTGAGTGCATATATTACTTTAACTTAATAGTTTTGGCACGATGCCCTAACTCTTTCTTTCAATGCAGTGACGTACACGTGAAAGACTTATAAATATTAATGTTCTTCGAACTTTCCTAAAAGACAGTGTCACGTCAAAACAGTAGCGATAACCTGGCATCGTTACACCGCGTAAGGTTGTGCGGGGTATAGCTGGTGGCCGAGTGCAGTGGTTTCATAAACATGCCCTACTTGGCCCTGGTATAAAAGGCATGGCGGTGCCACCCCCCTAGACAGCACCGTGTATTGAGGCGATATACTTGCGAGGAGATCGCAGGCTGAAGACGAAGGAAGCAGATGACCCTAGGCCCCAGAGGAGCTTAGAGGCCAACCAGTTCTCCAGAGAAGGGTGAGCATAAACGTGTTTGCGGTAGGGAGCCATTCTCGTAACGAGTCATCATCCCTCTTCCCCACTGTAAGGATAATCACTGCAAGGTTAGGGCATAGCTGCGTTATATTGTGAATCATGTTAAGTTATTGTTTCAGTATAATTAATAACATAAATGTAATCTCCTTATTCTGTAATGTAACTGTATTCCATTGTTGTATAAATGTAAATGTATTGTGTTCTCATACTTAATTTATTATATTAAAAATATATTTTTATAAATTAGTCTTTCTTATTTAGCTACCATCGTGAGCACCGCTGTGACACCCTTTACCCCCTTACAGTAATCTAGTGTTTGATGTTGGATTGAGTATAGAGAAGTTGTATACCAGAGTTATTTAAAGACTGGCGGAAGGGAAGTGTTACAATATCTCTACATATTCTGTTGGTTTTCAGCTCAACATTTTTCTATATATGCTATTTTATCAATGAACCCATATATATATATATATATATATATATATAATTATAATCTTCAATCACCACTGCTTGAACGGATGCCTATTCTCTTGCTTACGCATATGCGAGTGCTGCATTCATATCACTCGTTTTCTGCTTCTGCTCTCCTCTCCCTGTCTCCTTTTAATAATGCTCATGTCTTGGTCTGGCACCATGAGCGCCGTGGCTCTGCAGTTCATCGGAGCATGAACAGAATGCAATAGTATTCTCACACACGTATAAGTGCCTGAAGTCTAGTCATATTTTAAGTAATCATGATCAGCTGCAATCCTGCATCAATGGCGAGAATATTTTGGCTGTACATTGGCCATTCGGCCTGTGTACTGAATAATATGGTTAACGTTTACTGAAGTTAGTAGAAAAAGAAATGATGTATTATTGAGATAAATAGTGTTTTGTGTTTGACAATGTCTAAACATAAACAGACAGATTTGTTATCATTTGTCAAAAAGGAAACCACGAGTGATTCTCGTGAAACGGAAGAGTTGTGATGGAAGTTACAGTGTGAATGCTGCCACTGCCAGCCAAGTGAAATGTGAACCTTCAGCCATATCAACGCTAGCTGAACAAAGACCTTCCAGTCTTAAACCTGGTGTGTCTAACGAGGTTCCATCAAATGTAGCTAGACCCATTTCCATTAAGTACAGGTATGATCTTGCTAATTTTGTATGCAAAAACTGAACTTTTTCCAGTGAAGAAATGTACACTGTTTTGACTAAAACTTGGGCCGCAACTGAATATAATGTTTCCATTATTGAGTCTGGCCAAAATAGAAGATTCAGTATGAAATGGTTGAATGACCATCCTTGGTTGTTTTGCAGTGAAAAAGGTGAAGGGTTCTACTGCCAAATTCTGTGCTTTTTGGACATTGAGATGCAACAGAAAAAAAAGAAAACACCTAGGGAAGCTGGTGAAGACACCCATAAGGAAATACAAGCCCGCACTTGAAATTTTTCAGCGAGCATAGTAATAATGAATATCATTAAACAGCTATTTTAATAAATACTGAATTCGTAAAAAAACTCAGAAACCCTGAACAGAGAACGGATTCATTATTAGACTCGGATACCAACAAAAGAGTGGTAGAAAACAGATGATGCATTATTCCAATTGTAAAAACTATCATCAGTTGAGATGCCATCTGCCCCGTCAAAGTGCAGGAGACTCAAATGTACGTCACTCTTCTGTGTCTCACATCCATACACTATACCGCAGGGCAAAAAGTAATCTCCTCTAAAGCAACTTTTGTGTGTCAGCTTAAAGCGAACCATACTCAACTTTAATTTAATCACTAGTTATTTTAATAGAATTGTTATTGCAGCAGAGTCTCTCGATTTCAAAGTAAGAATTATATAGGTGTTCAGCACTACTGTCACTGAGTTCACCAGTATTACGTTTTGTTACCATTTATTTGTGAAACTGACTGTACTTTGGTTACACAAGAATATCATTTTTATGGCACACACATGCAATTTAAAATATAGGTATTCCAAAATATTTGGCTATATCACCAACATTACGTTTCATTATGATTGATTAAATTGTAAGTCTTTAATCGCCCTCCCAGTCCACAGCAGCAGCACTCTGCGTCCAAGGACACGTAGAATTACGGTGTCCATTCTCATCAGCTGACCGCACATGTGAATGTCATTTCTCCGTACTCAGGTATATTACGTACGTGTCTTCTTCACGCACACGTCTGTAGCAACTTACATATTGTTTACCGTCGCAGCTACAAAGTTAATCGCTGACGGGCGGCGGCACGATTTAAATATGCAGTACTTTCGCTCTGCAAGGAAAATTGCAATATACACTACTCAACGGGCATGGTGACTTTATAGCAGTTAAAGTTATGTGAACCGGTTAACACAATTTCATTAATAGACGAGCAATCTTACGTCGCAAACGAGGCATACAAAACAAATACTTTTTCAACCGTGTTCGTACTCAAGTGTCAGCCATTAGTAAACCTAAATGATTTTCACACATTACGGAAGACATACGGTTCACTCGCCACACACCCGTTACACCCTCGTGGGCCAACTACTCCGTTCATACCGGCGATTAATTTTCACACTATAGCGTGCACGCACATACTGCTGGGACTCGCGTCTAGCGACTGCTTCACTTAACAGCTGACTGCCGAAGCCTAGTGCACCACGCCCCCTTCTCGCACCATACGGCCTACACGTCAGCGCCCGCGGGAGGCACACTCTTTAGGCGACTTTTACAAATAGACATACATATACATACTCAACATACAATATTAATACCTATTTATCTAGAACAATAACACCAATCAAAGTTATTAAAAATTACAAACATACTAATGCATATAGTTATAGGCCAGCCTAAAATATGCAATACGAAAAACTGTAAAATACAAATGCTAAAATTACCAAATATCACTCTACCTATGTTAACAAGTGTACCAACCATGGCAAAAAAGTGAAAAAAATACCAAAAAATAAACCGTGATGATAAAATCGTCACACTGTGGTAATGAAAATATTGTGCTTCGTGGACATCTTGATGGGAATATGGATTTGGAAGAAAGAATAAATGGAGAAGGGAAATTCAGAGCAGTGTTCAGGTTTGGTTTGAAAACCAGAGAGAAAGATCTGGAATGTCATTTAAAAACAGCTGAAAAAAATGCAACATTTATAAATAAAACAACCCAATATTATTTAGTAAATTATTGTAGCTAGATCATTGTAGAGAGAATTGTTGATGAAATAAAAAAGTAAGTAGTTTTCTTTGATTGCTATATGAATATGGTATCTTGATACAGAAACTTGTAAGATTGAGATGTTCGTAGGCTTTGTTAAACCCCACAAAATTACAGGTGAAGAGTAGTAACACTCATCATCGAAAAACTGCAGTAACTAGGCCAGGAACTAAATTGGTTGAGATGATAATCATATGATGGTGTGTCCAACATGTTGGGAAAATCCAGAGGGATTCTGGTTTGTATTAAAGGGCTGAATACTTTGGTTCTTTACATACATTATGCATTTCAAAAGTTAAATTTGGCATTGTTGCATACATGTTCAGAGCCAAATGTAAGAAATGTAATTGGGACAATAGGAGATGTAAATTTTGTTAAGGATTCGTCCCAAATAGTGCAGAAGTTTAATACTATATGTGAAAAACAGACAAGAAAAAGTGGAAATTAGTATTGTGTGAAAAAAAAGTTTATTGAACGACATGATACCTTGACTCTCTTTCTTGAGATATTTAACTCAATTGCAGCCTTTTTAACTTAAGCAGGAGACGAAAAACCTTAAACATAATTGACAGATGCTTATTTACTATTCTCCAGTTTGACTTTATTTCAACACTGCATGTTCTAGGAATGGTTCTAGATGTAACAGAAACTGTCTCGTGACCTTCAGAGCCCAGAAGTGGAACTTCAGTTATACTATGTCATGGCAAACACAGTTGTAAAGCTATTGTAAAGATATAGTACAGAAAGTTCTTTCTACAACTGCATTTACAAAAGGGCAGTAAATGTAGCAAAGCAACATGAGGTTGAGATGAGTTTACCTTGCACTGTGAAGAGGCAAGTTCACAAGTCCAGCATACAGGAATCAAACCGAAAATAATACTACAGGAAAAATGTCTTCATCCCATTTCTTGACAACCTAATCAGTGAAATGTCAACAAGGTTTTATCCAGCATGTGCAGACTTGGTCAAATTGTTCAGCCTTGTGCCAGCATTTTCACCACATACTCAGGAAGACAAATTGATCAGTGCCACTACAAAATACTGTGAAGACCTAAACAGTGAAATCAAACTCCAAAATAGTGACTCTGTGGCATAAGCATTGGAAAGCAAAAAAGGAACAAGCTGCCAGTGCTATTGATACATTTTGTTATCCATATACAGGATTTTACCTATACATCAAGAAACTTATCCTCCTGCTTTGTGTTTTACCAGTGACATCATGTACCGGAGAGAGGAGTTTCTCAACTATGAAACTTTTAAAGTTATACCTGATAATGGCAGTGCGAGAAGACAGATGTAGTGGCCTCGCTTGAACATTCACAAATATAACATTAATCTTTAAGTGTCAGTTATAATAAATGTGTGTGCCCAATTGCATCCAAGGCAACTGCAATTTTTATATTGCAATGAGTAGTGTTCTTTATTTGTGTTATAAACATTATATTCTAAATGTTCTATAATAATTGAGATATTTTGTGTGTGTAGTTAAATATAAATTTGTTTGAACTGTGTTAACATTTTCTTAACTTGCTTATGTTTGCCCAATTGCATTAGAAGAAGCTGTCATGTTTTTTTATTGTGATTAATACTCATTTCTTGTGTCATAAGTGATTTTTTCTAATTCTATAATACTTAAAAATATTTAGCATGTGCTGTTAAAAATAAATTTGTCAGAAACTGTGTTACTATTTAACTTGATTTTTACTGCTAACCGTCAAAATCTTCAATAAATTAATATAGGCCTAACTTTAAACATGTTTCTGGCCTCTCCACCACATTTTCTTTAGATAAGGTTAGAATAATGTTAAAATACCACTTTAAAAGCTTAAATATTAAAAATTACAATTTTTTACGGTAGGGTGGATCCTCCTCCCTCTTGCCGACCAAACAACAAATGGTGAGAATTCCGTACAATCCATACGTAACATAGCCCCCCACCAGTAAGTATCTAAATCCAACATTGATGAAAGTAGAGTATTGCATTTTGTGCATTCCAGGGGTGTAGTGGAGCCGGAATGCACTGGAACGATGTTCCGGTACTACTTTGTAAGATTTTCGTTATTTTTCCTCTATTCGCAAAAACATGAAAAAACTGGAACTGTCTTCCCTCACGTTTTCTGTTTCTCGAAGTGACTGCCGTAAAATGTATTAAGCTATTAAAGCTGTCGCTTCCATCTTTCATCTATAATTTGAGAAATGCACGTTTATGGTAAAGGTTTTTATTGTCTCTGCTCTTTCTAAGCCCCTTCATAAGGTCAGATGCCGGCAGGCTGGTGTTTAGCAGAAAGAGGAGGAAGTAGCACCAAGTTTCCTGGAATGCGATAGGAGGGGGAGAATTGCCGAAGAGGCGGAGGTGTGTAGGTCAGGCGGCCTGTGGTGATGCGTAAACAGATGTCACGTCAGTCCGTCTTGTGTGGCACTGTGCGTAGTTGTCACCATTGTCCGTTACTCACTAATTTTTAACTTGGGACATGGTGGCTTACATTATATAACGTTCACAAGAACTTTAACTTTACAAATGTCGGTTTTTTATTATTGTAATATGTTACGACAACTGACGAGTAGTTTGCAAGTCTGTGACTGTGAATTGTCAGTGCTTGCTAGTTAATTGTGATTAGAAAGTTGAAGACTGTACTGTGTTTACACAATGGAATCCTGTAAGCAGAAACAGAATATTCTAACTTTCTTCTTTTCCCGTTCAAACATCTCAGTCAAAAGATGGTGTACCAGGCGAACACGAGAATCCCAGTGCTTCAGTGCCTGCATTGAGTGAAGGTAAGGGTACCGAGAACTTCACATTGTCAGTTTCAAAAAACTACGAATGCGTACAGAATAACTGTACAGAAGGGTTCAGTGGCAGTTTGCAGAGTTTATCCAATTCGGATTTGTGCTTCAATGAAATGAATTTGCAATCTCGGTGGCCCTCTGTATGTACTGAAGAAATGTGGAACTGTAAAAGACTCATTTCTGTTGATAGATTGTAAAAATGGAAAACTTAGTTGTAAATTATGTAGTGTGGTTTCTTGTCTGGGTGCATTTAAAAAGAATGCATAGCTATCTCAAAGGAGTGGCATTCTTACAATGTCACATATAATGGGTCATCCAGGGCCACCCAGCTCATGTCTCTTCGAAAAAAAAGATTTTCGAGCATTAACAGTCAACTGCTCACACAACTGCTGAGAAAATAATTTTGAAAGGAAAAACACAGACTCTGGAAAATGTGTGTGTTTCAATGAATGCATCCCTCCTTGCCTCAATGAAAGCAATATTTAAGTCAGCATACTACATTGCAATAAATGAGGGACCTTATTCTGACCATTTTGGACTTTTAGAACTGCAACAATTAGGTGTGGATATTGGCGTTGGGCTGCATTTGAGATACAGCACTGTAGAAATTATTGACCACATTTCAAAAGAAATGATAAGTAAAATTATAAGACAGATTTTAGAAGTTTAAGGAAAATTTTCTTGTCATTATTGATGAATCCACAAGCTTAGGTGCTACATCTACTTAGATTGTTTATCTGAAGTCAGCAAAGAACTTCCCCCATCTTTTCTGTTTTTGGACCTTATTGAACTACCTGATCAAAAATCTGTAACAGTGTTTGAACATTTGTTGAATAGCTTGAACAAACATGGTTTTCACGACAACTACCTCAAAGAGAATTTGGTTGCATTGGCAAGTGATGGCACAAGTGTAATGTTGGGGAAAAATTCAGGTGTTGCAAAGAAATGAGTAACAAAATATACAAATATTGTTTTGTGGCACTGTATGAATCATAGGTTAGAGTTGGCGTTGAGCGATGCAGTAGACGAGGTAAGTGGTGTGAATAGTGTTTTCAAATATTTATGGATAATTTGTACATCCTTTTACAATAACTTGCCTAAGAACCAGTGCCAACTTGCTGAGTGTGGTGTACAATTTGACCAACAAGTGAAGAAAATAGGAAAAGTATTTAGTAAAAGATGGGTTGCCAGTTAATTTAAGACAGTGTTAGTGGTTTGGCACAGTTTCGCCTTCTTGTATAATCATTTTTCTGCATCAAAAGATGACTAAAGTGGAAGTCAGATGGAGCGAGCAGTGTACAGTGGATTAATTAGGTGATTATCATCCTCTCAATTTTTAATGGATTTGGCAATTATGTGTGAGATTCTAGCAGAAATGCATTGCTCTCAGAAAGTTTACAGAACAGACACATGACCGTTGTCTATTCTGACAAACTAATCAGGAGATGTATCATTTATAGACAACCTTAAAGAAAAACCAGAGACTAAATGTCTAGAAGCTAGAGTTGCTATTAAGGAAGGTAATTTTTGTGGAGTTACCCTTATTGAAAACATCAAGATATCAGCCATCAACCCACAACATTTCTGATGAGTGTTACGAACAATTTGAAATGGCGGTTGCTTACCACAATTTCCAGTAATGAGCCAAAGTCTATGTCTGGGTCTGTACATACAAATTCGAAACAGGAAGAATGACACTGTTGAAGGAACTGAAAGTAATTGAACGTGACCAGTGGCCCTCAGAGAAACCTCCTGGCTTCGGAGAAATTGAAATTGAGCGCCTGTTTCGAAGATTCAAATTAACTGCCTCAAATATTAAAAACGGGTACCGTGACTATCTTTAGGACAGTTCTCGTGTTTCCAAAGAATTGAATCTTTTGTTCAACTGCATAAAACTGATAATATGTTGTTCAACCAAATGTGAAAGGGGGTTCAGCCAAATTAACTTCATAATATTGCCTACTCTATACAGGATAACCATCCCACATGTGTCAATCCTTATGTTTGTGAAACTCCATGGTCCTACACTGCGAGAATGGAATGCTGAGCCATACGTCACTAGCTGTTTACGGAAACATTGGTCAGCTAATGACACGTGAATGCGCAAAGCACAACCAAAACAAAGATTCAAGAATGATGAAGACAATATATTTAAAAAGTTGTTGTAAATTATTTGTACATTAAGTGTTTTGAGTTTTGATTTGGGTCTGCCTGCAAATAAATATTCTATAAATGATTTTACAGTTTAGACAACACATTGTTTCAGTTTGTTTCATTTTTTAAAGTAATGGAAAAGTAGTAACATTTACATAATTTTCATGTTTTAAAAAAGTGCTAATAACAGTAAAATAATAACAGAAGTAAAATTTGTGCTATTGTAAAATCTAATAATATTTAATTACTTAATATTAATGTAGTTTTGGACTTTTGTTTAGTGCTTGCCACATATGACCTTGCTAATTTTGAGTTCAGTTTTAAGGCTAAGAATATTATTTTAGGCTTAGTGTACTTTTAAAAATTCTGAGTATATTTGTTAAAAACAAAGCGAGTTTTTTTAAAAGGCTAAGTGTCATTTTGTAAAGCAAAATTTTTTTTAACTGTTTTTTTTTTTAAAGCTGAGTGTATTTTTTCAGAGCCGAGGGTAATTTAAGAATAAGTGTAATTTTGTAGTTTATTTCTAACCAATCTTATATTACATGTGCTTTGTAAAATCTTTACTTGTGCAATGTTGTTATTTTATAACACATGGATATTATTATTTGGGCTCCTCGGAAAGTCGGAAATTTAAAATGTCAATCAGCTTCTTTCATAATCAACTCATATCTGTTAAATAATGGTGGCCGCTAGGTCTTATTCTCTACACAAATCCCCCCCCCCCCCCCTCCAAACCCTTCTAAGAGTGCCTAAACCTAAGCCTACCCACACTCTCGTCCCAGTGCGCAAGATATCATTATCCTTATCTTGCCATCGGATATTTATTTTGGAGCGTTCCGGGACTGCTAAATTTAAGACTACACCCCTGGTGCATTCATGTTTATAATATTTTCAGCTAATACAACGTACTCTTAGTATACAGTTTTGTGCAGTTGATTAAACACATTTCTCTATGGAGTTCTGACTATATACTCAAATCATTATGCATTTCTGTGTCTGCCTAATGGCTAGGACAATAAAACAGTTGGCATTGGACTTTGTAGTCATGAACTTCGTTGTATAGGTCTACAGTATACCAGAGGTTCAGGAAAGGAGGAATGCATGCCAGGAGACTTCTAATCTAATACAGGGTGGGGTATAAAAACAGAATTATTTCTAAATTTTAATACTGATATTGCAAAGAACATTTTTTTATCAATGTGCTAGCCTTACAACCATAAGTGTGTCATATTGTTGAAAAAAAAATGTACGCGTTACACCAACATTAAGTTTGGAAAATAACTTAATGTAAATGTTATTGATTTTGGTCCACACACATGTGGAGTCACCCGCCAAACCTTCTCAACATGTTTTGCAGCATTTATTTCTCTATGGCTGCTTCCTTGTGTTGAGTCGCTGTCTTTAGTTCATTTAGTGAATGTGGTTATTTCGCATACACTATGGATTTTAAGGGCATGCTCTCTTGTTTAGTAGAGCTTCTGGTAATTAATTTTTACCGTAAATTCATGATAAGGAAAAAAAGATGTTACGACAATTTAGTAAACGAAACTCTGCAGATTCAAATTATGATTGTATTATCTTTCTACAGATAATATCAAATATTAAAGAAGAATTTTTCAAATTTAAAAGGTAGTTTATTTATATTTTTGCAAATGCTATGCGACTGACATTTTGCACAAAATGTAAGCCATCGCTTGTGAGTAAAACCACCAAGTAAAATTTCAAACTAACACATTAATTTCATGTTATTAATGCTATTTCAGAATGGTGTTGCTAGATGCCATCACTGCCGCATCACAGTTCTGGTGGAAATTCTTATATTTAAAACTAGCAATGAATGAATTTTGCATCTGACTCTTCCAGCATCTCAGTTAAAATGTAGTATGCTCCATGTGGTGTACAATCAATAACACATACAAGCCAGTTTGGTGCTTGCAGATTCGAAGTTCCATTTTGAGAGTCTCTATCCTACATTGTTTGTTGAACAGCTCTAGGTTTTCCAGGATGAAATCCAGTACCAAAATAAAACAAAAGTGTTTTAATGTATTGTCCATACACCAAATATGTGATAATTGTGTTAGATTACCTGTAACACTTACAATGTTTTAAAAATTTAATCTAGTAATATTTTTAAAAGATAAAAAATTCTATCTAATAAATATTTGTACATAATCTATAATGATTTTCCTTTTTAGGGTTTTTCGTATTTGAGAGCTTCATATATTGTCTTTTACAACAATGTATAAATTTTATGTACTACGTATGTTGGTGTTAGTGTAGTTCTGTTGATGTATTTTCTGTGAATGTCCTGACCTTGACTTTGTTTATAGCTAGGCATTTTACTACTGCACATTTTAATTTTTAGTTAAAATTTTATTGTGCTTGACAAGTCGATCAATTTTTACTAGTAAAAAAGATACTAATAATTAAATCCATCAGCATGTTAAGGAAAGAGGGTGGTGGGGAGAAGGTTTTAATGTGAGGGAAAAAAGTTGAGTTCTGAAGTAAATTATTTTGTGTATTTTGCCACAATGCTTGTTCAGGTCATTTGAGCATATTTAGTACAGCTTTAAGGCCTATTTATAATGGCATGGTTGTGGAAACGTGACACATTTCAAACTCAAACTACAGTAAAACGTATGCAACATGGGGACACGTACTTGCACGTGGACGTGTAATAGAGTTGGTCATCTCCGAACGTTTTTGCTTGTCCGTGAATCTGTAATGCAAATACTGTTAAAATCAAGTCAGTAAGATTATACTGATTGTAGTTACTGTTATAGTGTATATGAAAAAAAAAGTCATTGAACTTAAAAATAAAAACATCTTTGTTTTGATAAACACTGTGTAGTGTGATAATATTATTTATGAAGCAGTGAATATTTCATAAATTTTAAAATTGGACTTTGTACATTATTAAGCTTTGTCTGTAACTTACAGTTCAGGAGCTCCTCTCCCCATACCTCCCTCCCAATAGATTGAAATCATTATGCTTACATGCATTGTAGAAAAGCTTAGAAAAACTCATCCCATTTTGTCAGTCTGTTCTGTGTCTGTTTTTTTTATGCACCCGTGCATTGTAAAATGGGCCTATGCCAGACCTGATGGAAATTGAGGTCGGTATTCATTTTTGGAGTCATATTTGGCAAACAAGCTATCTCCTTGAAGTATTTGTTATCTTTTATGCACTTTAATTTGAGCGAACACGTATAAAAAAAGTAATAGGCCTACTTATTTCAGTCAAGCTTTACTTGCTGCAATATCAAAATAAGTATCTGCATCAGTGGCATATGCAGACATTGTGGAGGGGGTGATTGAAAGTGCAGGGGATATTTTTGGAGGCGAGGAGGGTGCTATCAAAATAATTACTGACTTGCTAATGACCATAAATAACATGAGTTGTGGGGATTGTTCCTCTGTTATATATTTTTTTGTCTCGATGTTTAAATTTAGTTATTAAGCTTTAACTACAAAATCATGTGTATTCCTCTGACAACTATTTTTGCTGAATAAAATGTGTAAAAATATCTATAAATATATTCAACGAACTTAAACATATTATTAAACTGGCAGAATATTTGAGTTACCAAAATTAAAATTACAAGTTTACTCATTTTTGTTATGAAAGGCCAGTGAGGCAATGAAGTTGCTTTCCATTCCAACAATATTGTACTGTGATAATAATCCCAAAAATTTGGATTCTTGGGGGGAGGTGATCGTCCCATCACCCTGCCTCCCTCCTCTTGTATATGCTTCTGATCTGCATATTTATTATTAAAATAGTAAAAAAAAATTTTCTTAAAACATCCTCGCGTATTTCTCATCCCATAACCAAATGATTACAGTTTTTTTATCCAGGTTATGACTTTTATGTTAAAAACCGTATCCTTAAAAGTACAAGAACTTAGATTGCTTCCAAATATAAAACAAATTTAACTAATAATATCAGTAGTAAGATCAAAAGTAGCATTTACTGTAGACATATCATTACTAAAACCCAATTGAAAATGTGATATTGTTTTTAACAAACCTGTATCAAGAGCCCTACAAAAGAAAACAGAAAGAAGGGATATTGTCTTATCACCTTTCTTATAAACCAATTTTATAATAGCAGCCTTTAATCTATTAGGAAAAATAGCAGTCTCCAACACGCAGTTACAGACATTGCTAAGTAAGATTTGACAACAAATATGTAATTAGTCTCTCCTCAAACTGTTGGAATCGAAGTAAACAGTAACTTTGTAAAACTTGCCGTTGTAATAATTTGGCATGGTTAGAAATTATTTTGAGATTTTTGTAATATTACATGTACTTTACAATAGCGTTAGTCTTACTTGCAGTTAAGAACATACCGAACCATGATAGCTCCATTTGCGTAAACTGTTTGCATTAATCAGCAATTGTTTTAATTTAGACATGAGTCTTATTTTGTTAAATGTGATTTCTGATTATAGTGTTCAATCTATTGCTTAGAATAAAGGTGTTAATGATATAAAATTTTAAGCAGATAATTGTGAACCAAGGCCTCAATGAAATGTCTATAATGGTACCTATTGGTAAAACACTAAGTAAATTATTTACACTAGATGATGTTTCTATATTTGTACATACATTTAGTATTGATGCTGTAATTTTAAATATGATTTATTGTAAAAAATTGATAAGTTGCTAGCAAAACTGCTGTTTGACTTACAAGAATAGTAGGCCCTATTTTTATTTGTTCACATTTTTTAATTAGTTCTGAATTAGTCATGTAAGTGTTTATTGTATTGCAATTTTTATTATTACAATCAATGTAACAAGTGTTGCCTCAATTATTATAATTTCATTACAATTTTATTATAATTTAATAATAAAGAAAATCTGATGCCTGCTTTTATACATAAACAAATAATGGTATTAAATTTTGATGTATGCTATAAGAAAAATGGAATACACAGCAAACAAAATGTTGTATAGGCCTAGCACAACTATTTGAAATCATAATTTCAGGAGAAATAATTCAATTACAAGATAATACATAATGTATTGGTGCAAAGAACGTAAATAATAATTCACTATTTTATGTGGTTTTGAAAAATGTATCCCACTTCAGACTCCTACATTAGTATACTAATGTAATTATTTTTATTTTATTCCGGGGGTGGGGGTGGGGTGTCGTTCTGGAATCTTTTCGTCTGTATGCTTTGCTGATAAATACTTCTTCCTGATTGTACAGATGAAAAATATACACAGTGATCTGGATAATTGTCACAGGCTTATTTATAAATTCACTTCTCATGTTGTGGTAGAAAATTATCAACAAGCATTGTGTGATGGGTAAAATGAAACAATTGTGTCAAATCGTCCAGTGTTTACGTTTTTGAGGAAGAAGTAAATCATTGTCTACGTCAGCCTTGAGCCACGTCCAGCACGGGAATCTTGTGTACATTTCACTAGCAGGCGGACTGTCGCTAGAGCTCTCACTCCGGCGAGATACCGCTGGCCCAACCACAGTGAATGGGACCAGCCCCCTTTGGGAAGAGGCAGTGTGACTAATAGCCTGTCTGCACCTGTTACCCCACAGTACTCTTTTGTCCGGTCTGCCATGAAACAGAGCACACTGTGTGTAGAGGAGGAAGCACTATCTAGTGAGGGTATTTTGAATTTCTTGCAAAGACCTGCGTGCAAAAGAAATGAAAGAGCTTTGTCTTAAATAACCTCATATGAAAATGTTACATGCCAAAAGATTGGGTGAACAAGATGGACAGGCAATGTCTCCACGTAGGGAAATTAAATGTTCTTGAAACATCTTTCTTAACACTCTCATAGACACCCTATCTATGTGAGCAGTTGTAACGTTCTGTTGGAACCACAATTAGGTTCATTTGAAGTTCTGATACAGTGAACTTGGGAAGTTGTGCACGATCACATTGTACCATTCTGCTTTCACTGTGATGGTCTGACTGCCTTCTTCAAAGAAATACCAGCTAGTCACCCCGAACTTCACCATCCCATTGTGCGCGAAGTGGATGCTAATGAATCTGTCATGGATTTTTCTCAGACTAATACCAGAAGTTTGGGTTATTCACATACTGTGTTGTTCCTAGTCACAAGGCATCAAATTCATGAACAAATATAAGGTTATAGAAATGGAAATGCAAGTCAGAATGCAGTATTATTATGACGGTTTGATTGGAAAATTCAGTTGCTTGCTTTTACTGGTTTACTGTTTTCTAGTGTTATGGTCCTCAGCCTTTCCAATGGTTGCTTTTCAATGTTGATCCTTTTCTTTTGAAATTGTCCATCCACAACATGATCATGTTACATGAAGACATGGGACTTTTGTGGCTAACATTGTAATGTTGTACTCTTCTCTGATTGAGCATGTCAGAATTAATATTTTTGGAAAAACATTTCCATGTTGAAAGTAGGGTGTTTAGTACACCGTGACACTTAGTGACTGACATGTCAGCTAGTGAGAAGTAGAGTTCCCACCAGCCCACTCTCCCATGATTCCCACTATGCATGCCATAACAAATATAACATTGTTCTTTCAGATCTTCGCAGATCTTTCATTCAAACAGGATTAGGCAACTGACCACACAGCTATGGTTTTGATGAAAATGTTGAAGTTTCTGAAACGTCTAATTTACCTAAACCATGCTGAAAAATGTAATGAGAAGGGTAAGGGACAGGTCATAGAGCAGCTGCTGATAACAATATAATACATCTAAATGTTTACAATGTTATTTTAATTTAAATATAGTCTTCAATGTGCAATCAATACTCTGAGGAACGTCGTCATACTGTTTCAAGGGCATGCGATATCACCTGTAACCGGAGGAGAGAATGTAGTTATAAAGGGGTCACAGTGTAACACATGGTGTATGCTGCGATAAGGCTATCGGGGACTTGTGCCGCTTCTGTTCCTTGGAGTATTGAATGTCTTGGGCTATCATTGTAAGAAAGTTCTGGTCGTCGTACTTGACCTCCCTCACTGTAACTAAAGGTGCGGGTAACATTCTGGACCAGGCCTGTTGATTTATGTAAGCTTTGGCATGCCAGTGTTTAGAACCTTATATGAACTTAAGCATCTGGTATGCAGAACCAGCAAATTGAAACGTGGCGACGACAGTGACCAGCGAGCAACATTACAGTGGAGAGTGAGACTGACTGTGGGACTGGATGTGTGATGGCAATAGACAGACTGAATATGTGTTATAAGTGTGAGTTAAGTGACTGTAGCAAGTATAAAGACAGTGATAATGACTTTCAAATTAGTACTGATATATGCAGTTTAATGTTGTAAATAATAGTTGTATTTTTATAGCATTATAAATAAATGAAAAGTTATTTTTAGTTTTTATTAAGAACTCTATCCCCCACCCCCGTGAACTTGAATACATCCCTGGCAACTTCCAATGATGTGTTTCTTTTACTGCACCCTTTTTTCTTCATACATAACTTGCTTCCATTTTCCTACTGCTAGCTTACATGGATTAGCTTTCCTTCTACATATTGCTATTACCAGTCCTACTATGTTTTCTGTCAGAATGTTCTAAGATTAGCGTGACGTTATCAAGAAGTGTGTATTTTGACATTCTGTTACACACTAATTTGGCACTGAGTATTATGTTTCAGGCCGTATTGCTGCTGGAGAAGGAAGGTTCAACACGAACAGTGAAGTGATAATCAACACAGAGATAAAATCCATTCCTGTTACTAAGAAGGGAGTGTATTTTGCATTCAGAGATCAAGGGGCATGTATATCACTGTTGGCTATCAAGGTAATTTACTCTTAAAGCATCATGTTTGTTGCCAGTGAGATTATAAATTTGTGAAATTAAAATGTTTCTGATGACTTTAAAATAACTAATATAACGACTAATTAAAAAAAAAAGATACGACAACAATCATCATCCACTTCTTATACATCTGGGCATGAATGCGTTAGTGCGTCGGAAACAACTCAAATCTACATCTCAAGATGCTCATTGCAGCAACACATACAATCTTCTCCATGACTCGTCGACATGACATGGGGGCTTAAAGCACATTCCACCACCAGGCTTTTTATAGTGGGCAGCCTAGAAGCCCTTCACTTTCTTAATTAAGCTACTGGTAGAGCGGTGACTCAGATTTCAACCACTAGCATAGCAATTTGAGAGGTGCGTCAAAAGGAATTGAAAAGCAGTTTTTACTGATGGGTCAAATAGAAAAATATGTAACACAAAAATAGAGAAGAAATTGAGTCTCTATCAAAAATTATTCAAAGAAGTTGATTAGTGGATAAAGTGAACAAAAGATAATAAATCCTAAAAACAAACTAATTGTACTTGATAAAATAAATATCACAAAAATCAACAAGAATAAACGTTATAAAAATTTTGGAACAAAAATGGTAAGATTTTTTTTTTGTTAAATAAATAAATGAATTCTCTAGAGATCAGCTTGAAAAAATTACAGAACTAATTATTAAAAATAGTTTCTCGCAAAAACAATAAAAAAAATCATTTATACTACTAATTGGTTCTTTGTCATTTAATCTTCAAACTTTGAAACAGCATAACATTCTTCTAACTGAATTTACAAAATGATCTTAACTTTCATTTGATTACAAAGGTTCACAAGAGCAACAAAATGTGTTCAAAATGTGCCACAACTTTGATGACTGAGAAAGTGCAAGTAGATTCTAAACAGCATAACTGTTAACACTACTAGGGTCTGTAATTTGTGACAAAACTTAAACTTCCCCATTTATCAAAACTGAGGTTTACTACTAATTACCGGTAAAAGTTCATGCTTCATCAACTAGCTTTCAAAGTCTTTACGGCAATTACCTGCCTTAACTTCCACATCAAAAGGATGTTCTTCCAACTAAAAATTGTATCAGATAGTTTACTTGCTTTTAGTGTGGCCATAAACCAGAACTACCAAATTACTAATGCTACAAACATGAACGGCACTTATGTTACGCCACTAGATGATGAGAGATCGCAATGAGGCTCCTCCGGCTTCCATCCCCTTGAACAGTCTTCTTATTTCACACACACGACTGTCCCTGGCGATGCCTCAACAAAGACTCCCTGTTGTGACAATGCAGCATTGTGTCCTCACCGTGTCCCCATGCTGCCACGTCGCTGTTGCAAAGCAGTCGTCAGCAGAAAACTTAGATGCCGCCGCCCCCACCTCGCCGAACCGGGCCACAGCTTCCTACATCTTTCTTCTCGGGTGCCCTGGAGTTACGCACAGCTGTCCAACTAGCGAATTCATGAACCACGTTAGCGCTCGCGCCTGCCTTGCCGCATCCTGCATGGACAGCCGCTGTGCACATAATCAACATCCTGCAGTCTGATTGACTGAATGGAAACTTGTGTAAGCACCAGCTCGCGACCGCGGCGCGTGATTGCAAGGACCCAGAGTGGTCTAGACCCCTAACCAAGCCGTAAGGCTATAAACAGAGTGAGCTGTAACATAATTTTTAAAACAAACTACCACTTAAAACAAATCAAACAATAAATAACTACCAAGCTACTTCCTTAAAAGGGGCGTAAAATAAAACACTGAAAACAAACTACTCAAACAAAATTCAAAAACTGCCAAAACACCAAAGAAAATGACCTGCATCCGAATGAAACAACAAAAGGGACACTTACTCAAAAACACATACCCAACAGAAAATTGTGAACAATATTGGTCTTAACAAATAATTAACTTAAACACCATAAAAAAAGGAGGAGGAAGTGTTGAATTGACTTTCACATCTCCCCGGACATCGTTAAATTTGTTACCGTACAAATTCTAATGGCTATTCAGAAATTTATAAAATTCGTTACCTTACAAAAAAGTTACATTCGTCTAAGGTATTTGTTCAAACGTATCCACAGTTTAAAAATATAGTAATTCCAACATCAAAAGAAAACTACAAGTATTGTCATGTTTCGGCTCACCAAGGATCAAAGAGAGTCTCTAGAATTTTCCACAGAGCTGTTACAGAACAAATTCACATCTGCCCCTATGACCACATCAAATAAACATTTTTTTCTCTCACTGTTTATGAAACAAACTTATTTTTATATGACGGGGCTTATCTGGATAACTCTGAGATATGTTCATCTATGGCTTGCTGCTGCTGGCATTGCACGCTGAGGTTGAGTGGGTCATCACCAACACAGCTGAACGGTCTTCCAACCAACACCATCACGACTAGCCCCCTGAACTGCTAATGTTAGCTCCAGCATATCGACGACAAGTCAGCGCTGGAATTTTTCTCCAATATCCAACAAGGTTTAGCTTCTATGATACCTATTAACACAGGAGTACAGCAACAACACCCACAGCAAGAACATTTAGTTAAACAACAGTTTCTAACCAACAACTTAAAACTTAACTTAATAATTTTTCAATTAATATCCAAAATATTGTATAATATAAGTGACCAAATCATATAAATTATGAATTACCTAGAACGAAATACTATTTTATGAATATGGGTGAAGGGGTGAGACACTTTACCAAGAGCTTATCACAAACCATAAATATCCTAGGCAACAAAACCTCCAAAAAAAAATGAACTTTTAGCCTACATAGCAGTCTTTACAGCTAGGAAAGAATTTTAATGATTGTTTAGAGATTAGTAGCTGGTTCTAAGGAAGAGGGAGGGATGATGCTGTCCACAACACACACCACAGAGTGTCACTTCAGTGTCAACTCCTCTTCAGCGCTCCTTCCACCAGGTTGAACCCATAGGTGGTGGACCCTACTGACCAGCAGCTCACTGCAAGAAAAGGGGGACCAAAGCCGTGGAATGCACCCCCTTAACAGCAAAGGGTCTCAGCCACTCAGTTGGAAACATCCTTCTGGGACTGGTGATGGGTTCGTCCACTCTGGTGACGAGGGCTTGACTGGCTACTGATGTTGCCAGCAGGGAGAGGGGAAACAGCAATTCTCCCCTAAAGTAACCAGGGTCTACCTCCTCCATCAGCGGCTGGACCCAGCCATAGGTGCACTCAGTCCCTCAGATTACACACATGAGCATCCCAGCACAACTGCCACTCGCAGGAGTATCCAACAGTTTGTCAGTGTCACTTTATGATTAAAAGAGAGTCCACACTCTCTCCACATGGCACTTCACACACAAAGGACCCATGACGACCCTCTTCTGCATCTAGGGTAGGGGCCTGTAGAGAAGAGAGAGGGTAGCCTGCTCCTAACCCACCCATCTAACTAGATCTAACCAAACCCCTTGAACAAAAGCAAACAGCACAACTAAACATAAGGACTAAATTAATATCTGAAATCTAACGGCTCCATACAGTATCTCATCCACTCCAGCAGCACCTAAAATTTGATTGAAACAAAACTTTTTGTTGAGGGGGTTGGTCTTCAACAGCATCAACCAACACTACAAAATGACTAATGCTACAAACATGAATGAAACTTATCTGTTACACCACTATATGATGAGAGATCCCAATGAGGTTCCTCCAGCCTCCATCCCCTTGACTTGAACAGTCTTCTTACTTCACAACACGATCGTCCCTGCGACACTTAATATGAGAAAAGTAAAAAAAAACAGGGGCATAGATAAGTTTTTCCCTCTTATCTGCCAAAAGCTGTATTTGCCAAACATTTAGTTACTAAGTTACGTGTATTTGCGCAAGCAACTATTTCACAGTTTGAGCTGCTGACCATACTCAGATTTTATACTTCATTGTTTCCGATGGTCAGGTTTTGTTGTACCCTGAGCATATTCATCCTGTTCTTTCTTTTCCAACTCCAAAGCATATTAGGGGCTTTGTGTGTGTTTTACACAAAAACAGTGGGTCCTGGACATTTGCAATGAAAGGGTCATTTTTCTCAAACTAGCATCAAATGTTAGTAATTTCTACTTGTATACAATTGTTACCACTGGCTTTGTCACACAGGGGAAGGAAGTAGTCATATATGTGTGAGGGTAGAATGACTGCAAAAGAAAAATATGAAATTACCTAAATATTTATTAACTGGTAAACCAAATAAATACGTGTAATGGTGATGTTCTATTGTCAATGCCACATAGACTAACAACTAGCATTTAAAAAACAGTTTTATGCTGAAGCTCATTATAATGTGTACTATTGATTTTAAATACAAAAGTTATAATAGCTGTGTACTGGCCACAACAGATTTCAGTAAAATGTAACATGAGTGTAAAGGGACCTTAAACTGCCATACAACACGATGCCATGCAATGCCAGCCTAGGCAGCAGTAATATGGGTGAACAAAACAAAAAAAGAACTATAACATTTGTACACATAATGGTAAAAAAAAAAGTACAGGTCTGGTTCCGTGGTGGGGGAGACACCCAAAGAAAACTAGCAACAGAAAAAAAGGAAATCTAAACATAGGTAATCCAAAATGGAAAACTAAAAGAACGTTCCAGCACTGTATAGCAGTCTACTACAGGAGTACAATCCAGTCTCCTCTTCCAAATAAATGTGATAATCCTTCAACAAAAACAGCATTTTTAACTTGGATTATCAATGGTGGTGATCAGGGACAAGAGAGAAGAGACTGGCAGCAAGGGCACCTTCCATGTATGGGATCATAAAAAGCTACCGAAAAATTAATAATTCAGTAAGGAGCGCACATACAAAACAATTGAAAAGTACATTAAAACACATTAAAAGTACATTGAAAGGTACTTGGGTATTAACATTACTAGCAATACCAAAATGACTACCAGCCTCTACATATGGCTTGGTTTTAGCTACATTTACTTATAGTACCATGGATTTTATTATAAATCAATAAAGTAACTGGTGTGAGAAATTTGGACCATTATATTGTATGGCTAAATTAGCCAAAAATTTGTCGGCAGTCTTGCTTAAGTAATTAGTTTTGATGCATGCCGCTTATACCACTATTAAATACGATTGCGACTCATCTCACTTCAAACCAAGTATACCTACTTCTACCCACGTGAGTGTCGAACAAGCCGTCAGCTGCCTCAGGGCATGGCCGAGCGCCACCGAAGATACGCGAATGCCAAGGTTTGACGAGGGTTGCTACCCCCACTCTGGCATCACCAGAGAGACGTCAATCCCCCCCCTCCCCCGTGGCCACCGTGACACCTGCAACCCTGACTATACTGCGCGGTGGATCACGCCAGTTCCATCCATTTCTTCGAGCTCGCTCCATCACTTCTAGTGCTGGGGCCTCCAACTACTGCGATATCTTCAGCATCCTTCCAGAGGCTGCCACCAACAGCTCAATAGTCTTCAGCAGCCACCAGAGACGGCCAGCCGTGTTGTGACCATTAGAGCTCTGCAGCACTCGTGACCAGACACTCCAGTGATGCCAATCGACAACAGTTACCAGAAGCTCTTCATTTTTAACTACACACATTCCACACACCCCACTATTATAGCAGTGGTTTAACTTTCACCGTCTCTTATAGACATCCCGCTTTATAGTTAGCTCGTTTTGTATTGATTAATCTTCATCAGTTTTTATTCACTTTCCCAATTAGCCCAGGACCAGGTCGCCTACACCTGGCTAACGTAGGTTACTTCCAGCCACCTGTCTACTTGGCAGGAGTGAGCATGAGTCGCTGTGCTATTAAGTAATTAATAAACACAGCTTTGTTCGTTCAACCAAGTGTCTCATTTCTAGAGTACTTCTACGTAAACTGCTAGGAGAACATAGTTGTGCACTGCCGACCAGGGACGGGAGATTTTACTACAAACTAGCTACGGCTGGAGACACCCTTTCAGGAGGCTCCAGTCTTATACACACCCATTAGACTGCCATCTATTGTATTCCCACTGAACACCCAAGTGCTGGAGGAGTAGAATAGAGGAGCTACTACCACTAGGAATACTTTTCAGCCAGGGAGGAAAGACAGTACGCCGGAGTTGTATCCCCTCCGAGCACGTAGACACTAGCAGGGATATTTGCTCAGGTGCTACAGCGTGGCCTTGGTTGAGAAACTCACACCCAGTAGTAGCAGTGTTAGCCCACACTGCTTCAACACTTCTGGTCTGCCCCCCAAGGTGGGGAATCTTCTGTGGCACCGGGCTCGTGCTACCAGCTGCTACTGGGCAAAAAACTATTCTAGGGTTTTACTTTGTGTCCGTGGTGCTCGACCCACAGCTCTCAGCAGCCATTTACACTCTAGGACGTTTAAGGTGAGGCACAGCTCAAGGAGAGAAGAGCAAAGGATTGCTCATCTTGCTGCCAAGCAGCGGGCTGGTTTAACTCCCCCTACAGCGGAACGACAGGTAGAACGAGACAGGGCTGCCTTACTCAGGTTATTAGAGAGACCGACCTCTCAAGTGTATGTGCATGATAAATTTTTTGTCAGTGATTCACCTTGTTTACGATAAAGGTATTTACAACTCAAGGACTCGATAATGCGGGAATTACTCACCAACACCCAAAATTGTTCCCAAACTACTGCCCATTCTAAATTATATTCCTATGCATGAAAACATCATGAAATTCAATCAATACATAAACCAACAGAATCTGAATACAAATCAGTTATAGTATTGTCCAAAAATTTTTGCACTTAGACCATAAAATGCAGAATATTTTTTAGAACATATAGGTATCCTTTAAAACAGGCACATTACTCAAAATGTGCAAAACAAGAATGTTTTCATAACATAATTATCAGCCCCAGAATTACAGGCCGAAGATGCAACAACAATTTCTTTAGTAACAGGAGCAATTTGACGCAGCTGGTCTAAAGTGATGGCTGGATCTAGGTCTGTTGTTGTAAGGTTCTGCAATAACCGTAAAAGTGTACTCTTGGATTCAAGAAGTACCTACAAGCAACATGGCTAACCGGTATCACAAAGTCAAACACTTGAACAAAACCAAATTGTAAAATGCTTTAAAGAGCAGAGTGGCACTAAGTAGCAGTATCATGGGCGAACAAAACATAAAAAAATACTAACTATAATGTTCATACACACAGGGTCAGAAAAATGTACAGGTGTGGCTCAGGTGGGTTACAATCCCAAAGTAAACTAACAGAGAATAGGAAAAGTAAGTCAAGGTAAACCCAAAACATAATTCTGAAAGAACGTTCTATCATGGTGGCGAACGCTGTATAGCAATCTACCAATAATAGCTGAATTCTGCTCACATCAAAAGCAGAAAATCGATCAGCCCAATTCAAATTCCAAATATAAATTACCTCATTTAAATGCTCATTATAAAGTATTAAATTTTCTGTGTACCTTGGCTTGCCTTGCTAGCGCACAGAACAAAGTAGAACACGTTGGAAAGAAAGAGGGTGAGCATAAATACTGGAAAAGTCAATAGGGGCATGCGCACTGGAAGGAACACCCAACTTTTTTTAGGAAATGCCAAACAATCTTTCTCCACCAGCCACGTGAGCAAGGTGCACCGGCCCACCAGCTGTAGCGTAGGGCACTGGGCAATCTACAATAAAGATCATTATTCTCCCACACAATTAGTTATTCATGCAATATATTACAGTAATACACGTATGCATACGCCATAAGACGTGGCTACCCCGGTTAATTCATTATAGTGAAATTAATGAAAATGTGCTGTTGGGTTGAAGATCCCTATAACATCCTGAGAAATATAATTTAATTTCACGTGCATCAAGGTTAACATTTTCATAAGTATGCAATTACAGTTTGTGTCCTACCCCAATCTTTCAGTGCTGTATTTAGCCTGTTTACCTCCCTATTCCCTCATGCTTCTGTGCTCTGCATCTCACCAGCAGTCAGTAAGCTCTGTCATATTTGGTGAATCTTTGGTGATGTAACCTTAGCTGTCCTATTCTCGAGTTCAGATGTGGTTGACAACAGGGTTCAGGCTGACAACAATAGGATTAAAGCAAGAAATATGCAGATCATGCACTTAAACCAGACTAACCACCAGCCAATGATTTCCTCCTTTCTCAGCATAATTTGGCTCTTAGTGGTCACATATACTTAATACAATTACAAAATCAAACTTATTGTGTGCTCGGATAACTAATTATCAGCTCCTTTATATATGCAATGTTTCCATTTATATTTTATTATTTACTAAATAAAAATTAAGAATTCATGGTTTCCTTTTAATTTTAATGATTTATTTTCATTATTTATTTTCAGGTGTACTACATAACATGTCCAGAGGTCACAGTAAATTTTGCCCATTTTGCTACAACACCAACAGGCAGGGAAGTAACATCCATCGAGCAAGCCACTGGCAAGTGTGTTTCAGATGCAGAAGAAGCTGACACACCAACATACTTGTGCAAAGGTGATGGGAAATGGTACTTGTCAAGTGGAGGTTGCAAGTGCAAAGCTGGATATGAAGCTGACCCAGAGAAGCAAACTTGCAATGGTAAATTTTACCTATTGTTTAATTAGTGTTTACATGCTTACATAAATCCTAGTAATTAATGAAGATTATGCAGATTATTAAAATATTTTACTTTATGTACTTAGTTGTCAAATGCCATTATTTTTATGTGATGTCAGGTACACTGAATTGTGTCTGTTCTTTAAATTTTTTATCATTCTATTCTGTAAAAAAAAATTGCCATTATTAAAAATAATGTCAAAAATCAAAATCTCTACTCAGTGTTCATAAATTATTGCAAATAATATCTATGGCTTATGATAGATAATTCTAACAAGTTGCGATAATTTATTTTCATGTATTGATGCACATATCATATATGCTGCTTCCATTGTAAACATGAATACAAGGGTGAATTAATTTTTTCCCGGGTTTTTACTTTAGGTTGTAATTTATACATATGTGAATGGGTGTCCTATTACTATGGTAAAAGCTCTCTCACACACACACACACGCACGCACACGCAGCATGGACACACGCAGATACGGACATGCAGACATGGACACGCGCATACGCACATGTGCATATGCACACGCAGACATGGCAGACATGGACACACGCAGACACACACACACTGTGGTTATTCAGTACATTGGAAGCAGGTAAACTGAGTGGTTACTGCACAATGGTGATTGAAAATGCTTTTAAGGTAGTTTTTTTTGCCTTCCACTTGAGTATAATATTTGAAGTTCGTGGCTGAAGGTATTGACATTTGGGTATACGACTTCCATTCTGTAATCACTTGTTGTGCTTTAATTAAGCTCTGTAAAAGGAACCTTGTGTATTTTTATCTGAAAACTTCATAACTTCTGGAATAATTTAGTGGTCAGCTTCTTCCAGAAACATTTTTAGGACATTTGGCCATAATACAACAATAATATATAACGTCTTAACATTCACATTAGAACAGGAAATTTTTTTGGTTAACATATTACAGTTAATATGGTGTATGTTAAGATTTCATGTAACTGCATGGCCAATTTTCATTGTAGTGTGTAGTTACCATCGTTTATGTAAGTTCTTCCTTGTATTTTGCCTTTATTTATAACTTTACTTTAAACTATATTTTTATTCAGGTATATTGAAAATTATTATTACTAATTTTATATCTATTGTAGGTTATATAATATTTTGCTGAAACAGTTAAGACTCGGTAAAATAATGCAGCTCATGTAGTATTTATAAACATTAAGATCATGTGTTGTAACTTGTCCATATTTAAGCTTTACAGAAGCTAACCAGAAATCTATTTCTGCAGGGAACATGTGTTGTCAGTAAAGTGCATTCGTAAAATAAACTAATTTGCTACAAGATAAATTGTGTAAATGAACATCAAATTAATCCATGCTATAATATCATTAATATAATCTGATTTTGTAGAGACATGTGGGAAAAAAGGATATGTTACTATTTTTTGAAAACATTGCTATAGAATGCGATTTATAAAATGAATTTAAAGTGAAACGACAAGACTGTAGAAAATATGATGAAAATAGGTTTAGAATTTTGGGAAGTTTCTGGAGGGTTAGACTGTAGTTGATAATTTCAGAAGGAACATAAGAAGGGGAAAATAGTTCAATGTATTTTCAAAATTTATTTCTTGTTTCAGTGTGCTCTCCTGGAAAATTCAAACATGCAGCAGGAGATGAGCGTTGCCAGCCCTGTCCAGATCATAGTAAGGCTCCAGATTATGGCTTCTCTGAATGTCGCTGCAACACAGGCTACTACAGGGCAAGCAAGGATCCAAAAAATATGCCTTGCACACGTATGTATGAGAATAATGTTGATTTATTACATTTTTTATATCTTAATTGCACATAAAAATCATTAAAACTGCCTCGGCATGGCCTAGTTTTCTTATAAAAAAAAGTTATGTACAGTTACCTATTTCACAAAGTACTCTATTAATGTGAGCCACGTGCCCTTTTGCCTTAGGCAGGATTATCAATAGATTGTGTCAGTCTGTCATACATTCGACCGTCTCCCAGCGGAGCGATTTAGAACCAAACTTTGCGTCCATCGTAAGTTCATTGCTACAAACTAATAAAAACAAAAATGTTTACAAATAGGAAAAAACTCTCCATAATAAGTGTAAATGTTTCCCTGTGTGGTGTACCCAAAACACACATACATGTACGTAACGGAAATTAATTGATGTAAAAAAATTGTAAATCATATAACGCATGATTTTATTACTTTTACTATTGTAGAAAACAAGTTTTCGTGTTTCCAAACGTAATTAACAATTAAGCATCAGGATAAATGTATCTTAATTTCAATTTACGGTTAAATTAAGACAAACATGAAAAACAAAAGACAACAAAAACAAAACACTACAGAGCCTTGTAAAGAACTCTGGATGAACGAATAACAAAATGTGGAAGTTTAGAAGGCTTTAATTTCATCCCTTCATCCGGCAAAATTTAAAGCTTGCCAAAGTTTTGACAGACACAGGGATATAATTAATGGCCATCTCTGATTGGCTGTTTGTCATGTGATTGATTGATGGATGGATGGATGGACGGACGGATGGAGGCGATGGGTGGTTGTAAATCCTGCCTTAGTGTCCATTCGCCCTGCTGTTATTGGGAAGCTGCAATATGCCTTCTACTGGGAATCACCATGCCCAAACTCACTAAAGACTGCCGTAAACAACTCTGCAGCCAGCACAGCATGTAGGAATGTATCCCGCAGGCCAGCTATTCCACCACTAGGGTCAACAGGTAGCAACTTTATGGAGAGTGACAGTTTAGGCTGGCTGCCTATGCCAAAAATTTTCCCCAATTACCAAACATCCTGGGTAATTAAAGCCATGACTGGGATTCAGCAGTTACTGTAGACTGGTTACCCTCCGTTCTCATCCATATTCACCATTCCTGGTCCCATGCACTTGTTCCAAGTGAAGTGTGCTCGTGCAGTGTGATCCACATATTTTTCATTAATGATTCCGTAGAAATTAGCAACCAAAACAAAGGGATAGTATATAAAACTTAGTTTAGCCCCAGTCAGGCATGTATACCTACACTACTCTTGACTACATACTTGTCCCATGATACAAGTATGATTCTGCCAAATGCATAATTGAAATTTATTTTGTTCCTTATTTAAATTTCTTATTAAAAGAACAAGGATATTTTTTTGGCTATACCATGAAAGTCTTAGCGAGATAGTTTCCAATTTAATGTACATGACGTCTTTCAAATTATAAGTTATTAACTTCTGTATTTTCTTGGTGTTCATTTACTATTAAATTTTGGGTTGATGTGCTGTTTGCTACTTTTTCAAATTTTTACATGTTCTTTAACTATCCTTGTCTTTGTTATATGTTATACTGTTTTCTACCACTTTGGCATGAACATATCCGCTCTACATGTCCTAAATTTTTTAATCTGTCATTAGCTATAATTTGTGTAATATTATGGAGCCTTTTTGATTTCTAGGCCAAGTACCCTTTTGTCCCATGCAGGCTCATGCACCCCAGGGTTTCACTTCTGTAATTCTTTGTTGAGTTGTGTGCTCATTTTTGAGGTATCATATAGGTCACCGGCAGGCCTAGTGCCGAGCCCACATAGCATCACCAAACCAAGTGCAGTTACTACTAAATTTCATAGCCTCAACAATGCATTTGAAGTTTTTGAATTTTTTTTTTTTAGTTTGTATGTATTTACAGTGCGATGTAGTGTCTGCCGTACAGTAACTATTGTACTCTTACCAGAAGCTTGCATGCAAGTTGACAGTTTCAGTATACTCTACAAACAGCACAATAAATTTGGTATCATGAGCAGTAAAAATCTTGGTTACACAGATAAGAGAAAACTAGCGCTGTGAGTAGTTATGCGCTGTTGCAATTGTGTACTTACCCTGTGGTCATGTGTTAATTGAACATGAAGCGTGCTGCGTATCCGTGTGCATCAGCGAGCAAGAAGCGGATCAGGGTCCGGGCGAGCAAGAAGGTTTTACAGAAATATTGCGATAGTTATACAAAAGAATGGCTGTGCTTTGTTCCATCAAAAATATAAGAGGGACATGTTTTTCGTGAAGTGTGTAGCTGTGATTATGTCATCGCGCATGGGGGACGAGATAACTGCCAGCACTATGTTGAATCTAAGAAGCAGAAAGATCACTCACAGTAAAGTACAATTTGCTCACAAAACAATTTTTTTCTCTTGTAAATAGCGGTGTAAATGAAACTACCAATGCTGGAATTTTATTCACCTTGTTTCTTGTAGAACACAACATTCCACTGGCCATTTTTGACCATGCCGGTCATCTCTTCCGGGCAATTTTCCCAGACTCCGCAGTAGTGAAAAAATAAATTTGTGAAAGTATGAAAACTTCTACCCTAGTTGGGATCATGGTGGCTGAGCGGTTAGCCTGCTAGCCTCCCACCAAGGCGAATCTGGTTCAATCACCAGCCGGGTCACTCGGATTTTTGCATGTGGGAATAGTGCCGGATGATGCCACTGGTTGGCGGGTTTTCTTTGGGATCTCCCTCATCGGCTCTCAAGACCTTGCTGTTACGAGCCTCCCAAATTTTCTCACTCATTCTGCCCTAGTTCAATTTATGTTGAGTCATACCAAGGAAGCAATTGCCTCTGTTTTGCAAATTTGAGCATTTTCTCTATCAATTTATAGGAGCACTGACAAAAAAACAGTTAAATTGTATCCTGTCATTTCATTTTTTAATGAAAAACTAAGGCAAGTTTGTATTCTGCTGCTGTCATTACTCGTATGCACAGACAATACAGGTGAAGTTATTTTTTCTGTCATAGCTAAAGAATTAGTTTCTTTAGGAATGTGTTGGGAAAACTTACTTGCTTTTTCTTCAGACAGTGCAAACTCTATGATAGGTGCCAACAAAAGAGATTTTTCATTTTGTAAGGCTAAACATCCTCCCATCATCCTTCAGTTCTTATAAAATCTATTTGGCTGCACAAAAAGCTCCTGTTCAGCTCATTATTAATATTGAACAATTTTTTGTTCAGGTGTTTTATTTTTGACAAATCTACATTATACAATCTACAAAACGTCATTACAGTAGCAAAAATTATTCACAAATAGTTACTACTATACCGTATTTACTAGCATTATTCTCGCACCTTTTTACAGAATATTTTAGTCCAAAAAATTAGGGTGCGTGAATTATACAAGGAATCGCCCAGACTTGCCAAGCACGTACATGTAAACATTAAAATGAGGTCTATGTACTTGCATGTTGTGGCCGATTGCTAGCTGCTTCCTCTACATCATCAATTGAAATATTTACATAAACAAAATAAAGAAATAAAGGGCAATCGTAGTATTACTGCACATTGTTTTTATTTTACCAAGCAGCTAAATGTAGAAAAAGGTGTGTGTAAACATCTGTAATGGTAATGCAACTGTTTTCAACATGGTGGCTTAGTAGGAAAAAAATTTAAGTTATGTACATTTCAAAACATCCCGCAAGACCAAAAGATGATAAAAATGTCTGTTTATGTAAACATTATTAGCAATTTTAACTCCACACGTAAATCAACAATTTATAAACTTTTCTCGATAACGAAATCTGAGCCGCATGCCGCAGTATGTTCCGTGAATGTTCAACCAATAATCTGCTCGCGTTCGTATTGATCCAGTGCCTCTGTTGTAACTAAATGCCAGTGCCCCTATTATAACAGCCATCTTGTGAAACCTAAACCACATGCCACAGATTTTTCCACATATTTTCAACCAATCATATGCTTGCGCTTGTATTGATTCTGTGTTGCTGTTCTAACTAAATGCCTTGACAAAGGATGCGGCATTGCAACATCTACTGTGCTGCAGCGTTGCCACTTTTCATGGAGTGTGGCTTATACACGTTTTACGAGATTAATTATACTAAATGCACAATTTAAGCAATTTCAATTCACCACAATTGTTAGAAAAGTCAAAGACAATTAATTGAAATGCTTTTGAATCGCTTGTAAAAACAGAAATACAAAAGAAACCCTCACTCGCTGTAACCAGATAATTTAACCTTGGTAGTGTAGTACTAGATGATGGGGTATTAAAAACCTGCTGTAAGTATGGAATTCTTGTAATATGCCGTACTCATAGGTACGGAATTTCGCTGTATGTTCTACAAGGGGTTTCATTGTGGATTTGAATTACATTGTCCACAAGTGACTGAAAACAGAGTCAACCATTCAAATTCTGAATTCAGGTAAACTGCTTTTTAGTTATTCAAATGTTGTAATATGTTTAGTATGAGCTCCCATAGCTTGAAAGAGAGTTTTGCATCTCTAGTGAAGCGTTCTGAAGGGATAGCTTCATGCTGCTGCTTGTAGTTGATGCGCCACGAGCGCTGTCTGATACATAACGAAGCCTCGGCCTCTGGTGCACCCTAGTGTACCATAGTACAGAATACCACCACTCATTTTGCCTCTGTACCAATCCTATTCACATGCGAGTCAACCCCTTGCCACCTGACAGGCCAGCAATCCACGTTATATTGTACTCAAGAGTGGGAGACCCACCCCCTTGCATGCCATGCCCTCTCCGGCAGCCACCACACATGCATACTTGCTGTGCATCAGGGGAGGGTTCCCCTTCCATGAAGCCTGCTTCAGCTACCCTTCGCTCACCACGTCTCTCAAGGGTAGTTATTCCTATGCACACCATCCAGACAGAGCAGTTCGCGAGTAGTTCTGACCGGAGCATCTTCTGCAACTCTCGCTGTCTCGCCATGGTTGCCGTATTGCTTGCCTTCAACAGTAGCAGTTAGACTTAACGCATAACATTACTATTGCCAGAACTTGTGTTACTCAACACACTAAACAGAATATCTTGTCGTGGAGCTTTCTTTTTGCTTCGAGTGTTGGCCATGTGCCGGTCTGCCCCAGGCATAGTGTTACCGGGGTGGCTCTTGCCCCGACTTCAATTGATATCTCGGCCATCTTTGCGGCAAACGGCTTGGCAAACTTGGTCCCTCCTCAATCAGATGTTATTGGGGCTCAGGTCAGAGATATATATCTTGTAAATTCCTACTGATGGAATAAAACATATATCTACCAGTTAACCTCTTTCTGGTCCTATCGTTCTTTCACTGTCTCCTCCCTTACTGTCTTTGCCTTCTGTGTGCATATCCACTAATCTACTGCTCGGTGCATGCACCATTGCTGTGATAGTTTCAAACCAGAGACTCCACTGAAGGGCGCTCTAACCTCTCGTCAATGTTTGGTCTCTAGTTGCTAGCTGGTAATGCCGTTCTAGTGCCACTTGGGCAAGGGGCGAGAGAACCTTTCTCTGAGGGTCCTGAGGCTTGAGGAGAACAAACACGTCATGACATTGCGACTCTCGGGCTACAAGCTGGTCACACCGCTTACTGAGAGCTGTAGGGTCTTTAGGGGGAACTCTGTGAACCCAGAGGGGCAGTTGAGGTCCGTAGCTGGTGCCGCCACTCACTCAACTTCTGACTGAGGAGAATGGGGGCCCTCTCTTCAAGTCCCTGTAGGCCTGAGTACCTTGCGTTGTAAAGCATATGCTCCTGAGCCGAATGATTGATGCTTAGAGAAGTGTGCGGTGAAGCGGGAATACAGAGTAAAGGTGTAGTGCCAAAACCACTGCTAGATGGCAAAGGCAGCCCACCAGGGGCGAAGACAAGAACTATGCCAGCTGAAACTGGCAAATTTCACACAGAGAAGTTAGTTTTTTATGAAAAGTCATACGGCAAGTGCTTGATCGCATGCAGACTTTGCCAACACAGCCACACCACACACAGAATGTTAAGGGGGCAATGATGTATGCTGGACAAACTAATCTGTTGAAACAAGATACAAAGTGGAGAAACACAGGCTTGGTAGCCTTTAACAAGGTTTAAGAAATAGCCTTGGAAGTACGTGTTATAGACTAAATCAAAATTACAGTTACAAAGAGAATTTTCAAATGATAGAATATTAATATCCAAAATTAGGAAGTCCGAAATATTAAACAAAGTCCTTTATACAAAAAAAATTAACATAAAATTAAAAAATATATAAAATATTTACCAACATGAAAACTGAAAGGAATAAAAGTCTGACCACTAGACTCGCATTATTAATAATATAACAGGTAAATACTTCAAAATGAGAATGAAAGTATTATTTACTATGTGAAATAACTTCAAATACTAATTAAACGAATTTCAGAAAATTAATAATCACTGCAAAAAAAAAACCCATGAGACAATTAATAATAAAAATTCTTGTAATGGTACTAATGACTGAGAACTAAAATAAAGTTTTTAAAACAGCTTAATACAAAGATAATCAACAGAACAACAAGTAATTATAATACTCGAAATAGCAATAACTAACCAAATTAGTAAAAATTAAGTTTCCCAAAAAGTTTTAAAATATAGTTCATATCAATGACACCATAACAAATTTTATTATAGCATATATCAAAACTGTAGTGACATACTTAAAAAATAGAAGTTCACATTAAAAAAAAAAGCTATGTTCTTCAAATGGTCACCAGTGCTTCAGGGTACGTCGGATGAAGATTCAGCCACAAACCTGCAGCATCCACATCATGTGTCAGCACTTTTCAGATTGGTAGATGTAGTCTGGAAATAAAGGGATTAGTCTTTCTGTAAAGCACAATCTACCATACAGTGACAGGATGAAGACCCGATATGACAGGAGAATGTCGGGCGAGGAATTTAGAAGGAAATCTGGTATGGGGTATAATCCACACAGACAAAAAGGTTACTGAAATCTATATGAATGTTGGGAAGGCCCCTACAGGATTCTGGTGAAGATCAATAATGTAGTCTTTCGGATGTGTTGTCAAGGCTCTCAGGCAGAACTGAAGGCTGCCCACATCAACTGACTGGCACTCTACGAAGGAACTGATGTTGCAGTGTCTGTTCGGGATGAACAGATTTGAGGAGGGGGTAGTGTTATGTGCTCACTGACAGTGACTTCTGCCGCATGAGCAAACGAAAGAGGAGGATAGAGAGTTGTGATATAACAGGTGGCAAGTCAATGGAAAGTTTTGAATGGCAGGTGTGTGATAAACCAAGAAGCACATATCTGTTACACAAAGCATACAGTAGTGTGCCCTGATTTTGTTTGTATTGAATTTCTGTGTTTATCTGAAGAATGATCTGTAATACTGACCTTGTTTCTCTTAGCGTGACTCGGGGTGCGTTGAACCTTCCAGATGGTCAGGGTGACTGATATAAAAGTGTGACAGGACTCCGAACCAGGAGCTGATGAGTGGAGTGGAGAGTCAGGAGTATGGGCGATTGTGCAACGTTAAGTGACAGACAGCGAGCTAGAACAACAATTAATAGTGTTGGAAGTGGCCAACATGAGGAGAATATGTGACTGTGAACGTCAGAGCAGTGAAGAGTAGGACTGGTAGGCTGGACTATTGGACCGGATACGATAGTGACAGACATTACAAATGATAACATATAGAATGAACATGAGTTAATGATGAGCCTAAGTCGACTACAAATAAACAGATACATTAAGATTAACATTGATGGGAGTTGAAATTTACATCAGATATTGTGCTCTCTGAGAAATAAAGGATTAAGAGAAGGAAGAGATTTGGGCGGCTCTTAACATCAAGGTCTTGAGAGATGATGAGGGTGATCAAGGTGGGTATGGAGCATCACCGGAATGTAAGGGCGGGGAAAACTGGAGATCCCAGAGAAAATCCGCCGACCAACGGCATCGTTCTGCACAATTCCCACATGCGAAAATCCGGAGTGACCCGGCTGGGGATTGAACCCGGATCACCTTGATGGGAGGCGAGTTGGCTTACTGCTCTGCCACCATGGCCACATGAGTGATAGAAGAGATAGATAATTAAATGGTGTATATAATAGCTCTGTGAATTAATTTCATTTTTATTAAGACCTCCATTCTCGCGAACTCGGATACACCATTCAGGCATCTTGTAACACTACACATTAAATCCAAAGGTATATAAATTGTATCAGAATATAATGGTGCGCTCATGAAATGTAGAGACTATATTTGGAGTAATTACATTTCATTATATTTATACACCATAGATGAGAAAATACTTAATGAAATTAAAAGTACCTGAAACTCCCAATTTACCAGGTGCTGCTTAATCAGGTTGCTGCTTAACCATGGAGCCACCAGTTCTAAGTCAAATATTGTACAGCTGCTGCCAGTCGTGCGCCGCTGCTATTAATAACCCATTACACACGCTGTTGATTACCAGGCTGTAGTTGAGTGTTGCAGTACTGATTAAATTTAATATAAAAAGTGGGGCTGCGGTGGCTGAGCGATTAGCGCTCTCACCTCCCACGAAGGCAAACTGGGTTCAATCCTTGGCTGGGTGATGGGATTTTCGCAAATGGGAATCGTGCCGGACAATACCATTGGTCGGCAGGTTTTCTCTGGGATCTCCCGTTTACCCCATCCCTTGATTCTGGTGCCGCTCCACATTCATTTCAATCACCCTCATCTACTCTCAGGACCTTGCTGTTAAGAGCCGCCCAAGTCTCTTCACTAATATAAAAAGTGTTCAGGTACTATAGTTACACATTTTTTTTTAACAGTGAATATATGTGAAACTTGGAAGTATTATGAATTTTTGGAAATTGTCTGTCAGCACATTTTCATTAATAATAATAATAATAGAATTTTTCGCAATTAAAACTGGTGTCTGTTCATAAAAAATGTGAGATTGTGTAGTTTACAGTAGTTCGTAAACCCAGAGGCTATTTATAAATTAACTGTGGCACAGAGTGCGACTGTATAGCAAAATATCACATTAACATAAATATTATTTGCCGCAAAAATGATTCCATCACAAACAATGCATGGTTTTAATAAATAAATAACATTTATTTTCGCTTTGTTGCTGAAGTGGGAGGGGAGTCGGAACAAAAATATACAAAATGGCACGCCAGTCTCAGACTTGGCGATTGTAGGCCAAGTCCAAATTATAAGGAAGCAGAATCACTTAAAATGGAAATACGTGATGTTAAAACATTTGTAGAGCTTGCTGAAAATTTAAAATTCTGAGAATTTGTTTGTATATTTGCATTTTGCACATAAAAAACTAGTCATTTCAGGGGGGCGTGGTTTGCAAAGCGAACTGCGTGCACTGGCCAACAGATGACAGCACAGTCGCCTATTTCTCTGCTGTCACAAAAGTATATCTATCACGTCCTTTTATAAGTAAATTTTTCATCTCGTGCGTGCTCAAAACATCTCAGATTTGAAATAAATTACATCAAATTCATGTAGATATTTAAAAAAAATACTCTTCAGTAGATGTGCAGCATCTTCAATTAAATGAAGCATGCACATGGCGACATTAGTAGCAAGTACTAACTAGAATCTATGAAAAAGAGGCAAATTAAGCTAAACTATTGCTTATGGTGTTCCATTTTGTTTAAACACCTACACATTATTCTAGAAAAAGTTAAATTTTTTACACTAAATAAGCTGTTTTGTAACAATTTAAAATAAAATACATAGACACTTTGTCTACCATCTCCTTGCTGCCCGCATATTTCTCTGATGTCAGTCTTGCCAATGTAGGCTGTCACAATAGCCAACACAAAATTTGTTGGAATTGTTCACACATCAGCTGATACAGGATTTTAGGTATGTGATGATCATTTCATTTATGACATCATACACTGGCCTTCAAAAAGTTTAATTCCTGTATGACTATATTATTTGTTTACATAACCTACCTGTACAGTATGTAGGCATAAAGTAAACGTATTTCCCACTCCCTCCATGGCTTTAACCGTGAATATTCATTATCCATGAACCCTTAGCCAATTATTACTCTGGAAAATCGGAAGTTTACTTAATAGATGAAAAAGTGGAATTTTTAACTGATAATGTAGTTGAGGCTATAACTAAATATATACATTTTCTAATTACGACAAAATCCAATATCCACATGTGTTTTATAAGGAATTAATTCATTTGATTACTATGTTTAAAGTTTTTTAGAATATATAAAAACTAGAAATTAGAGTTGACAATGAGCAATTTTCCTATTTTCAACACATGGTCAAAATTACAATCAGAAAAGACTTAAAGAGAATAAATTATTAATTAAGTCAACTCGAACTAAATTTTGGTATTATGGGAAAATAATGACAGATGGCTAAATGCAAAATCCACAATTTTAGATAGTAATGTGATAATGAATGATAATTAAAAATAGTGAAATACTTTGCCAACCATTTTGCCAATGTGTATAATTGTGATGTAACTTTTGAACAAACCAAACCTTTTGTATATTAAAATAATTGACTACAACCTGCAATAATTATTTTTCTTGTACAGTAAATTTAAATTGCCAAAAGCCTCCAAATCAACTGGTTTGGATGGCATCCGAAATTTTATTACTAAAATCAGTATGTTCATCTTAACATCTGTATTGGCATAGATCTTTAATTACAGAAATGGTAACCTACCCTATAAAATGGAAACTTGCGTTCTTTTTATACTCAAAAAGGACAACAAATATGATAGCAATTACAAGCCTGTTTTTTATAACGAAGTTTTTCCAAAATTTTGTAAAAAAATTCATGAACATATATATTTTGCTATATTATTGCTCTTATCAACCATCCTCAAAAAGGGTTCATCTCAGGAAAATCTAAAACAACAAATCTATTTGAATTTATTAATTCTATTAATGGTAAGATAATCTCATGTAAGCACATAGACAAAATTAATTTTCATCTAAGCGAGGTTGTTGATATTTGTAATCATTAATTAATTTTATCCATGCTAGAAGTAATTTGTCTGAATTTAAATTGAATTAACTGGACAGGGAGTTACTCAAGTAATATTAAATGTTCAGTAAGAATCAATAATACTCACTCCGCAGTATAGATGCTCCTTTAGGCATACCACAAGGTGGAATTACCCACTTTTATTTAAAATTTTATTTGTGAAGTTTTACAAAACTCCCATTCTCTTATGTTTGCCTATGACTTAAAACTATTTCAAACTATAAGCACAAGAATTTATGTAGACTGTTGAAGCAATATATATATATATATATATATATATATATATATATATATATATATATTGTTGCAGACAAAAGTATATGAAATAGAATGAAGTAAAAACTCGAACAATTTCATATTCTTGTTAGACACACAATATAAATTTTAAATATTCTGTTAATTATGTATTTCTTCTAGGAACACAATGTATAAAAAATTTAAGTGTATTACTTGTCTCCAAAATTATTTTTCACCGCCACAGCGATAATATATAAACTATTGCAAATAGTACTCTACATCTCCTAAAATATTTAACCCCCTCTGCTTCTAGTTTTGATTTTTACTATGGCTTTATTGTACCTTAGTTAGGTCTAAATTATAATATTTTTCAGTTGTCTGAAACTCAATCTCAAATATAGATTGAAATAGAAATGAGAAAAGTCAACACAAAATATACCACTTTATTTTTAACAAATATGTTTTTAAAGGTAATGGTAAATTCTACTATGAACTGTTGATAAAAAAAATGTAACGCAATACACTTTGCCTTAGAAGGAACATGATTGACACTGTGTTATATGTAATTTAAATAGTTCTGAAGTATTACACTGTCTGAAAACGCCACATTTATCAAATATCTCCTTCTTTGTTTATAACTACTCATAAAGCCTTTCAATTAAATTATAAATTTGTCAATAATGTAAATAAGTGTTTAGTTAACATAGATCCCTTTGTTAGTACCAAAGTTTTGATCAAACATATTCTATCGAAAACAGATATTACATATGTTAATAACATCACATGAACTGTATTTATTTTGTTCATTAACATTGATTCATTTAATAGATATAATACTCAAAATTATACTAAGATTTATTTTATACAAGTAATCTTCAATTTTTATAATATTACTTAGTATTTTTCATTAAATTAATCTTGGTAATAGGCCAACTGTTGTAATATATGTATGTTTTTCTCATTTTACATGTGAATTGTGTATTGTTATATTACGTATTGTCCTTGTTTTTGAATTTTTGAGTTCTTATTTAATGTTTGTTCTTATTATATGGTGGTGGTTATTTATTAGGAGTGTGCGAACCTGCAATTGTTAGGTTCAAACCAAACTCGAACTATTAGCAATGAAGTTCCTTGAACATGAACTTTTTGGAACTTATACAGTTGCATGTCTATTCTCCTCATATTAAAACAATTGCTTACAAATTTGCCTACAATTACCATTTTGCATAAATAGAATTGAAGGTTCCAGCAAAAATAAAGAATAAACGTTTATTATAACTAGGAATGGGTCAATTTCTGTTGGTTGAATTGGAATCCATAGTCTAATCCTTCGAAATATTCCTGAATCTCAAATCCAAATCCATGGAAAAAAAAAAAGTGACTTAAAAATAATTTTTCTAATGTGGAAATAAATTGCAACACAGCTACAGATAATTCTAATAGGAATAGACAGACGTAACATCATCATCTTAAATAAGTTAAATGGTAGCAACATTCTAAACAAAAAAAAAATTATGACATTGAACTCCCCACAGCAGGAGCACTGCCATACATAGGTACGGAAAATGTTACTGAATAATATAGTACCCTGCGAGTATCGCAGAAGCCTCAGAAAAAAAAATGGGAAGACGTTAAATTAATGTGTTAATTAAATTTTATGGCCAGAAAAATTGCACATGCTTTTATAAAACAGCAAATTTAAACCAGAATTATACATTTATGGAAGATCACATTCAATATCTGTCATGAAACCACAAATTTAAAGGAAAACTGTAGATTTGTGGAAGAACACATTAAAGCCAAATTAAAAATGAAATTTTATTTATACGCATTAAAAGATGAATAAAAAAAAAATTTCAGTAAGTTTACTTCTAGTGGAAGTAACCTTACTTTCAGTAACAATTGCCAAGTGGCATTGCAGTGGGAGTTAGATCGGTAAAATAAATACAATGTCAAAAGCATTCACGTGTTATTAAAATTAAAAAAAAATGAAACTTAATATATTACTTGGTCAAAACAAAAATAAAGCGGTGCCAGATACAAGTTGTCCTCACATAACCTTAAAAAGATGTTTACACAAAACATTACTGAAAAAAAAAAAAAAAAGAGAAACCTTCGGTAGTACCATAGACATATGAATAAACATGTAGCTAGCACCTAGTGGCAACAGAAAATTTTGTTACCATTTTTTATACAAGTGTAGAGTAATTTTTCTGTTTATCACATTTGTATACTACCAACAAAACTGCATGAATTGTGACAAAAAATGATAAAGGACAAAATGCATACAACATTAGTTTATTTTAGAAAGTTGCAGAGATCAGTTGATTTCCGAAACATAGCAATATCCCGTAGTAGTAGATGCTCGATTGCTATATTGCTCTGGCGATGTACATTCGATACATCGATTTTGTCAACTTTTGATTCTGACTACATATTGAAACAATTTATTGAATTAGCATCATAAATGTGAGGATTAACAATGGAAATGTATTTTTTTCACATAATTTTCATGTGCATGGTTTTTCGCAATGTATGTAATTTTTTGGTACAAACTGTGTATTTCGTGTTAGTTTTGCAATTTCGCACAATGTGAAAAACATGTCTAGTTATGCTCTAAACCTTTCAGAGAATAATAGATTATCTCGGCACCGTTTCACTTCAAAAGTCTTGTAGTCGCGAAAAAAAAATGGTTGCAGTACGTGAATGATACAATAACAACTAAACGAGTATTTTGAATTTCACAAGATCTGGAAGGGTTTATGTTCCGCAAATATTTCATATTCCATGCAGATGTGTTATACACTGTGATATTTCTTCGATGGAAAACTTATTTTTCTTTATAATATCAGTCTCACAATGACAAGATTTCGTCCCTGAAAGTGTTTCTGGGAACGTAGTGTTTAATAAAATGTAATAATAGTTATATAAAGATAGGTATGTCGATTGCAGCATGTTAATGTTAAAAAACAAACTTTTATGTTGCGTGAAAAAAAATTAATATTGTGTAGTCTACTAAGTAAATGTAAGTAAATAGCATGATGGTGAATTTTGCATTGTTTTTGTATGTATCGCAGGCGGGGCTGACCTATGTAAAATACGGTAGTTGTTTGGAAATCACAATTTTCTGATGGAAGAAAAAAATCCAACTAAGTTACAATTTTCTGCAATAACATTTAAGTTTATAAAACTTCAGTTGATGAAATACAGTATATCACCACATCGTGGTCGTACCAATGTCAAACTCCAGTACCAATACGAACCCGAACGGTACTTTTTTCAGGTTCAGTTTGAGTTTGAATTCTCAAACGTTTGTGTACCTCTTAAATATATCTTTTTCTTGTATAAAATTATTTTTTTCTCTCTTGTTACTTATGTAACTTTGTGCTGTCTTATATATCAGTGTACGACATCCAAAGCCCACAGTGATTTGGGGGCGTTAGAAAACATATAAATACACAAAATAAAAGTAGATTATTACTTATCCTAGATTAAAAGAGTAGGTAAGGCAATGAAAAGTTCATCTTAAGAACTTCTTTGTAAAACGTGACACCAAATCAGCAGACCATGCTATGGTTGTAAACAACCTCAATGGTCATGTGAAAGCAGAGTTGTTTTAAGGATGGAATCTGAAGAGTCTTTTAACATGAAAGACAGAGAAATAGAATGTAAGATCTTCATTAATGCAGGTATTAGGAGTGAACAACTGAGAAAATTCAGGGTTTTGCAGTATGCTCCCTCAAGGCCTTGATCTCAGAAAATTTCACAAATATGTAGCTACATTAATGACTGCAATGAGATGAATCACGCTCCTGGTAATTTTTTTTAAATGTAAATTATGTAAGAATGAAAAGTTGTCATGGTTGAGAAAGCTGATACAGTAATGTATATAAGGCAAGGTTGGTAACAGTGTAAATGCAATGGGAGTAGACTGTAAGACATGAAATCATTCTGCTAGTAAAATTTGGAGAAGTAATTTAAAGATAACCGTGTATAAAGAAATAAAGATTATAATACAATTAGAATGTTTTGTGTATCGCAAATGGCATTACTGTAATGCACTTAATTTATTTAAATTTTCTCTTATCACCAGTACAGTTTGCTTCCGATAATTTAAAAATAATTTACAGGTTTACGATATACAAATGTGGAATATAAAAGAATTTAATTCAAAAATGAAACGTGGAAATTTATTTTTTGTGATCACAAATGAGATATTGGGCATATATTTATTGCATGATATCTTTTTAGTAAATAGTGAATTTCATTTTTTTTTAAATAGTGTTTTACATGTATAGGTTTTTTAAAACCAAGAACATAATTTAATGAGGTATGTCTCCTTTTCCTGTATACAACACACATTTAGATTGTGTGTTATTGCAAACATTTGTAAGAAGAACATGAATTAAACCTCAATTTATGTTTCATTTTTTGGTTTGCTTTCAGAGCCACCAACAGCATCACAGAATCTAACTGTAAACTTTGTTGATCAATCCACTGTAGTTCTATCCTGGAATGCACCAAGTTTTCAGGGTGGCAGGGATGATACTGTGTATCAAGTTGTATGTGATTCGTGTGGGCCAGGAGTGTCCTACAATCCTAACACGGTCAGTAATGTTCACTTGTATTGTTTTATGTTAATTTTAGGTATCATCTGAAATAAACTTAGCATAAACTATGCTTATAAAATGCTGTCCATTTGTGTTATGTTAATTGTATATCTATCATAAGTACATCATGTTGTTATTGTACAGCGTGTAACTTAAGACTAATTTCACAATACTATAACTTTTACATGAATGAAGTTAGGGCCACATGGCAAATTGTAAAATTCACATTGAAACTTAGTTTCCCTTGGCGCATGTTGTACGTTATGGGTTCCCTTGGTTGCCAGTACGTATCACCATAGTGACACTAGCTGGTGCTGCTAGCGTTCTCATTCAGTATAATTCGGGATGGTGATGACACGTCAACAAAAATGATTTTGCATTCTCAGACTCGACAAGTGTAAATCAGTTGTAACTGTGCAGCGTGATTTTCATTGACAGTATGGCACTGCACCTCCCCTACTTCTCAAATCATCCTGCGGTGGCACAAGCAACGGGTGGTAGAGGCTGCAGGAGCCTCTGGTAACATCAATGGTGGCAGCCTCTGCCGGCTGCTGAAGACTAGTACAGTATAGAGCCCCAGCACGCAAAGTGTTTAGGTGAGCTACTGGAGAAAGGAATACCTCTCGAGCCCAGGTGTGCACAGTCTTGTATAGTCCGCTGAACAGGTGCAATGCCGGGCTGCAGTGGGAGGTGTGATGTCGCCTCGTGATGTCTCTAGTATGAGGCCGGGGTGGGAGTAGCTACCCTCTGCCTGCCGCTCGGCTTCGTGCATATTTGGGTGCATTCGGTTTTGTCCCAAGGCAGGTGAATGCTTGTTGGCTCTCAGCTCAGGGGCGGGGGACTGCTTTTGCAACTTTATTTCCACATCTTTAGAATTACTCTCCAGGGTGCTAGCGATCTTAAGTACACTCGTGAAAGATGTTGTCTGGTTTGATTCTTGCTTGGGTTAAGTTGAAATACTTGAGGCTGATGCATAGTCGTTTAGTAGTATAAGCAGAAAAGTGGCACGCTTCAATTTGCCCCCCCCCCCCCCGCTACATTGTGATAAAGACTCGTATATCTAATTCGGCAGAGTAGGGAATAGAGAAGCGTTTCCCCCTCATCTGGATGATCTCATCGTGCAGGAAGGCGAAGAAAAATGTTTTGGAGTTCGAGGCTGGACTCTTAGCTCTGGGCTGCTTGGCCCCTGTAATTGTGGTGGCTCTGTGTGCTGGGACTCGTTGGGAAACATAGTGGCACGCGGCACACCCGCCATAGCATTCTCTCACTCTTCAGGCTAATTCTCTCTCTTCCCCTTGCCCCGGCCAGCTGGAGCGACGGTCCGCTATTGTGTCCCCCCTCCCCCTGTGGTAATGATTAGTATCTGGTGATGCGATGTACCGAGTGTCCCCCGGCCTACTTCTTTACTCGTGTCATTGACAAAATTCACCATAATGATGTGGTTACTTACAATTAAATATACAAGAAGGACCTGTGGAAAGAAATTACACGTAAAAAGATGATTAGGAATAAAAATATGTACAAGCCTTACTCGTGGATGGCGGGGTGGGAAACAAACTATCACAGTGCTTACTGTGGTGTATTAGTTAAAGAAAGCCAAGTGTTCTTTCTTGGGCAACGTGTGGGTGTAACACCAAGCAAGACAGTTACATGTGACAACAGGTGAGTTCGCCAACCTCAGACCCTTCATTACCTGGGCTGGTCGGCTAGCGGATTAAAAGAGTACACTATAATGAATGATTTGAACACTGACATAATCTGCACGCACATTGGTCACTTTAAAAACTAACACACAACACTCAATCAATGAAATAATGCTAAATTAATGAAACTTGTACCTTGGTTCTTTGTGGTGAGTTTATGCGAGCTTTGTGGCTCAGAGTTCTGGGTTGACTCTTGGTCAATATACCAGGTAAGTAATAATTCAGAATATGCAAAATGAAAAAAAATAACGAAAGCTACAATTATGGCATACACAAACACTGTGTGGAAATGCATCGGGAATGAAAATCTTTAAGAAATAATTTGTGGGAGCTTATATAGTGAATTTCTCGTTGTGATGCCTCAGGATCGTATATCTTCACATATGACACTGTAAAACTCGTAGGCATATTTAATTGTGTACCTTCACATCAAATCAATATAATAGAAAAATCCAAGCTAACTATATCTCCTGTCAGGGAGGCCATTTATACGTCACTACTATGTGTACAAGGTGAAGTCCTTTCTTCATGTATTCAGTGGCACTTTGGTGAGCACCTATAGGTTATAATTAGGGATGGGCCATTTCGGTTCTTTGGTTCCAATTTATACTGGTTCTTGAGGTTTGACTTGGAACCGGTTTTAGGTTAACGATGACTACTCGGTTCTCATTTCTACACAGCAATAAATTTAGTAATATTTTCAGATGATATACTTTGTACAAAAAATTGTGAATTAATCTAGTTATGGCAAAACTGTCATTACAAAAATAACTGTAACGAGAAACTTATCAAAACAATCAAAAATTGTAGTTACCGCCAAAACAATATAGGTTAATTCACCTGTTACGAGAATTCTTTATCTTGGCAGCAATATTTCCTTACGGCAAATTACTATTGCCGTTAAAAGTATATAAATATTAATTTATTTGGTACCAATGATCACAGTAGTAGTTTTCAAGGACAGGTGTTTTATAAAATACAGTATTTGGTTTATATTCTGTCAGTTAAATGAGACAAAATGTAAACAGTCTTGTGGTGGCAATGTCTTAGATAAATATATACAGAAAAGATACTACACACTAAGCATCGAGTGAAATAAAATGGCTGACGTTTATGTACAGATTTTTAGCTTTCTCATTCTAATTGTTACATGTTTATATCTTCTAAATACGGCATTCTAGGGTATCATACGAGAGATAAAATTACGTAAACAGAGTAGAGTATGTGCATGTATTTTGTGAGATCTTTTGGACGTGATACATGAGAATAATATTTGCAGTTTTTTTAAGTTATTTATGTCTGGAATTATTAAAATGTCATCCGAATACTAGTAACGAATTTTGGAACCAATATTTAAATGTAGAATCGGTACCAGAACCGAAATGTTTTGTTATTCGACTCATCCCTAGTTATAATACATTTGTTGCACTTGATGCATAGTGGACTGTCTGCCACTTAATTATGGTGATGAGAATAGTGTGTGTCTTTCACTGGTTTTTACTACAGCTTAATGACTGTTGTTAAGAGTCTATTAATTCGTTATCACTATGGTGTGTATATGAATAATCATCACGCGTAATTCTCACCAGTTCCTTTCCTATCTCAGCTTAGTAATGGCTGTGTAGGTTATCTATAGTCATATCACTGGTTAAAAATAGAAATATGCCTGGAAGCTAATCTCACTGTCTTTGAACTGGTGGCTATTTAATTCACTACTACTTCAGGTCTATAATGAGACTTGATTTTCACTGGTGTGGTAGCTCAATTACGACTACCTTGTTTACGTCTCAAGTTACTGAGCACTTCACTTATTTGTTGGCGGTCTTGGTCTTCGCCGGTCTACCCCTCGACCGCAAGGCTGCATGGGCCAGATACGGTTACATGAACCGAGATGTATGCCTCCACGGCAATACTTTATACCGGCCTGGCACTGCTCCTGCTTTGACGGCACGAGGGGGTATCAATCTTTTGGGTTCAGCACATGGTGCTGGGTCATCATCTTTAGCGGCAACCATTGGGGAGAACTGATCACATACCAAGGACGATGAGGCAGTGTGAGGGAGTAGCAAGGTAGAGCCTTCCACCTTGACTGCTTGCGTTCCTATCTGTGGGGCAGGGAGTTTCTCTACTGAGACAATGCGAGGAAGTGGCAGAGTACTGTCCTCCACCTGAACTGCTGGAGTTTTCACACGAAGAGCAGGGAGTTGTTTGACATCTAAGGTCTCGTCCAGATTGGTGGGCCAGAGGGTAGGATGGTCCTTTGACCTTGGTGACTTGTGTGAATGGGTTTTTTTTCCCTCTTGAACAAGAGGAGGTTGCAGGTCATCTGTGTCAGCCTTGCTGGATGTCCTGGGTTTGTTGGTAGTCAGTTGAGCGGGAGGCAGAATGGACCTCTAATTCTCGGCTGTACCGACAGGATCTTCCTGTGTGGCAGATGATTGGGGTGGAGCGTTAACGTCTGCTCTGCTGGTCATCCCCTGTATTGTTGGTGGCATTTCATTGAGGAGAAGAATCTGCTTCGTGGAAGCTGGAATGACCTTGATTCCTGGCTCGGGAGATGCAACAGGTGGAGAGGACGGTGCTCGGATTGCTTCTCCCTCCTACACCGGTGACCCGGATCTTTCTGAATCTTTGTGAATACTTTTTCTTGATGTATCCTGGGCGTTAGCGATACGAGCCAGCATGGCTAGCGGTGCGAACCAGCTTTGCTAGTCGGACATCTTCTGGTTGTGGCATATTGGTGGGTTTGCTATCCCACTGCGAGTCGCTTGGTCGACGAAGTGGCTGACCCAGAAGAAACTGGCTTGGGCTGGTGTTTACTGCGTTTGTTCGGCAACGAAGAGCAAACAGAATGGTGGGTATGGTAGTTTCCCACTGAGCCGGAGGCACTTTTTAATCTCTTGGTTTCTGCGCTCAGTGGGGTTGGCCTGGAGGTGGTGGTATGGAGGAGTAGTCCACATCTCCACTCCCCATTCTTGACACACTGACTGCCATTGTTGGCTGATAAATTGTGTACCATTGTCTGTTATTATGGCTTGCAGGTAGCCCCAGTGTGGAATCACCTTGGCTTCCAATTTTCGAGTAATTGGCATGGTCTCTGGGCTGGGTAACAGAAACACCTCCACCCACTGGGAAAACTGGCCAGTCACTACCAGTAGGTATCAATTTCCCTTCGTGCTCTGGGGATATGGACCCAATAAATTGGCGGCTGAGTGAGTCCAGGATGTATTGGGTCTCCTTGGCTTGGCGGTGGTGGAGAGACAGGGTATGCTTGGCCGCAACAGCATGTTATAGTTGCTCACATAATGTCGGACGTAGTGGCTCATCTTGTCCCAGCTGTAGCGAGTTCCAAGGTTTCCTGGGTACCAGGGTCTCCTGCTTATGTGTCATCATGATGATGACGGCAGACGTCCTGTCACAATTTTTGTGGAACCCATATTTTTCATACTGTGGTAGGTAGCCCGCTACAGGTCCACGCAAAGTCGTCTCTCATCTTGAATTGCTGCGGCTGCTCTTGCATGAGGCAGCGGATTTTGGGGTCTTCCTGTTGGCTCATCATAATTTGATTCAGATTCATTCAGAGCTGTAACAGATGAATTTGCTCCTTCGGGCTATGTTCGGGAAGAGGTGGAGGGGACATTTTCTCTCTTTCCTCTGCTTTTTTTGCCCTCTTCTAGAGTTGGGTATCGAGACAGGGCATCTGGCAGGTCGTTACTCTTTCCCCGTGTTGTACCTCAAAATCAAATTCAGTGAGGAATACGACACACCGATTGAGCTTGGCTTAGGCATTACACCACTCTTAAGGGGGTGGTTCACGCCATAAAAATTAAAATTGTCACTGTTACAAATTGTTATTCTGCTGACATTAAATGGTAGAGGGTCTCAAAATTACATCCCACACCACTTTGCAGGCCTATGTGTGTGTGTGTGTGTATATATTCTCTCTCTCTCTCTGTATCTCTCTCTATCTCCCCCCCTTGCCATCTCTCCCCCTCCCGCCATCTTCTCTCCCTCCCGCCTCTCTCCCCCCCCCCCTACTGCCATCTCTCTCTCCCCGCCATCTCTCTCTCCCCGCCATCTCTCTCTCCCCGCCATCTCTCTCTCCCCGCCATCTCTCTCTCCTCCATCTCTCTCTCTCTCTCTCCATCTCCCTCTCTCTCTCTCCATCTCCCTCTCTCTCTCTCCATCTACTCTCCTCTCTCTCCATCTCACTCTCCCTCTCTCCATCTCACTCTCCCTCTTCCATCTCACTCTCCCTCTCTCCATTCTCACTCTCCTCTCCTCTCCATCTCCTTCTCCCTCTCTCCATCTCCTTCTCTCCCTCTCTCCATCTCCTTCTCCCTCTCTCCATCTCCTTCTCCCTCTCTCTCCTCCATCTCCCTCTCTCTCTCTCCATCTCCCTCTCCCTCTCTCCATCTCTCTCTCCATCTCTCTCTCCATCTCCATCTCCCTCTCCCTCCCTCTCCCTCCCTCTCCCCCTCCCTCTCCCTCCCTCTCCATCCCCCTCTCCATCTCATTTTAGACCATATAGGTCTGTTTTATATAACTTGACTGCGTATTGATGATGGCACAATTACCAATTATTTTACCGGTAATTGTGATAAATGTCATGATATAGCATATTAAGAGTTAATATTTTTGGTCTTGCAGGCTATTCACTGTAAAGTGAGCATTTTTGAATGCCGTTTGAACAGGTAGTGACCATTAAAAAATATATTTTATTGCAGCCCCAGATGTCAACATATGAGAGTGGTGAATTGTACACACTGTTTATTGGTCAAATAGCAGCATTTATATTAAAAAGTGGCAGAAAGATAGAAATAGTCTAAAAGAAAATAATTAGCAAAGCCCTAAAAAGTGCTCACTTTACTGTAAATAGCCTATAGCTCTCTTTAATTCTATGGGGCAACTGCACAGGAGGTATTTAACCTTTCGTTTTTCACGTAGGAAATCTCTGTGAAGAAAATGCGGACCTTGTCACTTACCCATCTGAATCTTTACCTGCCAAGTTATACTAAAAAGTATACATATGTATCCCTCACAAAAACAATAAAAAATATTTGGATTTTTTTTTTACAATTCTTTTTATGCGCCTGCTATTTTGGTCTTTGTCATGTTATTTTAACTGTTACAAGAATTTGTATAACACTTTAAAGAAAATAAATTGTTTAGTAATTCATATAGAAAAAAACATTTTGTTATCGCATTCCAGCTGTTTAGTTTTTTGTTTCCTTTCAAAAAGTAATTTAAGATAATGGACAGAGAACTAATTGTTCAATAAAATTTTATACAAATATTGTACAAAATAATTAAAACCTAACTCCTTGTTATTCAGGGTTCGATTCCTGGCGAGTTAAAATTTTGGTATTAAGCCTTAATGTTGATGATCTAACAACATGCAAAATGATACCTTTAACATTATTGATCGCCTCTCGTTACTTAGTAATAGTAAATATATATGCTAAAGGACAGGCCCCCTAAGAGAAATTATGGTCCTCTGAGCAATGCGTGCTGTGGGTCCCCCTACCCCTTCACCACCAAAAATCAACTATTCACAACATAAATAGTCATCATCCCATGGAAAAAAAGTAATAAGTTTTGAGTGTCGAAATTAGATTTTTACGTAATACTTTGTTATATAAATAAACATTTACATGTCGGGCCCAACCCGGCTCCCCGGGGATGCTGGCCAATGAGCATTGCACTCCCTTGCCCCCTCCTTTCTTGGCAGGCCTGCGGGAAGAAATATAATTTATATATAGTACTTATTCATGAACACAGCATTCCTACTATCAAATCGGGCCTCTTGTTGATAGTTTGCACTCGCCGGGATTCAAACCAAGGACCACGGGTTGAGTGTCAGCGAATTACAAATTACTAACAAAGTTAGATTTTTTTAAAAATTTTATACATTTTATACACAAATACAAAAATTTGCAAAAGATCCCTGAAGTAAACGAAACTCGAGACAGTGACCGGACATCAGAGATGGTAGGGCACAATAATGTTTGTTATTTAAGGAAATTTATTGAAGGTTTTTAGATCAATACACGCAACTAAGATTTATTTTAAACATTTATTGGAATGTTTTTACTAAAAGTATTTTGAAATAAGACTTTACTATAACTGTAAATGACTGGCGTATACATTTCAATTACTTTTTTTACTTATTCAACCTTTTTTAAGAACGAGGTCGCCATGATGTCGAGGTCGCCTAAAGTTTAACTTACTTCACATTGATATCCCCGTGGGCAACATGGGATCAGAAAAAGGAACAAGCATGGTCCCATTAATATTGTCTCTCTGCAACCTTCTGTCCCAAAATCACAATTTTCCTATTACTCGTATTAATGATTATATTGTGAGGAGGAATGAGATGTTGGAATCTATTTTTTTAAATATAGAATACAGTAGAAAACTTTTAAGAAATGTTGGTTTTGCGGGATCATGTTTCCCAGCATATAAATAATCTGCTAGGTCTACTGCGGAAAATTAAATGTTCGTATTTTGGAGTGTACTTCGGACAATTAACTTGCAAGAAAGCAGTAGGCCTGAATAGCAATTTGTAGAAGAGGGCCTACATACACATGCAATTAGGCCTAAACATTTTATTGATCATTTACAATACGCACTATCAGTGCATTTATAGTTTTAAAAAAAAATTATATGTTTATTCTTATTGGCGTGGTCAAAACACAATTTTTTACTGTCACATTTAAAAAAAATACAATTTTTTTTATAAGAAAATAACTTTACGGCTTACTATTCACTTAAAATTATTGCACGTGTTTGTTTCTCCATTTATAAACTGTTCTTTTATCGATATCTTTCTGGAATAGTGCCTCCATTGTCATATGCTTTGTGTGCATGTTTTGTGGACAAACATACATTTCAGTAAGATATTAAAAAGTTTGGTTTAAATTTTTACTGGCTCGCAAGACTGCCTAAGAGTAGCAAGAGCATAGTCTTGGTTGGTCAGTAAAAAAACATTTTTTTTCCGACTGGTCTACATAAATAATTCAAGGCACAAAAACATGTACACACTGACAGGCAGCCACAGCTGCAGAAACAAAGTCCAGTGCAATTTGTGTAACTATGGGGAGGAAAATGAACTCTGGAAATAGCATCATGACATTTCCGAAATTTTAAATTACATGTTTTACAATACATGTTCTTTTTTCTTGTTAGATTACATTTTCTACTAAGTATTTTGTATCAGTTGTGTTTATTTCTGTCTCGTGATGCCCTTTTTTTTCGCCGCTATAAAGTAATCGCTAAATCAGTTTTACTTTTACCAATTAACTGTGGAAATAAGTTTTCTTGTACCTTTTATTTGTTGTAAGCAAAATGTGTCTGCTAGCTACATCACAACCAAGAAGGTTGTGTACAGTAAATATCTGGAGAGGTGCTAGTCGGGGTGGGGGTGGAGGCAGTTTAGTGAGTAATGAAGGGTGTACTGAAAATGGCTGACGTTTAGTAGAACCAAACAACTCGGGAAGGAAATACGGACATTCTTTTTACAAACACACGTGGAAAAATTCAAAATTAGTGATAAAATTCATATTTTTATTTTAAAGTTAACTTTTTTAAATGTTATATTTTTCAACGTTATGTTTATGATTAATTTATCGCAAGTAGAGCTGTTTATATAAATAACTAATATACTAAAAAAGAATGAATTTGGGGAAAGGGACAAATATCTTTTGAAATTAAATTGGTTGCTTAATCAGTACTTATTTGTAAACACACAATGCTATTTACATTATGCTCATTTTAAAACCACATTTACTTTTGCTTTCCTCATCTGTTACTCTCTGTTACTTTACTCTACTCTCGGAGTAACGTTTTGGAACGCCACCCTGGAAAAGATTTTCCGCAAAGGTCTCCACAATTGTGATGGTTTCTTTCTGTGAGCAAGGCTGCAGTAACCACTAGAACAAAATGCCTGTAAATGTGACATTCCGTAGGAAAGTACGATTCCCTTATTGCCTACTTCACTGCTTATAGCCATACATTAAATTTATATTGGAAGAAAGCAAACAAACAAAATTTTTGTAGCAAGCTGATAGCATAGCTCTTAAAAACTAAGAATTATAAATATCTAGGATATCACACAAAAGTATAAATATAAATATTTAGACTCTTATTTTTAAGAATCTAGGTTTTAATATTTGCACATATTTAATATTGAACATTTTTAAACCTCTCATAGCATCTTCACAATTATTTTGGACTCATTCCTTTAACTAACTCTCGTAATAGTTATGTTGAATTTTTCTTTTACTTCCTGTTATAATAATTTCTTTATAATTTTTCATCGCTTTATCAATACATGTCTCAATTACAAGTTATCAATTGTGAAATAAATATACATGGTGATGAATTAACTGAGGGACCATGTTCTGATTAGCCATGCAGTTATTTGTTTGTCCAACTAAATTGTTTATAAAAACGTGTTTTTAATGTTACAGCAAACCGTTGTTACATATTATTCAGTTACAAATTTTATCATATTTTAATTATTTTTGCCTGTATAGAAGCGAGATTATGTTTATATTTATGTATGTAACATTAATATTTTAATTTTTAGTTATTAATTATGTTACAAATATTTGTAAATATGTAGTCCACAGGATAAATAAAATATTAATTATATGAAATTTAACCATTCGAAATGCTGCGGCTAGCTAGACTACTAACAGATTAAGTCCAAACAGCCGTTGAGGGCCATATTAAATTCCTGTCTCTGTAAAGAATCAAATCAATGCCACCTTATTGTAATAGTGTACTGTGTTGCAAGATGAGGGTATTTATTTAGCAACAGAAAAGTGGTTTGAATCTTTATTTTGCTTTGGTGTAGGACTAGTGTTGAAAAAATATACAGAGTTTATGTACTCGTTGACTAAAAAACCCTCTAAAGTTATCAGCGCTTTGCGTGAAAACCAGGCCACTCACAAGGCAAATTTCATATAAAATTATTTTACTTTCTATGCATTTTAAATGATTTCATCCCCTATCTATCTCATTAAAAAAAAAAAAACCTTTTATTCTTCTTACTTTTTATGTGGCAACTTTTCAGTAACTGTGCCCAAACGTTTAGTATGTATATATTTCTTAAAATGTCTTACATTATTTCTAAAAAATGGCTGGTCTATGATAGCGATGATGAATCTGTGCATCTACTTCCACAATATGAAACAATTTGGATAAACAATTTTGGAGAAATGGCGTAATTAGTTTAGAGGGTTTTCACACACTTGGAATGTCATTACCCTTGCGTTAATGTGGCTGTGAATCTTTACTGCCAGGTACACCGGCTCCAGTAACACTCGCTACATACGCTGGGCAATACTGGGGGTGTGCGGGCTCCATGACTGGGCCAGTTAGCCTCTAGTGGAGAATTGTATGCACTCTCCTGGCGTGTTTCACAACTAGACTGCAGCAGCCTCCGTATATACCCTGATTATTTTGTAGATTGCGTTGAAACTACTGCTGAAATGCTAATTATCAAAGCGTGGTTTTGAAGATTAAACTTGGCATAATAAGCCTATGTAAACTTATTGAGATTTAAATGTCCCGCATTCTAAAAAGAGCGTATTTTAAAGTGTGTTTTAGAACTAGTGAGAGCATACGTCTAATAATAAAAAGTCATAAAAAATGTTCTTGCCAGTGAAAACATTACTCCCATCATACCATTTGAAAGTATAACTATCATGTGTTTTTATAACACATAAAACAAAAAAATCGAGCAAAAATCACTCGATAGGTGTATTTTACAAAGTGCATTCACAGATCTTGTAAAGTGTAATATTTAAATATTTGTTAATAATTATTTGAGGGAGTGTGTTGTATTAATTAGGTGCAAAAATGAAGTGTGGACTGGGTGCCAACTTTTCAGTTGTTACTCAGAGAAGCACCGAGACTTGTTTACCCGTGCAGCTAATGGTGCAGTGTGGCATGTCCCCCATAGACTACTTTTATGTTGCAAGAGCTGTGTATGATGACCGATTCTTAGCCTATTGTTGTAGAAGTATTAAGGCTCGCCTTATGTTGGAAATATTACAGCATATTGGAATTGTTAAGGACCATTCCACATGCCAAACATGGAAATGATAGAAGAGAATACTAAAGTTGATTGTTGCGCTTGTTGACGGGTCCAGCTCCCATCGTGCTTGTTGAGGGGTTCAGCTACTGTCAAGCTCAGGTGATCCAATCGTGTGATAAAGCACCATGGAATTTTCAGTGGATTTATTGCCAATTGACAGGAAACACATTGCTAGAATGTAATGAATGTTATCTGGATCCTGGGATTCTCCCCTGCAGGTGGGATATATGGGCAAAACCCAACTCATTATTAAGAATCACTCTAAATGAAATTCCTGGGCACAAAGCCAGCATGGAGAGTTAGGCACTTCCCAGGGAGAAAAGCTATTCACATTAAGGTTCTAGAACTAAAGATGAATAATAATACAGGGTCATCGAGAAAGAATGGTACAATTTCAAAAAATCATAGCTTCAAAACTATTTGACCGATTTGATTGGTTCTTGCACCAAAATGTACTGAAAGAATCAAATTTTTGCTTGCTTTAAAATGTTTCTATGTGTGCTCCATTTATAGCAATTAATATATCCAGCCGATATTCAACCTCCATCCACGTATTCCGGGGCATTGTTGGCGCAATTGTCTGAATAGTAGCAGTGATTCTCTGATGCAAATGTTCCAAATCTGAAATCTTCACAGCGTTGACAATGTCCTTGACATATCCCTAAAAGAAAAAGTCTAGAAAGGTAAGATTTGTTCTTTTAGGAGGCGAAAGGATAGGGCCATCTCTCCCGATTCTACCATTTGAAAACCTTGCGCGTAGGGCATTGTGTACGGCTAGGCTCCAATGCGGCAGTCCACCATCTTGCTGGTAAATTCCACTGATTTCACTTTGTCATTCAATATCCTAAATCTGAGGGAACACGTATAACTCTAGCATGTCCAGATAAATGTTGCCTGTGATCGTTTTTTTGGCGAACACGAAAGGTCCTACAACTCGATCGTGAATCAATCCACAACACACATTCAGTTTGGGAGAATCGTAAATGTACTCATGAGTTGTGTTAGGTTGTTGTGATCCCCAAATTACATTGCCCAAGCACTACAGACTTGACCTCCGTGAATCACAGAACATACTGTGCTTTCTGCTGCACCGTCACCATCTCACTGGAGGGGTCGGCACAGATTTGCCAGATGGCGTGCTCACCCTTGCCGCAATCTCAAGGCCAGTGTGCGACTGCTGATACCCCTCCAAAACACTCGTCCTTCCACTACAATTTGGTGCAAGAATCAGCCAACTCCGTTGAATAGTTTTGTCATTATAAAGTTATGAAATAGTGCCATTCTTTTTCGATGGTCCTGTATAATGGGCACAATTTAAGATGAAGACCCCCGGGTGGTGAAACGCCATCCTACCTTGTACACCTTTGTAGTACTAGTGACTCTGGGTGTCAAAACATTGCCCAAGCTGTGGTAGACGAGCATGTCAAAAAAATTACAAATATTGTTTTTCAACAAATAATGATATAGCATTAAATCATGTAATAAAACAGTAATTAAATGAAATAAACATTATTAAGTTTATTGTTAGAGGTAGCGTTTGACCACAACAGCAAATCATAGTGTATTTATGATTGGCAATGAAGCATTTGTTTATTAAGTTGAAAAGTTTTTGTCTGCTACAGCCTAAAGAAGTAGACTTTTAATTCATTTTTTTCATCCAAATAATACGACACACGCCCTCAAATAATTATCAATGACTATTTAAATATGACACTTTACAAGATCTGCGAACCCACTTTCTTAACAACACTTGTTGCATGGTTATTGCTTAATTATTATTTTTTGCTTCATGTGTGATAAGAACATGCGATAGTAATACTTTCGAGTGGTATAATGGAAGTAATATTTTCACTGATGGGAACATTTTTTATGTTGTTTTATTATTAGGCGTATATTTGGACTAGTTACAAAGTATAATTTAAAATATGCTTATTCTAGGATGCAGTGCATTTAAAACTGCATAATTTAACATAGGCTTTTTACGCCAAGTTTACTCTTCAATACTACGCGTTGATAATTAGCATTTTAGCAGTAGTTCCAACGCAGTCTGCAAAATACTTGGGATGTACAGACAAGGTGAGATTTTAGTTAAGAAACGTGCCAGCAGAGTGAATGTTATGCTCCGTTAGATGTGAGCTGGCCCAGTTGAGGAGCCAGCACACCCCCAGTATTGCTAAGCATTCATAGTGGGTGTTACTGGAGCCTGTGTAACTGGGAGTAAAGACTCGCTGTCACACCAGCACGAGAAAATGACATTCCAAGTGCACAAAAGTCCTCTAAACTTATCTTTCCGTTTCTCCAGAACCGTTTATCCAAATAATTTCATATTGTGGAAGTTGACACACAGTTTCTACCTTGACATCACAGACCGGTGATTATTAAAAATAACCTAAGGCAATTTAAGGACAAATCATATACAAAACATTTGCGTACAAATCCTGAAAAGTTGCCATCTAAAAAGTAAGAAGTATAAAAGTTTTTTTTTAAATCGAGATAGATAGGGTATGAATTTGTTTGTAATGTACAGAAAATAATTTAGTTTTACAGTAAATTTACCTTGCGAGTCTCCTGGTTTTCACGCAATGGGCTGATATGTGTTGAGGAATTTTTAGTCAGCATAGTACATAATCTCTGTATATTTATTCAACACTAGTCCTACACCAAAGTAAAATAATGATCCGGATCATGTTTCTCTTGCTAAATTACTAGCCTCGTCTAGCGACACAGTACACTATCACAATCAGTTGGTGTGGGTTTGCTTCTCTGCAGGGACGTGAATTTGAAAAGTTACTCAATGACTTATTCGATTAAAACCGATTAGTAGTCTAGCTGTAATGTAATTTTGTAAGCATGCGTTTTGATAACTGCAGCATTTCAAGTGGTTAAATTTTATAATGAATATTTTATTTATCCTGCGGACTATATATTAAATTAACTAATGTATCATAATTAATATTTAAAAATTCAAATATTAAAACTACATATGAGTATAAACATAATCTGGCTTCTACACAGACAAAAAATAATTGAAATATGATACAATTTGTAACTGAATAATATGTATTAACAGTTCACAGTCGCACAAAAAAAAACTGTTTTTATAAATAATTTGGTTGGAAAAAACAACTTTATGGCTAAGCGGAACATGATCACTCAATTAATTGATCACTGTATATGTTTACTTTGAAAAATTACTTATAATTTTGACATGTTTAATTAATGCAATAAAAATTGATATAGAAATAATTTTAATGGGAAGTAAAAGAAAAACCCAATAATATTATTTCAAAAGAATGAGTTAAAGGAGCGAATTCAAAATAACTATAAAGATGTTAAATGAGAGGTTTAGAAATGTTCAATGGGCAAATCTTATAACCTAAATTTCAAAAAACACGAGTTTAAGTATTTATATTTATAGGTATGTGTGAAATATTAGGTATTATTAATATTATTATTAATAATAATAATAATTATTATTATTAATATTATTATTAATAATAATAATTATTATTATTATCATTAGTTTTTAAGAGATTTGCTTTCTGCTTGCTACAATTTTTTTTTTCGGTGTAAATTTTATGCATGGCTATAAGCAGTGAAGAAGCTAATAACAGACTCATACTTTCCTATGGAAAACCACATTTGTAGGTATTTTTTTCTAGTGGTTACTGTAGCCATACACACAGAATGAAATCACCACTTGCGGAGACCTTTGTGGAAACACTCTTGCAGGGCGGCGCTCCAAAAAGTTACTCGGAGAGTAACAGCTGAGGAAAGCAAAAGTGAACATAGTTTTCAAAAGAGCATAATGTAAATAGTATTCTGTTTTTACAAATATGTACTGATTAAGCAGCCAATGTAAATTCCGAAAGATATTTATCCTCTTACCCAAATTCTCTCTTTTTCAATATATTAGTTATATACATTAACAGCTTTACTGGTGATTAATTAATCCTAAACATTATATCTACAAAATAACCTTTATAAAAGTTAACTTTGAAATAAAAATACAAATTTTATCACTCATTTGTAATATTTCAGGGTGTGTGTGTAAACAGAATGTCCATATTTATTTTCAATTAGTTGAGTTCTACTAAATTTTACATGATTTTAAGTTTACCCTTTGTTACTTGCTGAAATAATGTGTGTAGAAGTTTAAATTGGGCAAGATGCTCAGAGTAATTATTCCGCAGTTTTGGGACACTGTTGTGAGTGTGTAAAACATTTACTTAGTGTTTTAGGACAGCCAAAAAGAAAAGTTTACTCACAAAGTAATGTTTTGGGTTGCCGCCCTATTGGCAAATATGCTCTCCTCTGCTCCTCTTTCAATCGTTTTCTCCCCAAACTGACTTCACCCCACCCCGATTAGCGTCTCTCCAAATATTTACTGTACACAATCTTATTGGTGGTGATGTAGTTAGCAGAAACGTTTTCTTAACCCAAAATGAGTAGAAAAACTTACTGCCACATTTAGAATAGGTAAAAGTAGAACGGCGTAACAATTTCTTTATCATGGTGAAAATGAAACGCCACACACACAAAAATACTGTTTAGAAAATATAACCGAACAAAAACAAAGAACATGTATTTTAAAATACATAATTTAATAAGTCTGAAATGTCGTGATGCCCTTTCCGGAGTTCTTTTTTTTTTTTTTTTTCCCCTCCATAGTTACACTGGACGTTATTTCTGTGGCTGTATGTGTTGGTGGTGTGTACTGGTTTTTGTGTGTTGAATTATGTATGTAAACATGTCGGAAAAATAAGAAAGTGTTTTTACTGACCAACCAAGACTACACTTGCTACTCCTAGGCAGTCTTGCAAGTCAGTAAAAATTTAAACAAAAAATATTTAAATAGGCTACAAATATGTATAATTATACACTCATCATGTATACATAGCATATGACAATGCTCATTTAGTAGTTTGCCGTAAAAGGGACTAATTAAAATGTCAAGGGGCCAGAAGACTATTACGAATGCACTCAAATCAGACTTAACCACTGCTGCATAGAATGAGGAATATGAATCATGTCTAGTTTTAAGCTCTGCCACCTTTATCATGACACTTTGATCTCTTGGTTAATGTACGTGACTATATAGTTTTCTTGCACCTTAGGCGTAAAATGGGATACAAAAATAGCCTTCATGCAAGGTCAGGCTGTCTTCGAATTGGTTTTATGTTGACATTATTTCTTAAACCCAGCTGGATCTGCATCCTGGGAGCTGCCGGCCTGGTTGCGGACATACCGCTTGCACTTCTGATCAATAATAATAATGTGGGTGTGAGAGGGGGCAACACTTGTCTGAAAGTTCATTTGTCTGACATGAGACAGACCACTTGTCCGAAATGGCCAGTTGTCTGATAGCTCTTGGTCCTTCCGCGGTGGGGAAGGGTCGTTAGACTAGGTTAGGTTAGTGTTCATTCTTCGCTACAGTTGAACTGTTTGCAGGGCTTGTTATTGGTGGACTATGTGAGAAACTCCTCCTTCATGGAAGGAGAAATAGCTTTTGGAGAAATGAACCTTCGGACAGTTGGTGTACACTTGGGGGTTGATTCTGAGAGATCACCCTCCGTGTGACGGACTTTTGATTTGGGGGCCCGTAGGCATCCGTCGTCCCCTGATGAGGTGAGGTCCCAAATGAGAACCCGCAGACCAGCGGCTTCGTCCAACACGATTCCTGCATATGAAAATTCGCTGTGACCAGGCTGAAAATAGAGCCCTGATCACCATGTTGGGAGGCAAACACGCTAGCTGCTACACCAACTGCAGCCCAGTTATTGTTATTGAGAGGGTTTATTTACGTACCCCGATTTTATGCCTGTGAAGGCTTAACAAAGGATGGCTAACAAACTAACTTAAACCTAGGTAAACGACTAGCCGGGATTCAAACCCAGAACCTCTCGAACGTAAGCCGGCGTGCTACCGGCAACGCCACAGAGGCCAGTGAAAACAGTGAAAATACAATAGAAATCGACATAAATTGGATGTTAGAAAACAACAAAAACCAATCAAATTCCCCTTCTCCTCCCTTCTGCTCCCACCATTATAAGAACAAAAACCAACATTAACTGGCCATTTCCAGAATTAAATACAACAGAAAAAATTACAACAGACTTACAACAGACTTGCAACAGAAAACAACAAAATTTGTCTTGTCTTATTTTCTGCAGGTTTCTGTTGTAAATTTTTTGTAAGATAACACCACTGTAAAAATAGCAGTACAACAAATTGAAAACTTACTTCGAAAACATATCTTAAACTGCAATAATTTTCATTATTTTTTCCTTTCTTCTTTTTGTACCAGTTGTGCCCTTTCGCCGCTCTGGGTTTCGGAGGTTGTTTCTTGCCTTGATAAGGAGCCATCGAAGATAATGCCGAATAATGAAAAATAATTGAATAGTAAGATACTATTTATTTAGTCTGCTATAATCATTTATTCAAGTCTATATATACCAGCTCTCCAGTCAACATTCAAACTGCACACTTCCCTGTAGTAACTATAAACTTCTCTCTTCCGTCATGCTGTAATAAAGGCAGGAAAGTGTTTCCTCATGGTATGGTAGAACAGCCATGCTCTGAGGTAGCGTCAAACGTTTGCACATCGTTCTGCGCACAACAGTGTTACCACTGACGAAAGATAAATTGGTCGGCCAGCTGTCCCTAGCAGCTGTATTTTTATTGCGCCAGCTACAAAAGACCGTGTTGTGTAACATTGCATAGAAATAAGTAGGTAACTATTGTAAGACTTCGCAATATTATACTATCTCAATAACCTCAAATGTTAATTTTCGTTCGAAAGAATGTACATTGACTGCATGGGAGTGGTGACTGCACACAGGCAACATGTTTAGAAAAATTTAAATTGACGAGAACATGTACAATACAAGCAGCTGAAAGGACTTGTATTTTTGGACCGGGAATAAATTTCTTTCGGCAAGAAGAGAATCCTACTCATTTTTTATTCATTCTGTCCAACCCCCGTAGTGTAATCGGCTACTCTCCAGACTGCGGTGCGAGGGGTTTCTGGTTCGAATCCAGGCTAGGGCATGGATGTTTATGTTGACCATTCATCTCGTTTTGCCTCACTCACTCACTTTATTTACTCTGTAGAAGATAATAACGAATGCACCTTGAAAGTCTATTACTTGAAGTATGTTGCAAAACAAAAACATTACATCATTACATACACATCTAAATGAACTGTCAGGGGTTTAATTAATGTTTCATGTAAAAAATTACAGAATTCCATTTACAGTATTAGCCTATGCACATTTATGTATTTACTGCAGTTATCGCCGGCCTCTGTGGCATATTTGGTAGCACACCGGCTTACGGTGCGAGAGGTCCTGGGTTCGAATCCTGCTAAGGACATGGACTTTTGTGTCATTTACCTAGGTTTAAGTTAGTTTGTAAGCCATCCCTTGTTAAGCCTCAACAGGCGTAAAATCAGGGGGCATAAATAAACCCTCTCAATAACAATAACTGAAGTTATCGCTACAATATTTAAGAACAAAAAATGTGCTGACAATTTCTTATATTAAAAAAAAATCAACCTATATGCCGAAATTGATTAAAGTAGGCCTGAAAATATTTAGCTCCGTGATAAACTATTACTACCAACAGAAAAGCGTGAATTTGCTATTATATGAATCTTTATTAAGGTACCTATAATCTTTATCATCCTAGCCAAATGTCATTTTAATATGTATTACCTAAGCTAATACTGTATGTAAAAGGATATTAATCCAGTGGTGCTGTGGAACGAATTAAATTTTTATATTGTACATTTTTTTAATTGGAAAGAGCTCTAAATGTTTAACTTTCCCATGCTAAAGAATTTTGTTTGTCAACTAAAAGGCAATTACTAACATATGCACTCGTCGTACTGTAAAGTATACTTATTTGCAGCAAGCCTGGTCGTGGGAAATAACTTAATTCCCTGTGTTAATCTGAAGAACAAATAATAAGATAATTAAGGAAATGTATACATTGCAATAGCTACTATACTACAGGCTGTTTTCCTAAACAGCAAAATAATATGCTCTGGTGAGAGGAAATCCTGCCAGTGAAGAGGGGAGGGAGATTTTTGTAAAGGGGGAGTTACGGGTGATTCATGGGCCCGCGCCGTGGGGCTGCTTCGTACACTATCGACCGAGAAAACAAGTTTTGATAACGCTGCTTTTGTCTGTGTAAAACATTGTCTTAGTATAATAACATTTCTGCGTAAAGTATCAAAGGTAATCGAACAAAATTTGCATACTAGTTTTATTTATATTATATCCAACAATGGAAGTTTTTCTATAGCCATGCAAACAAAGTTAGGATGTGATTTAAGTCATCAAACTCTCATAAATTTTGTACATATTTACACTGTGGTAATTTTATTAATATCATAGCAAGGAAAATGAAATTTGGTTACTAAACAGTGTACACACTAAATAACTTAAAATTTTAAAATATTCCTATTTACGTTTACAACGCAAGCTTAAAATCTTCTTTCGAATTAACAAAATTTTGAAACTGATGCTGCTTTACTTCAATTATTAACTTTAAAAAATATTGTTATATCATACTAATCAATTCATTTCAGTATGCACTATTCAAATATAAAATTTAAAAAAATTACTTTGATTGGCCTTTACTTTTTAAAATGAGTGTGTATTTTTATAATTAGGAATAATTGTGTGTTAGATAAGATTAATGTGTATTAAATTGTGAAAACCTAAATATTAATGTTGTGCTTTCATCTCCACGATCATCAGGTATGAATCCACGTGCTGTTTTTTTTTTTATCTATGTTCTTTGGAAAAATTTGTTCCATGATGGTAATTTTGCTATGAATTATCAGCAGTTATAATTATAACATGAAAATAGCATTGTAGATACTGAATGTAGTTTTGCATATTGTTGGCTGGAAAATATGGTGTTTTATATGTGCAATGCAAAATTTGAAATAAAAAATTACATATATTAGGAAAATGGCTATTTCATTCTCATTATGAACAGAAAAGTAGTAGTTTTTTTTTTTTTTGTACTGTATCCTTTTCATTTTATTAATGTGTGTAAACATTCTTACTTTTTTTTTTAAACAAATGAAAAATATATTATAATTTATAATTATTTCCTATTGCAGGAAGTGTTCAATGATACAAAGGTGACCATCACAGGCTTGAACCCAGTAACAACATACAGGTTTCAAGTTTTTGCTGAAAATGGTGTCTCAGAACATATTCAAGATAGTGACTATGTGGACATCACTGTTACTACTGAGGCATCTGTTCCATCATCCGTCCTCAATTTTCGTGTTACATCAGTGAAGTCAACTGAAATTACTCTGTCTTGGGATTCACCTGCAACAAATGATGCAGCAGATATGGAAAACGATGTAGTAGAGATGTATGAGGTAAGTTGAAAAATGATGTATGTAAAATGCTCATTGCTTCATCAACATACTTATTGGTTCATTATAGAGTAATTTGTGTTCTGGTTGACTGTAGGTAACAATTAACCTCAGATTTGTCAATAATACAATTTTTGTGTTCATGATATTTTATATTTCATCTCTTTGAGATGAGTCGTCTCAAAATTGGAAATTTCTACCGCCCGACTCATTACTACACGATCGGACTACGTCCTGTCTTGGCTCGCTTGCCTGAGCTACACAGTAACGCCTGGCAAAAATTACTGCTTCTATTTAAAAACCCATGCTAAATCTCTGATGTGCCCTAAAATCTATGTGTTGTGTGCATGAAGAATGTTTTCTTCCCTACCTTATTAACTGCAACAACTTAAGTTCTGCCTTGAAACCTTGCTCACTGGCAAGGTAGGCGACAGCTGACCAGCGAGCAGCATAACCGTCCATGCCTGGCACACACGCCTCGTAGACTGACAAGCCGCTTCGGCTGGTTGCGGAAATTGTTGCCTAGCAGCACTGGTGTAATGGAAAGTTGTGGTAACGCAGCGTTTTGAATAAACTGCAGTACTCGGAGACTTCACTACAGTGCCAGAAGTGATATTTTTCCACCTGATTTATGAAAATTTTGAAATATGTAAACAGTTCCTAGTGATTTTATTGGTTGTAACTTTCAAATACTCCTAGCTTAGAGGGGGAGTATAACTGTAATTTATTGTATGTAAAGACCGGAGTTACACTGATTCGGGGAGAATGGCACCTCCTGGGTCTCAAAGACAGTTGAAGTTAAATATGAATTTATCACTGTAGCCATCCTTTAGGTCATTATGAGGAAAATAAGGGATGTTGTACATCCCTCAAATAGCTAGATAAATTTTCACGGCTTGACAGTATGGTTGGAATTGATCAAAGTCAGCCGTTTAAACGTAAAGAAATTGTTTGATCTTTCAGTGCAACTGAATTTAAGGAATAATTAACTGGTAAAAAGAAAAGTTAGCTTTAGCATTTGTGCAAAAATGTTCATGATACTTGTAAAATTCCCGATTAAGGAAAACGACTCTTCTAAAATACTCTGTCTAAGTTAAATGTTATTATATATATATGGCTTTTATTTTGTATGTTTTAAAAGTAAGCCATGAAGAAAACCAATGCTGTTTCCAAAACAGTCACTACTTTTGAAGGTGAAAAAGTTTAGAATTTAAAAAATGTTCAGAGTCAAGGTGTGATCCTTTTTAGAAATGTACTGAATTTGGAATTATGAGAAATACTCGAGTATTTTATACTGAGAATTTTAGGATGTTGCTAAGTATGTCAACATATATTTAATTCAAAATATATCTTATGGCTGGTAAATTTTATATGTATTTATAAGAACAGCCACATATACCATATCAATATTATTATTAAATATTGGGTTTAAAAGAGAAAGTGTATTTTTCTAGCTGTTTTAGTGTTATGTCTTAAGAGGTTTTTATGATATATATTATGAATCTGCCAAATTTCATGTTCATGCTATGGTTATGTTTTGAAAACTTTAAACAATAAAAGTAGGTAAGTGAATTGCAAAAGATTTCATGTTTTTTATTTGTAGGTATACATGCCAGATAGTTACTTTACAGTTATTCTTATTGGTCTGTAGTTTTTGAATGATGAGTTGATTTTATGCCCCTTTGCTCCACTCTTGAATAAAGGCCTAGCATCTTTCATTAAAACTATCAAAATATTTGCATATCTTTCAGATCTATTGCTAAGGTTAGATTAAACCTTGCAACTTTCTGGATGTATTTAGTCAGAAACATTTAAAAATAAGACTTCTAAGATTTAGGTGACAGAATGTCCCACAGCTGTTACTAAGAAAAATGTCTACTCTAAATTGACGAGCTTCAGAATGACAATGATGGAGATTCTAAGGACTGAAGTGAAAAATATATGAATGTAAAGTTTATTGCCATTATTGCCAATAATAGGAAAACTTTATTTAGTCAAGTGTGTATTCATTGATTGTGTTGCAATATATATTCATGTTCTATTAATGTAATGAAGGTTTTCAGAGTTAGTGGGTTAATGCCAACAATCTTTCAACATTGACGTAACAATATATCCTGCCCTCCAGACAGTCTTGTCACACCATGCTCCCAACACCACCTTGATCACACAAGTGTAGTGAATGACATAACATAGCCAGCTTGCCTTCCACCCCTCCTGGCAGGTTTGACTCATCCAACAAGGGGTGTGAGAAATTAGTGTGCGTGCAAACGGCAAAGTATGAAATGTTTGTCACCATGTTTTTGCATAGTGTAAAATGGTTTTAAAATAATTCAGTAGCAAAGGTGTAAAATGACTTGCTTTTCACACTAAAGACACTATAGTGGCTTTCCATTTGTCGTAAAGTATTTTTCATCCACATAAAGCCATTTGCACTTCACTTTTTAATATGTCATTAAGTGTTAAGTCATTATTTTATTGCATTTCATGTTATCAGAGGGTTATTTTTAATTTTTGTACATTTATAAAATGTTAATTGTGTGTTATTTGAGCAAGCTCAATAATTTTGGTGTCTGGCTAAAATGCCTCACCCCAGCCATGCACCAAGAGCCTGATGTCTGAGCCAGCAGTTCGCAGAGGCTGGCACATGTCGCTACACTGTGAGCACAGTTATTCTTTTAAAATTAATCATGTTAACGGCAATAGCATAAATCTTAGGACCTCTTCCGTTTAGTACCCGGAGATGACGCCTTTACCTTCCCTGGGAATATCATGACTCAGGGAAGCTTAATTTGCACATTGTCACACACACACTTAACATGTTTTTCGCTGCAAAGTCTACATTGGTGGACTCGGGCCAGGAACAGTTTCATTTGCAATTTCTTCATGTGCTACGGGAAGCACTGTATTCTTAGTGTGAGAAATGCACAGGGTTTGAACTACTTGTGTTTCTTATTTTGAGCACCACCTACCTGTATGCATTTAGGGGCATGAGACCCCGGTAACCTGCACCTAGGTAACATTTACTTTGGCCAGTGCTAAAATCTAAATTCATTTATATCTCAGGGTATTGTACGATCATATCAGGTGTGCAGGTAAGTGTTCAATAGGCTTGCAACAATTAGGCACAGGTTTTAAGGAATTAGGGGAGCAAAAATACTCCTCAATTTTCGGGACCCATGATCACCATAAATTCCACGAAGAGTAAGAATACGTCCTGGTGGTCGACCACACAACCCTGAGAAACAACACCATCATAATGTAATCATCCAATAGTGATGGCTTGCACCTGAGATGGGTAAGTCCACTCTGTGTCTCGCCCTTAATTCTCACATGTGTAACGTTCCTCTACCTAAGTGTATCCCAGCCACACAACACTTCAACATATGTTAACATGGTCCTATGTGGACATTCACTTTGTTCAGTTTTTATGAACTTGACGACGGCTAACAGCCAGTGGCGCTAGAGCCCATGATGGCGCTCACCACCCGCATGTGCGCAAAGAGGCCAATGTTGAACTTTCATATAAATGTTATTTTCAGTGTAAAATTTGTTCTATTGTCTTTGCAGTGTTTAATATGTCTTAAAATGTTTGTGTTTGTACTAATTTTAAATTGTTTGGTTATAAAATTCAAAGTGCCCGCTGCACCGAGATTAAGAACACCTAATATTCCGGCATAAACACCATCATAGACTCTAAAATAATATGAAAAATTCATAAGAAAATTATAGAAATGTAAAACAATGCTTAATTGAATTTTTGCCATTTTATTTTCAATAATTAAATATTTTACTTGGCGGGCATAGCACTTCTGTTTATGTGAACCCCGTAGGCGGCCATTGTAGGTCCATGCGACACTTGTATCTGGACAGTCTATCAAGGAGTGCTGGTGAGGTAAGACACTGTCACGTGCGCAATAAAACTTTTGTTCACAGATTTAGGTTTCCATAGTCAATTTAGTTTACCGGTTAACCTTTGCTTGCGTACGTTTTGCCAGACATTTTCCTCAATATTATGCTTCCACTTTAATTTCTTGCGCCCTTGCGGCAATTTGAACTTAATCGAGGAGGAGTAGAAATATGTCGGAGAGGTCACGCGACCCACGCAACTTGAATCAGGCGCCATCCGCCTATGTTAATGGCAGTTCATTGTAACTTCTGCATTATTGCTACACACAATTTTAAGGGCTTTATTTTTATGTATGTATTAGTGGCTAATTTTCGTGTTTGAATATTTTACGGCAACATCATGTATAACCATGTGGCCCGACCGACATAAAGTCGTTGTATACGTCATCGTTGCGTTTGAGAGCTTATTTATGTAACACCGTATGCGCAAAATTTTATCTCTAGGTTCTGTGTCAGTTTTATTCAGGGTTCAATGTATTTTTCACGTAAATTTATGCTTTTTGTACTTGGCCATGTGGTCACAGTGATGTTTGATTTTACCGCCATCAGGTGTGTTACACGCCTGTAACCACTGTAATCATAAAGAGAATAATTTTCTCAGCAAGAATAAGCTTTTGTCTGAATTTAGTTTGCAGTTTCCACGCAGAACTATTGCAATTTCACCTGCACTATGTGATCCGCTGTGAACTTGATCCAGCGGCATCCGCGCCATCTAAACTTGTTTTCACATGTGTGTGTTTATTGTGAATATTCATCTCATGTCCCATCTTGTTTCATGTATCATTCAAGGGTTTATGTAATTTTGTAATTGGTGTATGGTGCAATTATTCCCATCCTAGCCGGCTCTGTGTATAGGCAGTCACCACACTAACCACGTGCTGGAGGGCAAGCCCCGACGAGTTTGCATTAGTGATGCCGAGTAATCACACGTGTTAATATGTATTAAGGGTTTCATTTGTAATTCACCATGTCCTGTCTTCAGGGGAAAACCCTCAGTCCACCCTATCGGCTGTCGGCCCTCTTCCTTTGTGAAGGCTGTGCTTTCACGCATTTCGGTGAGATCATCCTTCTAGGCGAGCGCTAGATTAATTGTGGGCTGGGGGCACCCAAGCGGAATTGGATAGTCATGACTGAGATTATCAGAATTTCATTGGCATGTTGATGTGTACGCATAGTAACAATAAAAACAAGCCTTCAGTGAACTTACCTCTTTTATTCAGTAGTGACAGTGTCCTAGCCACATATATTTTTTAAGTGTTTTTCAGTGATGTTAAGTAAAAGTTTAGTATTGCTTACGTGTTTGTAAGCAGGCACGGGTAAGACAGATATACAGAACCCACAGCATCCCTGAGAACCCTGAGTCTCAATAGTGTGGTGGTTGGAAAGCACTGCTGGTGCCCAAATTACCAGTAAGTATTTGTGTCATCGTTCGTCTCCTGTCTCACCCGACGGTGTCAAACTAAACATGTCTATCCCATCAAAATCAGTGGATAAGTAGCTAGGCATGTATACTGAATGAGCAATATTTTGTAATACACGAGAGAATGGAGCAGAAAGTTAGCTGGCAGAAGAATTGATGTTAGTAATGAACATTACAGCGACTAACAGCCACTGCATCCATTGCTGTCTGTACAGATAGCATTGACTAAATGATTCAGGAGGATTCATTATTGACGTAAGCCTTTCATACAGCATTACTCACCACATAATTTGTGATGAGAGCCACTATTGCAAGATGTGTCCAAATGGCATTAGTATTTTAAAGGAGGAGGAAATGCCTACGTAGAGGCTATAACAATAGCTGACGAAACATGGATGCATTAATATTCTCCATTTTATATAACTTAGTAAATTTGACAGTTCTTGAAAAGAAATGTGGATGCAATGTGTCCCTCTGCCACATCTGTTTTGTTGGTGAAGAAAACAATCTTTATAAACAAACTAAGAATCCAATAGCAGGCATTAAATGACTGAAAACTTCAGTGCAGTACTTAGGCTGTTATCGCTGGTTGCCATTCCCAACTGTTTTGTTATGAACACATAATATACTAGTTAGTGTTCTGTTTATTTTATTGGTGGAGTGGGGAACTCTAGTATAACATCTTTCATGACACTTGATTGTTTTCCAGTTCTAATGCGAGAATGGTGGTTGGAATTTAACAATGTTTTAATGATGCAGTAAAATATTTTGTTTATACGAAAATAACATTCAGTTTACTATAACGCAAAGTTTCACCTTCATCGAAAAAACTAAACGTGATAAATGTGTCGCTGTTCATACCCAATCGAGAAATACTCAACACACAAAAATTTTTGGATTTTTTTATATAACAAACTACACGTAAAAATCATTAGTGTTTCGATAAACTAAATTAGAGTGAAACAGGTTTTTTAAAAGACCAAATACATTTCAAATATTCTAAGACCAATTAAAAAAAACATTATTTACAAAACACGCAACACAAACTTATTGTTTATTTAATAATTACTAAATATGTGGCAAACTTTGGATAATTACTTCGTTAAAATCACCTTTATCGGCCACTGATATGAAATAATTTGTTTACTGACTTACTCAATTAACAAAACACTTGAACTATTTATTGAAACCAACAAATTTAAACTGAACAACCTAAATGCTTTACGTTCATACTTAATGATAGTCAAAGAAAATGGTAGACCACAGCACACAACAAACTGTGTCACAAAGCGACAGACATGTGTCAATTCATTTCACTGAGGAGACTGTTCTGTAAAGGCACTCACGATGAACTACATTTAATGAAATACACAAATACAAAAATAATTAACAGCCTAAATAATGTATCGACACCACCAGCAAGGAATTATCTCGTATAGATAAATAAAGATGGAAGAGAGGCAACAATGGCAATGACATCTCACCGGACGGGTGGAGACTATAGACAAAGGAAATTGGTGGAGACCTTGAACATAACTGTAATATTCGCATACTCTACCATAATATTTCTGAACATTTTTCAAAATTGTACATTGGTCTATGAGCACAATTTTAACAGATAATGTTGAACAGCCAGCCTTACCATCTGCGTTTGCTACGTATTCATTATGCTACACCAGATGCATAGCACAGTTCTATCTAAACAGATTATAATGTTGTGAGGAGATAATAATGCTTTGGTTGATTTAATGGATTTGCATTTTTCTGGGGCTATACAAAACGTATCCTGTCCTGCCTAGCAAGCAAGGGAAGAGGATCTCCACAGAGCCAGCCTTGCCATCAGAGTTTGCTACGTATTCATTATGCTACACCAGTTGCATAGCACAGTTCTATTTTTTACTTTCCATCTTTATCTGGCTCATCATTTGTCCTGTGTGATTTAGCATCTCTGGTCATGCAAACATACTCTTGCATTGCTGTCTGCAAAAATGAGTCTGTATTAAAAAATGTACCCTTCATACTAGTGCACACTTTTCTGCATCCCGGCATCCTCTTGTGGATGCTTTTGACATTATGCTGACATTTGTTGTGTGCATCTGCATATTGCTACTGGCATCACTATTACTTTACCTCTGGTAACTGGAAGACTTCGCGCACAGTACAGAGCAACTTTGTGTTTGTCTTCTGCAAGATGTAGTCCTGCACTGTAACTTTTAGTTCTCTTTTATTATGTATATTAATCTTAAAATTATAGGAAATTGCCATAACACTTTGCTAGAACAACAAATTAAAAAGTTAAGTGCTACAAAATAAAACAGCACAACACTCCCTCTCTCAAACCAATTCACACCCGGGAATGGTTTCCAAATTACTAAGCCCTCACAAAAGTTCTGCAATCAAATTTCCCATTATTGTATATTAACTGAAACAACAAACCACTCATCTGAAAATACACTAATTAACCAGTAGTTCCATCTGGATGAGGAAATCACAGAGAAATAGTCGCTGGTGTTATAGGTTGTAACCAAACTCACAACTTGCTTGTAAGGCATCCAGGCCTAGAAAGTAAAAGTTGCTTGCGAAAATAGACAGTCGCCAGCCAGCGCTATCAGTACTATGGGTTGATAGGTTTGGTAACTCTTCTAAGATACCGAGAAATGAGGGTGACATCATGTGAATATGGAGCAAGGGAGGAATGTAAGGGCTGCATTGAAAGAAAAGTTAACAAAATATTTGTTTGTACAGGTGATGTATATATGGAAACTTGGAAAGAAAAAAAAATTTATTTGTTCATTTATCGAAATATACGCTTGAATTAGCAAAACCTTGTTTTTAAGCCAAAATAAATTAGACGGTCAAATGTTTTCTTGAATAAATTCTATTAGGCCACTCATTTCATTGCTTTTGTTCGAAAATACAGCTTGAGGGTCTATTTTATTTTTTGTGACAATTAGGATGTTAACACAGTTTATTAGTGCATATATTGATGGTTAGTAATGGTATAAAAATCATAATGAAGCAATTTCAACAGTAAACTAGAAAGTAAAGCTGTAGAAATTGATATATTTATTTGCAGATGTTTTATGGTATCTACAACATTTGTATTTAAACTTTCTCATTTCATCACAGTTAATTTTAACTGAGGTTGCTAGGGCCTTGCACTGCGGTGCAAGCGATGTAGGTTCGAATCTCTGTTGTGCTTCCAGATATTTTTCTACTAATCGAAACTGTTTAATTTATGTACAGCTGAACAAATGTTAAGTTGCGGCAACCAAATAAGAATAGCAAAATAATTTTATTTTAACAACAATATATTTCATTGCGCCTATACAAACAAATAATTGGTTTATGCCAAACAAACTTTGCTTGATTCAAAAAAAAATTTCTCAGTATAGGTCTATGGCTATAGCCTGATACAAACCCAGCCGCATGATTCCCACATAGTCGAATGCGGAAGTGAACCCTCCTGGTTGAATTACAAGGGAAGGGGGACATGACATGCTTTTCTGCTGCACCCCATCTCTACTAGGACAACACGATCAGACATTTACAATATCAGTAAACGCATGCATGCACACACGTGCATACGCATGCATACACAGAGCCCATAATCATCTGCCTTTTCTTTTTATGCCGGGAAAGATAACCACGACATTGAAATTAAGCCAACATTGCACAGGTTTACTTTATTTTTTTAGAATCCTGTATGCAAAAAAAAACTATTGTGAACACACTTATTTGTAGTCTTGATATTTTGTGAATATATTTTAAACATATACAATTAGTTGTGCAATGTAAAAGATGCACACTTGTGTTCCCATGAATTTTTAATATAGAAGTGGAACTAAAAACTATAGTGTCATACGTGGGATTGAAGTTGCCAACTATTGTAGTCTGCTGTTTTGTCGTATTTGTGTTAAACTGCATCCAGTCTCCTATTTCATTTTTAAAATTATTTTCTGTTTCATGCATAACTGCTCCCTCGGCCAAGGGTCCACGTAGGGATGTAATCAAAGATAGTATAAAATAGTAAGGTTCACTACATTTAAATGCCAGAGCCATTTGAGATACAAGTGGCGTGTATGGTATGCCACATCAGCTATCTCCCCGATAGCTGATGTGGCAACATCGCGAGTGGCGGTACTTACTGACCAAGTGACTACACATCGGCGCGCCACAGTAGTGCCGAACAGAAAATTTGTTATGACTGCGCTGCCTATCAGAATTAAAGTGGCGGTACATATGCTGGTATGCCGTTAAGCCTTAAAACGGGAATTACAGTAGCATAACACCAAGAATCACAAACACATAAACGGCCACAGATATGATACTAAGAACATTTTCAGGAATCGCACATAGTAGGTGGAGAACATCATGGAAGTCAATGCCATGTGATTGGGAAGCAAGAAAGATGAGGTGATTTTGAAAATTGTAGAGAGGTCAGGTTAACATTTAACTTAGGAATGTGAATTATGGGCAAGGATAGCTGAAAATGAATAACAGAATTTACTGCGCCAAAAGTTTTGAATAACTTGCTGTGTCACAATGAGTGACATTGTAAATTAAAACCTGTAAGTGGAATCATATATGTAAAGAGAAGGTTTACCAAGAACCCAATTAAATTCACAATTATTAACATGAGAATCAAAAAATGGGAGAACTGTAGGACATAATGTGACTCAATGCATTTTATAAGCAGACAAAGAATTAGCATAAACAGGTGCAAAATTTTTTGTGTCCAAACTGACAATTAAGTATTCATTCAGAGTCAATAATAAATATCTATTGAGATTTGGAACCAAAATTGGAACTGTGAAAATTTGGTAGCATTCTTCAGTGTGTATTTATAAACTGTTTGCCTTAATGTTTCACCGGCTTGCTTGTCTAGCAAAAATAATATAATTTTTGTGTGAAATTACTGCTTCCTGTATTTTCGGTGTCCTATGTATCTAATAGCAGTGGTAATTCAATAAATTAAAAATATTGGCAAACACTCGCACGAAGTTGTATTGTTATATTCATGCACCAGTAGTAACAAAACAACAGTGTGCATGCCAACATGTTAAAAAAAAAAGGCGTGGAGTTTGTGAGTTGTGGATAAACGAGGGTCTTTTGGGAGTATTTGAAGTGTGATTTGCCCGATATATGTCGGCTTTAGTTTGTCTTAATGGTCTGTTACACATACATAGTAGCTGTAAGATGTGTTAAAACCATAAAACAATACGTCCAAGTATTCATTATGCATATTCTGAGCAGTTTCCATTCATTCTGAAATCGGAGAAAGGTGAAGAATATACGTTTTGTAGTGTGTGTCGTGACACAACTATTTGTCATGGTGGGAGAAGTGACATTATAAATCATGTTAATAGTGCATTTTTTTTTCAAACAATTACCAGATTTTTTTGTAATCATATGCTAAATTTTGTAACTCACGCAATGTGCGGAAAGTGTTGGAATATTTGGTAATCTAGCTGAATTTAATAAGAAAAGTAATATACATGTCCGGCTACATGTAATATTGTGTGCTCAGTTGATACATGAAACTCAGAAGTATGGATTGTTTCATCTAGAAATAATTATGTTGATTTATTATTAAAATGTAAATCAATAATTTCGAATTTTCATAACAATACCGGTAACAGCTCAAGAACAAGAAAAAATTTATATAAAATGCTGTGACCCAATTATGCACTATTTTAAGCATTCTTCACTCTTCTGGATTTCAAACTTTACAATTTGGCAGGTCTGAGGTATCCTTAAAATTTGCTTGTACAGATGTAAAATTTTAAAATATGCTGGTCTTATATTAACTGAAATTACTTCAAATCTTATATATTTATGTCTCTGGAACAATTTTTTTCTACACTTATTGAATGTGTCATATGGAACACCATTGTGATGTTATACAGGTACCCTTTTTATAAGTTATCCTGCTTGATAAGCCAAAATTTGTCAAGTTTTTAAAAAAGTCTTAACAGGTTTTCACTGTAATAAATCTGGATAACAGTTACATTTTAATAAATGTAACATTAGTTGTTTCTTTTATCAGTGGGACCCCAGGGTATCTTTATTTTATATTTAAATATTAAAAAAAAAAATCCCACATTAACCACAATTTATGAAATATTAGGTTTATTAAAAGGTCGATCAGTATGGCATACACATACATTGTGTACAATATCAATTGAGTTTGCTGGATTATATCTGTCAGGTTTGTTGGCCAACTGGTGAAACTGGCAGAATTCCGAAGCAGAAAGTAGTTACGAGAGGGACGTGTTGGGTAATGGTGTTACAGGGTTACACCTGATCTGACTTCTTTCCTTCGGACTTCTATAGCCAGAAGGCCCAGGGACAGCAACCTGAAATCCATGACTCCCGTGAACCACACTTTAATGAAAACAAATTAATTTTATATAAATAAGGAAACAGTACATGAAAAACAAACACCGAACCATCATATTGCCTACCAAAACCAGTATCATTTAATAATATTATACAAAATAATTCCATCAGTTTGCAGCTGCAGAATTTTGTCTTTTTACATGGCTGATAAAATCTCCAAAAAACACCATGAAAGACTAATTCAGCGAATTCTAAAATCGGCTCAGCTATTTCCAAGACAGTCAATAAAATTGCATGCGCTTGTCAATTATAGCTACAGAGTGATCAAAATTACAATCATTGTGTGGTGAAATGAACATAGAACATAGCAAAATTATACATGAATAAAATTTCTTGTTAATTAAGTATATATATATATTTAAATAATTCTACTTAAAATAATCTTACACTTAATTATGGCAATGCAACCTTGATTTTTAGTGTAGATAGCAGATATAAAGTGCCAACTGAAAAGTCATAATTTATGTTTACCATAATGAAACCGAGGGACCAAATTTTACAAATTAAATTGCAGAATCTTCCGTCATGTATTTTACTTGAAGAAACACATATTTACTTTTTTTTTTTTTTTTTTAATTTTAACATTTAATTTGCATATTAGTGAATGCAATTATGGAGTGACAAAATATTTTTTAATGATTATTTACTCTTACACAATAGATGGCATATGGCAGTAAAAATCAGGATTAAAGCTTTGCCTTTAAAAAAGAATAACACCATACAGTAAGGGAAAAAAATGTTATACCAAACAAGGTGTGCCAAAAATTAATTCTATACGCGACAAGACAGATTGGGTGTAAATTTATCCTGCACCCATTTGAAAAGTTTTAGAAATAAAATGATTGATAATCAAAACTTATCATTTTGGACTTAAAAAAATTATGCTCCAGGAATAAATCCTATATACAAACCTGCATGGACAAAAATCCACCTTTGGACTGCTCTGTCGTCGTTCAGCACATGTGGAGTTTCTGGATCTTGCAAACATTTGCTGACAGTGTTTGCTGCATGTATCCATATTTCATCAACAAATAAACAGGCAGTTTTCTCTCTCCAAAAATACGTTTCCCCTCCAAGCAATCTGATCTCTTCGTCAGTAAAAGTTTCAAATTTTTGCACTTCTTGAACCTGAAGACAATGGTCTTTATTATTTCTGCCAAGTTTCTTTGCTGCTACAAAAATTAATTTCCTTTCACAGTATTCGACAATAACTTTTTTAAAGTATACACTTTGCCTCTGTGAGCATAAAAGTTTTGAATTGTAGCATCAAACAATGCACAAATAAAATTCATGACTAGTTTTCTGCAACTCGTCTTTAATATTTTCCTCATGTGTACAAAATGTTTTTTATCTTTTAATTTTGCTACATTTAATTCCATGTGTATTTTATGTATTGTAACCACCGATTTCCCTGTCGCAGCGGCTGCTGGGTTCGTGGCAATTTCAATAGGATTTGTATGTCTTCAAGTAAACTTTTGTGTTATCAAAAACCGCAATTATGTTGCCAATAATTTTCCAGCCTTTACTGTGAAATATAACACTTTTTTACTTAAGTGTGCCATTACTTGTTATTTAATGTCTACAAGACCGATGTGTTCACTTTACAAGCACACAGACTATACAGTAGATATTGGTGACAATGTTTCTTTCGTGTGGTTGGCTCGCTAGACCTTGTCCCCCTACCTCCTTGAGTAAGATCAAGAACCATGACTGCATTCTTTCCAGATATTTTCTTGACATTGCTGAGTTAAAAGTTGTGAATTCAGCAGAAATAAATTCTTCAGTACACTTTATTATAGCTTGGAGAACAAAAAAAGAAAACTATATGGTTTGTTGTGAAATGTGAAACGGAAAACATTAGAACTTAATGTAGGGATAAAGCTAAATGCTGGGGAAAGTATATTTTCAGAACAACAACAGTTGTAGGAGCTCTTAACTTTTTCTATCTAAAGATAGTAGATAAACTAATAAACAAAGCCAGTAATAATAAGAATCTTTTTTCATTTATACAGAACAAAGAAACGTTATAACCACAATTATCTTGTGGTTGTGATGGTTTAAGTTGTAAATTAAGCAGTGTGTATCTGAATTCAGTGCTCCCTTAAACATCTTTAACACTAGGATATCCCCAGATAGATTCGACTGGGCATCTGTCATATATTTATTAAAGAAAGGTGATGGTCAATGTAGCCAATTACAGATCCTTTTCACTACTGACTACTTTCTAAAAAGTGGTTGAGAAACTAATTTAAAATTTACAGTTGTATCTTTTTGAAAACACGTTATCTCAACTTTTCATTTCTGCTTCAGGCTTCAGAAAAAGTACTTCCACAAGTGAAGCAATATACAAATTGACTACCAGTATCACACCAAAAATATGAGTGTTTGCGACCTAACCAAAGCCTTTGACTGCAGAAATAATTATGCACTTATAGAAAAACTAACATTTTTATTCATTCAGTATGAACTGTACAACCTTGTATTCATATCTGTCAGACAAACAGCAAGAAGTTTGTATTAAAGACGATATTGTCCAGATATATTTTAAACGAGGAAAAATAAAGCTTGGTCTACACTAAGGCTCAATTATTGGACCCCTGCTGTTTCTTGCTTTGTATTGGCACAGGATAGTGTCCTGCTTATGACTAGATTATCGGTCCCACCATGTGTCCCTAACTGCCCCACGTATTTCAACACCCTTGGAATAGTCCGGTGAGTGTCTCAAACAAGTGCAGTGCAAGTGCAGTGTCTGTGTTTGCATACCTTCCCCCAACCCGGTTAGTAGACTTGGCCGAGGAGGTATGGAAAATTCTCCCGCACCCAGAGAAAGCGTTATTAAAGGTTTTCCAATGTATTTTGTAGGGTGTTATATTGAATTTATAAATACAGTAAAATAATGAAACATAAAGATGTGCATTTTGCATGCGGGATGCCCCTAGCAAACTAAGCATTTTCTTTGTTTTACTAATTTAGTAATGTGCAAAAGAGATTTCACTTTTTGTATTTTTAAATATTTTTATCAAGAGTTTTTGTGTCAAATTGTCATTTGTTACTTGCAGTGTCTTATCAAATTATGTTTGCAGCTAACTAAATGGTGATTTGTGTGATTTGCATAGTTTTGGTGCATGGCCGACTGCAGAGCACTCTGTCGCATGCTGCTTGCCATTCAGTCAGAACTTGAAGCACGCACACGTAACACATGCTCTGGGCACCTTCACCGGTTTTTACCAATCACTTCATGTTCAATAATATAATATTTCTGGAACCATTTGTCTTTTGTACCAGGAGATGCCTCCTCACCTTCTCCAGGAATGGCATTACCTTGTGATTGCTGTAATTTACAAACTTTCACACATGTATGGCTGCAAATCCAGGTCTTTTTTCATATAGCTTACCTGGCGGGCTTAGGACCAGGGATTGCGTACTTTATTTTACGTATGTGAATGTAATCAACACAGAAAAAAAGTGTGTGTATCTCTCTCTCTCTTTATCTTTCTATCTCTTTCTATCTCTTTCTATCTCTTTCTATCTCTTTCTTTCTCTTTCTCTATCTCTCTCTTTCTCTATCTCTCTCTATCTCTCTCTATCTCTCTCTATCTCTCTCTCTATCTATCTCTCTCTCTCTATCTCTCTCTCTATCTATCTATCTATCTATCTATCTATCTATCGATCTATCGATCTATCGATCTATCGATCTCCAGCGTGTATTTTTCCATTGTCACCTTTAGGGGAACAGTACTCCAGTAACCTGCCGCTTCAATATGTCTGTAATGTAGCACAATCAAATGCCACTTTGGAGATAAGTATCTGTCCAAGTGATAGGCCATACGACCCTGGTATCAACCACCGCTGTCTTAGCTCTGCCATCATCATCATCATCCAGCAATGACTGGCACCTGTCTGGTAACCTACATCTTTCCCAAGATTTTAAATTTCCTTTTTTTTTCGTCTAACTATTTCTTTACCACACAGGTCCTAGCCATCCAACAGGCCAAGTGGAGGCAATGTAAACAGTTTAGCTAGCTTCCTTAATCAAAGTACCACTCCTCTTCTGTTTGAAGTTGATGCCAACATCTTAGTCACTAGAAAGTCACAGGAAGAACTAGGTCAATTAGTCAGCACTACATTCATGGAATTAAATGCATAATTTAAAGCCAACTGATTAAATAATAACATCAAAAAGACACATTTCGTCTAGTTTCTTATAAAAAATAGGAGACAAATAGAGTTAAGTGTTCACCATGGTGAAGAAGTCAGTGAAACGAATTACACCAAATTTCTTGGGTTACAGATAGATTATCATTTCAACTGGAAATCTGATACTGTAAAAAATTTTCCAAAATTCAGTAATGCTTGTTATGCCCTGGACAATATTCAAAAATTGGATATGGCTGTATTGGAGACACTGCCATTTGTTTTGGGTGAATATATCTATAGTCCATTCCTGATTGGAAGTGACTTATGAACCTTTGAAAATACACCCTAGCCATTAGCTGCATGCATACCTAGTAAAAAAAGTTGCGGGTGCTGTACCCACACCAGGACCTGCAACTTTTTTTTTTACTAGCAATGCATGCAGCTAATGGCTAGGGCGTTTTTTCAAAGGTTCATAAGTCTCTTCCAATGAGGAATGGACTCTACATTGATGCGCTCTGATGCCTTTAATGTTTATTTTATGTTCTCGGCACTGCTTCACTCGAACATATGGGGTTTTTATGGTTATCACTGGATTGCTTTTGAGATGCTCTTTCCAACCATTTACAATTTCTGTTTTTTAAACTTGGCTTCTTGACAAATATTGACCGAAAGTGTTAAGTTTTCTTAATTTTTTACATTAAACTCTTACAACTTCACCATAACCATGCCACAAATGTTTTTATACATGCAATTGAGTGCTCTTGACGAGAGCTGTCAATTGAATCTTAAACGAGCGTTGTAACTTTTCCTAGTCAGAAGTTATACTATGTGGAAGTTATGAGATGCTGTGAAACAAACTCAAAATTGTGGTGTCTACTCCCCGCTGCACACGATGCTTCGCAGTCCTCACTCAACTTAACATATTCTTTGATCCTTGGCAATCTAGTGGTGTAATTCAAATTTGACTGTAGACGATAGATTCGGAGCTGCAATGCCAAACTGTATCCCCAGATTTTATCATCTGAGTTTCTGGATTGCCTCCCGTAATGGTTGCGAATTTAAATATGTATTCACCTCAAAAATTTTAAGCTGAGAAACAGCAATAATGGGTTACTTTGCATATTTTCACTCCCTCATGACATACGGTATAATTTTAGAGGGAATTCATTGTGGAATAACTAAATATATGTTTTCGTGTCCTTATTGTGTAGCATATGCAATTTGACTTGTCTTATGTATTTGTACAAATCATACACACTCAAATATATACTGGACCCAATAAACTAAACCAAGGTCATGCATATTACTCCATTTAACTTATGCTATATATAGACACCAAACATTATGCAGCTCAAAACAAGCACTAAATTTGTTACTTGAAAGAAATGGTTTTTATTTTTATTAGCATTTGAATATATTTGTGCAATTATCGTATAATTGTGTATGTTATAAAGGGAAATACAATACTGTTATGATAAACATTGCAGTGACTGTATAAAAATGTATAAATCTAAAGTTGCCATCAAATTTATTATTCTTTGTCACCATTAGTGCAAGTACTGAAACACATTTAAAGACAGTTTTTTTTATAGGTTGATTACAAAAGTACTTATTTAACTGTGAACCATTTGTAGTTAGTAGTAATATATTCTTTCGTCTTCATTTGTATTGCAGGTTCGTTATTTTGTACGTCATGATGATTTAAATTCTACTAGTGTGCTTACATCAGAGCAACAGACAACTTTTGGTAAACTTCGTCAGCACACAGAATATGGTTTCCAAGTTCGTGCCAAGACCACGCATGGATGGGGAGAGTTCAGTGCACCTATTTTTAAGACTACTGGCCAGGTTTTAGGCACAGGTAATTTGTATGAACCTCATTTACATTGACTTATTAACCTACATTTAAGAATGTTAAGTTATTATACTGTTAATTTCTCCTTAAACTTTGCTATTATGTAATTCATGAGTTTTAATAACTGTAGTAAATTGTTGATTGATACGAAAACTGTGTCAGTGTACAGCCACATTTCACTCTGTTACAGTGTAGGCAAAACTTTTTTGTGTATTTACTTAGCTCAGTTTTCGCAGTATATAATCATATTTATGTGCAGCAAGAGGTGTCTCATATTTAGTGATGTGTAATAATTGTTAGGGAGTCAAACAAGGTATCTCATATTTTCATGTACAGTGAAGACTCTGTTTATCGGACTAATTGGGGGGAGGTATAATCCAGTAAACCAGTAAGTCAGGTAAATAGCAAATTAACAACAAAATCTACAGGTATGAATATTCAGTAGCTCACTTTAGCATTGTTTTCAACATGGCGAAGATGTTTGTGCAGCCAGGAGGACCGATAAGCCGCAAGTATTTGTGGTAATTTACTACATACTATTAGCTGTCAAGGGAAAGGAAGAAACAATGTGAGCTTATATAGTAAACATTTTCTGGGTCTCTGCTGAGTAGTATATATTTACGGCAAGGATGTCTAGCACTGCGGTGTGTGTGGTGGTTTTTTTTTTTTTTTTTTTTTTTTTTGTCTCCGACTTGTTCAAGATTTCCACTTCTGTACCTTTCTCTGCTTCATTTTTGTAACTTCCACAGTCTTAGATGATAATCTGGAAATGGAAATAGGCAGCATACCATCCCTTCCCCTGTTGTGAACATGTGTGTGTGGCAGTTAAATTCTATATTTACTCATGTACCACTTGCACATTTTTTCTCAGAAATGAGAAAAGTACAGGTCCTGGTCACCATTTCGCAGAAAAATTACTATAATAGGCATACTGTATATGCACGTATAAGCTCCAACTATATGTGCTTACCTTGATGTTCAGGTTGTCTTATCGGTAGCCCATCTGCTACAAATTGTTTTTATCAAGCCTCAGTCAGCTTAAAATGCATCACAACAGGCAGACATTCTGTCTGTATCATTGCTCTGTTTAGAATTCATTTTAAGCACCTTTTCCACAATTCAATAAATTGTGGCATTTCTAGTGCTGTGATATGGCCTGTATCCATGCCACTGAAACACCTGCTACTAGTTTTTCCTGAGGGGAAAGCCATTTCACACAACAAGCATGCACAATCATTAACTTAAATGCAGGATTAACTATAATAAGTCGCATGTGATATTTCCCTAAAAATTTAGACTATTATACACTTGAGCAACACCAAGCTCAATGACCAAAAAACCACACCGTTGCACAATTCTAAAAATAACTTGCTTCCCTCTGTTTTCCAAGTAAGCGTGCTTATCTTGCCAGTGTACAATAATGCATTTCAGGTCCTACAAGCAGCAAGTAGACACATTGATAAAAACCATTTACATTGTAGAATAGAGTCCTGTACATACTTCATGATTTCAAAGAGCAAAGCAAGAATATACTTAAAAATAAATTTCACTTTCAAAAAGTGTTAATGTTGAAATAAAGCAACTGCCTATGGAGCACTGCAACTGACTACTGACACGTGTCGGGTTAAGTGGCAGTTGGCATGGTTACCGTGGCTTTGATTTGCGTGAGACCAAACACGCGTAGGTATGGGTTTGCTGGCTTTATTTACGCTTAGTACCTGCTACTCTGACTGGACATGTCTGATGGCGATTAGGAATAAAGTTCTGCACTGTTGGTATGGTAATTAGTTTACGTGAAACTACCTTACTTGCATCACTTCCCACTGTGGGATTGATTACTGAGGTAATTGACTGGTGGGAGGTGTCTGGGATACCTGGCTTACTCAACTTATCTTCGGCCGAAGATGATGATGCTGGTATCGGCTGGCTGGAACTGGAGGTGCAGATAGCTGGCTATAGGACATTGATACTGTGCAGGCCAACTTGGTATCGTAGGTTCCAGGCTGCTGACTCCGGACTCCAATATCTGGGGATGGCTACCCCATACCTCACCTCTGTTCCCTGTATTAAGCCTTGTGCAATGGGATGGTATTCCCTGAAAATGCTTATGTGCAGCGGGAAATAAATATAAGTAATATACGCACTGCCACTTGGCGGCAATATAGGCTGCCGTTTGCTCTTCCCTCCTTGAGCCATGCCTTTCTCGAAAAGGCATATAGGTTGTACTACCACTGAACAATAGATTCTGTGCACCGTGGACACAGGACAGATCCTTACTTCAGTGTACTTCCAGCAGTGGCTGCTGGCACGAGCTCGGTGCTCCAGAAAGTTCCCTGCCACTGGCGGGCAAACTAGATGTGTTGAGCCCTATGGGCCGCCTTCCTGCCACTACTGGGTGTAGGTTGCAACCATGACCAGGCTGTAACCTTCGAGCAAATACCCCCGCCAGCACCTAGATGCTCCGGTAGGGATATAACTCAAGAGTACTGTCTCTGCCTGGTTGGATGAGTTTCTAGTGGTGGTGGCTCTGTCGTTCTATCCCAGAGATGTAGAACGGGTGGCCATCGAATGGTGTGCGTTTTAGACGTGTGGATTCCTGATGGGGATCCACAGTCCTACTCTAGATCATACGAATATCTCGAAAACCCCAGTCTCTGTTGGCAGTGCACAACATGTATGGTTCCTAGTGGTCACTGTGAAAAACTCTCTAGAAAGAATACTCCTGGTAAAGGAACAAAGCTGTATTTATTATATGCGTAATAAATACAGTGACACGTGCTATCTCCTAGCCAAGTAGAAGGTGTGTATGGAAGTATCCTACGCTGGACAGTTGTAGGTGACCTGGTTCTATGTTATGCAAGAAAGCAAATGGTGTAGGTGGTTATTTAAAATACTTAGCATAGCTAACTATATTCAGGGATGTCTAGACAAGACAATTAAGAAAAGGGGATCCACCGCTCTACTAGCAGGAAGTGTAGTTGCCCCTACCAGCAAGTAGAGGTGGCTGCTGTTCCAGTAGAATCCAGTAGCGGAGGGTGTTGTGTGGTAGAAGTCAAAAAGATTCTGGTATATGACGAAGGCTGTCAGCAATGAAGCCTTTGGTAGTTGGTGGTGGTCGTCGCCAATGAATCCTCTGATAACTGCAGCTGCAGAAGAGCTTCTGGTGATGACAATGGGAGTAGCCTCTGGTGGTTGCTGAAGACTTGGTGACTCGTGTAAGGCACCAGCACATAACGTGGTGCAGCGAGCTCAAGAATCAGGAAGAATAACTCAAGAGCCCGGTCGTGCATTGACTTTTATAGTCCGAAGGACAACCAGGCCGCGGTTGGAGGTGTGATGTTGCCTCATGATGTCCCTCTCACGTGAGGCCGGGGTGAGGGTAGCTACCCTATGTCTGGCTCTCTGCTTAGTGCATATTTGGTGGCGCTCGCCTTTGCCCCGAGGTGGCTGACTGCTTGTAGGTTCTCATTGTGGGGGAGGGGAGGGCAGCATGCTCCCTAACTTGCGCAACATCAGTTTCCACGTGTTTGGAAGTGGCCTCCGGGGTTGTGGCGGTCCAAAAGTCAGTGTACTAGGTTGGCAGGGTTTGACTCTCTCAGGTGTAGTAGGAATACTAGAGTCTGATGAGTCGTAATTGTTTGTATTTGCGGCACACACCACTATAATGTGAAGAACTCGTAAAAAAGCAGTACACACACCATGCACATTGTCAGAAAAGATGCGATTTATGCTGTATATGAAAGAAGAATGTCTATATTTTGGAACATTATAAAATATTTGACTAAAATATACTTTTTAAATGTAAAAAAAATTATTGATTAAAAGTGTCTGTATTTTTAACCAAATTTAAGCATATTTCCATTCTGGATGCTTCAGAAAGCAGAATTTGCGAGAAAATATTTGTTATGGAATATCGTCATAATGTTTTCTATGATTGTATGTAAGAAAATTGTAATAACATTGTAGGGATTATTTTTTATCATTGATTTTATGTGCGTCCATTTATCACAAACATTTACGGCTGAAACTGATATAAATAAAGTTAATTACAAAATTGATATGATACATTATTACTGTGTCTTTATTACATATGATTACAGTAAATATTATGACAATCTTTCTCGAAGAAAATTTTCTTGTAAATTCTGCTTTCCGAAGCATCCAAAACGGAAATGCGCTTAAATTTTGTTAAAAATGGACTGTGCAGATTGATTAATTTTTTACATTTAAAAAGAATATTTTAGAAAAATATTTTATAATGTTGCAAAATGCATATACATTCTTCTTTCATATACAGCATAAATCACACTTTCTGACAATTTTCATGCTCTACTATTTTTTTTTTGCAAGTTCTTGACACTGTACAGTCAGGTACAGTGCTCTATAGGCATTTGCTTTACTTCAACCTTAAGATTTAGGTGTAGTTAAGTATAATTCTGGTGAAAATGAACATCATCCCATGAAAGGCAATGAACAACATACACACACAAATTTATTTGCAGGAAGTGTGTATTAAGGGTATTTGATTAATTTTTGTATACTATTTTTTAATGACAGAACTTCCAGTCTGCTGTAAAGTAGCAAAGTCGTGTAAAGATGTGTTTTAACACTCCAGACTGAAATACTTGCACATATTTTATTACCTTAGATTTGTAGTTGTTGAAATAAAAAAAGAACAGCTGATTCTTTAATGGCAACATCTAGGTGTATAAATTGTGGAAAAACAACAATCCAGAGGAATGTGCTTTGTGAAATATATGAAATTGCTGTAGTAAACAGAAGCAGAGATATTGGGCAGGGCACATTCATGAGTTATACACACTCATAGAGAGCACATTCTACACAGAAAGTGTTACGTGTGTCACAAATTATGGTCACACTATAGTAGACTACTGCAGCCAAGCCATTGCAAGATTTTAAAAATAACTTCCATCCATCTGCCTAACACAACCTGTTCACACTTGCACATAGCTTGCCGCTAAACAACACTTTTCGCTCCCGACAAGTAGTAAGTGGACCCAGTGATAAAAAAAAAAATTGTGGCTTCAGATTTTGTCTGGTAAATAAGAAGTCCGCTGATTAGAGGTCTGATAAACCGAGATATTACTGTGTTTACATTGTTTAGGATTCACAGCATAAATTCATATTTATGTTGCGAAGAAGACCCTCATATTTAGTGAAATGTAGTAGTTGTTTGGGTATCAAACAAGGTTACTTTTTATTAGATACCAGTTTTTATCTCAAAGGTAAAAGAAAATAGGTATCCATGAAAGTTAACAATGAGTAGGCTTAGTAAATTATGCATTTTGCAAGATTACTTTGAACTTTAGGTCAAAATGCTTTTAAGGTGATTCCTCATACAGAATGATTTAGCAAATGTAATATAGAACCTATAATTATTATAAAGGTAAGTATATTGTTTTCAAACTAGTAAATTCAATGTCATTTCATAATATAGTGGAATCACATGGCCTATTATATAGCAGATTCAGTTATACCGCACGACAATTTATGTCCCCCGGCCTGAATAAATTAATAAGTGGAAAACGTGCGGTCAGGTAGACGTGTGGTCTGTCGGCAGGTGGTCGTGGGTCAGGGACGTTGATGAATTCCTATTGGTCCTTTTTTATGTGACCCTATTATACCTGTCTGCTGTTTGGTTGTAAACAGGCCAAAAAAATGTTACTGTAGCTACCTTTCCCTCTTATCTGGGCATTGGATCAGTGTGGGAGGATGGCATGGCTACATTCCAAGCTGTATCGTACTTGCAAGTGTCCTGTTACACATTTACTTGCACTTACAAGTTAACTTGAATGTGTGTGCGTTTAGAGCATAACACATTTAAGCAATTACAATAATTATTCAATGCCAAAATGTTTAACTAAAGTAAGTTAAAATACGCTGGAATACTGCAGTAAAAGGGATGCAGACTTCTGTGGTACATTCAGTATAGAACTGACTTACAATGCGAGGGGAAGGTAGGGACTAATTCATTTACAGGCCTATAATTAATCACCTAAGGGGTTAAGTGCTACGTAATCTTTATACTAATACTGTAGACACTTTAATTATAATGTTTATATAGCAGCTATAACCATAGGTATTGCCATTTTCAGGAGAAAAATTCAGAAATTTGAATCACGCCTCAAAATTTGTTTTTGTAAGTAATTTGCAGACCTATAATTAATCTCCTACGGGGTACAGCTCTATGCAATCATTATAATTTTGATGTAGACACTTTGATTATAATATAAAAGAATATATATACACCAGCTATGTCTTCCCATTTTCGAAAAAAAAAAACATTCAAAGCGGACAAGCTATTGTGGACAACGCTTAATGCAGTATAGCCGTCTTTCTTTGCATGCCAAAAATAATTAGTTTTTTTTTTTTGTTTTAGTTTTCCTTTGTAAAATGCAAATCAGATGAGTAAGCGACACGTTTCACAACACCTGAGGCACTGATAGATCCCATTTGCAGTGCAAGCGATCTTTGGACATAAGCTTTCTTTCTAATTCTCATTTCCTCCCATACTGGCCCAGCAGGAGGCGGTGGGTGAACACCCTTCTTCAGCCCATGTGACAACTCACTGTGAACATCGCCCTTGGTGGAATAAGTACATCCTTTGCTGGAATAATGGTGTATTTTTTAGTTATTCTTGCTTGAATTCATGTGACCCCCTTCTTCACAGTGCATTCTTTCTTGTTTTTCCCTCACTTGGGTGCTGTTAAGTCCAGTGTTGCAGGAAAAAATAAAATTCCGATAGCAGGGGGCTAAACGTGTCGCGAGTTACGGCTGTAAAAAACACTTGCCCCGTGATTGACAGATCAGTGCCATGCCCCATTAGAACATTGGCTTTTTATTGCTACTGTACTCTTGTGATCGTAATAGCGTGGAAAGCTATAACACGGGTTGTCCCCCAACAGCTGCGTTATATTGGGCTTTTAATGTATTTTGAAATTACTAGACTTAAAATAACAAGTTTATGAATATTTTTTCTTGAACACATGTGAAATATGTGGAAATTAATGGGCAATATTACTCCATTTCATAACATTTATAAGAGGGTATTATTATACAAAATTATATAACATCAGGTTTTGTCAGTTAACCAGTTTCACTTGAATACCATTCACGCTCACCTCGCACTGTTAATTAATTTACTAACCCATCGTCATAGTATTTTGTGATCTTATGATAGCATGGTATGCCATGCTACACCAGTCACCTCAGGTGCTCTGCTTGTTGCCTACATACCCGGCTATGGTATTTCGTAGTTGTGTACTTCATGCATTTATTCCTCAAACGGTTGGGATTAGGGCAATAGTGAATCAGGCCTTTCTAGATTATTTTAATGCGTTTCTTGATAACATGCTACAAAACTCTGGTAACACACACTTTTATTGAAAAAAAGGGTTGTAACCCCTATTTTGTCATGAATAATTGTTTTTATAGTGTTAAACATTGAACGAACCGTAGAACTTAGTCCATTTAATTATTTTCCAGAGTCTTGCAGTTTGATTGTGCATACTTTTCGTAGAAAGTGCAATACTTTTTCTGATTGCTTCCAAATCACACTTGGGATGCACTTTAGATGGTAAGTCATATTAATGTTTTCACCTGATATTTTCATGACGATCACCTTATTTTTTCATGAGGAATACGCATGTGGAATTTGTCCATGTATTTAAGAAATCTCCTGTATAATGATAACCAAACTTTTGAGAATGCAACTAATCTTCTCAAATCACTATTTGTTTGAAACAGTGCTTCTTTCTCCATGACATAATACAATATTTTTGGTTATATCACATTTTATTCGTAGTGTTGCATGACTGCAGAATATCTTCGGATGGGAACCAAGTTTATCTTCCAAAACATTATGAGCAACTAGTTCATTAATTACTGTCTTCATTGTCCAGTGACATTCCTTCTTTGACCAAGCCACGGTGGTTTAGTGGTCAAGTTAGGTGCATCGGGTTCTATTCCCAGTGGGGTCACGCCCGTATTTTTGCATGTGGGAATCGTGCCAGATGATGATGCTGTTTGGCTGGTTTTCTCATGGATCTCCCGTTTCCCCTGCCCTTGCATTCAGGCACTGCTCCATAGGTATTCATATTATTTCATCTTTATCAGCTCTCAAAACCTCAAGGTTAAGATTCACCAAAATAGATGAACAACACATGTGGAACAACGCACCTGAAGAAGAAATACAATGGCATCTGCACATGTAGAACAAAAGAGCACAGCTGTGATTGAAATGCTTAACATTAGGTCTTTTCATAGTATTTGATCAATGTGCTTACTATCAACAGTAATACACATCTGTAAATGCACATGTAGCAAACGATGAGCGGCTAGAAGTGTTTCTGGCTTTATCTACTGCAAGCTGCCACAACACATTCGTGCATTGCATCTGGCATTATAAGAACCATGTTTCATATCCTATCTTTCAGTGTTTCCCACAGAAAAAAATCTAGAGGTGTGTGGTCAGGAGAGCGACCTGGACATCTTGAAACACCACCATGCACAACCTCCGGTATTTAATTTTTAACACTTGCCTCACCACCAAAGCAAAATGTACAGGACAACAGTCATGCTGAAACCACATATAACAACGTATGTCGAGTGATATGTCTTCCAGAAGGTGTGTCTGATGAAATGGTGATAAGTACAGCTGGTCAGTGTCTCTTGAATAAAGTGTGGCCCTATGACGTAGTCTCCAACAAATCCACACCATCTGTTCATGCTCTACTGTTGCTAGTGCCAAACCCAACGTGGATTCTCAACAGCCCAGTAGTGCATTTTTCGTAAATTAGATGCCCATGATTTGTAAGGGGTCGTCAGTTCATCAGTAAATAAAATAGTATGATCTTCAGAAAATTGCTGTCATCCCTTATAAACATCAGTGTACATACTATCATTTAGTGAAATCCATATTTCGTAATCTGTAACCATTGAGAAATGTTTGGGGTGTCCATGTTAGGTGGATTATTCTTTATATCGATACGTACAGGATGTTCCGTGACTCAACCGACATACTTCAGCAGCGTGTTATACAGATCATTGCAACAAAAAGTGTTATATACACAAGTAGGCTGTGCAGCCCCAATTCGAGTTACAGGGATGTAAATGCAATAAAAACGCACATTAGGATTACTGAAAATCGCTAATCCAATTGGCTACATTCATGTTGTAAGTCCCACACAAGCTGTTCAAAATTTGCCCAATCTGATCGTAAGCAGACATTGCTAGTGTGGCTAGTGTGACTGGCGTAGCCAGTCTTTGTTAGTGTGTCAAGGCGAGTGGTTGTGCAACAATGCCAGGAATGTTTACATATGTATAATACGCAGACATGGTGTTTGTATACGGATACTGTGATGGAAATGTGCGTGATGCAGCAGCTAAGTATCTGTGAAGGTGGATTGGAAGAGGTTTACAAAGTCCCATGGCTGGCATGCTCTCCAGACCTCTTCCTGTTGGATTTTTTCTTCTGGGGCTGCCTGTAGAGTAGGTTTTACAGCGGACGGTGATCAGACATATGAGACCAGTTGCTACAGATGATAACCTAAGCCACTAATCAAATCAGAAATGAACTAGCAGGCATGCAGTGACAACACACCATGGTAGGCTTCAACGTATTGAAGTCTGCTTAGGGTCAGATGGTGCACATTTTGGACAGCTTGTGTAAGATATTCTACATGAATGTAGTCGCTTGCATTGAAGACATTCATTAATTCCAATTTGTGTTTTTATTGCATTACATCCCTGTGACACTGAAATGGGACTTCATGGCCAAATTGTGTACATATGACATATTTTGTTGCCAATGATCAGTTTAACACGCAGGCTCCGAAGTATGTTGGTTGAGTCGCGGAACATCCTGTATGCTAAATGTAAGAGTTCAACACTAAATGGAAGAGCAACCACAACATGATTCAGTTCAGAATTCTATCAGCGCATATAAGCCTTATGTTAAAATGCAAAAGCAACCTCCCATGTTTATAGTTTGTAAATGCAGTTCTGAATTTATATTAGCAAATCTGCTCATGACAGTCCTGCTGACACTTGTTTAGCAGAGAAGGTTATTTTGCAGTATCATAGCATTAAATGAGGCTATTAAAATGAAATATGTATGAATATGAGATGTTAAATCAACCTGTACAGCAAGAGAGATTATATTAAAACTGTTGCATTAGAGAGCAAGATTAATTGTAAACTATAGTGTGAAGTTGGGTTTCATATTGCTGCTTATTTCACCCAGTTTTTTCAGTGTGCCGATATAAAAAACTGTGAAGTACTGCATTAAAAAAAATTAATCTGGTTAAAAAAATGCGATATCTTTTAAACTGAGGATTAGAGAAACGTGTGGTAAAGAAAGGAAATATATATCTGACAATAAATATTGGCTGAGAAGTAGCAAAAGTGCTTAATATTCCCTTCTGCAGAAGCACAGCATACATCTCTATGATGGTCCAACTTGTACCACACATTAGCGAGCATATCTAGTGTTATTGCAGCTACTGCGGTTGTTATGCAGTTTTGAAGTTTGTCCATTGTTGTAGGCAGGGGCGGCACAAACTAAATACTTCACAAACCTACACACAATAAATCAGACAGTGCATATGGGGCGACCTTGGTTGCCAATGGTATAATGCCAAATCAGCAGTTCCCTGATAACTGATCCATCTGTGCAGATGCTTGTTGTTCAGGAAGGTTTCAACTTGCAAGTGCCAGTCTAATATGTCTCCATCTTGATGGAAAATGAAATCAGCAGAATCTGTCTAACTATGGAGAAGTCGGTTCTTCTGCATTATTTGCAGGTATTAGATTCCTTTAACAATGTTGTCAGGAAAAAAGAATGGTCCACAAGTCTTTTCTCAGAAAATGGCGCAGAAAATATTCATTTTAAAGGAGTCACAGTGAATAGACTTTTGTGGACATATTACAAAACTCTTTCAGATGCGATCAACATTTCCATTAGAAACACAGGTGACCTGTTAATTCCTGTACCCTTACACAAACAACCTGTTTGTCGAAACTGCTTGTGCCAACCTTAAATGATTTGAGCAGTAGGGAGTCGTGCCACACACTAGCAGAAAATCATGCTGCACAGTTGTCACAGACTTATAACTGTTAAACTGGAGAATGTAGAAGGCCTTTTGTAAGGTCGTCATTTTGGCCCATACTAAAGGGAGCTTGCATGCTGGCTACTTACCATCTATGCACCAGGGTGGCATCCAGCGATAACCAAGTGAAACATTTAATTCTTCGCTTAGCAATGAATGGACATGCTCCTTGATGTGTGGAGCCCCGGCATGGCTCAACCACCAAATCAGCACCTAAGTAATTCAGTGCCCGGCGAGGGGGGCATATTGAGCATTTGTGATACTTGTAAGCAAAACTTTGCGAGATTTGTATTTCTCTCTGTACTGCATGGTTCTCTGTTCCTTAGTGTAAAGTTATAGCCTTTTGATAATTGAGGAATCTTTCAAATCATCCAGTATGTATTAATTTAAATTTGCAATTTTCTGGTCAGTGTTGTTTGTTTTTTTGCAACTTAGGCTAATTTACATTTTTATAGCTATGAGTTCAAGCTATGGGTACTAACTATCTTCTACTGAGGGAAGACACTGTCTCATGTGGAGGCACTGAAACATTTCTGTAACTGATCATGTATCCGTTAACTCCTCTATAGTGGCTGACTTCTCTTTTGTCAGGGTGTGATTGCCCCGTAGTAATACAAAGAGGACCACATCTCTTCCATAAAAAACATCTTCACACTGTCACCCCATGGGGCAATACATGCTGGCGTATAGCATTCATGTGACATTTGCATCACTCAAACTCACCCATTATACTGCTACTTGGTATAGTGTGATTTATCACTCCAAAATACACATCTCTAGTCATCCACCTTCCATTTCATCCTTCTGCAAAATGTCAGAATTCACCAACTTGTCCGAAGCTTGCTGACCGACCGCATCCAGATACTCTGGAGTGCAGCAACAGAGTGTGAACTGTGGCAAAGAACATCCTGTCTGGTCGAAGGAGTGCTCTGTGTACCAGGAGGAGCAGGCTGTTCAATGGATGCAGGCCACAGACAAGATTTCCTTTGTTGAGGCACAGAAACGTTTACATGCTCTCCAGGGCCCAAAGCCTTCTGTTCCTTACAGTGTTGTTGCTTATGCTCGGCCAGCAGTTAAAGGATGCGTGTACACAGACAGTCAATGTGGCTGCCCAGACTGAATTGTCTGCGAGTACACAGAAGCCACAGGGAGTCCAGATGACCCGAACTAAGTCTGTCGGTACCCAGTGTAGGCCAGCTGAAATGAAACTATCCAAACCTTCCGTTGTTAGCTAATCTCATCAGGAGGCTGCCGCAAAAAGAATAGACAAGCCAAAGACTCTATCTCTTGCATTCCTTCTTGTGAGCAACTATGATTTGCGGGATCACATCAGCTCGCCCACTAGCCATACTGTCTCCTCAGAGCCAGAGTCCGAGGTGGCGTTTGATGTCGATTCTCACAATACAGGTGAAGGCTCAGAGGGCTTTAAGCCAGTTATAAACAGACATAGAGGGAATTTGAAGTAGTTGTTCCCGCACACTTTCTTTTTAAAACCTATGTCTCTCATACAGTGGAACTGCCGAGGATATTTCAATAATCATGAACTGAAACAGCTCCTAGTGTCCCTCATTCACACAGTCATTTGCCTTCGGGAAATGCACTTTCTTCTCACAGATACGGCCTCCCTTTGAGGTCACACGTTCTACCGCATGGATAAGGTGTTGATGGACCGTGCCTGTGGCGGTGTCTGCTGTGTGATGAAGGATTCTGTTTACCATGAAGCTGTTGCTCTTCACATTGCTTTGCAGGTAGCGGCGGTCAGGGTTTTCCTTTGTATGTTTGTCACTGTTTGTAGCGTATATGTACCCCTCCACCAGCACATAAGGTCAGCTGATTGATTTTGAGGTACTTTCATCTCTGTTCCTACCTCCATTTATGATCATTGGTGACTTCAACGCTTACAATCAGATATGGGGTTCAGACCACAGGGATGGTCGGGGTTGTGTGGTAGAGTCGTGGCTCACCAGTTCTCATATCGCCTTGTTGAACACTGGCACTCCTACACAATTCACCACCCATACTGGCACTTGTCCTGTATCAATCTTTCTTTTTGTAGCCCAGCTTTGGTCACCTATTTTAATTGGTCTATATACCCAGATCTCTGTGGAAGTGACCATTATCCAATTGTTTTAGATCACGTTTTATTTGCAACCCCACCCATTACACCTTTTTGGGTGCTGAAGAAAGCAGGCTGGGCACATTTCCAGCGTTCCCTCCACTTCACTGCTGATGGTCCTCTTGATGTGACTGTGGCAGTGGAACTCTTCACCTCTATTGTGTCAGCTGGGGAGGCTGCTATCCCTCAATCTTCGCCTTGTTGTAGACGTGTTCCTTGGTGGAGTGACGAATGCAGGGATGCTGTCCATGCTCTACGATGTACACTCAGATGCTTTTGTGCTCACCCCACTCAAGCTAACCTGGAGCTCTTCCGCGTCTGTTGAGCTCGCATTCTGTGTGTCAAGGACGGCCGGCAGAAATCCTGGAGGGACTTAATTTTGTCGCTCACGGTACATGCTACCAGTAAGTTTATCTGGGACAATGTTTGGAAGGTTTGTGGACAATCTCTCGTCACACAGGTTTCCTTCTTTTGGGTCAACAACAATATTGTTGACAATCTCTCACCATATAGGATTCCTTCCTTCGGGTCAACAACAATATTGTTACTAAGGGGACAAATGTAGCTTATTTATTGGGCCAATATTTTGCAGATGTTTAGAGCAGTGCACATTACATTCTATTATCTCACTCCACCAACGAGACATACGAGATGGTGGGTGGGGTCCACTTTGGTGGCCCAGGTGAGGACTACAACCAGCCTTTTACCTTTCTTAAGTTGGAGCAGTCTTTATAGCATACATCTTATGGTGGATGCCAGGGGGCCGCACGCGAGTTAAGGTAGCATGGGATATACATTTTGTGCGATCCTCCTGTTGCCATAGCATCTTGATTGACCCACTGCCGGAAATATAATGGCTGGGCACAAGACACAATCCCCCCCGAAGAGAACGACGGTGAAGTTGTTAGGACGACATCAGTAACAAGGGCATCTCAATTCCTAGACCTAGAGGAGCTCTGGGCCGCATATCTGTCTGCAATATATAGTGAGCATAAGCCCAGCTTGGCAGTTGGCGTTATCCCAGCTCTCGAGGTCCCGTTAAATAGTCAATTGATTAATCATAATTATCTGGCAAGGTTAGGGCAATAACTTGTACTCGTTGCTAAACGTTGTTCTTGCAATATCACCTCTTTGGCAAGCAATATGTATGCTTATTGTTCAGAGAAATGTTATTTGTATTGTTTGATATCAATTATTAATTAATGTTATAATCAACATGTTGTATAGAAAGAATTCTAACCCTATTAGAGTAACCTCTGAATACTACGTACCCCTGGGTGTCTCCCATTCCTACAGAGTTCTAGCTATTAAGCTAACTAGCAGCAACCAACTGAAAGAGTAACAGTGACCAGTATAATATAGGGTAGGAAAGGGAGCCTCTACAGTCTGTTTGCCCCAACACTATCCATTATGCTATGTTGCAACGTCTCCCACTTGGCAGGAAATAGTTTTTAGTAAGAATTTTTTATAATATTTGGACTTCTGGTGTTTTCCCTTGAGTTGGTGCGGGTGGACCCTTGTGCCCATCTTGAAACCAGGGAAAGTCAAAGGGGAAGTTTCCAGCTGTTGTCCTATTTCCCTCACCATTTGCATCTTCAAGACAATGGAGTGTATGGTTAATGCGCATCTGGTATACTGCCTTGAGACCAGGCAGCTATTATCACCTCTTCAGTGTGGTTTCTGCCCAAATATTTCTGCGGTGGATGGCAGCTTGGAGGCTGCCATACAGATTGCCTTTTTGTGAGGGCGGCACCTCCTTGCTGTTTTCTTTGACCTGGAGAAGACATGCAACACAACATGACGACATGGTACCTTGAGACAGCTGTCCACTTGGATTTTGGACAAAACATCTCCCTAGTTTCATACAGCAATTTATATACTTCCTTACCTTCAGGGTTACCAATGATACTTCCTATTTTCAGGAGTTAGTTCAAGAGAGCAGTGTGCCACAGTGTAGCATATTGAGTACTACCTTGTTTGCTATCACCACCAATGGCATTGTGTCTGTTGTTCGACCACCTGTGGAATGTGTGCTGTATATTGACGACTTTAATATCTTCGGCCGTGCTGCAACTCTGTGCGTGGCAGAACGTCAGGTTCAGCTTTCCATCCATTGCCTTAGCGACTGGGCAGACAGCTGTGGATACCACGTTTCCACCGCCAAGACACAGGTGGTCCATTTCTGTAGAAGACATGGTATATTTCTTTCTCCCGAGGAGCTTTTGTACGTGTCTGTTTTGCCTGTTTCTAGGCCTCTTGTTTGTCAGTAAACTCACTTGGAGTCATATTCAGTCCCTGAAGTCTCGCTGTGTGAGGGACTTGAATATATTGAAAACTCTGAGTGGTCGTGACTGGGGTGCTGACAGTCACCTTTCTTCGGCTGTATTGTTCCCTGGTCCGTAGCAAACTAGACTATGGCAGTGTCCTTTATTGTTCTACTAGGCCATCTGTGCTTAAATTGTTAGTGAGTGTTCATCATTTTGGTATTTGCATTGCGACTCAGGCTTTTTACACAAGCCCAATTGTCAGTCTATGTGCTATGGCTGGTGAACCTCCCCTCCATTGCACGTGTGACCAACTTCTGCTTTCCTACGGGATGCAGGTGTTGTCATACTCTTTGCACCGTCACCACACTGCTTTTCTTAGTCAGCCAATGAACGGTTGTACTCTGCTAAGTGAGGTTATCCTCAGCCGGCGTCTGCCCTCTTTGCACATATCCTGAACAGGTATGACATGCCTCTGGATGTGTTGCCTGTGTCTCACCGTGAACAGCTGTGGCTGACGACACAGGTGGAGGTGTGCCTCGACCTAGCGGAATTTCCTAAGCTGACAACTCCTCCTTTTGTTTACAAGGGCCCCTTTGTTGTTCTTGTGTCTTTTGTGTTCAGTGGTTTTTATTTGCTGTTTTACAGATGGTTCCAAATCTGATATCTTAACTGGGTGCGCCTTTGTGATTGGTGCTTATCTGTACCTTTTTGGACTTATCCATCTTGCAGTATTTTAATGACAGAGCTTTTTGCTATTTTCAAGGCTCTGTTTTTTATCAGTAGGGGGTTTTTTTTTTTTTTTTTTTACCATAAATGCCTTGTGTGTTCCGATTGGATGAGTTTCTTGACAGCCATTCGATCTGGCTCCACAGCTCATCCGCTTCTTTCAGTGATCTGGGAGAAGATGGTGGCGGCTTTACGGATTGGTGTTAGTCATCTTCCTGTGTGTTCCAGGCCATGTGGACATCCCGGTCAATGAAGCAGCAGATATGGTGGTTCAGGAGGCATGCAGCCTTCCACCATGTGATCCTAGTGTCCCTGTGTGCGATGTGCTGCATGCAGTCCATGGCCTTGTCTGGCATGCTTGGAAGTAGGAGTGGATGTCTCTTCTGCTGTCTAACAAGTTACGGGCCATCTCCGACTTGCCTGTTTGCGCTCATCCTGTTTCACATACCCTCAGGGAAGATGATGTGCTTTCTTGCCTTCGTATTGGGCACACTTGTCTGACACACAAATTCCTGCTTATTGGTGCCCCCCTCCCCCTTACAATAGTGTAATACCTCCTGTGGCACTCCCTTGACTGTGTAGCACATTTTGTTGGAGTGTTGCATGTATAGCCAGGCTCATTACGCTTTTCATCTTTCTGACGATCTACTGCAAATACTGTGTGTTGGGGATACGTGTTCTCCCATTTTTACATGCGACGGGTCTTTTTAATGTGTTGCGACTTGTTCTTGTGTTGTTGCTCTTCTGGAGTATTCTATCCTATTTTGTTTGTGGTTTTTGTGGCAGTCTTTTTGCCTCCTGTTGAGGTTTTACCTTTTTCTTTTGACTTATTACTTCTTGTGGAGGTTTTCGTCTGGTTTTATGTAACGTTTGTTTGTGTCTCCAGTGAAGGCATTTCCCTTTTTTTACCCGACTTTTGTTTTGCCTCCCATGGAGGTTTTTTATACTTTTTTATCGGACTCTTGTTTTTCCCTCCTGTAGCGCTTTTTAATGTATTTTATTCTTAAAATTCTTGTGGGTACTAATGACCTCGTTGTTGAGCGCCACACTATCCCTCTTGTTATTCGTCCACATTCCAGTGGTGGCACTCTTTACATCACAGAACACTGTTTTGCATTCACAAGCAAAATGTATAGCTTATGAGCAGAGCTTTGAACACCAGTTCTCATTACTTCTGGTGCACAGTCATGGTGCTAGATGTATAATTAGTGGCACTGCAGAATTCACTGGTGTTGGTATCACAGGGTGTCATGTAATGTTCCCATACCACCTTCTTCAATGCTTGATAGTGCCAGTCTGTAAAGACATGTTGTAATGGTCCTCTTCCTAACACCTATGTCTTCTACTGTCAAGTCTACTTACACTCTTAAGGCTCTGGTCAGGTTGAGGGTCCACTCAAGGGGGTTTCACTGCTAGCAGTATGGCAGAGCAATAATAGAGGGATTATTACAAAACATGTTTATTACAATACTTCTACGCTTCTGACTTTACATTTAAAATACAAGACAATTACGATAAAGCAAGACAACATTAATTATACATGTTAAGTTACACTTGGATGGAAGAAACACAATATTAACTTAAGACAGTTACCTTCTCTCTGTGTCCAAATTACAATAAACTGAGAACCTTGCCACGTATAGTTAATCTTTATGGGACCTCGATATCGGGAATGCCGCCCTACCGCCTGGCTGGAATTATGCTCACCAATGAAGACTTTGAATAGCTTACAGAGGGGCCGGAGCTCCCCAGTCCCTCGTGTTCTTCTGTGTCGCTTCGACACTGACGTTGACACTTCACACTTTGTCTACAGCCTGGAGGGAATGGGGGTGCGAGTTCGGTTCTTATATAGCCTGGCTGGAGTGGGTCAGCCAGGTTTATTGATTAAACAGGGGCCCTCACTCAGGAATCTATATCCTATCCACGTTTAGCTCATCGGGTGAGGGCCCCCTGGAGCCCGCTACAATGTGGTCTACCCAGCTGTAGTTTTCTTTTGGTCATGCCTTCTCATTTCACACTCACATGCTAAATGGTTGAATTGGCCCTAACAAATAGTATATTGATATGGCAACCAATAACTTCGCCACATTCAAAGTCACAGAGATCCTTTGCTCCACCCATTCTGCTAGTTTCATAAAGCACTTATCAACAGTGATCTCTCTGGCTTCTTTTATAGTGGCAGCGGTGGTTGTGGCGACATCTAGGTTGTGAGTTTATGCTTGCATTGTTATGGCTGGAGATAATTTTGAACAATAGTGTACAATTATGGGATCTATTTTGTATTATGATTTTTATAGCTTTAGTGCCCACTTCCACTAGTTTTAAATTATCCTGTCTCATGATGTCATTATCATAGTTAAGCATATGCTGTAATTGGAATTTTAGTGCACTGTTTAATACCTAAGGAAGGCCTACTGTTTAATTCCCAAGGAAGGCCTTTTTTTTAATGAATAAATAGAATTGGTTTTTAAGATAACATTTTGAACAAACCTTGTAATTTGGATTTTTTCCAATGTTTATTTCTTTGTATGTTTGTGCAATTTTTATGTTCTTTTTAATTTTATTTATGTTTGTTATTTTAAATTTGCATTTCTCCTGTTTTGAATATTTTTGTATACTACTATTAAAGTTTTGTACGTATATCATGCATGTTAAATTTTTGTGTTCTGGCATTATAACAATAAAGGATATAAATTTTGACAATTTTTTTTACACTTGTCTGCATCATACACCACTTTGGCATTGTCCCTTAAAAAGTATAAAATAGGGGTTTTACTGTACATAAAATTGTGCCATATTGTGTGTGTAGTTACAGTAATGAAAATAAAGCTCAACCAATGAATAAGGAATAGCACATTAAGTGGTCATTAATTATTGATTTTTCAACACAGTAGTTCATTTTAGCTTGTTTGATTATGTAAGCCATTTTATTATACTGTAAATGGTTTATATATTTTAGTCAGCTAACTAATTATTTAAAATAACAGCTTTAAATATTGTATAAAATATCTAATTATGTTTTTCAGTATCAATGCATTACATGCACATATTTTTATGAATTACCCCAGTGTGTCATTTTAGTGCTATAGGGTTTTCATGGTAAAGTGAGTACTTTCGAAAGCCCTGCAAATTTTCTGGGCTAACTCTTTTTGTAGCCTTCCATATTTCAAAATAAACATTGCCATGTGACTGACTGGTGGTGTTTTCATCAACTGTTCAAATGCCTACTGCATATGGTTGAATAAAAAAAAAAAAATATTAAATATGGTGTTCAACACTAAATATGTACACGTTAATTTCAGGAAACAATATTGGTTTGTGAATATTGACTGCAGTTTACTTTTTTTCCTATGAAAATTAATCAAATGCAGTTATTTCTGTTCAACCCTTCCTATGTCATATGGAAAAATATTTTGGTTTCAACTGTCGACAGAATTGTAGATTTTCCCATTGTAAAAACTCTAAATTGTTTCAAACATTCCTCTTTAAAAGTGTGATTAATGTTCATCTGTTATTTACATTGTAAGGATGGCATGCTTTTAGATAATGCTGTTTATCATTTCATACAGAAAACAACAAATTTTTAAACTTTCTTAAAGGACAAGAATTATGTCTAATAACACTTACATGGGGAATAATGAAAAATGGTTTGCTACTTTAAATACTCCTAAGTTATAAGTCTCCATAGTTTTTATATTCAGTAGAAAATAAAAAAAAATCTATTTTTATTGGGTATTAATTTTGATTGTAAACAAATTTGATATTGTATCAAAATTTATACTGAAAGAGCCTACAACTTTTGCATTAATACTTTACAAATCAATATTTTAATATGCAACTACATAGCATGTGAGGAAATGGTAGGCTTTGATATTACATTATTAGTTACAAAAACACCTTGACAGATTCTTTGCAAGAGAGCCTAATTTTATTGACACACAATACAGGTTGTATATAAGACATGATCTCTGCCATAAGGATATGTGTCAGAAAATAATGTCTGTAAAGTTGTGCTAATAGACAGTTTGGTATTTAGTGTGCCCTTCTTGGGCTGTAATGCAGGCAGAAATTATTGCATGTAGATTATTGTATAGATAACAAATAGGATCCAGCAAAATGGAATTCTATGCACATTGCACTTGGTGGCTCAGCTGGGTAAAAGTTGTCAATGGTGAAATAGATGAGGCCAGATGGCGTCCAACCCAGTCCCACACATGCTGAATGGGGGTAAGATATGGTCGTCGAGCTGGCCAGGGAAGTTGATGAATATCTTGAAGAGCATGCCGATTTGCACATTCAGAATTGGCATTGCCCTGCTGAAATAGTGCATCCCCTGCCCTTTCAAAAATGGTAGCAGAACAGGTTGGATGATGTTCTGGATGTACGATACACTGGTCAATGTTCCCGGTATTAACACCACAGGTGAATGGCCATTGTAATATATGGTTCGTTATCTGAGGAGTTTGTTCAGAATGTTACTGTCATGTACATTGTGGAAGATATCACTCACTAGGCCAACACCAAATTCACTGTCAGCTATCATTAGCCCCACGGCAGAATCAACTAGGACTCATCACTAAACACAACACTTTGCGATTATTCCCTCCAGATGCACTTTTGAAAGCCCTGCTTAAGATCTACTTGTATCCAAGTTGTGTATTCTTCTGCCTTATGCAAAATTAACGTTGCCTTGGGCCTCATCACTTTATTCATGCATCTGTCAAGTGAAACTGTATAATTGTTACAAAAGGAAAATTTCACAAAACTGCTTATTTTTACACTTCTATGTATTAGTAAAAAAGAGAAGGCAAAATAAATAATTTAAGTCATTATAAATAGTTACATAACACTTTTTATTCACAGTTAAGATATGGGACTACTTTCAATCCATAGTTACCAACTTCACTGGGTGCATGTCACTCAGTGTTCCCGTTAAAATATATGCATGTAGGAGCAGTGACTGTTTCCTAATGTTAATTTCAAAAGTGTTCACTATCGTGAACAGCCTTTAGACCAGTTTCACGTAAACAATTGCAGATGGTCTTAGCACACACTCCTTGCGCGACATTATATGTAATCTGTTCTGTGGTCACAGTGCGATCTGTAATGCCTGCTCATACAATGTATCGGTCTTGCATCTGTACATTGCTGAATTCTGTAACAAGGTTTACAGGTATGTGCAGCTTCCTCTGACCAATGGCACCACCATCGCTATGTTTACACTCATTTCATGTGCTGCCCTCTAGTAATCTCTTATGCTAATTTGGCCTTTCTCATTCACTGCTGACACTTCTTGCCCAACATGTTCTGCAATTCTCCTGACCATTACTCTTCTTTGAGTCCTATTATTCAGTCCTGTTCAAACTCAGTTAAATGTATGAATGGGGCTCACCTTTGCCAACCTGGCATGCTAACACTGCCTAAATAACCTTTGGAGTATAGTGGCCCTTACAATTACACACTCCCGGTGCTCAACTGGTTATGTCTGTTTACTTAAACTGTCCAATGTCAATTCCACAATCTTCCCCAGCGCTACACTCACGACCACATCTTGTGCTGCTTTCTAGTAATCCATTGTGCTACTTTTGTCTTTCTTAATCACTTCCATCATGGTGTTCATTTTTCATTGTCCAGTAGTGTGTTTTAATTTTCGGTTACAAACAGCCAACTAAAATCATGTTAGAGAAATATAAACTCAGGAATGACGATAAAAATGGAAACAGCAGAGATGTAAAAAAAAATCTACAGTCACAATAACTTCAAACATTTCATCAGTAAAGTATTTTAGGAAATTGTTGTAGAAATGTGTTAGTAAAATAATAAGTTTTATTCTTATGTGCATAAAACAGAACTATTTTCCTTAAATTGCTGCAAACTTTATTGTGAGTGTTGCAGTCTTTGCTTACATTAAAATGTATGTAGTTATGAGTAGTGGATTTTGGCTGTATATAATTGTAAATTTTGGTATTTTGAAACTTTTTATTACTGATATATGTGGTCCTTAAATATGTTTTCGTTATGTATACTCTAATAGTATTAGTGTATTTTCATTAGATATATGCATAAACTTGTTTTGAAGATTTGTGTAAATGTAGATATTGACGCATGCCGCTTTCCCGTTTATTTACTAAACGATTATGACTTGTCCACCTCACGTATTTCTACGTAACCCAGGAAGGGTCAAACCCAGCAACATCTTTCATGACTGTCCTTAGATCGCCAATACCATGGAAGGAGATTCTAACCACGTGAATATTGGTTGCGAAAGCAGTCAAGAAGCACGCCCCTCCCCCCCACACTGAGAACCACCAAGCCGTTACTTGTGAAGCGATGTAACACCTCTCACACCAGCCACCCTGACGTGTGATGACTCACCAGGGCATACTATCACAAAGCACCTCACACTCTGTCATGAGCCACCACATCTGCCACAAAGCACCCCGCAATTGTCGTCACGAGGCGCCCAGAATAAAGAAAGCCGAGCGTAGGTGTTCTACCCCCATTCTTGCAGACATCATTAGCCAGAGAGCACTATATAAGGCCATGAACACCCGAGGTCAGGAGTTATTCCCTTCTCCAGTAGCTTGCCTCAACACTTTGTGTGTTGGGGCTCTCTACTACCAGGTCTTCATCTTCATCAGCCACCAGTGGTTGCCACCACTTGTTATGAGAGGCTTCAGCTGCATCTACTACTAGTTACCAGACGCTCCATTGACGTCTACCACCAGCTGCATCTTCCAGACGCTCTCCTTCAGTAAAGCCTGCAGACACCATCTCACCTTCCGTTGCCATTCCTCCTGGTTCAGCAGCTGCTTCTACTTGCTGGTAGAGGCAACTACACCCACTGCCCTTAAAAGTAGTGGCCCCCATTTTGTAAAGTCTGTTCTCAATGTCCCTTGGTTAGAGTAGCTGCGACAGTTATTTTTATAGCTATCAAACTCAGTTGCCATCTTGTTTAGTCTAGGAGCAGGTCGCCTACATTTGTTTACCGTAGGTTACTTTCATATCGCACACTGCATGGTTAGGAGGTAGCACGCGTCACTGTATTTATTATTGTTAAAAATATATTTTGTTCCTATCACTAAGTGTTTCTCTTCTAGAGGTATTTCTTACGATCACTAGAAAAATTTTATTGTACAATGTCAACCGAGACCGAGTGTTGTTACAGAAGTACGACCCATAGAGTATTACTGCAGATTCTCTTCAGGAAGCTATATATCATACACACACACCATTCTAGGCATTTTGGTGGATAGAAAGGTAGAGCCACAACCACTAGGAACACATCCAAGAAAGGTGAGACAGTCAGCTTGGGTTTTACTGCTACCGGAGCACTTATGGTGCTGGAAAGAGTATTTGCCTGGGTCTGAAGGCTTAACCCCTGTTGCAACCTCGGCCAATAGTGGTAGGAAGATGGCTCCCACGGCTCACGGCCCTAGGTTTATGCGCCAATGGTGTGGAACTGATTGGAGTATCAAGCGTGTGCCATCAACCACTATTGTCTTTACACTTAGCTAGGGATCTGTCTCCAGTTCACATCAATCGAGAGTGTATTTAAGTATTGACAACATCTCTGTCTTTTGGGAAAAGGCACAGTTCACAGAGAGAGAGGCTTTCCTCTCCAGTTTATACATTTTGTTTATTTTGCTGCACACATTCGCCTAGCCTACGATTACCATCCCGTTGTCCGTGCTGCTCTGTTAGTGGGCACAGAAGCCATGTGTGAGGTAGCCAACCCCTTGTTCTGGAGCAGTGAAGCAGCAGACTGGAATCAACAGTACTGTGTTGGTCAGCACTGTACAACCGCACACCACCCCTCTCCGAGAGTAGCCAGTTCCAGCCAGCAACAGCTTCCACTGACTTTGTATCCAGTCGCCAACCGACACGACCAGTACTAATTTCAAGCCGAAAATGTAACGTAAAGGTGTAACTTCAGTTATAACCAAAGCATACCTGACCTAGCACTCATAAACCACATTGATGATGTCGTTAGTTCTCTAGGGCAACATTAGTCAGTATTTTAGCTTACTTTATATTATTGTTTTTGGTTGTATTACTAGATTACAATGTTTAATAAAAGAAACTCCACATTATTTTCAATATTAGAATACCAATTTTAGATTTTGTTGCATCTGAGTTATGCATGTGCGTGAGGAGACTGATAATTACTTTATAACTTTGTTGCAGCCTACGTTGGTGATGATGACAATATGCAAGTTCGTATTATTGCAGTTGTGAGTGTTGTGGTCGTCATGTGCCTAATTCTCGTCATAGTGGGGACAGTATTATTCTTCAAAAGGTGTGTTTCTTACATAAATAGTTGTATTTGTTCATTATAATTATTGCTTAATTGTAATACATTTGCATGATACTTGTAGATTAATGGTAACTTACAGCTAAATTAAAGTTGTAAACAAGTTACTGATTGGTGTTTTCAACATGAACTAATTTTTGAAATTTCATTATAATTGTGTTAATTAACTATATGTAAAATATATTTGAACTTTGACCACTGGTTTGTGGTGGCTAAGCACTAAAGGCAGTGGACAAATTTGGTAAAATAATTTGAGTGTACATGAAAAATGATTAAAGTAAACTGTCAAATTTTGCTTTTATATAGTCACATTGCAGAAGTAGTTTAGGGCCAAATTCACAGAATATGCAGAAGAAATTATATATTAATTTTAATTTGAATGTTGCACGTGATGCTAAGGTTGTTCCCTATCCCACATAAACTTATCCATTTACTTCAGTAGTTTTTAACTCAAGTGTTTATGGGGTTATGTACTTGCAATTAGTGGTTTATATACATTGATGATCACTTCTGATACTTTGTAAGTGAATTAATTCACTTTTAATATTTTTAGGACCTGTCCCAAAATTTTTCAGATCTTGGATTCCTTGATACTGTCGATTGTAAAGGAATTGAAGGTTTTGCGAATTGAATCATGTCAGTTCTGGTTCATGCCGGTTCTCTGGCAATTTCAATTAACAACAAATCAATAGTGATGAGTAGTGGATTATCTAAAATATATTGGTTAGTGGAACAAAAAAACAGTGGTGTATGGGAAAATAATGAATGCAGTCCTGGATTTTAGACCTCAGAAATGTTGTATATAACCCCAAAATTGTTTGATTAAACCAACACCATAAAGATATCAGTAAAACTGCTTATTCACGTCAGTTTATAATTAAATATTAACTTAAACATTTCTTAACAAAATGCTTAAAACAAAACTGATTTATTTACGACAATTTTCACCACCAATTGCTTCCCTAGCCATTTTCAAATCCATATAATACTAACCAAACCCGCAAGTGATAGTTTCCTATAATAATCACACCTGTCAAAATATTGATATTTTCCAAACCCATACAGTATTAACCAAATCCGCAGCTGTTAGTATCCAATAACTATGCCTTTCAAAATACAGCAATGTCTATAATCTATTTCACATTCCGTTTAAGACTATAATAACAAGATCACAAATCATCATAGATTGTGTGATTTGTTCTCATGGTTGCCAACCTATGAGTGCAGTAAATACATAAGAATACTGGATATTTTCTCACTACTGCCAACACAAGAGTTCAACAAACACAAAAGAAGTAGAAAAATGTAGTCCATACAACACAACTGCTGCACTCTTACTCCATGGCTGCGCCGATAACAGTAGCTGTCTATTATATACACTGTTTTGTGTTAACAATGCTATGCCCTTAACACCAAGGATGCAGCAAAGTGGACTACAAACTGCCCAAACAATGAATACAGCAAAAGGTAGAAAAAATCCCATTCAGAGAGGGTGCAGAAGCAAATCAACCAAAGTTAAACTACAATTACCACACAAGAACACATTAATTATAGGGATGTCAAACTTGATTCCACGATTCCTTGATACCTGTGATTCTTGAAGAATCGTATAATCGAGAATCGGAAGACGAAGAATCGAAGTATTAAAACTAGATTCCTTAAAATACATACCCTATCACTAGAGGCATGATTTTGTCAATCGCGATAAAATGAAATAACATAAAATATAACAAATGCGCAATATCTCACAAAATGAGCTTTCTCCAAAAGAAATAAACACTTCTCCTATATTATATCTCGAATTTACTTCGGCAGTGTAAAAATCTAGATGCGCAAGTCTCGGGAATGTTGAGAAATTCTAGAGATGAAAAAATTCTCGATTTCGTCTCGAGACAATTTTCAAATCTCAGAAATCATAGTTCTAAATACAACAACACACGTAAATACATTATTTTCTCTTGCGAAACTAAATGTAAACAAACATTCCAAAGATTACACAAGCAGTAAAACATGTACTTCGAGATAAGCTACAGAAAGTTCAACAACAAATCGCCTCCAATTGTGCAAGGTGACCACTCACAACTCGAATGTGTGCAGTAATCTATGGTGGTAGCACCACTTGTTTACTAACATTGACGGATGTGTGTGAAACGAATGTGTTATATCAAAATTGACACATTAAACTGACTTTCATAAAATATCTAGTCTCACAAATTATGGAAGATGCTGCAGCCAATCTGAAAGACCAAAATGTCATCATTTGGACATTTTATGTAAAGATAAAAAGTGCAAAGGCAAGTGTAAAATGTGCAAGAAATTAATACAAACACAGACCTGAACTGGTCTGAGAAGACTTTTTTTAAAAAAAGAATGCAGATATTTATATTACGTGGTTAGTGCTTGTCTAGTGTATGTATGTATCTCATAATTCCTTTGCATTAAAATTTATTAATGTAAATAAAAAATTTTTTTTTTAAACTTCTTTGCATTTCCAGAAAAATTGTTTGTGAATTTACCAAAATGATACGGTATTTTATAATTAGAGCCTTTTAAATAATTACTGCTTTAAAAATTTTAAACAATGAGTTCTTTTCCATAAGTGTCAGTCTTGCAAACATTTTAATAATTTCTAATGTTGGTGAGCATTTATCATGGCAAGTGAGGTTTCAAAATATTTTCGAATAAACTATTTGGACAAAATATGTAATGATATATATGTAAGTTTTCAATATTATCTCGTATACCTCTTTTGAACTTTAGGGAATTTCATATGAATATGCTCCCACTGTTAAAGTGTTATATTATTTGTGTTAGTAATAGGCCTACTACTACTGTAGGCCTAGTTTAAATAATTAAATTTCCCATCCACCTATATATTAATTTGTTCTGTAAAGTAAGTTTCTGTAACTAAAGGAATCGTGAGTTTTTGGAATCAAAAGTGGTATCGGCATTGAGATCGAGAATTGAGGAAAAGTGAAATTGTTACATTCTTAACTAATTAGGTAATACTTTGCTTTTAATATTTTTTCAATAAATATCAGTACAAAATACACATTAGGATGGACAAATAGCAAACTAATGCATGATTATACCAAAAGTGCCTTTTCTGTAATATTTTTCAACAATCTTAAACATTTGACCCTTTTTAAAAATTTGAGTATTAAAATATTCTTTTCTTTCTATCAAAGATTTTAACTTCATACTAATTTTATCTTTCCTTTCTTTTGTATTACAATCAGCTCAGGTACTAACAGTGTAAGAATTTGGTTGCCTATTTCTGAATTTAAATTTCTCGAACTTTACTGGGTGTAAATTTACAAAGATTTCTGACTATATGTATAACGCCGATGGGTGAGACACTGAGACGAACGAATGCACTATCTACTTGATGGAGGTGGGCGCCAGTTATGCTCCCTCTGCACTTCAACTGGGCTGGTTACTGACGCTACATACACACTCACAATTTGCACTGAAGTCAGACATTTATTTGGCCACTATACAGGGTATGCCTGTTCTACTGAATTGCTTTGAGCGTGTCTAGCCTGTTCCGGATAGTGAACCTCCGGCAAATAACTAAGTTACACGACTCTTACCGGATGATTTCCCTTGGTGTCAAAAGACACAGCCTCTGTAGGGTAAGGGGTCCAGCAGCCACTAGGATGGACTGCCAGATTTACTCAAAGGCAGGACGTGGGGTATGAGATGAACACAACATATTACAAATAATACATAACCCTGAATACACTATCAGCTTTATCTGCAACTAGTGTCACCTATCGGGACACGTCTCCGGGCACGCAGTGGTGGGGTGGCGGTCAAGAACAGAGTTAACTAGTGCAAACAAATAATCGCCATACAAATACACACAATAAATTACATTAGGCCCAACTTCTGGAATAACCTCGGGTATTCCGTCGCAGCAAACGCCAACTCGTAAGGACAGAGCAGGTTAGTGCAAAACACTACATATTTCACACACACACGACATTGATTAGGCTTTAAAAAGGGTGATAAGTAGGCACAACATGAAATTGGCAAATAAACATACACCTGTGTGAAACTAATTTTAGATTGCGCAGACGACGATCAGGCAGACCGCGTGGTCGAAACAAACAAGTACTATTTAGAACCCTTAATAACATTTGCATAAAAGATCCTGGAGAATCAATAGCATCGCAGATATAAACATGATTAGCCCTTATTATGTGTTACATGGACACGTGCCTAGTGATACCCGACCACGTGACTGGAGATAAAACCTTTGAAAGAAGTCTGAATTAACATTGTCCTTAATATTGTGCGACATAATCAAGCCAAAGTTGTGTGAATTCTCCCTTTGCTTGGATTGATGGTATTAGATACGATTTGCATAACTGTGCAAAATGTGGAAGACCGTCTTGCCTAGCCAGCTCCTCTCGAACAACTACTCAGAGGCAGGGGTTGCACGGACCTAACATGGTGGCCTACGGGGTTCACACCTGCGGAAGTCACTATGCACGTCTTGCGTTATTAACATCTAAAATGGCAATGGCACCAAGAAAATACTAAACAATATTTAAGTGTACAATTTAAATTAGCATTTTCCATTAAATTTATAAGTGTCTCTCATAGATGTTTTTGTATGAATGACTGGCTCGTTCTTTTGCGGCGGGCATGTTGAAATTAAAATATTAACACAGACATAACCCTATTAAAAAGAAAAATATGTTTTTATACCACCACATGTGCTTTATCGGCGAGCGCCGTCATGGGCTGGTGGTTGCCAGCTCCTGGCTGGCGTTATGTATTAACCCAAGCCATTTTCAAATATTATTTTCTCTTCATTATTGAACAGGGGCAAAACTTTAAAATTATTTGTGTAAATACAAGCTTCAGTATAATATCAGCAATTTTCATCTTTATTTTAATTTAAAATAAAGCAATTTCAGTTACTTTCATAATTTACGTCATACTGGCATCTGACCAATATATATCAGGACATCAGATATGTCCTCCCTACTTTCACCATAAAGGCACACATTAGTTCCTTTTATGCAAACTTATGGCATATTACTTAGCTGCAGGAGATGATCACTTGGAGCTGCCATCGACCCCGAATGAGCAGCTCAAGGTGCTTATATACAAATTTTTGGGAATACCCCTTTAGAGGGGGTCAGCCAATCCCCAGCCATTTTGAGGGGACAGAAATATCTCGATAGAACTACTCAGTCAACTTCCGGGGAAACAATCCTTCCACCAGAAATGACATTGTCATGTACAAGCCTACGAGAAATTACTGGGTTACATGCAGGGAGCTTCTGGCCATGGTGAATGCAATTTCACACTTCCACCACTACCTTTATGGCAGATATTTTATTCTAAGAACCGACAATGCTTCATTACATTGTTTACTTAATTTATAAAGCCTCAAAACTCAAACAGTTCGGCAGATACAGCATCTTGTAGAAATTAACTTTTGAAATACAACACAGTTTTGTAGTTCTTAACAGCAATGCAGATGCACTTTTGAGGAGGCCATGAGAAACATTCTGTCATGAAGTGTGGTGAATTGTTGAAGTTATGGAGGACAAGAATTCAAGGTTGTGTATCTTGTTAAGGGTTAGTTATCTATATGGAGTGATGAGGGTATTAGGAAAGCTAATCTAAATGGTCCCATTTTGCATCCATTACTGAGTGGAAAGAGAGATATCTAGGCAGTTAAAACATGTTGGACACAATAGAATCCCCTCATACTGAAGAATAGTATTCTTTAAAGTAACTAGGAAAGTAATGATGGGTAACATGCACAGTCGAATCACATAATTATAACCACCTGCTAGAACTATCTCTGCATCATGTAGCCCATGATGTTGGCTGGTGAAGCGGCTATATAACATGACCAACAAGCTAGCAATACACAGTGAGCTTCCTGCTTTCATGGGTAAGGGAAGTGATTTAACCGAGTTGCAAAAAGAGATGATCATCTGCTTTCGGGCCAAAGGGAACAGCATTTTGGAACAGTGACATTTGAGAATTGTTTATTTGCCTCTGTGGTAAAGGTGTATCATGAGTAGACGAATGGCACCATTGGGAATGACCGTTGTGGAAACTGCAGAGCTCCACGCGTCATTGATGTCTGAGGTGAACGTGAAATATGACTTTGGGTAAAGGTCAACTGACAGGCTACAATGGAACAGCTCACAGTCCAAATGAACAAGGCGGCATCCAGACACATGTCTACCGCAACAGTTCAGCGAACCCTTCTGTGAATGGGGCTCCGGAATACCCAGAGGGTGACTGCATCCATGCTAACACAGGCACATAGACAGAAATAACTGGAATTTGCTAGACAGTATGGCAATTGGACCACTGCTGATTGGCGATGCGTAGCCTTCACCCTGCATCCATTGCTGGATGAACACAAGGCTGTGGGGGGCAGTGTTATGGTCTGGGGAATGTTCTCGTGGTATTCTTTAGATCCCACCATCCGTGCGGAAGGCACTCTTGATCAATTTGTTAATGAATATATCCATGTATGGGAAGACATGATGATTGTCTTTTCTCAGGAAGATGGGATCTTCCAGTATGATAATGCACCGTGCCACATGGCTTGAAATGTCCACATGTGGCTGGAAGAGCACGGTCAAGACTTCAAAGTTATTCTCTGTCCCCCAAATAGTCCCAGTCTGTTTCCAATTAATTATCTGTGGGACCACCTCAGTTGTCGTGTTTGCCATCTGTCTCCTCCACCATGCACCATTCAACGGTTGTGGGGTGCACTGCAGACACCATGGTTCCATATAATCGTGGGTACCTATCAGCACCTGACTAAGTAACTGCTAGCTCGTCTAGCTGCTGTCCTTGCAGTGAAGGGCGGTTACTCTGGATACTAGCAGGTGGTCATAATATTGTTATTCACTGTGTATATGCTTATAGTTGGCCCTTCTGGAATGCCGGTTTACTAAAGTCTTAAAGGAATTGTGTAATATGGCAGCCAGTGCAGTGGGCACTTTGATGTTAATAAGACCTTCAGCAGAGTTTGACTGAGATTCTACTGTCTTCATTGTTGGGATGATGTTGAGAATTTGTGCCAAATGTGCGAAACCTGCACCATGAGGAAGAGACCAAGGACAGAGTGGACAAGGTCACATACAATTGATTTACTATGTGGCCTTTGGTAATTCCCCTTCCAAACCAAGAAGCATAAACTTTGGTCGATGCACTCATAGAGCATGTCTTCTCAAGGTTTTGTGTGCTACTAGAACTCAATTCCAATCAGGAAAGAAGTTTTGAAGCTGCTGTGTTCAAGGATGTAACAAAGATTCTTGATAAGAAAAAGTCTAGGTCTACAGCCTTACACCCTAATGCAGATGGAATGGTCAGTATGTTTAACAGCACTCTTGAGCAGTTAATCTTTATGGCAGACAACCAAAATGTACCATTGTTTCTCCTTGCTTACCATTCTGCAGTTCACGAGTCTACAAGGGTATCACCATCTAGGATGTTTTTGGGAGAGTGCTAGGCGTCCCTAGTGACCTGCTGTTTTGTCTACCTACAGCAAAGGAAGCGGCTACCTCTGATTATGCCAAAGAATTATGTCACAGACTAGTTGGCATTCATGATTTTGCTTAACAATGCCTTAGAATAAATAGTGACAGGATAAAGAAGTAATATGAGAATATAATGTCATTCAAGGTATTTAAAGGGCAAATGGTGTGGCTGTACAACTCTCACATGTGAAATTGCTACTCCTGAAGATACAGAAATGTTGGGAAGGCCCTACTGAATTCTGATGATGTGGTCGTTCGGATTTGTTGCCAAGGCGCTCAGGCAAAGCCCAAGGTTGACTTTATATACCTATTGGCACTCCATGAATGTTTGGATTTTGCAGTGTGTGTTCAGGCTGAACATACTTGAGGAGGGGCAATGTTACATATTGCTCTATATTGCTTCCCTTGCCCTCTCCTGCTCACGCATGTGAATGACATTGTGTCAAGGCTATCTCTAGTAACCTGAGGAATGCACCAATATTCACCAAGGCATGGTACAGCCGTGATTAGCCTATTACGACTCGTGTCGCCTTCTGCCCTTAAGTGGATTGATTTTCTGGGATTACCATTGCAACAAATGGTCTGGCCATCACCTGAGCCTTGCTCAGTGAGACTACTGAAGCCATGATGGGCCTCAGAGCAGACAGTCTAGAATTTGGAACATCATATGGCTTCAAGAGCCAGGTACGTGAAGACAGCAAAGCGAAGAGTGTTGACAAGAGTGACCAGCGGGAGTGAAGTCTTTTAACCACAAGCATTGCTTCATTGGAGAGTGAGACTGATTGGTAGAAGTATTGAACTGAATGCTTGAGAGAACACGCAGTTGGAATGATTCTATTTGACAGAATGAATAGTATAAATAATAAGTGAATTAAATGATGGTAACCAATACACACACAGTGAATATTGACTTTCATTAAAATTAAGATTGAACTAAAATATTGTATTCACTGAGAATAACAAATGTAATAATTGATAATAGGTACTTATTTTATTTTATTAAGACATCAATCGCTCATGGACTTGGATATGCTGTTGGCATCTCATAACAGTACACACATGTCATTGGCACCTTATATTTTGAAATGTCATTACTCACACAGAAACTTACATGACTGCCATAAAATACAATGGAGCACATTTCACAGTCACATTTTTTAATTTTTCATGTAAAGATTTAAAAATTTGAAAAAGTGATTATAATTGATTATCAAGAAAAAATATTGTGCCATCTCTTATTTGTAAATGCACCTATCAAACACCATTTCCTAAAAAAAAATTAGCTTAATTTTTCCCATCTTCCAAACATAAGCAATGTTGAAGGCTGGCAGATTGTTTACTCTTCCGTACAATATCTCTGTCTCTTTTATGGTAGGGAATCTTTTTTTGTCCACCATCTCATCTTTCATAGCTACTTTTGCAACCATTACTTTCCTCCATGTCTCTTTCTTTCTCAGAATGCAACTCCACCTGGCAATAGGACAATAGTCAACAATGGTAAGAGGGGAGTGAAGAGGTGGTAGGGTATTGAAGGGGAAGAAAGATGAGAAACATCCCTATCCCTTTCTTTCATCTGTACTAGGGAAGGAGTATTCATTGACATTCTTTTGACTTTTCTACACTATATGTTTGAAAATCAAAAATTAAAACATTTACACATGTTTGAACTCTTGGAAGTGTGATGCTTTTGTTTCAGTGAGCAAGAACACAAAAGGCACAAAATTTTTAACAGGTGGTGTTGATCTTGTATTTAACAGAAAATACGGTAGCACATTAAAAAATTATCACTAAAGTGAATGTCTCGTAGCCAATAGTCATTTTGGTGTGGTTCCACTATTTCAATAGGACCCTTGGAGGAAGTAAGGCCAAACCCAGTATCACCTGCAATCCGTGACACCTCCCAGCCTCACCTACTGTCCCTGGCACGTACCAGCTTACTCCACCGTCCCCTACTCAGGATGGCCATCGAATCAGGAAAACTAGGAAAATGTATGGAATTGAACAGGACATGGGGAAAATCTGAAAATAGTCTGGAATTTTGTCCATCTGTAGGGAATTCCCCCCCCTCCCTTTTTTTTTTTTGGGCGTTTCGAGTTTAGTCGCAGAATACTGTGATGGTAAGCCGGGGTAGTTTTACGTGAACAATCATTTGTCAACATTGCACAACTTTTTTTTCGGCTGGAATAGTTTCCCACGCCCATTTCCCGCCCACCCGCCGTAGTAGTTTCCCACGCCAAGCGACATGTCACTCTGGAGGGGAAGACTGTTGGCAGGCGTATCTCATCTTACCTCTTTCAATGTCTAGGTCATGCCGCTTGCTTGTTTTTCATTGTTTGTGTGTAATTTTCTGCATAGTGAAGTGATCATGTCAACTAGATATTCATCTCGTTACGAATCAGAATTTCCATAGGCTTCAGAAGACACTAAAGATAGAAGCAGTGCGGTGTGCAAAATATGTGTTAAAAGTTTTGAAATAGATACAATGGGCAGGGGAGCGTTTCTAAGCCACACAAAATCTAAACTGCATCAAAAAGTTCTTGCTCATAACACAAGAAACTTGTAAGTTACTGCATTCTTTTCTGCACATTCAAATTAAACCCCAACTATTTCTTCTTGAAGCAAATGTGAGTAACAATTGCTCGTAGTATTTTTTACTGCTGTGTGTGCATTAATCGTCCCAAATGTTTCACTTGATTTAAACATTTAAACTAACGATGTAACATACCTTTAGCTTTATTTAACAGTAGAAGTTTACAGCATAGCTTTAATTGCCACCCACCCGCACAGTAGAAAGCTACGAGTCGGTAACGCCTTGCGACTTCTGACTTCTAGACTGTTCGGTTTGTAGCTTCCCTGCAATCATTGCATGCCTCCCATGGCACTTGTAACGATACTTCTCTCCTTCATTGTCAGTGTTATATAGTCAGAGATGGGAATGATGCCCATATTACTAATTTCATTTAATCTTCAAATGTCTTCTGAATAAAATGACAGGGCCAGGTGAAAGTGTATTTTACCATCCCCTTGTCTCAATGTTAAAACACTAATAAGTGTTATGACATTTTACCAATCCGAATAAGTCCGCATTTAGTCATCTATGTTTGAAAAACTACCATTAACTCAATTATATTAATTAAATATAAAAGGTAGACGTTTTAAAAACAAAAGATGTCCCAGAAGTATTATTAACAAGTCTCATTACTATAAACAAAATATGCTATGTGCTAGGTTAATTTTCTGTTGGTAAATAAACTTGCCAATTAATTTTAATCATATAAATTTGTTTTAATAAGGACATGTTTTTAGAATAAAATGATATAAAGACGTATAAATACACAATGTTGTTATTGCCTAGAAAAGTTTGAACTATTCACAACGTGTCTAATTTAGAGAGCTTTGCATTCAGTTTCAGTTGCTTCTTGCGAGAAAAACCATCTGATAAATCATGTTTTAATAAGCAGACGAATTCAGAATAAATTATACCCTAGATGTATATAAATACAGCCTCTCGTTATCGCCAAAAAAAGTTAAAACTGTACGATGTAATTTAGGCTCAAGTGTCGCTACTTTTTAGCAGGCCGTAAACATTTTTACGAATGTGGCATACTGTAATTGGTGTGCGCAAATCCATTTTAAGAGTTATTGGCGGTCATTTACGTACCATGGAGACACCCATTAACATCAGAGTCAAGGACGATGGTCCAGATATTTACCACCGCGCTGCGCAACCAGTACTTTCCTTTTAATATTTCATATTTCTCCAGAATTGTTATGGTTTTACACTAGCTACCGTTCACTTTGTCTTATCAGGAGTCATCTAAAGTCGAACCCTGTAAACATAAAAACCCCATAATCTGAAAAATTTTCATTAACGTAGTAATGTTACGTGGCTTATGCAAATCAGAATGTGCATGCACATATCACACACACACACAAGTGCATGCCCGACAATCATTCCATTCACACAGGGGGATAAAAGGAAGTAGGAACCGCAGTCGATAGTTGGCGATGCATGAAAATAGCCCAACTTATGGCTGCCCCTGCTTGTAATCACTGCTGACAGGCACGCAGCATATAGCAAGCTGTGCACAGTTGGCCTGCAGATAAGTAGCACACGGTGCTCCACCTAAAGGCTGTTCACGATAAAGTGAGCACTTTTGTAATCAACCTTAGAAAAATGTCATTGCCCATGCCTACATATACTTCAACGAGCGCACTGAGTGACAAGCGCCCCGTAAAGTTGGTAATGATAGATGGTAAGTAGTTTCATGTCTTAACGTTGAATAAACAGTGTTAGGTAACCATTTGTGATAATTTAAATGTTTTATTTTTGCTTTATGTTCCTTTAATGCGTCAGTGTGTAAAAATTAGCAGATTTATAAAATGTTTACTTTCCTAATAATTTCAGAATTTCACTTGACTGACGCATGAATAAAGTGATGAGGCCCATGACAATGATAATTTTACATAAGGCGGAAGAATACACAACGTGCATACAAGTAGCTCTTAAGCAGGGCTTTCAAAAGTGCTCATTTTACAGTGAACAGTTTATAGCTGGAGGACAGCTTTATATATAATGTGCATATAAATTTGAATTTTTTTTTAGTCCAGGGTATATATTGCCTTTATTACAGTTTTTCAAGGATAAATCTTTAAAAATAATGTAGATTTAATTCAATTTTTTTAAATTTGGCTTATGAATTGCATTTATTGAAGTAGTAACTTATTGAATGTGTAAATAAATGTTTTTATGTCTAGGGAGGTTATATTGCATTAATATTGTCTTTTTAATGCGAACTTGTACGTATTTCTATATATACTGCATAGTAAATAATGGAACACTGTACAAAACCAGTTTTTTAAGTGCGTTTGTAAAATCTGTAAAATCCTTAGGATAACCTGGAAAAACCCTAGAATTTTATGTTTTCAATAGTGGCCACCCTGCCTACTTGCCATCCCCCTCTTTTCCAATCCTCCAATGTACACTGAAACCATGCTCACCTAACTATTGATCCCTGTTGACCAATATCCCACTCCCAACCGATAACCACCAAACCTCAGGTGGCCAACGGAGCACCACAAAATCCAGCAGCTGAAGACTATCTCTTTGGGGGTTATTACCCCACCTATGACTCTCCAGGTCCTCCCAGGTCGTGCGGGGACATGCCAGAAGTTTATATCTTTTTTTTTTTTAACAGTGGTTAAAAAAAAAATAAAACTAATTCAGTTTGACCGAAAGGTTCGTGTCCACAGAGCATTTTCTGTGGTCCCGAGACAAAATCCCAATGTAAACAATGCCAAAATAATCTGTTTTAGCATAACTTGAAATTAAATTTCTACCACATTGATCTAAAAAAGCTTTCTGTGGCATTGCCGAAAATTACATGCTCCGATCATTAAACAACAAATTATTAACAAGGAATAAATACAAACTGTACTCACCAATGCACACAAGTCAATATACTGTGCATAATACAAATAGATAACAAAAATAAGTTTTTTTTTTTGCTTGCGTCGCTGCCCTGCATTTAGTTATATTTATATAATGTACCACTTCTGAAATAACCTCTTGTTGATTTAATCATGAACTCGTTCTTTGTAGCAAAAAAGAAAATAAGAATAGATATCTCAGACTACACATTGTGTATGTACAGAGCACGAAATACAAAAAAGCACACTGAAAAAATATGGGAATACAGTACATATGTATATGAAGTATGTACTGTAGAATTTTATTAGGTATTTAGCAATCAATATTGCAATGTTTTTGGCAGCAGCCATGTTGATAAAGATGAACTAGAAGTAGCGTTGCCATATTTTCGAGATATTGATTTGCAATGCAACATTGCCAACAACACTCAAAAATTTTCACTTGAATATTTTTTAAATAAAAATTACGAGTGGATTATGTATGAAATTGTAACTCTAATAAATATTCCCAGAAATTTAGAAAAAGACAGCGCAAAATTAAGGTAACCCTATTCACTGCACTCTATCAATCACAGTACCTATTCAAGACGTACATAAGAAAATAATTTTTCTGTTGTACAAAAGAAAGATATCTTGTGTAGTTGACATGGCCGCCGCATTGCTGCAAGTGCATATTGATAGATGCCAGGAATACAAAAATTTTGTGCGACCTTTACTTGAAATATTAATTATCCTTAATTACTATTAAAAACTATGATATTACTTGTTGAAATTTTTGTACATTTTATTTTTGTTATGGTTTTAATTTTTTTAATACAATATTTCTTGTTTCCCTTGTTAATGTGATGTGGTTTTAGTTGGGTTTGAAAATAATAAATGTTAGAATGACATCACTGCTTTGAGATTTGTGTTTTGTTCACTTAAGCTCATTAATCTTTATATAACCAAAAAAAATATATATATATATTTTTTTTTTTTTCCATTTAAGTTTTCTAGATCTTTTTAAGATATAGTCAGTTAACATAAAGTTATCTTAGTTACTCAAAAAATTTCTATTCACTAAGTAACCCGACAAATTGAAAAGTGGTTAAATGAAATGTATTTAATTTCACTGTACAGATGTTGAAAATACAGTGTGTAGGTTCAGCTTGGCGGTTTCATTTTTGTAAGTATGCACACCGGGCACAACTAGATCCACGTTTTTATGTTGCTTTTCTTGTGTCTGTATTTTGAGTGTGTTTGTTTCTTGTGGGCCCTTTTTACTGCCCTTGATTTTGGCATAAAAGGAAATGCCGTATACCATGATGGTTAGGCCATATGCTTTCACTTTTTATAGTAGATATTAGGGATGGGCCGATACCGCATTTTGCCGATGCCAACAATGCAGATTCTTAACTTCCGATGCCGCTGATTACAGTGATGCTGATACCAGTTTTGTTGTTCACAATCATAATTCCCATTTCCCATATACATTTTCCTACTTAAATTTAAGTATTCAGTTTTGTGAACACTTAAGCACTTTGTATTTGGCGTCAGCATAGAAATGAAATACGACACTAGTTTTAATAATAAATGATAAGACAATTTAAATGGGCCAATAATTGACTTAACACTCAAGGAAAAACTGTTACCAGACAATACAGCATTCATTGCGAACTGAGTTCATTGAAGTCAGCCTTCGGAACTTCAGGCAATGTGATGTGGACTTGGAGTTTAGATTTGAGAAATACCATACATAACCTCAACTTGTATGTTTGTTTAAACCAACAACGTAAAGATGGCATTAAAAAGAACTTATTGAAATCACTTTAATATTAAATATTTATTTTAATATTTTTGCTTGGTATTCCTTAGTCTGCCAAGCCATACTCAATCCCTTGGTTAAAATGACAACTGATATATTTGCGACAATTTCGGCCAATTATTACTTGCCGAGTCTTATTCATACCTTTAACACCCTAACCAAAACAGCAGCCCACAGTTTCCAATAACAACTACGCCCATCAAAATCTAGTGTATTTACTTTCACTATCCATGTTCAATAACAACAGTGTCATAGAATCTGTGATGTTTTCATTTCCGCCAACCTATGAATGCAGTAAATGCATAAAAAGAAGAAGAATACCGGTTGCTTTTTCAATATTGCTAAACTACGAATGTAGTAAAAACAGTAAAACCGTAACAAGAAAATAAAATGAAAAACTCTTCCGGGATGTAAACAATACTATCGATAGCACCAGTTATCGATTAATTGCGTTGTTTTGCAATCACATAGTGTTCAAAAATGAATTACGCATGCTCTCTTTAACGAATGTATCAACAGGAAATGTAAAATGTAATCAACGGGAACAAATTGTAGAAAAACAATTGCTCCGAATATATTTTGGGTTTCGGACAGAATATCTTATTGATGGAAGCGGTAAATTAATGCTTTACGAGAAGTAGCGTGCTGGGTTATTTGACATTGTGTTTAATAAATTAGTGCTTCGAATCGGAGAATAATAATATGCAAATAATGTTCCGATAATGCCGATGGTCATGGTATCAGTATCGGCCCATCCCTAGTAGATGAGCCAAATGGAACTTCTTCACCCTGGGTTGGGAAGCCATAACACACCCCTTTCATTTACTTCCTGACTAGTTTTACTGTCTGCTTCGTGTGATTGCCTTTTCATGTGCTGTTTGTAAGTTGAAACCATCTGTAAGTAAGCAAAAAAATTAATTTATTTAATTAACAACTGTTGCTAATATTTGTAGTAAATGAAAAGTGGGAGTACTACGGACACACAAGGGGATACGTAGGACCAACATGGGAATACATTGGACAGCTGTCCAAATGTAACCCCATATGTCAAAATCAGAGCTTCCTCTAGGCCCAAAATTTTTTGAGTAAATTTGACTCGGTTTAAAAATTATGAGTCAAGCCAATAAACTTGAGTCGGAAAGAGCTTACCAAATTTTATTAGAAAATAATTTTATCTTTTTTGTGCTTTTCTTCTAGTTGAATATTAAATAAAATACATTTTAATATGTATTATAAAAGTGTGAATACAGCACAGTCATCAGTGGAAACGTTTGACATGTTTGTGGTTACTGCAAGACTATTTGTAGACTTGAATTATAGTACTTTGAATGTTATTTCTGTAGGAGCAAAATTTTCCACTGCATCATCAAAACAATAAGTAGTTCTAATTGCTATTTTCGCGTATGAAGAGGTGCATAACAACCTTGTCTTGTGAAAGACGATAAATTTGATAATCCAAAGTTTTCCGCCCCACCAATATAATAAACAGAACCTTAACTAATATATTACTTGGTCAAACCAAAAATAAAATGGCGCCAGATGCAAGTCATTCTCACACAACCTAAATAACTTTAAAAACTTGTTTACATAAAATGTAAAAAAAAAAAAAAAAAAAAAAAAAAATTGGTAATACTATAGATATATGAATCTGTGAAGCAAAGTGTGTGCATTTGTCACATAAATGTGTGGCCAGTACTTAGTGGCAACGGAAATTTTTTTTTACCATTTTTGAGATAAGTGTTCAGTAATTTTTCTATTTATCACGTTTGTATATTACGAATGACGTTACATTAATTACGCAACAAAAAGTGAAAAGGACTAAATGTTAACGAAATTATTTTATTTTAGGAAGTCGCAGAGATGAGTTTATTTTGGAAACAGAGATGTCCTGTAGGATTAGATGCTTGTTGGCGATATCGCTTTTGCTGTGTATATTCAATACATTGATTGTGTGGACTTTTCGATCCCAACTACACATTGAAACAATTTATCGAATTAGCTCCGTAAACATGAGGATTCACAGCGAAGATCAATTTTTTTCCCCCCTAATTTCTTGTTTTTTTTTTATTTTTGTGAGGTATGTAATTTTTCTCGAGAAATTGTGAAATTCGTGTTTATTTCTCAATTTCACGGCCCCAAAACACAGGCGAGTCTACTCGTGTGATTTCTACTCGTGTGTGATTTGATGCAGTTAATGTCTATCAGGGTGAAACAAAAAAATAGTGAGTAAAATTTCACTCTCAGGTTTTAATAATGTGAGACAGGCTGGCCTGAAAAAGTGTGCAGTTAGGCGTAAATTGTGAGTAAGCGAAAGCCCTGGTCAAAATAAAACAAAATTAATTTGACGCCGTCTGGTAAGACACGAGACGAACAATGACACAAATACTTACTGGTAATGTGGGAGGCAGCTATGCTTCCCAATCACCGCACTATTGAGATTAAGGGATACTATGGGTTCTGTGTGTCCGTCTCACCCATGTGTACTTACAAACACGTTGGCAGTACCAAACTTTTACTAAACATCACTTTGAAAATAATCACTTTATAAAATACATGTGGTTAGGACATTGTCACTACTGGATAAAAGAGGTAGGTTACTGATGCTTGCTTTTATTGTTACTATGCATACACATCAGCGTGCCAATGAAATTATGATAATCTCGGTCATGACTAGCCAATTACGTTTGGTTGCTCCCCAGCCTGCAATTAATCTAGCGCTTGCCTAGATGGATGATCTCACTGAGGTGCGTGAAAGCACAGTCTTTGCAAGGGAAGAGGGCTGACAGCTGCTAGGGTGGACTGACGGTTTTTCCTTGAAGACAGGACACAGTGAATTACAAATGAAACCCTTGATGAAAACATTTTAACACGTGTGACTAATTGGCATCACTAACGCAAACTCGTCTGGGCTCACCTGCCAGCACTTGGGTAGTATGGTGACAGCCTATACACAGAGCCTGCTAGATGGAAGTAATTGCAAAATTACACAAAATACATAAAGACTCTTAAAAGATGATGGGGCACGAGCTTAGGTGATGCAGATGCCGCTGGATAATGTTCGTAGCGGACCACGTGGTGCAGATGAAAGTACAATATTTATTCTTGAAAACTGCAAATTAAATTCAGGCAAAATACTATTCTGAGAGAGAAAATTATTCTCTTTGCGATTTAAGTGATTGCAGGCGTGTAGCATGCCTGATGGCGGTAAAATCTAACATTAACACGACAGCGTGGTCAAGTACAAAAAGCATCAATTACACAAAAAAATACATTGAACCCTGAATGTAACATACATAGAACCCTGTAATAAATTGTAGCACACATGATTTTACGCAAATAAACACTCAAACTGCATGGATGGCGCAGATATAGACTTGGCATAGGTTAGCCACGTGGTTGTACATGAAATTGGTGTAAAATATTCAAACGTGAAAATACCCTTAAAATACATATATAAAAACAAAGTCCTTGAAATTGTGCATAGCAATAATAAACAAATTATACTGGAATGCCACTAAGATGGACGGATGGCGCCTGATTCAAGTTGTGGGGGTCATATGACCTCTCAAGACATCTTTCTCCTCAATTAAGTTTGAAAAATACCACAAGGACGAAATAAATTATTTAGCGGAAGCATAATGCTGGGGAAATGTCTGGCAAAACATACACAAGCAAAGGTTGACCTGTAAACTAAATTGACTATGGAAACCTATATCAGTGAACAAAAGTTGTAGTGTGCACGTGACAGTGCCTTACCTTGCCAGCTCCCTACGACAGACCGTCCAGAGGCAAGCGTCACACAGACCTACCATGGCCGCCTACGGGGTTCACATTAGCAGAAGTGCTATGCACGCGAGTAAGATATTTATACTTTGAAAAATAAAAGTGGCACAAATTAAATTAAATTTGTTTTACATTTTTATAATTTTCTTATGGATTTTTCATATTAATTCAGTGTCTCTTTATTATGGCGTTCACACCGGAATATCAGTGTTCTTAATCTTGGTGCACTTTGAATTTCATAACCAAAAATTTTCACAACAAACACTAAATTTTTCAAGATATATTAAACCCTGCAAATACAAATACACCACACATTTTAATCTGCAAAATATTATTGACTTGAGAGTTCAAAAATATTGGCCTCTCTGTGCATGTGCATGGACATGTGACACGTGCGTGGTGAGTGCTGTCATGGGCTCTAGCGCCGCTGGCTGTTAGCCGGCGTCAAATTGTTTGCCCTTAAATTGGATGATATGGTTTCTGCATATCATTGCTTTTAACATATAATAATTTCAATTAATTCATAGCAAAATTATTTTCTAATAATGGATCTAAATCACAATAAATAAATAAGTTAAAATATTGTTAAGTTACTTACAAAACTGGTAATTGTCACTCTTACCTTTTCACTTAAGAACACAAGATGCTGTACAGAATGCCACCTTCTTTGGTATAAAATCAAACACAATATTCACAAACAATAGTACCATAGCACATAGGATGAAATGAAATGTACAATTTATTGCTGCAGCCAAATTATCCTCGGCCTTCTCAATGTAATTATTTATTCCTTATACTATTTGAATTAGCCTATATAATTTTGTATATAGTATTTTTTTTTACCTGAAAATATATTTATATAAAATTAATTTGTTTCTTTTTTCAGGCGTGGTAGTGATGAGTGCAACAAGAAGCAACCAAGTGATTGTGATACATTAGAATATAGGAATGGTGAAGGTGAGTGACAGTACCTGATAATTTTTTTCATTACCATTTTACATGTTCGTGTTACTATAGTAATCCCTTATCATCCATGGCTGTTTAAAACACTGTTTCAATTATCCAAGTATTGGTTTTTGTAGACAGGTTTCTTAACCATGGTACAGAAATTTTAATTCATGTGGTTTTTAGTTTTCTTACAAATGGGCTTTTATGGGTTGAGTTGATGTGTTTCTCACCATGTCATCCCTGATGTCACATTTATTTTGCTCCATTCACCATAAAGAAATAAATATTGTATGTCTTAGGCTTTTCAGAGGAGAGATGACAGAGGGGAAACAATCAATCTTTATCCGAGTTGCATGCAAGCCAAACCCTCTGATTCAATTTTTACATCACTTTTTTTCTTTCCTTTCGTGCTGTCAAAACAAGTGGCTTGAAGCTGCATTTTCGCTTGCTGACAGTTTGTTGGGAGTAGGCAAGTAGAAAGGCCTCCTAAACTTGATAATAGTAGCAAGTGTGATATAGATAAACAAGTCTAGTGCAAGTAAAAAATTGAAGCTGTTAGAAACAAGTATGTTTTAACATCAGCAAGCACATTTGGTTAAAAGCATTATCTCAGACATGACATACAGTTGCTTCTACTGATTACAAACCTATACCTGTATGAAAACAAACTAATGTTTGTAAATTGGGGTTCCAGTATTTCTGTTTTGCAAATGGTGTAAAAGTGGATGAAAGTTCCATGATGTGTGAAGTTAACAGCTAGCCTGACAATACTGTGAAACCATATTTAAAGTGGCCAATTTGTATTAGTAACTCAAAAATTCAAGCCAGTGATTATGTAATTTTGATGAGCGCTTGGGGTTATTAGGTATTGATAATGTATCGCATAGGAAACCGTCAAAAGGGTGAGGGATGTGCTGGAGTGAGTAGGTGTTAGGATGAAGTATTTTCTGGAGATTGCAGCACCAGCTGACCTTTTGATGCCGGTCAGATATGATTGGGTCGACACTGTCAGTAGAGCATGGGTCATGTTGCCATTGGCCCATTGTGGCTGTTCCTCCTTGTACATAGTGAGAATTTTAACTTAAAAAAATAATCAGGCTGGAGTTGTTGCAGACCTTCCCGTTGCCTTATGTTAACAATACAGAGTTGCTCAAGGTCACTCTGTATGCCTTAAGTGCCATAGTTGTACCATATAAATAAATAAATAAATAAATATATATATATATGGATGGGAGGGGGTCCAAGGACCTTTACAGGTCACAAAGACAATCATGCGAGTAACAAAAATTACCACAGTAAATGTTAAACTGTGTTAGTTCACACTTGCACCCATAATACATATATGGACCTGGCTTCCGTAGTCCGTTAGTGGCTGACGCTGTTGAAAGGACCTGACCTAGTTATAAATTAAACAGAGAAAATACATCCTGGGCATGTAAGTCAGCCAGAAGAGGCGAAAACAAAAAAGTTTCAGTAAGATTTAAGTAAACTATTGGAAGCTGTATAACATATGACCAAATTACAGGATGGTCCAAGAGATGCAGCGGGCGTGTGACACTCCATAGCGTGGTTAAATACAGACTGCCAATCATGGTGGCAACTTGAGTCAAACTGGGATTGGTTTGCACCAAAGTTTTACAAATATAACCACAATATTGAAGAAATGTACAAACATGACAACAGTTAAACACATTGAGTGCTAAAACAAAACAATACTTTTAAAGATATAATATTAAAAAGTTAGCTAAGGTATGTTGGCAATTTAATGTAAGAACAAACTGAAAAGTAAGAGTGATTTCACTGTTTTGAGGTCTTTGCTGCAAATTTGTAAAGAGACAGCATTGAATCACTTTAAAATATTACTTTCAGAAAAACTAGTTATAAATGTTAAAATGTAATTAAGTTACAGAAATTGCTGTTGAGCGAGTCTGTTTTAGCCCACAGGGATGTGGGTAGCCCTACTGTAACTAAGCATTTTCACACTTAATTAAGTCACTGGGATGGTAATATGAATTATTTTTGGTAATTTATTTTGATTTCCACATACATTGACTTAATTTCTGGGGGTTGGTCACACAAGAGGAAGAGATATCGGTAAAAGGGTCATGCTAAGATGTTGTAGGATGTCGCAGGGTGACTTCTGTTAAAATGCACTCCTGGCAGTGAGTGCTTTCCATCATCATCTTCTCACCAGTCAAGGACTGACTTGTTTGGAGTATGGTAAGTGCAGACCAATGCAGGTGTTGGTGTGGCGGCAGGATAATCAGACGCGAGATGAACAGGCAGTACGCATCAACTGCATGCCATGTTTTGTAACCTAGTTTGATGTTTTAATAGCAACAGATTGATTAGAAGTTAATTTATTTTTGTGACTACGTTTTGTATAGAAGAACCAGAGATATTATTCAAAACACATGAGCTGAGCTAGATCTAAATTAAAACATGTAAGTCAAGTCCTGGTAAATGGCGACATCTTACTACTGTTATCTGGTCAGAAATGGCTGACATTCACCTTGTGTATGGGCTGCTCAGTGCAACAATAGAGCTGCAGCATGCCTGTACAGGGAAAGGTATCCAAGCAGACTGGTGCCACATCATTCATTGTTCACAGCTATTGAAGGAGGCTTCGCGAAGAGGGGACATTTATTATGAGTAAAAGACATGCAATATATTTAGGTTATGTCATAACTATCATTTTACCCTGTAAAACCAAGGCGTACGTGTTCCAATACTGTACATGTGGCAGGTATAAAGGCATAATGATCACCACCCAAGGTAGTTACAAACACCACAAATGGAGGAGGTGCAGCAGAGGTTCAACAATTCGCAATCTATCAGCACCAATCAAGTGGCGCATGCTGTCCACACTGGACACAATAATGTGTGGAGAGTTGTGAGTGAACAGCTGCTCCAGCCATATAGCTTATAGAAAGGGCACCATTTTGAAGTTGATAACTACTCAAAATGTTAACAGTTCATGCAGTGGCTTTTACAGCAATGTGCAGTAGAGCCACATTTCCCAAGTGTCGTGTAGTTTACTTTTCTTGACTTGCGCAATTCACAAGAGAATGTGTATTGAGGTCTCGTAACAGTCATTTGTAGGGTGGAGAGAAATACGCACTCTCTATCTGTGGTTACCAGGAGCAATTTGACATTAACCTATGGGCTGGTATTGTAGGCGACAATTTAATTGGGCTATATTTGTGGCCAACCAGTTGTGCACAAATTCTTTCATGAAGCACCAGTTGACACAGATTCCATCACCAGGCACCAGTTGTGCACAATTTCCATCACGGGCACCAGTGGTGGCAAAAATCCCTCACAAGTTACTGGGGAGGGGGAGTGGGTGAAGAAATTTGGGTGGCTCTTAACATAGAGGTTTCGATAACCAATGAGGGTTAAGTGAGGCGATTCAGTTTGGCCACACTTTACGTTGCAATAGTAACAATATGTGTAAGAGATCTTACTTGACTCTACTGCGGCGGCTTTTGTGAAAGTTGAACAAGTCATTATGTCATAATAATTTTATATGTTATGGAATAAAATGTGAAGGATGAGTTATGATTTTTTTTTGCAGGCTTGTGAAAACTTGCACATATCATTTCTTACAGTTTATAACTTGTTAATGTAGTACTTTGTGGTGGCAACCCTGAGTGGTATATCACATGTTCTGATGTGTTAATTTTGTGTAAGGGCTTTGTATATTTTTGAATGATTGTTAAAGCATATTTTTTTTATTGTATATTTGCTGGTATTACGAACATATATTTTAACATAATTGCACAGCTTAGCTGCGGGGGACAGCCATGTTGTCTCAGCCAGTTAAATTTATTACCGCTTACTAGGTTTTTTTCAAGGTATACACTTTCTGGTACTTCTGCTCTTGAGTGCATGCAAGAATTTTTCAAGTAGCATGGAAGGAGCAAAAAGAGCAGTTCCAAATTTCCCATGCACCACACATGTAGTCATTCAACAGTTTGTTTACGTAGCCTGCGCGGGAACGTTTTTACTGCTTCTGCTCCACCTTGTCAAGCAAGAGCAGAAAGAGCAGTGCTCCTGCTATGTGAGCAACAAACCAATATGTTTCTTTCAGTAGCATGATTGGCAAAGAATCAAAAGATAGTGAAAAGAGGAGAAAGGAAGTAGAAAGGGCATACCATGCAAACTCACCTACTGCATGGATACATTCTTCTGTGAACAAATTTGCATTTATCTTAACTAACTACTGTCACTCTGTTAATCTTTTAATATACCTGGAACCTTGATATCAGCTTTACTCTCCCATGTGTGCACTATTTCTCCCGTCTTTTTAATTATTTCAGATGTGATGCAGAACTTAAATTTAATAAAGCTTACCTTGAGCAGCATATAATATATGTTCACAGTACATCACTAGCCAGCCAGTTGCTTCATATTTTGCTCAACATCAAACAATTCAAATAATTTTTCTTATATTTTTGTAAAGATAACATTTCAGTACATTAAAAGTGTTTGCAACCACTATTTGTTTTGCATGCAAGGTATAACTAGTCCAAATCTTGGGTTATGCACAGAGTAAGTAAATTCAGTGAATGGGTTATCTTCTGCTTTTGTTCATGTATTTTCATGATTATGTTTCATAATTGAGCTGAGCAGCTGGCAGACTCCATAGTCGTAACATTGGGGTAAGGGAGTTTTCATAGTGCTAAATATATGGTAGTACAACACTGCCACTTAGACAATTGCCAAAAGAGGATCCAACACAAGCACCATATGCCCTAAAATCAGCTCTCCCCACCCCAGGCAGAAATATTTCAGGGTGGTGCTCATTATAACTGATGCCTATGTTTTAATTATTTTGGCGCTGTTACAATATATTGCTGCAAGTCATGTTAGAACATATTGCTGTCAGCCATATTTGGTGTTCATTTCTTGCCAAGTGTGTGACAGAAAACAAAGGAGACACAATTACTGGAAATGTCTGCCATATTGACCAGCTTCCTAAGCTCTACAAGAAAGCAGTCTTGCAACCATGCTGACTATTGGTAAAAATCAGCTAACATTGTATGTAATCCAGTACACTACATTAAACCTAGGACAGGACTGGATGTTTCAACAATGACCACAAGTATGTACAAACAGTGCCTGTTCTCACCAAGTTTATTTATATGGATTTGATCATGTGCCAGGACCTATACTTGGTGGAACGTGTTCATTAAAAGCGAGTTAGGCACAGAAGGGGAGGAAAGGACTGTGACCAGGGGACTGTGTGACCTTTGCATATGTGATGATACTGGAGTAGACTTTGCGCAGTGTGCATCATGCAGGACAGCTGGGCACAGACAGTGCATCTCCTCTGCCGAGTTTATGTATGGCAAAGGTGTTTTTGCATGCACAAATTGTATACATGACTGTACACCTGCATAAAACCATGCCAGAGTTGGAAGAGACCAAAGGAAGTCCTACCATGTCACCAAGTGCCCCTGGCAATAGTCCATGGCTAGAGATATTCTTGCACAGAGCCGGCACTGGTGAAACCAGAGTCCATAGCATCTGGTAAAGTTGTGCCACAAGATCACATAACAGGCCCAGGTGTGCCACTAGCATTGCCATCACCACAGCATATATCTTTGCCCAAGTTTAGTTGACACCACTTGTATGAACCCAAAGATATCCCACGTTACTGTGCATACCAGTTTCTGCAGTGCAGGATACTGCTTGAAGAATGAACAGAATGAGCAAGTACACAGTTATGAAGCACAAAATGCAAGTTGTGAGCCTTTTTAATGCAGATTATACTATACCTGGATGCAGTTTGCACAAGTTGTATGAAGAGAAAAAAGATTCTCGGCAGAAGTCTGGCCAAGCCTCACCACCACCTCCTTCCAGAATCAATCCCAAATGGGGAATACTGGGAGCAATATTTTAATTCTGTAACCATTCAGCTTTGAATCCTGCAGGTTTTATGTGCCAATTGGCTGCCCCAGAAATCATTGTTCATGGTCAAACGGTTTCAATTCTCTGTAGTCAACTTTATCCTTCCTCGATATAAGTCCATTTTCTAATCATTTTAATCCAGCTCTGAAAGTTTCTATCAAATCTGGGGTTCTCATATCAATCCTCATAAATGCCATACCATGGCTATTGCCACTTCCATCCTCCAAATCACACTTCTGTTTTCATTCTCTATATTTGTCATAGTTGTGTGATTATTGTATGTTCAATATAATGATTAGTCTTAGTTGGGAATGATTTCATCACCATAAGGTAACTCACCCAACTAAGCAACATAGGAAATTGGATAAAGTTTACCTTGGACCATGACACCCTGCATCTCATGACTTTAGCCGACCACCAGTTAACAGTGGGGAATCCAACACTCATTCGCACATTTCTTGCAACTTTGACCAACTTCAGCCTGAACGTACACAACTTCTGAACCAGTGTCATCTCCTCCACACCACCTGACTTACTCTTTATATCAAGCGTGAGCAGCCAGATAGAAGGAACTGATGCGGTAGCACCCCACTATCTCTTACCAATGATAGGCCCAGCATCTAGGGCTAGCTCTTTCCAGTAGCAGGTAAGAGGGCTCACGCTTAAAACCCCAGGCTAGACATATAAGCTACCTGGACAATTACATTTATATATGCGTACGCATGAGTTACTTGTACATAATTCATAGTAAAGTTATTTAGCTCACTCAATATTTTAAATGAACTAGTGACAAGTGAAAGAAAACATTATATAACACTTAAATGCAGAAGTAAAAATTTTCCATATACAATTGGCGTGATAAATTTAATGTTCTAAATGTGGTAGCCATGGTTGTAGCGTTGATTGATTTCCTTTTCTCACGTGATCACTATAAATGTTTGTGGACTAGTGTTCACTTAGTAAGGAAAGTTTTTCCACGCGTAAAGATTATAGAAGCACTTTGAAGGACAGTTTATGTGACCTACTGGCTTTTGTTTTGGAAAGTCTTGTTTGTCACCAATGAATATCAGTATCTTCCATATTATGATGTAGCATGAGATTATTTGGCTTACCACTTTTGTGTTTGGTTTTAGAGAATACTTACACTCTGTTTCAAATATAGCAATGTTCCAGAGGGCAAAATGAATACAACAAAAAAATCAGATATGAGTGAACAGTAAAACATGTTATTTAATAAACAAGGAAACTTCACCAGTACTATATATAGATGCAACCATCTTACATGCTAAGGGAATGTTTTTTTTAATTGTATTTTATTCAACAAGGTACATACAACAACACACATCAGCAGATATGTAAGGGAAAATAAAGGCAGAATACTCCTAACCTAACTTAAGAATTAACACACTGGTCTCATTTGAGACTGCTCTCAGTTAGAGAAAATAACAATAAAAGGAGGTAAGTCCAATATTACAGGTACTCTGCGTACACAGCAATGTAGTCATGTTTTAAAAATTGCTCAAAACATGCCTGTAGGCATTAAAATATAAGATTTTTGACCATTGGCCTGTAGGCCTAAGCAAAATATTTGACACAATGATGGCAGTAAAACATACAAGTGAAAGACTCCAATGGAAGGAGAAATAAGGAATACTATCTAACTCATGTAAGAGTAATTGTGCAAGGTACAGTTAAAATATAAATATTAAAATCTTAAAGCTTATAATTACAGTAAAGAACTTGTGTGTTTTGCTGCTTTTTTTTTGTTGAGAACTGCTATACTTATAAAAGAGGAATCCTCATTTGCAATTACCATGATTAATAGTCGTAGTATTCTACTACAAGGTTAAACAATGTCTGCTGTAGCAACGGAACATCTGAGCCACAAATACATGATTGAGTAAACAACAGCAATAGCCATGTAGGCCTGAGTGCCAAGCACTATAACAAAACTGTAGTACACCTAGAATAAAGATATTTCATAATTAAGGTCAACTACATCATTATAACCTTATAGGCATTGCCTCGAAGGCAGAGAAATATTAAATTATTCTAGGACAGTGAGATGCCTTAAGTAGAGCGTAGTACTAAGAGTACGGGAAAATTGTATTCACAAATCTTGTAAGGCATTGAGCTTTTCAGTAATATAACATAACTGATTGTATCGTATATTGATTCGTCGAAGTAACAAGTCCTTGAAAAAAAAATATATATATTGCCACATCATAGATAATAACGAGAAGGACCTTTAGGCCCAAGCAAAACACTGTTAATAAGACTGATATTACTCTGTAGGAAGTAAACATGGTTAAAACTCAACCCTCAAATAAGGAGGGATGCTTAATATAAGTATAGTACATGAAATAAGCACTGCTCTAAAGCAGAAACAATCTGTCAAAATCCTGGAAGTTCTTTAATAGATCACAGAAAACTGAAATAGCTCTGAAACTGTTGTCTGTAACACGATATGCCCTAGGCATATGACTATGATACCTATATCCTAAAAATAACTGGCGACCACTGAAGTTGAAGTATTAGTAGTAAAGTTCTGCCATGAGGCCTGTAATATCACTTGTCGCAAAATATCATAAACAAAGACCCTGTGGTTAAACTTACAATTGCTTAAACTTAGCTGTAGTGAAGGCAATATCAATATTACTTATCAGAGTTGAAAGGTGAAAGTAGTAAAAGTGTAGAAATCAGAAGTTCTGCTGTCAAAGCTTACCTGAAAAATGTGTACAGCTAAATCGGGACTGTAGTAACAGGAAACTGTGGCGGTACTTCCAATAATTCTAACATATATTCATAGGGTTGCATTGTGTTTAAAATATAAATTCACATATAATTATCTTCAATACTGAAAACTGTATGCCCAGGCCAGATTAGCGGTGTAGCATAACATATAATGGCATGTGACATGTGGACGGAAAGTATACTAATCATATTGTAAGTAAAGCCTAAAGGTCAAAATGTACTCACAAAAGAATCCCACTCTATTCAGTTATCTTTACAGATATACTGGGGCGTAAATTAAGGGGACGGGAAATACTGAAACACAAAGCCACAAAACAAGCACTAATGGGCAGAAAGATGCTACTAGACAATGGTGGTGTATAAAAGCAATCTGGTTAAAATAAGTTCTGTATTGAGTAATGTGTCCCACCTACCAGTTAGCTGTGTAAAAGCTGCTGGGGGTCAACAACAAACCATATTAAACTTGAAATATATTATATACCAAGGAACAGTACACACACAAGGTGTGTGTGTGTGTGGGGGGGGGGGGGTGGTCTTATTGACATTCAAAATTAAAATGTAAGTCTCAACTCAATAAAATTATGTTAAAATACAAATACACAATAAGGGGAAGAGTTTATGGGAGGCCTGATCATTAGTAAACAAAATGAATGTAAAGTTAATAATGTGTGTGTGTGTGTGTGTGTGTGTGTTATATATATATATATATATATATATATACATACATATACGCATCAAAGTCTAAAGTGGATATAAGCAATAATGATAAGACAGGTAGAATTATATAACTTAATGGGACGGTACGTGTAGATCTAAAAGTAAGGTCTTATTAAGCAATAAAATACAAGTTAAGGAAGTGAACACATTTCTGAGATTTACTAGGAAAGCCGGAAATTAGTGTGTGTGTGGCAGGGTAATGACTGTCGTGATGACGTCAAACCGCTCCGTGATGTAGCGATTGCCAGCACGTGTGAAAGCCATTGGCGGGAAGACTCCAGTTGTAAAAAAAAAAAAAACAAAGGAAAAGAGACACAAGGTCGCCACAGGCAAGTGGGCGGAGAGAGTTCCTCACCCCCTCCGGGTGGCTCAGTCTGGGCAGCTCGTTACCTCGGCGCAGTATGGCCACACCCACTGTCAGTGGTGTAAATCTTGACAGCTGGCATGATGGACATCACCGCAGGCGGAAGAGGAACAAAGGCCACGACATGGAGTGGCACCCCTGGAGCACGGCTATCAGGAGCAGGCAAGACACAGTTAGCCGACTTCAGATAGGAAGGCAGGACTGAAGCGAGCACTGCATGCTGGGGCTCTGCTGGCCGCATACCACACGAGCTGAGTGGGCGATGACGCAGCGCAGCCTAGTTGCAGTATACCTCGGCTCATAGGTAGCAATGTGGACCCAAGTACAGCTTAGTGCGGTGTGCAGGGAAGGAACAAAATACACTGCAACATATTTTCAAACATATATGACACACAGAACAACATTCATGCACATAACACTTTGAGTACAGGCAAGCTTTGTGTGTCTGGTTGACACGGAGTTATACTTAGGCACACCAGATTTATTGAATTGAATGCGGACAGTAGACTCCCCTAAAAAATTGGTTACACGATAAGGTCCGCGGTAATGGTGGGTGAGGGCCTTGTGTCTACCGCGGTTACGCACCCACACATAGTCATTAAAGTTTAATGCATACTTCCTGTGAGTTTTGTCAAAATAAGATTTCTGAATGTTCTGAGCGTGAATTAAATTTTTTTTAGCCGTTTGGTGTACAGCGAGGAGTTTTCACATGAAGTATGACTGCGTTCAGAAAACTTGGTAGCAACGACTTGAGCAGGGTTGAGTTTGACAATATTAGTTTGAAAATCAAACTCGCTTTAGGCGATCGCCATCTTCTGGATACGGGCATTATGATCTGCCACAGTACGTAAATATCTCGGACTCGCAAGGTTGGTTTCAATAGTACACTTATGCCCATATAAATACTGACGAAAGTGAGAACACAAGTACTTTATGGCGGATAGCTCTCTCTCTGTCGTGCTCTAGCACCCCTCTTGAATAGAGAATTTCTTTGAAACGAAAGCCACTATATTATATTGTTTAGTATGTGGATTAATCTGGATGAGCACCCCTCCTACAGCTGTGTTACTGGCGTCGCATGCAAGAACAATTTAGTGGCCTTCAATAAATTTCTGTAAAATTGGCACGTGATGAATGGCTCTTTTCAAATTCAAAAAGGGATTCTGTTGCTCTGGGCCCCATTTAAAAGAAATGGTGTGTGTTTAGTGAGATTGATGAAAGGCTGGGTGATAGTGGCATAATTTAGAATGTATCTACGCAGGTAAGAGGTCATCCCAAGAAAATAACGAAGTTGTTTCACATTAGTAGGGGGAGCCATCTGTTCGATAGCAGCGACCTTGTCGGGGTCGGTGGACATGCCTTGTGGAGTGATGATATGGCCTAACACCTTAATAGTTTCATGGACAAATTAACATTTATTGGTGTTAACCCTGACATTGAAAAGACTTAAGTGTTGGAAAACTTTACGAATATTGGTGATATATTCTTCGAATGTACTGCCCAATATAAAAATACCGTCAATGTAGGTGATTGCGGCAGTCCATCTGAGGGGGCTAAGAGCTTCTTTATGAACATCTGAAAGTATTGAGGTGAAGTGGACAATCCCATTGACATTCTACAATAATCAAATAAACCAACTCCGTCAATGCTAAAAGCCAATTTATGACGATCCAGGTGGACGAACAGGTATGCTATAAAAACCAGAATACAAATCTATGCTATTAATGAATGGGGAATGTTGCAGAGTGTTTAAAATGTCCTCAGTACGCGGAAGGGGGTATTGGACTCTAGTTAAATGTTGATTGAGTGTACGAAAATCTGTTAAAAAACTAAAGTCACAGCTCTTTTTAGAAATCACTAGGCTAGGGGCAGAATAGGGAGAGTAAACCTCCCGGATTATCCCGGCATGGACCATGTCTTTTATTTGAAGCGAAAGTTAATCTCGTACTTTGGGGCTAATACGATAGGGGCGTGTGGCAATAGGTTGTCGGTGTATAACTCTAATTTAATTTTAAAGTGTTTGGCTTCAGTGAGATCAAGAATGGAAGTAGCAAAACTGTCACTATATTGTTCAATAATGGTTTAAATGGTCTGCTCCTGAGGAGGAGAAAGGGTTTCATTAACATTAGGGGTGAGAGGGAGTTGCTGTTCAAAGGCCTCAAGAGTATTGCACTAGTGCTCTGACGGAAAATCGGTTATTTCTGTGTGAGTAGACACAAATTGAATCTCAGTTATTTTATTTTCGTTATGCGCATACATAAACAGAAGGTTGTAAATGAGTACTGGAATAATTTCATACTTTCTAATGAAATTTACACCTAAAATACGTCCTGCTGAATGTTGTCGAGGACTAAGAATTTCTGGGGATAAGTGTTGCCCTAAATATGTAACTTTGTAGTAGTTTCAAATTGGGGTGGCGATAAGACTGGCGTGGCCGCATCTAAGGTGATAGGTTCCTTTAAGGGAGAAAGGTGTTGAATGGACAAATCAGCACTGGCCACGAACTGTATGAGCAGCCCGTATTTAAAAGTGTGTGGTAATGCCGGCCCTTTATCGTAACTAGAATATGCGGCATGGCTGAGCTTAAGTAGGCTTGCTGACGGGGCAAGCATCGCGGGTCTTGCTGATATTGTTTGAAGAACATTTGACATGCACTATGTCGGGAGTGGGAGTGGAGCGGGCGACAAAAATGGTACGCGGACTCTGCCGGAATTTGTTTTTAAAATGCCGAAAACGGTCAGCCATTCTGTGGAAAATTGGAAATTTTGTTTGGGAAAGAGGGGACAATGTAGGCTTTTATGGCCGACATAGAGGCATAACATGCAGGTGTCGTTTGCAAGGCTGCGCGGACCCTGAACTGCAAGCTGCGTGGGGGTGGGGCATCGGTGGGTAGTGGTAACACTGCACTTTTGCGCACTGGGCGTGGGAGGTGTGGCAACCATGGCCTGCTTTATGGGAGGGGAGTGCTGCGCTTGCAAGGGTCGGTGAAACTAGGTTGCGTGCACGCTGTCAATTGTTGATGGTTGGTTTCGCCGCAATAAAAGCGGAGGTGTGGGCATTCGTTTATGAACGGATTGGGAAACTGGGATGTGAGTTGAGCTTACAGAAAGGCGTGCCCTGTCAGGTTGTGCAAAATGTATGTGAGCAGCATTGATCCTCTCGGTCACTGCTAACAAAATGGTGCAAACATGTGGTAGATGGGGAATAGAATAAGTTTGAATACCTTCTGCCATAGAATTAAACATAGCGATCTCGACACAAGACCTGTGGGGTACTACTTTGTTGAAAAGAGCATTGCAGGTAGTTTGAACCCAGGCCTCCCGCTCCTGGGCGGGGGAAACATGTTTCCCAGTATACTGTCCCCTGTACTTGTTCCCATGAATGTATCCGTGTACATGTTCATGACCCCTGTTCTGTCTCGAAAGGGCCTGTCTGGTGGGGTGTGTTGTGGTTTATAGGGTGCTTGGCGTGCTTGTTATCTGTAGTTTTGTGGTTTCTGTGGCCAAGGAATTACCATGGGCAGCTGTATGTGTGTGGGATGCCTGTGTTTCTGTGAGGGATGAGTGGATGGGGATGTGGGGGAATGTAGTGTACTGGGTGTGGGGGTGATGGGGTATATTGTTGTTTGGTTTTGAGTGTCTGTATCTGTGCCTTCAAAAGGGTGATTTCTTCAAGAAGTTTAGTATTGTGGGGATTTGGTGTGTGTTGTTCAATATTATGTTGGTAACTGTACATGCCACGCTCAATGTTTTTAGTGTTCTGTAGTATGTTATCTAGGGTCGTGTTGTCCAAGGGGATGAGTTTGTCTGCTAGTGGTGGCAAGAGAGATTTCCAAATTATGTTCACGAATTCTTGTTCAGACAATAGTGGTGTACATTAATTCTTGTAAAAAGTCAAATTTTTTATATGGACCTGAGCACTTTGACCGTGCTGCTGTAGTGTAGAGTGTAAGAGATGTCTGCATTTATCCTGTGTATCGAGTCGTGTAAATGTGCCTAAGAATTTGTTTTCAACTTGTTTCCAATTGAGCTTGGTGGGACTGCTGTAATAGAGGTTTTCGTAGGTTCTTTTTGCAACCCCTACCAAGTAAAACTTTAATCGCCGTCACTTCTCAAGTTCGGTCCAGTGATTTAATTCGCTGGCGGCATTAAAGGTATCTAAAAAGTCCTCAACATTAGCGTCGTTTTCTCCAGAAAAAGTGGGAATATGGTGTGTCTCTGGAATAACAAAATTAACTAAGGCCGGCGGTGTTTGTCTGTGTCTGTGTAGGGGGGTTGAAGGTGGTGTTTGTGGTTGTGGTAGGAATTTAAATGTGATGTGTATTTGTTGTCTGTAAGGTCTGGTGAGGGCATAAGAAATAACCGCTCTAACCCGGTTTATGAGGTGTAGAAAGGTGTTGGGATGTGCGTTCAATGAGTGTAATCTGTTCAGTAATAGGGCTGGTTAATAGTGCTAGTAATTGTTCATGTCTGTCAAGTGTGTGTGTAGGTGTGGCTGAAGTGCGTGTAAGTGGCTGAACATATTCTTGAATTGTTTGATATGTGGAAGTATAAGTCCCGTTCGTTGCAATATGTGAACGAAGTGTGTGCTGTCAGTGTACATGGTGCCATGCACTTTTGTGTAAACTTAAAATTTAGGCAAACTACAGGAAGAGAGAAGATAACACACTCCGAAGGCACACAATACAACTGGAGTTGTGTAGCGAACAAATTAACAGGTTGTTCTGCATACAATTAAAAGCTGTAAAATTACACTACATTAACTACGTAAAAGAAGCACTGTAAAGATGAAGTGGGTGGGCGAGTGAGAACAGTCAAACGGCAAGTTTGCTACACAAGTGCTGCGTCGGATACGTGGTAACTGACCTAGGAAAAGGTTTGCTTACTGCGTGGAATGAAGCAGCTGCTAGCGTGGGCAGGTGGGGATGTCTGTAAGAGACAGGGGACTGTGGTTATCTCATACACATACACTCGTTTGCAACTGCAATAATGTCAGATAAAATATTAATTTTTATCAACTCGCTTGGCGTGCAGAAGGGGAAAGTCCGGCGCTTCCACCAGTGAAACACTCTCCCTTCCTCCTGGCCTATAGGCAGCATTACTAGCACTATTCCCGTTACTCAGTTCACCTTATGAGGAGGCAAGGGGGTGCTTGTGGGTGTAACTCACTGGTAACTGAATAAGTAAGATAGATTATAAAAATATATATTTAATAAGTAACACTCATAAAACACAATACAATTACTTAACACTGAATGACAGATGAAGTTAATAAACTGAAATACACTGTGACTTATTGATTACTGACAAAAAGATGCAGCTAATCCTTATACTTGCTTATATAATTAATTACAATGGGAGAGGAGATAATGACTCATTACCAGCATTGGTTCCTACCACTACAAGAAATATGCTCACCCTTAGCTTCTGGATGGTTGGCCTCGGAACCCCTCTGGCCAGTGGTAGGTTGGTGACCTAGTCTTCAGCCTCAATCACACACCTAATAAAAGTCGTGGTCTCGTCGCCATCTGGGGGTGGGGGCAATTTTTCTTTTTTTTTTTTTTGAGCTCCCAAACCTCGCTACGCCAGCATGAGCACCTTCACAGTTCTGTGTGCCCTCCGGCATGCATGTTAGTAGCCAAGTCAGTTGGAGAATGAGATGTGTCTCAGGGCAATCCCTTTACGCCTTAGGTCAGGTTTAATTATTATAATGGGTGAATGCTACGCGGCTAAGCAGGGTTATAGTGCAATGGCCGCAACTGTAGCCATGTGCACACCCCAAAAGAAGATGGGTCTAGATGGAAGAGCATAGCAAACCTGGCAAAGCGGAGAGGGCCATGGAAAATCTATGCGACAGTCGTGGAGGATAAAGTAATTCCTTTTAACTAGATATGGGCTGGATAAAATAGGGTATTTGTTAGTTCGGGAAGAAAGACTTATGTTGGTTTGATACAGAGTGAAATGAAATGAGATTGCAGCTGGTCTGTATTGCGGGAGACAGAATAGCTCCCGCGCCGATGCCAGTCATTGTGTGGGCGCAGGCGACCTTGAAGTTGATCTTCTGTCAATACTGCAGTGTAGGCGAACCAGCAACAGCCTGCCCTTCCTCCGTAGGATGAGGTAGTGCACTCAACTGCATGGTGGCAAGGAACACTGCGTTTTGTTCCCTACGCTTTTTGCAGTGCCTTACCTGGTAGGGCATAAAGTCGCGCTTACAATATACAGGGTACACCCTAACGAAGAACAACCTCACTGTGTATGTCTGGTTTTGGTTTGCTGACACAGGCTCTGTAATAGTCTCCACTGATCCCCTACGCTATGCGGGCTGATCAGAGACAGGGAGCTGTGTGTTTCACCAATGCCTCCACTGGATGTGCGGAAAGACTCGGTTACAGTTACCCTAGCACTAACAGTGCTCTGGTGTAAAGAAGTAACCTGGGTTTGTCGCCCCTCCTTGAATGAAGGTGTTGCTAGTGGTTGTGGCTCCTCTGTTCCTCTCCGCCAGCACTAGACAATGCTCTGACAGTTGGAAAGCAACAGATGGCCGTCTAATGGATGTGTGAGAAAACTGACTGGCTCCTGAAGGATACCTGTAGTAAAAGCTAATTCGGTTATATAAAAAGTCCCTGTTCCTGTCAGTGGTGCACATCGTTTTACTGTTCTAGCAGGCGAACAGTAAGAATCTCTATGAAAGAAAAAGCTGAAGTATAGAAACAAGCTATGTTTATTGAGGAATCAATAAAGATGTGACCAAGCAGTAGAGTGCTGAAGGAAACTATGCTTGCGAGGTGTAGGCGACCTGGTTCTAGGATGTAAAGGGGAAAGATAAATCTGGATGGTAAAATATATATTACTACTGACCTTTTCTAGTAAAGGTGTCTAGAGGGGACAAAGTGAATTTAATACGTGTTGGTGAGCATGTTCGCTGGTTGTCAGGTTGACTGATCGTCGATGGTGAGGTAGCCGCTGGGGGCGTACTCATTAGAAGTTCTCTGGAGGTTCCAGCACTAGGCAATGCTCGGGGATGTCGCAAGAGAATAAACAAGAATTACTGCCCGAGCCCGGCAGCGTCCGGTCTTATATAGGTGAAACTTATAGGCTACTGGCGCGGGTTGCACGGAGGGCAATTATCCTGCCCTGGTTGGCATGATAGTCGAAGAACTCTGGTCAGTAGTAGTCAGCATTTCTTCTTTGTGCCTCATCGGTAGTGCTCGGCCTTGCCCGAGGTCCGGGCAGCTTGTAGGCTCTCAGCTGAGTTGCGTAACCATCAGGTGACGAGAATTCGCTTATAAGTTCCTGTTGCCTGGTAGAGTAGGCAGCCGAGATTTAATGTGGAAAATTCTCTGTTTGTACTTCTTACATCTGTAGCAGTGGAAGTAGGGACCTTAGCGATGAGTCATAATCGTAGTTGAATACTATTAGGAGCGGCACATGTCAATGTATAAGTATGTGTGTATGTTTGTCATGATGCAGGCTACTTCCCCTAATAATTTCCATTCCTGCAACCCACATTGACACATATGTGGATAGGGGCATAGCTCCTTTTTCACCCAGGCAGTAGATAAAACACATTCTTGGAAGATAGGGGTCTTAAACCCCCATCAGCAGCACTCATGTACAAATTCATTCTGTATCTCTTTCATATGAGTTCTTCGTGAAAGTTGCCTAGTTGTCACTATCCGATAAGTATTTCACTTCATTAACCAACGCCTGCTCCCATGGCCTGCGACACACAACTGCTTAGTTGCAAGACGATAGTCTGTTAACCTGTGGAACCCGTGGCCTGGTCAGCCCCAGTAGTGGACACGATTTACAACAGGTGGAGCTGCATCACGTAAGCAAAAACTGCACAACTTGTGGAAGTAAAACACCAACTTCCTGGGCAGCCAATGCCCTCTGCGAATTTTCAGCTTCGTACACGTCAATGCCCCGTGTACTGTAAATTTCCGCGGCTCGCAACTTCCTCAGTCACTGCAAAGAATACCTGAACACAGAACAGCACTAAGTCTAGAACTCAAAAATTTCTGTCCTGACTATATGTGTTTGTACACACACATATATATATATTATATACATACACACATACAGGGCATATCATTGATGATGGACAAAACAGCGCAGGTTAATGGGGACCCCAATATGCATAATTGAAACTCCAGTATGTGTGTAATGCAAAATGTGATAGTTTAGAAGCCATGTAATTCTAAGTGGTTTTGGAGTAAATTATTTTGCCAATTAGTATATATCGGGAAAATAACGACTTAAGGGTGCATTACACCCAATTAACATTCATTGGGATAAATTATGCCCAAATAGATTGAATTATTTCCAATTAGTTTAAAGTGGGGTAAATGATGCCCAAATAGGTTACATTCTGCCAAATTAATGTAAATTTGTCTCTTTATAATTTACTCGAATTGGATGTCAGTTACACCATTTTATGCTAATTGGTCATAATTTAATTTAGGTTCATAAGGTGTAATTAACTCCATTTAGGTGTAATATATCCCAATTTATGCTAATTGGTCATAATGTACACCAGTTTATGTTAATTCAACATAATTTACTTCAATTGGGCATAATTTACACTATTAAAGTGTAATTTCATCTTATTTACATTTATTGGGTATTTTTTTATGAAGATTGGTTATATTTTATTCCCATTTACACACAGTGGGTGTAATTGATTCCAGTTAGGCATAATTTACCCCAATTGGACATATTTTATCCTGATTCATGCTATCTGGGCACATTATATCCCAAAAGGGCATAATTTATGCTCATTTTGTTTAATTTACCCTGAGTGTGTATTTACTCCAATTGGTCATTATTTTTCCAATGTATGCTAATTAGGCGTAATTGCTCCAAAACCACTTAAAAATACATGGTGTCTAAACTGTCACATTTTACATTACAAATATAGGGGTTTAATTTGTATGTGTTGGTCCTCTATCACCCTGCACTGTTTGGTCAGTCATCAAAGATATACCCTGAATGTATGTATGATGAGTCATAACATGTGGGAACGATTTCACCAGTGGACAGGTGACACTAAAACATGATGAAAGTTCATGTAAATGTGTGGCCTATTTGACCTTGTTGCTGAGTTTAACTACTGTTTGTATGACATTACTGTGGTGCTGCTTAAATGTTATAGGACATTCTCAAAATGACTACATTCAGCATGTTTTCATGCCTGCAGTTGTATCGTAGACAATCATAACCTGTTAAAAATACAATTTTTAATTTTTTTTTGTAATAAGTTGGTTGCCTTTTTGATACTGTGCTCTGTCATTATTTTTCACTATTCTTGAAGTGGTACAACATAATTGAATCTACTACCATAGTACACTACATAATTTAAGAACTTACATGTTGAAACAAAGAAGTGGCTAAAGAATTTAAACAGATAATGCATAAATAATTATAATAGTTGGTACCCAGAATATTAAATATACTGTAGATACAAGCACTGTCAAACAGATAAGTACTACAGGAATATAAATAATAAATTGAATCACTAGGTCAACTTAAATTTTCAACAAGCCGTATCAAGTAATGTATAAATGATCATTATTAAGAGGTTTTAAAAAAATCTTTGGTGGTATTCATTACAAAGTTTTGAATAATAATAAAACATTAAACGATAATTGAAAAATGTTTAAGATAAAACAAATATATTAATCTGTGGACAGTATATGGTAATTTTAGAGTTTGTTTCAATAGTCCAGATTCAAAATTGTTGATTAATTTTGATACGTTGTTGGGTTCGGACATCAGGGGAATTTGGAGTAATGTGTGTGTGATGCAGGCCTAAGGCATAGGTTTATCAGGCAGAGGATAATTTTCCCTTGGGTGCCAGCTCAGTGATCACAAGATAGGGAGGTATGCTGTCGACAGCCCTTAGACATAGCCTTCCCTGTTCGATCATGGGAAAATCATCTAAAATCCAAGATGCCTAGGCTAGTGAGCAGTGCTTTAGCCTCTCTCAACAAATATTCACTCCCGTGCTGGGATTGTTACTGGCCATCCCAACGCCTGTAATGACAAAACCGTAGAATGTTACGCAGCTGTTAAGCGGCCAAACATATAAGTACGTTTGGCATACATTTCAACAGAAGGCATTTTATTTTGCCTTACCCTCGTCTGAGGCACTAATAACAGAGGTTTTCCCATAATGGCCCGGGGAGCCCCTACACTCTGAAAAACAGCATGAAACCTGCAGGATTTTACAGGTGAACAATTATGCCTCAGGAGTGTGCCATACACTTTTCGAGCAATGAAAATATACATTACCATTCTGAATAATGAAGATACTATTGATACACTACACGATCTGTTTCTGAATAATGAAGATACTATTGATACACTACATGATCTGTGTATAAAGATGTTGGCCTGAGAGGCCACAAGCAAAGGACCACCCCACTTAGATACCAAGACACTACAGACTGTCATGTTGGGCACGCAGAAGAGCTACCCTTACATGTGTGCCAAAGTATGGAAAATTCTTAGCATGAAAATCGGAAAAATGCACTTTGCTTTAAATTAACGTAATTGACCCTCACATAATAACCTTCATAATAAAATGAAATAAACACAATGCATATGACATAGATAACACTTCCAATAATTGGAAAAAATAACATGTACTAGCAAATCAATGCCTTAAAAAAATCGCAATTCTCTAAGTATTGGTTTGTCTTATCTCTTTCAACCTGTAAAATTGCAAGTAGCATTGAAAAGAAATATTTATAATGAGACAAGCATTATATGCAGAAAATAATTGCTGTAGTTATGCTTAAACATTTCACCGGTTGGCGAGTATATTATTAGCTGAAGGGGGTTAGGTATTAATGCCTAAATATTACAAATGCAATGGGGGGAATTTTAAATGTTATTCCTCAGCTTTATTACATGTGTAATAATTTTGGCTGAACACTTTTGTGTATGAAAACACTTTTTATTACAAACTTTCATTGCATGGGTGGCACTAAGGGGGAAATGGGAAGGACACTGATGGGGAAATACATGCAACAAGGGGCAACCAGTCGCTGGTAGGGTGGGGTGCAGTACATGTCAGTTTCTGATCAGTGAATTTTGAATGTGACGAGTCCAGAAATGAAGACAACCGCTAATGCCCAAAATTTTGCTATGGTAGGAACTGCCTGAAGAAATTGCCATGTATGCCTGATTTGCAGGACTGGTGATGCGATAAAACTTGCAACCTTCTCATGAAAGTAAAAAAAAAAAAAAAAACAACTGGTTGTAACATAGCACCTTGCTGTTGCAGAGAACTAGGATACTACCCATCATTACAATTTTTTTTTTTTGTAAACTACATAAGATTTAAAAAACTAATCTTCTTTATAGGACCACATCCCAGTGCAAACTCCTCACAAACTCTTATATCACGCTACCAAGTGGTTTGTTAACCGCAAAGATTATGAAGAAGGAATGACCACATGTACTGGCAGTGATTATGAAAAATATGGTAATTTATAGTTTCAAAATATGCTGCTAAATAAGGGGAGCATGATGAAAGTACACTAAGCACTGGTTACAATATTCCAGAGGACATATATTTTATTTAAAACCATGCACTGTTTGTTGCCTGTGATGTGCTTTCAGTTCAGATGATGACAATCGGTAATCTTCAGAGGATTAAAAGTAACAAACCTTCATGTTGCATGGTATGCTGTGCTTAGAAATTACATAGCCAACATTGGCTTTCGCTGTGGCCAATGCATTTGTCTTCAGCTAAGGGCATCTTGTCTGGACAAGGACAAGTAAAGGAAAAAAATTCTAAGCCTTAAAATTACATCAAATAAAGTTTGAAACTACTGGTATGTACACAATTCAAAATGATAGTTATTACCAAATCCAGAATAAATTAAATTCATTCACATTTTGTAAATACATTTCTGAAAAAATGAAAAAAAAATATATATATATATATATGTGATTTTTTTTTTTTTTTTTAAACAATAGCTTAATACGCTGGCAGTGTTGTGATGTTGAGAGTGGATATTGCATATACAATTGTTTTCAGGTTACCGTACAAATAAACATCAATGGGTGTCAGTCTATAGAATATGCAGGCCAGCCAGTAGGTCCTGCATTACTTATCCATTTGTTTGAAAATATTTTGTTTAAGAAATCTTTTCTCAAATCAACTAAAATGTGGCAGTGCACCTTCATGCATAATCCATATATATTATGACTTATATCAAGTGGAACATTTTTCAAATGTTCATGCATTTGGTTTTTGAGGAAATCTATGTAAACTTGATCTGTTATTCTCCCAACAAGAAATTGGGTCCATCTATATTGTTGCCAAGTATGCTGAATTGTTGTTGGTGTTGTGATTGATTAATAAAACATGGATTTTCTTTGGCCTAATAATAAATTTTATGAAAGTTGATGATTCCATATCTGGTGAATCCAGCTGTCAGTAAATGACATATTTGACAGAAACTATTTATCACGAGTAGACACATGCTAAAACCACGTACAGAAATTGACTCTAAAGAAAATCTGTGTTATTAAGTGCCTATACTCATTGAACATGATGCAGATAAAGCAGTTACTGTTATAAAACTCTCTAAACTGTTGTACATCTAATGTTTTATACTGCTGACATTGTTCTTATACTAGTGCCAGTATTTCCTTTAACATGCTGCAAAATCCATTCGTCAAGATGAACAGTTTGAACACTAAAGTGTTTACATTTGGAAATTTTTTAATTGATTTAGTGTGTACTATCCTCCGTTGAAGTACATTCCACATGTTATGAAACATTGTATGTGTATATGTGCATATGGTCACTGATGCAGTTGGTTGGGTTAGGGAGATAGATAAGCAGAGCAGGAGAGAAGGTAATAAATTTTGGAGACTTCAAACAGAAAGCTATCAAGATGTGTTTTGGAAAGGATCCAGTGCTCCAGTCCTTGAGGGCACACACAGGCACACTGAGGACAGGAAATATCTGGTTCAGGGTTGTGATGTCACCCTTGTGGTGGAAACCAAAAGGGCCTAAAATAAAGCCTTTATTGATGCAGAAGCCCTCCTGGTGTTCAGGCTCTAAGAACTCTACATGTGTAAAATGTACCTTTTGGCCTGGTTAAAGTGTTGTTGCCAGGACATCAAGCCAACATGAACAGCCGCTGAGACTGTGAAGGTCAGGCTTCCTGCTGTGGCAGGGGTGCGCCCACACTCCTGTAGCAAGCAAGGGAAACATCAACGCACTATACGGTGCAAACAGATCCCTCAGGATATCCTCAGAATATAGGCCAGCTGCTCATGTCTACCTCATTTATAGGCAACCTGGACCACACTACATGTGGCTGGCCATCTCTAGGGTAAAGAGCCCAAAATAGCCTCATGTGTCCAAGAGGGTTATGTTCATGGGCACATAACAGTGTATATATATATAGGTGTGTGTATATATGTATGTGTGTGTATATTTAGAGAGAGAGTGAGAGAGAGGATCATTCATGAGAAGTTAAGCTACCGCCATGCGCAGGGCCTATATTCATTTGGAGCAAATTATATCATATAAATATGGGTCCTATCTCCAATATTTACAGAGTAATTCAAAACATTTGAAAATTACAAATTAATAACCCTTTCAGATGTAAATATAGTGATGTATTATCAGACCGTATTGTTTACAGTTGAGTATTGCAATGGAGTCTAACACGCTTACAAAAGATCTTCAAAAATGTTTCTGTCTACTTCCATACACTTGGCCGCATGCTTATGAACCGCACATGTTGCTCTACATAGCTGTACAAGACTGATTTTTTGCAGCGGCATGCATGATACATGCAATTAGTTCATGTGTTTGTGCAGGCCTTTAGTAAACAATATCCATCAACCGTCCCCGTATGCAATAATCTCGTGGTGATAAACCTGTTGTTCGAGGAGGCCAGGGGTGAAAACCATCTCATCCTGTCCATCTCTGTGGGAAATGCACACTGAAGTGTTCAACCACAACATGGTGGAAGAGAGGAGGTTCATCATCATGGTGGAAGATCATACGATGTCTCATTGTTAACTTAATATCCTCAAGTAACAGCTGCAGTTATTCTTGCGAAAATTGCAGAAACACCACACCAGTCAAGCATCCTTCATATTTTGCTCCAACTGATGTAAAGAATAAGCCCTGTGAATGTACGGATGTAAGGATGGATGCATGTCCATGTATTTCCTTGCATGCATGTGAAGAGAATGGTGTAATAAAGATATAATTTAAAAATTGTGTCTTTATTTGTAATAACACTGAACCTGGCTATATGTACTCGGTGTTTTCCTGGCCACTGCTCAACAGGGAAATGAGCTGGTTTCAATGGTATTGTTCACCATCCTGGCTTAATAGTGGTCAACCCAACATACATAAAGTATAATACCAAATCTTTTGTTTGCAACTAATAAATATGTAAAAAAAAATACACATTATAAAACCTTGTTAAATTAAACATTGAACAGCTAAATATAAGTGTTTGCTGTTGTTCATGTTGAATCAATAGCTCCTTAAATACGAAGTTTCTGGAATTATATGTTATTAGTAGATAAAATCATGTTTTAAGTGGGGGGTGGGGGCAGGTCGGGTGATCTTGCTGGCCAGGGGAGTTGACGAACACCTTCGAGAGCAAGTTAGGTAACACGAGATGTCTTTGCACTAGCATTGTCCTGCTGTAAGAGGACATCTCCTTGGCATTGTAGGAACAGCAACAAAATGGGCTGGATGATGTTCTGGATGAAGCGCTCACTGTTCAGTGTTCCTTCAACAAACACCAGAGGCCATAATGCCAGGAGTTGGTCCTGCATGTTGCTGCCGTATACACTCTGGTTGTTGGCTATCTCTTGGTTGATGCTGCACTCACAAACGACTATCACTGATGTCAAGGAAGAATCTACTCTTATCACAAAACACAACTCCGTGCCATTCAGTCCTCCATTTGCTTCATTCGTGACACCATCTGAGGCGGGCTGCACTGTGATGAGGTGTGAGAAGAAACCTGGTGAGCGGCACCATTGAGTGTAGCCTTGTGTCCAGCAAATGGTTGGTGATTGTCCTGGGTGCAACATTGGCCCTAAACTGTGTGGTGGTTGCCTTGCGAATTGCGATGGCTGCTCATGATACGGCAGTCCAGGCGGGAATCCGTATGCCGCTGCTATCTAGAACCAGGTTGATGAGCATGTGTACCATCGTTGGACCACCGGCACCACCCATGATGCACAGCAGACACTTTACGTCCAACACGTTGGGCAATTCTTCGGGAGGACCATCTAGCCTCCCTCATGCCAACACTATAACCTCATTCAAAGTCCGTTAATTACACGAAGTGTCGTGCCATGCCATGTCGTCATGGCATGTCTACAATGCTTACTAAACACTGACCTATGCTTGAAACAACAGACTACTCTTTCACTGAGTCAACTACAGTTGTATTGGGCTCAGCGGTGTTATACCTAGTATGGGGTTCCTACTCTGTCCACAGCGCAGCACTCCTATTCATTGCATGTACTGCCCTCTATCAGTGCTCCATGTGCATATGGTGTTTCTACATCACCGCTTTAGTGGTAGTTATTTTTCATTTTCTGTAAGCTAACTTGGCCAGACTTTCTCACATCAAGAAATATCATGGCTTTCTGTTGTTTCCAGTTAAATGTCTGGTTTATATATACTCATTAAATTTCATTTGTAGTGTTTTATTTTTAAAACCTAATTGTTTGTGTGGTATTAAATATTAATTCACTTTGTGTTTTTTCAAGTCTGTTCAGTATTATTTTCTCCAATATTTTCAATAGTTCACTTAGCAGACTAATGGGGTGGTAGTTTTGTGATTGTGGGTTATTTTTCCCAGGCTTTAAAAACATTAACATTGAGAAGTTCCCTAAGAACAGGATAATGTGCAAGCTTGAAATAACTATTCATTTACTTGAGTGTGCGTTAAGTGTGCTGTAAGGAATATGTCAAAAAATTGTGTAGCCCAGGATTATAAACCTCTCCCAAGGTTTTAAATGTTTAATTAGTAGTTGCAAGGGGTTAGTATTTGTTGCTTGCGTAAATAATCAACTCATTCCAGTATAGAAGCGAATTATTGTGTGTCCGTCATTTTGTAAGAATTTGTTGGCTACATTAAGGGTGAAGCCAATGGTTGTGGTTGGGTATGCCCAGATCACAATTAAATGATGCAGGTTTTCATTGCTTTTTGTAATAGAATTAATTTCACTGAATGTAGCTGTCGAAGGCCTATGGTCTGTGCAATGTGGAGATTGTTGTTGGAATACCCTGGCTTCCACCTCCTTGGAAAAGTTCTGTTCCAGGGCTGGTTTTGGTGGCTTACTATGATTGGCTGGTGTGACTGACCTATTGGAGATGGGCTGCTGTGAGAGGGCTTTGGGGAAGGTCATTTATGATGCAGGTTGAGGCACATTGTTTTTAGTGTGTTTTCCTTTAGCAGATATTGCTTAATAATAGCAATCAGTACCAGCCTGTTCTGTTCTCTGTATATAGCAGCACAGTGCATGACTTTTCTCTTAACCTGCTGCCATGCATGGCTGGAGGAGGGGCTGGAACAGAGGGACCACACTTTGTCCTTGTGGCAGCCTTTGTGTGTTCTCTTTTACAGTATTCTCATTTTCAGCAAGGCTGGAGATTGTTATATTTTCATGCATTAATCTCTGGTTAGGCAGAGCCACTTTTGGTTTTTGTTTTCAGGGCAGCCATAGCAGTTAGCTCAGGTATGCCGTTTTAATGGATTTTATCCGTTTTTACTGATTTTTAACTCTAGAAATATTTTTTTCTTCTTTTTTGGGCATATGCGGCACTAGAAGCGCCCACAGTGATGTGTGTCAGTTTCACTGACATATTTGTCTGAAGATTCTTACAACAGAGGTGAATAATATCAAACGAAATATTGTAGTGTAGGTCCAAAATATTTTGCTTTATTATTCACTGGTACGGGTATAAAGTTATCTACATATTTCTGTTCCTGGCTGTATGATTACATGCAAAGGCCAAGCCCATTATTTAAAAGAACCTTTGCAGTGAATTGCCGTTTTTATGCATGCAATGCGAATTTGGTAACTGCGTTTGGCATTTGACATTGATATCACAATGGTGAGGAAATTAAAATTATCGCAGGTACGGTCATTGTATAAACGAAAGTACAATGTGAGTAGAGAAAAGAATTACCATGGTTTGTATATTCAAAACAAAAATAATTACATTTCATATGTAAACGCCCTTCACATCCACTTTTTTTCTGTAATTTGCCATTTTTTAAATTGCAAGGATTTTACAGGATTTTACCCAATGATTCCAGGATTTTACAGGATTTTTATATACGGGAACCAGGATTTCAGCTTCAGGGCTGGTGGCAGCCCTTAGTTAGCTACATGTTTGCCATGAAACAGGTAACATTGTACACAAAAACAGTGGAAAGACAAGTTAGGTTTTGCCTAGTAGAAAAACATGCATGTTTCCTCAACCTGCAGTGATGGATATCTTTAAAAAACATATATAACAAAAGATTTAATATATAAGTTAACAATTAATAAATATTTCAAGGTCACTAAAAAGTTTATCAACAATGGGCAAGGAAGTGAGATTTCGCTAAAATTCATATTTTCTGTATTAAACATTATGTTGTAACAAACATACACTTAAAAAATATCTTAACAGATTTACACATAGTATGAAAGGATGTTACAACATCTTAAATAGGGACATCTTCCACAAGACAGCTTAAAAAATAAATAATGCATGAGAACTTAAGGAAAATATGTTTAAAATTGGGGTGAGGGGTATAGTTTTGGTAATTTACTACCTCTAAAATTTAATATGTTTTTGTAGTAATTATTTAATGTGGCATATACTTAAGAGTAAATGCAACTAGTCGTGTCTTATTATTGTTTAATGAAAAATGATTTGCAGAAAACCACATTTTAGCTTTTCTACAGTATCAAACATATTACTCTATAAATCATCGCGTTTATTACCTATGACCAAAAGGTTGTGTTGTTATACATATCAGAATTGGATTGTGAAATATTACAGGGCAAGTTATTACTGGCATCAGACGGCCCAAAACAGACCACTGTGGGACGGCCCACTTAATTCCAAGGACAGGTGACCACTCGCCATTTATTCAAACCACCTGTCTATGCTTCATCAGAAAATATATATGAAATTCACAATATCTCAATTTATGTAACAGGATGCTGTGGTCAACACATTCAAAACCACTAACTCACAAACTATAGCCAAATTGTAAGCCTCAACATTCAAAGGAATCAAGTGTGTCCTTTAACACGTCATCATAAATAGCCTTACATTATATTAACTCTTTAGACCAGAATTGTAATGCTTAACATATTAGTGTCACATTATTTATTGGTTGATTTTTAAAAAAATGTGTTCTACTGGAAATAGTTGCATTCATCATGTGTATTAGTACTATATTGTGCCTGGTTTACTAATATGGAAATAAAACAACACTGTTGCTCATTCACATAAAAGTAATTACACATGGTAAGTATTATCATTCCCATCACACAAATATTAAAAAAACTTTCTCAGAAATACTAATTTGGGAAGATTGTCCCAATAATTATTTTATGTTTGAATTTTTTGAGTCATAATAATATTCAATAATTTTAGTGGATTTGGCTGTGTGTCATTTCCTCGTACCAGTTTGTCTTTGGTCTTATTGTTTTGATGCCCGCTACATAAAATGACTTCTTAACATGACAGATGGTTTGAACAGAATATCTTAATAGTAATTGTGTATGTGCATGAATTGTTTGCATTGTAAACATCCTTTTTATAAGTGACTATTTTTGAGATTATAACTTTAATTGGAATATAACATTAAGTAAAATGAGCTAATAACAGATAGACTTATTTTGTTATGTTTGTCATTTCGTGTTAATTTCGTTTGATAGTTTGATTTTGTAATGCAAATTAAGTGAATCGATAAATAATGTATTTTTACATACCATATAGTCAGTCATAATAAAAATGATAAAACAATAATTACATAAAGAAGGGTGTAAGTTTGTATTGCTCTTGTGAAGTGTGTGTATTTCTGTTTTTGTGTGTAAATTTATGAATGTTGAAATACTGCTGGTTCAAGTATCCTCATTATTTCCTTTTTTTCCATGCTATTCTCATGCCATCAGGATTAGTAGTTACATACAGTAAGTCTTAATCAGCCTTCATTTTGAACCACAAGTAATTGCATGATAGTTTAAAATTTTGTAATGTAAATAATTTTAGGCTTAAAATTGTGTTATTCTGGAATTGAAATTAGATGTACCTTAAGTCTTGCTGAAAAATGAGATTATGTTTTTGAATGTAATACAAAACAGCTCTGTTGAAGTTATGTTAACCCTATTTCAATAATATTAAATCAGATGAATATAATTATTAATAATATGTAATGTTTTGGTTATTACAATGAAGACTTGAACCAAAAAATAATATTCATGTTCTTCATGCAGTTTAAGACTTTCCAATATTTAATTATTCAGCTGTCAGCTGAAGATTTTACAAATGTTGCATTACATTTCCTCCAAAACTGTAATTTACAAAATAGATATGAGGAATAAACAATACCAGAGATATTATTCTATAGAAAAACATGGTCTCAAATTACTACTATTAATATTGAAACAACTTTTTTGCATACAAATATGTGGCAAGACTTGCAGTACTTTTTGTGTGTGTGTATGTTAAACAAATACATATGTATGTATGTACATGCATGTGTGTTCAAACACATGTACATCCATGCATACGTATGTACATACATACATATATGCATGCATGAATGCATGCACACATACACATGTAGATTAGTGTGTGTGTCTTACATATATAAAAAATTACCATTTAAGATATATTGATAAATATTTCAATTATGATTTAATTTTTATTATTTACAATATGAGTGTGTTGTGATTAGTTCCTGTCATTAACACTTTAACAAATACCTATCAATTCAGGCATTAGAATAGACAAGATTACAATGTTTATAATATTTAAACCATAATTGTTAGTGTAAAATATATTCAGTAGAGTTTGGCTAGATTTTTGAGCTATCATATTTTTGTGTATAAATCATATTTCATGACTTGTTGTTTGTATGTCTTTGTCAGCCATGTAACATTCATTACATGAAATAGTGTTTTAAAAAAAAATACAGCCAATTCCTGTTTATAACATTCAATTATAATGTTGGTTTATCTTTCTAAAACTTTTTACTTTATAAAAGTGTAATATAAATCTCATTTATATAATTTGTAAGGAATGTTGCAAATGGCAAAGAGTTTAAACATTTTGTTTGGTTTTCCTTTCTTGGACTGCAAATGTTTATTTTTTTTTTGTTGTTTATGTTTGTTTGTTTGTTTTTCGGTTTCTCCTCAGTTCACTGCAATTTGGATAACCCCCCTATTGTCACTACACATACCAATGGATGTAAGTATCCTACCAACAACCCTTCCAATGATGGTTAAGTTAGATATGTACATAAACATTTATTTGTACACTTAGGAAAAAGTTTTCCTATTGGAAATAACTGAGCTTGAAATAAGTTACATTGTTTCATGGAACTAGTATCACCACCAACAATTCAGCTTCTGTGAGGCACAAGTTTACTGTAATGTGGTTATGTCTCTATAATTCTTAAAATTAAAGATTGTCAACAAAACTATATGGTATTAAATAATAAAATATATTCATGTAATTACAGTAAGTTTTAGATTAACTTTAGTATTCCTTTCATGTAACATAAAATATGATGATATATTCAATAATTGAATTGATTGTATTTTTATTTTCGTATTTATTTATATTTTGAGACCAAAGTTACATTTATGTTACATTGATTTTGTTTGCATAAATTTCTCATGAAAAATGTTTTCCACCTTCAAGTTTTTTTTTGTATGCACTGGTTTAACTGTTCGGTAAAAATTGTTAACACATCATGAAAAATAAAATAAAGGACAGTTGTGTTTCAAGTTACTGCAAAAATTAAAATTAAAAAATTTTAAGCAGTTAGCATTTGCCTAATTAATAAAGTAAAATCCTATTTGAAGAGAGGGGGGTGATTTCAAAGTACAAATTGCGTATAATTAAATAATTAAAAAATATGTTTGTGTATAAATTCTTTCATTGGTGTATTGATCAAAATTAATTTTTTAAAGGATTTTTTTGAAGTAATCAATATATTGTGTTGCTCAGACAACAAATAAAAATTTATATATTGATAAGCAAAAATATTGAAGGAATTTTTTTATTTGTGTTTATTGCTCCAACTATATTTAACATGCATAAAATTACTTCCCATGCCTTTATATGTCTGACTGAATTCCACCTCAATTTTACTGCTCATGAAGTTAGATTAAAATATTGACTTTTATTTTTAAACTGATTAAGTCCTCTTACCTTTGAAAAAAACAAAACTGGCAAGTTTGTATTTTATGTCTTACATGGCATAGCCATATAACATGTTATTTATTTCTTCTTGATAATAAAATTAATTATTTTACAGAACACATACAGGTAAGCAATCAGATACGAACCAAAAATAGGATCATACAAACAATACATAGTCAAAATCAATTGACCATACCTTACATTTCAAAGTCTTGGATATTTATGGTTTTCTTGTAATTCAGACTCTACTAATTAACCTTTTTTTGAAATCACATTCACCACAACTTTGTCCCCTTCATAGATTTTAGTTATTCTTCTATTATACTCCCCAGTTCCTCTATTTTCTTTCTTTAGCCTAATTTGTCATTTTAAAATCCTTATCATAAATTACATTACATTAATCATGATTATTACTATTGTACTGTTATAATTATCTGACATAATTTAAGATTCATTAAGTAAATATCTTATATAATTCAGATTTTGCCAAATTATACATGTTTGGAAACTACCTGTCGAAAATCAAACCACAGCATCTGTGGGCAAATAGAAACAAGAAACTCTAGTCAAAAAATTTTTGGGAAGGCCATTTAGTGTGTTTAAATTGAAGTTGAATTTCGGAAAACTACGCTGGTGGACTAGCAAATGATGCCGGCTGACCGTAGATATATGTACCTGCATGCACAACAAGTTGTATGACATGAAGGCGAACTGATTCACAGGAGTGCTGCCTGCAGCACTCTGCACCACCTGTCCGTCAGATGGGTTGCCATTGTCCCACATACATGCATCACCACAGTGGCAGGTGAGTTTGTGCATGTCATAGTTGCCTATGTACAGGTGCTGGCAGCATGTGGTGCCACCGCCATTCGCCCTTCATGTCACGCAACTTTTGGGCACGCAGGTACATATGGCTGCGGTTATAAAGTGAGCACTATTTAAGGCCTTTCTCAAATTTTTTTTTCAGCCAATTTTCATCTTTACACCACTTGTTGGTATGAAAATTGTCATGTAACTAATAAATATAGTGTATACATTTCACCACTTTCAAAAGTTAACGTCTGAGGCTACAATAAAATACAATTATTTGCTAGTATTTCTGTTGTGCCTTAAAAAGTGCTCACTTTACCGTGAATGGCATATAGGCATTTTACTTAACTTACTCTATACTGTAATTTTCTATGAATAGATTTGGCATTGCACTGTTTAGCCTTCTCAGCACACACTAACACTACAGTTGAAATATTGTACCCTTCTTCACAAAATGTAGCTTTTATAGAATCAAAATAAATGCCATCTCCATCAATATCTCCAAACATTTTAGTATTGTACCTCAGAAAAAACTTCTGCTGCAGATAAGACACCAATTGGCAACCTTTCAAACTTAAATTTTCAAATGGAGTTATAGAACAACACAAGTTTTCTTATATATATTAATGCACAAATTAAAATAGTCATCTAAGCAAATCTTAAAAGATTTATCAGGTTTAATTGTTATGCCTCTACTTTCTAAAATATATAATGTTTCTTTAAGCTTTGTTTTTATAGTTTCAAATACTTTTCTAATATGATTCACTACTTAATTCAAATTTTTTTCCAACTTGATTTAGTATTTCATTGATACATCCCATTTGCTTCAAGATATAATAAAATTGTTTTTTTTTTTAATCAAAAAAATTACCTATTTTAGTTGCAACAAACCATTAATTCAATGGCCATGCCATTGATAATTATCTACTGACTTTGTTTTACCTCAACGACACGTACTCAAATTTTATATAATGTGCCCACAGACAGGGAAAACTGCAAAAAGTAGGGGATTAAAATACTGGTAAGGGTAAAATGGAAAATGTCGAGGAAATTTCTGAGTAGTCGGGGAAAAATTTTGCTCATGTCTGCATCCACTGGGTAACTTGTATTAGTTGAATAATGCATGCAATGCATTTCATTGTCATTTGCTAGTATGATAATCTTTCTCATGCATGCTGTTGTTTGATAATAAATTTCACTCAAGTTAAAACAACACTGGAGGAGCATTTGCTTATTCTTATAACTTCATTTATTTGTGTGCTAAAAATCATAACTGATGGCAGTGATTTGGTAATTAGAAGTTGAGAAAATGCAGGATCCAAATGACTAAAATACATTATCAGTTTGCCTACAAAACGGGTCACATTTACACATGCCTCCCATGATCCTGGGCTTTCAACTCTATATCTATGGACTAGTGTTTCTATAGTCTGAGGGGCTGAGGTGGTGTAGTAGTTAGACTCTTAGCCTCCCACCAAGGTGAACCGGTTTTGATTCAGGGCGGGGTCACACAGAGTTGGCTCTTCACCTCAATGGTAATAGCCATCCAAATTTATTCACTGACTCTGCAGTCTGACTACAGAGGACACCCACAACCAGACCAGTCACCATGAACTTCTGTGTTACTTCTCTAAGTGACCTTTGTGTAATATGATTTAACCGAAGAAAATACCACAATTGAGGTAATTTAGAAAGTAGAACAATATCAGATGCCTACAAATGCAAAACAAAAGGTTTTCTAGTAAATGTGTTTGTATATTTTATCAGAAATTTACATGCGTTCATTAAGGCTTAAAATTTATTGCATGATTTGTATGGTAACATTTTATATACTTTTTTTTTCATCAGAAAGATAGTAGTCATCATCAGTATTATCTTTACAAAAATTGGCACTTCTTCCATGCGAGGTAAACTTGAAAGTTCATCACAAATTCTAGACCGTGTACAACTCTCTCAAATATTGTGAGACAATTGGCTGGGTATACTACACCAAAGTGTCCCAACACATTGTCCAATCTACTTTCCTTAACATAATTTTTCTCAAATTTTTTCATGTTTATTTGCTTTGCAATCTTGTGACCATGTCTGAATACAAAAAGGCAACGCCAGCCTTTACTTGTTTATCAAACATATTAACGCTACTAAAATATGTTTTTTCTTTACGACTCCTTACTAAGCTACCTTTTTACATGTTTCAATAAAATATCCCAAATAAAAGTGTCACTACACTGACTGAATATTAATGGGCGAACACTGCTCATGTACTGCCACCCCCAGATCTGAAGAGTCCTTACATATTCTGGTACTTATCTCATAAAGTCCATCATTAACAAAGGTCAGGAGCCTTGTTCACTCCATTCATAAATATCCCATCTTATATACTCACATATTTGCCCTACCATAATGATCCAGAACTTTCTATGAGAAATTAAGGGTAAATATTTTCACACATGCACAATAACACAGTGTACGTAACTACACCATTCCCTGTAATTTTCGTTGGAGAACACAGCAAATGATATTAGCCAACGGTCAGTTCCACCCAGTCATTAAGTCACATATCAAGTACTTGGTTATTAGAGTAGAAACAGTAGGTTGTTTAGTACAAATGCTGGAGGCGAGATGCCATGCCAGACAAGCCCCTTGTGCACAGTGGCACGGGAAGATAGACATTGTTGCTCCAACATCGTGAGGTCATCCCATGTTGGTGAAAATTTACATTTACATATCTGGCCAGAATATATTTCTTTGGACATGGATTAATGCAACACATTTTGATGTGAAAATAAGGTAATGGTGCGTTTGTCAGGGTGTTTGACTACATCGAGGCAGGCCAGCTATCTCAACATTAACAATTTGCTAACAAAAAGTGCCAATTGGAACACAATAACTTTTATTTAGATTGTTTTATGAAGTTTTAAACTATGTATTTCAATCACTATTCATAAAATTAATGTTTCAAAGCCATGCAAAAGGCTGTGAAAGAACAGCAGTATTTATTCATAGTTGTGTTTACATTGCATTATTATATATTTATAGTTCCTTAACTTCTCTTGCCTTGATATTAGGATTTTAAGTAAGTAATTAATTGTTTCCCTTCATGCACTAGGTTGTGTGATATACACTGCCAGTATTTGTTATACTCAAAGAATTCTTCATACTTTTGTAGTAAAAACTATATCTGTATTTAGTCATTAGCTTAGAGAAGATCCTAGTAAATGAACTGCAATATGATATGTGTACACTTAGTTAATGGACTTAGCAATGAAACAGTGTTTTTTTAATATCTGTTTAAATCCAAATGAATGACAATTTTTTTAATATCTGTTTAAATCCAAATGAATGACAATTTTTTTAAAAATAGTTGTATATAAGTAGTTTATTTCTACTTTAATCTTTTCAGTAAGTGAATTAGTTAAGAGCCAATTTTTCAGTGAGAATTTGCAATAAAATCACAGAAATTACACACAGTCAAAAGTAAACATGAGCATATGATTTAGTTTATTTCTCTAGTACTGTAAATTATATTACCAGTAACTAGATCAAGATTTTTGGACATTCGCTATTGCAATGCAAATGTCTGTCATGGGGAAAACAGAACTGAGCACGAAAAAATACTTTAATAAGACAAGCAACCTATGGACTAGAAAATAAATATATGTATACCACATTGGAAAATGAGAGGGAATAGTCAAAAACCACAACAGCAACTAATTACGAAAAAAAAAAATATATATATATATATACACGCACATGCATGTACTTGCACACACACACATAGAAACCAACACAGGGAAACCTGCTGAAAAGTTAGGACAACACTGACAAAATAAGTAAGAGCAAAATAGGACAACACAATAAAGAAACGCACTGTAACACAGCAGTTTCACCAGACATGACAGAATACAAGCCAGGTATGTTTTAGTGGAGAATATATATGCACAAAGCCGGCAAATTCCATCAAGGAATAGTCACATAAAACAGGACAGCAAGCTAAGTGTTGAAAACTAATATACTATATATGTATACTAAAAACTATATACAACCAACAGACAACACACAGAATACAACACAGACTAGTTATCTACTTTCACAAATAAACACAACAAATAAACTCGCACAAGAGCAAGCAGTAATTTTTTTACGACTGACAGAATGCGACATTTTGGGAACTGCAATTGGTTCTCATCTTAAGGCAGCGACACACAGGGTCTGAGAACACAACTGCGACTGGCGAGGAAACCGGAAAAATGTGGGTTTACATAGTTTTCGACCATCTTTCTGCCACAGCCAGTGACAGTCTAGCTGTATCATTATTGGCTGCTCAGTTAAGCGTGGTTATGTTTGGCTGGTGTGGTCTTGTATGGCTTGTGTTTTTTCTGTTGCTTTGTACTGTAAATATGTTTTCTCTTTTGACTAATGAGATCCACATATTTTTTAAACTCAGTACTCTATATGTAAGCAAGCAATTTGCAGCAAAGTGACTATTCGTAATACATGTATGGTCAGAAATAATTATACCATGCTTTTCCCTTAGAAACATGCATTTATTTCTGTGGCATCTGAAAGCACGTGCAAAGAGGAATTCAGTGATAGAGTACATTCAGTAGAAAGTAACACAGAAATGCCAAGGTATAATGTGCAGATTTTATTTAGTTAAGTGTGCTGGTAGCATATGGCAGTGGACCTGTACTGACAGCTGTAAGCAAGCAACACATGCCGAGACTCATCCTGGTGGGACCGCTTCCTTATAGCAGTGTAGCGCTTGCCTAAATGGTACAATGGGGCACGGAATGCAGTATTGGTAAAGAAGAGCACCACAGTGGAGGGAAGACTGGCAATGTGAGTTCAAGTCTGATATCAATACGTTACATTTTATTCATATACCAACGTAATTCAGGAGATTTGTTTCCTAGTCATTAACTGTAACGAGTAACTAGTGTATACAGATGCACAACTAAAATATAACAAACCAACATAAGGAGGAATGCAGTTACATCCACATGCATAGTACAAAAGAGCATAGTTATGGTTGAAATGCTTCACATTAGGTTTTTTCACAGCATGTGCTTGATGTGGTAAACATCGACAGCAATTCACATCTGTAAACGCACGTGTAGCGAGTAACGTGCGGCCTGAGGTGTTTCTGGCGTAATGCCTCTGCAAGCTGCCACAATTTGTTCCTGCATGTCATCTGGCATCTTAGGAAATGCATTATACGCCTAATCTTTCAGTGTTCCCCACAGGAAAAAATCGAGAGGTGAGAGGTCAGGGGAGTGATCTGACCATCTTACACCACCACCATGCCTTAACCACTGGTTTGGAAACATTTCATTTAAACATTTGGCTCGCCACCACAGCAAAATGTGTAGGACAACAATCATGCTGAAACCACATCACGACTTACATCGAGCAGTATGTCTTCCAGAAGTGCTGGTAAGGTTTCTCTGAGGAAATGGGCATTCGTACAGCTGATCATTGTCCCTTGAATGAAGTATAGCCATATTGTGTAGTCTCAAAGTATTCCACACCACACATTCACTTTCCACTGTTGCTGGTGCTCCACGTGCCAGACCCAACGCAGATTCTCTGTTGTCCAGTAGTGCATATTTCGTCAATTTACGTGCCCGTGGTTTATGAAGGTTGTTTCATCAGTAAATATCATGTTCTTCAGAAAATTATTTCATCCCTTAGAGACATCATAACAAACCTACAAAACTGAACATGTTGCTGCTGGAAATGTAATGCGTGATGAAGAGCCACATGACATGGATGGTGTTTCTGTTGGCGCAGTATCCGTAATGTGCTTGTTTTACTTATTCCTATGAACCTGAAAAGTTCTCGCATACCCATATGGGGGTTTGCATCGACACAACACATCGTGTTGATGCATCATCTCGCCTGTAGCAGTCTTTCGTCGCTTTCATGTTGTGGAATTCCAATAATCTCGTGACAAGAGACGTGTGCAAATGCTTCGTATCATTTGCTGAGAGATGGGCATCCAATTAGGATATCTTTCGCCATACATTTGGACTGCTTGCTTGGCATTTCTGCCACATTCAACGTAAATAAGTAGGATGTCCAGGTTTCCTCTTACGCGAACCTCATTGCATACATACAGTCACACACTGCAATACCACTTATAAGAGATTACAGGGACTGGTGCTTCATTGCTATTAGGAAGCGGTCCTGCCAGAATGAAACACGGTGCGTGTTGCTTGCTAACTGCTGTGAGTACAGGTCCACTGCCCCATGCTACTGACCCACCTAACTTAATCGTATTTGCGCATTATTTCTTGGCATTTCTGTGTTAATTTCCATTTCATATGCTATATCACTGAATTCCTCTTTGCATGTCCTTTTAAAAGCCATTGAAATAAACAAATGTTTCCAAGGGAAAGATCATATGTGGTTTAATTATTTCTGTCCATACACGTGTTATGGATAGTCACTTTGTGGCAAATTACTTGCTCCAATGCGTAATTTTATTTATTGAAAACCACATTTTGTGATCTGCATCCCTCCTGGAAATTTTGATGGTGTCCATGTTAGACGGACCATCCTGTATATACATACATACACACTAATGTTTGTGAAAAATGCAACACCATGAAGGATACATGTATTTGAAATAACTTTTTTACCTCAGATTATGTACATGACAATTCAAAATTGATTAGGATAACATAACTGTACATGATCTGTGTCCTTGAGAATCCAGTATTGTGTGAAGCCTTCACATGCTGTAATCGGAGCCCCTAAACGTCATGGCATGGAATCAGAGGACCTGGATATATTTCTGGGGGATCTCCCTCCACCCGGTTTGTAAGCGAGTCCACAAAGCATCAACAGTGGTTGCTGGAGGACCGTGATGAACAAGTTGCCAACCAACCATATCCCAGACATGTTTGATGGGCGAAAAGTCAGGCAAACATGCGGGCCTGGGAAGCAGTGGTACCAGTCATTCATTGAAGGCTTTCATTTTCCTTGCCACATGTGGCTGGGCATTGTTCTGCTGAAATATGGCATATGGAGTTACCTGAAAGAGCGGCAGTACCTCAGGCTCTAAAACCTCCCTGATGTAGCAGTTGCTGTTCATATTGCCCTCAATACTTGATAGTCAATCACATGTTTTATCCAATGGCACCCCAAACCATCACACTTGACATTTGTCTACTATGCCGCACAACAATGAAGTTTGCCAGAGCGTAGTCACAATGGTAGTGTATAACATGTATGCAGCCATCACTGTAAGACAGGTTGAAGTGGAACTCGTTCGAAAACAGTACGTTTTGTCACTCAGCATGCCAGCAACGGCATTCACGTGCACATTGCAGTCTGAAGCATTTGTGGTTTCTGGACAATGGAAGCAGACACAATGGAATGGGTGCCACCAGTCCAGCCCACAGCAGATGGTGTTGTACCTATGATACACAGGTCCACACCTGTTGCAGTGCTCCAGTGTCGAGCCAACATTATAGATGAGGCTGTACGGTCCATTGCGATCATGCGGACAATATGGTCATCCCGTGCTGTGGCCACATTTTGTGGTCCAGTACCTGCTCATCGCTGTGTATGACTCTCTTCTATCAATTGGTTTCACACATGCATCACTGTCACAGCAGTATATCCTGTATGAGCCAAAATGTCACTGTATGATGATCAGCCAGTTTACCAAAGTCCTATCATTCTGCTCTGTTCGCACTCTCATATGCTGATATGGCACCCTTTGATGTCAACAAGGCATACTGGTATTGGCTTTCACAAACTGCATATTTAGAGGTATTTTCAACCTAGTAACCACATCATGGTGTTGACGTTGGGTGGAAAATGTACTATGGTTGAAGGACAAGGCACAAAAATAGTGGCACTGGATGTGACTGTAAAAGAATTACACAATGCGTTAAATACACATCTGGTGAGAAAATATATGCTGGCAGCTAAACTGCCAGCCAAGGCATGGCAAAACTTGGGTGAAGTGTTAAATCCATGGGTAGATTAGACCTGAAAAATATGAATGTAAGAAAATTATAACAATTGAAATACACAAAGAAAATTCTCTCTCTTAAAATCAAGGAAATCTAGTTGAAATAAAATAATATCCCCAGTTAAAGTAAAATTGATATAATAAAATTGTTAAAAATTAACCATGAAATGTAAGGGAAATTAATACAATTTTTAACAATAGTACCCTTTTCACCACAGGTAGTCTTCTAGGCATCTTTTTTGTGCTGCAGCTGAATGTGTACACAACGAAAGTTGCAGTTTGAATATCACAGCAGCAAACAGAATGCATATTGTTCAATAGAGACATTGGTGTATTACTTTCATGGTTTTAAGAGGACACTAATGCCATCTGCTGCCCACATAATGGGTGTATTTTTATTTATTTCCATTTTACTTTCATCCGGTACTATCTTTTAGCACAATGATCACAGGAGAGATGGATGTCTGTTTGCTATAATTTTGGACACCATTGTATAAAATTGCATGTGTCTAAAAGTGCTTGTACATACCATATGCTTTTATATTATCACTTTCTTTGGCAGCCTTATTTTTAGAACAAACTGCAAAATTGTTACTTTTTTTTTTTACTTTATATGCATTACAATATTTTCCCCAGTCATACAGACTATTATATTTTTTACACTGAAATTTTCATTGTTTTAGAAACTTGGTAAATCATTTGTTTTTCTCGTCTCTTCCATTTTTCATTCCTGCTGATGCTGCCTCTTTATGTGTACACACAGCTATCACTGGCCACTGTTCAGGTTCCCCGTAGCTTACTAAGCTCAACAACCTATACGTTGCAGAGAAGTTGGCTGGCCAGGCGCGCGCGCACACACACACACACAGAGATATATATATATATATATATATATATATATATATATATATATATATATATATATATTAAAAATGTTAATATGAAAGTATAGGGCCTATATGCAATGTGTAAATAAATACATATTGCAAAGCTCGGTCGTAGGTAGATGGGTGCCATGTTATCATATTGTGTTTGGTAGGTAGATGGGTACTAGGTGATCATACTGTGTTCATAAACCCTTTTCCAGAAACACTTTAGTTACGTACTAGGGCCTCCAAAAACAGAAGGGGGGATGCTTGTATGCAAACAACCTGTAGACCCCACGAACAGTACAGGCATTGCATTCAGTAGTTAGTTATGTACTAATGACACTGCATCAACTGTTACATGATACACAGCAGTCCTTTACCATAACTACAGTTTATGGTAGTGTTTCATCCTGTTAAGTAGTTTCATACTGCACAGTTCCTTTGTGTGCCTATTGTCAATTGGGACGGAAAAATGGCAAACTTGCACACAAGTGCAGAGTACACAGAGATGCTTCTCATCTTTGGGAATGCCAGAAGGAATGTAATATATCCTAGCTGGCTCCATCAATGTTATCACCCCAACAGGAGTCACCAAGCCCACACCATGTTTCCGAGATTGGAGTCATTTACGTCAAACAGGAAGCTTACATCCTAACAAACACCCTTGTGGATGTCCGTGGAGACACTGTACACCATTGTTTGAAGAAGCGGTACTCCAGTGTTTTGAAGAGGTTTTCTACAAGCACACGAACTGTAGCACACATCATTAGTGTAAACCACATGTCAGTACAGTGAGTTCTGGGCGATGAGCAATGGCAGCCCGTTCATTATTACTCCTTTCCAATCTTTTGTAATCTGTACTGCCGACGTAATCCTCTAAATTTCAGAGACCCTAGCATCTAAACAAAGCATTTCTGGACATGGGTTTATGAAAGAAATATAGTCACCTGGTACCCATCTACTTATCACCAAGCCTAGTAACGTATATTTATTTACATCCTCTATATACACATCTGGAGATAAGCAACTATAAGGAGCAAAAAAAAAAAAAAGTATTTTATATATTTAGCCTAAATTGAATTTCAAATAGTTCAATATTACAGCCTGGTGAGTTTCTGGTGATTTTTTAATGCCGATTTAGACTTTCTCTCAAGAAAACTGACAACTCTGCCTGCTTTTACAGGTGACATTTGCTGCTCATAACTTTGAACACAAGTGACAAACTGCCCATGTGACTTGGAACATGAAAATTTCAGTGGTGTAAAAAATCTTAAATATGTATTTAGTTTTTAGTATCAGTGTATTTTATGTGCAATGATGCGTAAAAATATTACATGCAAGAATGCAAAATTTTAAATTTTAAGACTATTGGATGTAACAACAGTTTGATGTGAAATTATTTGCAGATATATTAGAAAACATACAGAAAAATTTATAGAGACCTTAATTGCCAACATATTTGTTCCATGCATTTCCTAAGACCCACCATTTTTGAGATACTGCATAAAATACAATGTGATTGTCAATAGCGTATGGCAATTTTCTGGGTCGTGAATTAGGACATCTTTTGTATCCACAACCACCTATATACTTCTAGGACTTGTAGAGGGTACTTCACTAGAAACGTGGAATTCTCCATCTTTTCCACTACTTTCACTGGCCCAAGCCATTTGGGTGCCAGCCCTGCGCAATGCTTCTTCATTCCAGCGGATAGCGGGTTCTCTCTGCCATATATATACAACCCGGGCCTTAATTCCGGCGGTTGTTTCTTACGCTCCGATACCCACGCATTACATTATTCCTCTTGATTTTCCCTCGCCTGCTCGTGTATCTGCTGTTGGTTTTCTACTGTCTCCTTGGGTGGTACCCGGGTGTTTTTTAGTGGTTCTCTGGGTGCGCGCAGTTCGCGGACTTGGACGATCTCCGCAGGTGTTTTCCCAGACACAGCATTAACCCCATTCCTTACACAAAACATGACTTCTGGTATTAGCTCGGCCCACCTGGTATGGTCTGCTCCTAACCGGACTCGTAACTGTATTTTGATGTCCTGATTTTGGTGCTCAGTTGGATTTGCCCTGGGGTGGTAAGCCAGGGTAGTACGGTGTTCTGCTCCCCACTTCGTATAGTACTCTCTCCGTTTGCTCCCCACAAACTGGGTGCTGTTTGTCAGTTAATAAAAATTCAGGGTATCCCCACCTCAGGAATAATTTGTTCTGCATTACGTGCACAACTGTGTGTGCACGGATATTGCTAACAGGAAACACCTCTGTCCATCTTGTAAATAAATTTGTGACCACAATCAGAAATCGTTTTCCACTTTTTTTTGCAAGGATATGGACCCCTAATATCCAATGATATAATTTTGAATGATTCGGTTGGCAGGCTGGTGTTTGTGGCGCATCCCTGTCTGTTCTCCATGTTTCCTGGTATTGCAGTCCTGCACATATTGGCGTATAGCCCCTCTGTACCCCTGTTCAGTAGAAGAGTTTCTGTATGTTACTCCGTGTTTGCTCTAAACCTGGGTTACCATGTTCTAAACTGTCGTGCCTGTATTTCAATACCAGTTCTCGTGTTTCCCTCAGGACATGTGTCTGCCATTTCCAGGTGGTCGAACTTGTATCTCCCAGTTTACTACTCTCCAGTGTTCAGTGTACCTTTTGGCACAATGTTGCCAGCGTTACGCATCATCCGGGGTATTTTCTTATGCGGTGTGTGTGTTCTTCAAAACATCACGGACATTTAATGAAACCAGTTCAGATGAAGATTTGGCGACAATGTTCTGCAAAATGAGAAATGGTGGTAGTGTTGTTTCCGGGGTGGTGTGGCAAGGTGGTAGCATCTCTTCCCACTCGGCATTGTCAAGTACCGTTACTTGCTGGCATGGGTTCCCAGATAGCGCATCTGCGAGTTTATTGGTTTCCCCGTCACATGCTCTACCTGGAAGTCTAACTCTTGTAGCAACAAGACCCAGCGGGCAAGTTTGCTCTTCCAGTTATGCATTCCCTCTAACCAAACCAAACATCAGTTGTCTGTTTTCAGTCAATTTCCGCCCTAGTAGGTACGGTCTACACTTGCACAGTGCGTAAACAATGACCTAACATTCCTGCTCATTAACATGTTGTTTCCTTTCGGCATGACCAAATTTGACACTGTGGTAATTCATGTGTTTCTGTCCCTGCTCGCCTACTTGATATAGTACCACCTTAATGCCTTCCTGGCTGGCATCTGTTTGTACCTCAACCGGAAGTTCTTGGTCAAACCGAGCTAGTGGCTGACAGTTACGAAAAGCACTTTTATTTTCATGAAAGGATTTTCCTGCTAGAGGTGTCCATACAAATGTACGTTTTTCCAACAAAAGTGTGGTGATGACAGAGAAGTTGGGAATAAATTCCTGCAACTAATTTATTAACCTAAACAATTTTCTCACATATTTCCGTGACCGGGGTGTGGGATTCTCCAGAATTTGTTTTACATGTGTTTCCGGTTCATGTCCGTCCCCTGATACATAGTGACCTAGAAATTCCATCTTATTCGGGGGTAGATAGGCATTTGCCAATATCCCGACTTAAGGTCAAGTGAAGTGAACACAGCAGTGGGTTCTAGTGTTGACAGTGTGTCTTTGATGTTTATGACAGGAGATGACTTATTTACGTTAATCTTATTCAACAGACGAAAGTCCGCACAACCTCCATTCACCATCCTTTCTAGGAGCAAGTGTTATACTAGAATTGTAGAGACTTTGCATAGGTTCAATTACATTATAGTTTAACATCTCACAAACCTGCTGGTTTATCAACCTTCTGAAGAAGATACCTGGGTCTCGTGGCTTGGAGTACACCGGGTCCTTGTGTGTGGTGACATCGGTACGTTGCAGCTTTCCTTCGTTGTGAAACACACCGGCATACTGGTCCAGCAGATGCTGCACTCTCCCGTTGTAGTGTTCTGGCACCTTTGTACGAGAACTGGTCGAGCAGCACAGCAGCTGTTGTTGTTTACGTCGTTGCTCCCACGGTGTACACCGTCCACCTCCCACTTGTCCCCACGTGAAGACAGTCGAGATGTGGCTCAATGACAGCTTGATTGTCGATTAACCACGGTAGTCCCAAAATAATTTCCTCGCAGATATCTGGTACAATGTATACGTCACACTTGGTATGGAAGTCGCAAATTCCCACAGTCACGTGCATTACACTCGTACCTTTACCTTGTTGGTATGTATTAGCAAACTGTAAGTGATATGGCGACACTCTAGTTGTAATGGCGTGTATCAGTCCTTCACGTACAAAGTTGAGGCGTGCGACAGTGTCTACTACTGCGATTACATTTTTACCCTCAAGTGCTATGTTTACACGTAAAGCACGTACAGTACTATCACTATCCTGAAACACTTTAACACCTACATTAGGTGGATTCCTTTGATCTGGCTGTGAGATTGGTGCTGGGGCTGGTTCGCCAACTTCCCTACTTAGTTTCCTAACCTGTTGCCCTAGTAATAGTTCCCACAGTTATTGTTGTGGAAGTTCGACCTCTGTCCACGGTTTACCCACACTGGCGTAAACGGCGGCGCTGTCTAGTAACATCTACCATTAGCGTGGACGTTAACGTGTAGTAATTCTACCATGGCGATTTATATTTCTGTCCTGCACGTACATCTCTCTCAGAGGCACGCTTTCCTCGTGAACTGTTCGACACTCGCACATGTTGCTCTTTGCAGGTATGGCCTAATGTCTGGTGTTGATAATGCTACAATTATTTCTAATTCTCAGAGATTCAGTTGTCCCAGGTGCAGATGTTTATACAGACCTAACTTTTTCGGTATAAATTCCTCGATTCCTTCTCTTTCTCATTGCTGTTCATGTTATAACCTTGCTTGCTCGTGTATGGCATCACCATCGGTATCAACCCTACCAAGTAACAGTTCGCAAAACTCCTCCCACGTACTCTGTAGTCGTGCACCAAATTCCACCATGTGGTGGCCGTTCCCCTCAGTCTGTTAGCAGTAACTTCAGTCCAGTCATCTTTATGTACGCGGTGTTTCATAGTTTTTCTTCGCAGACTGCGAGAATAGTGTTTGGGTATTCTGAATCATGTCCCGCCAAAGTTGGTAAGAGTACATTTCAATCTGGTCCTGTTAGGCCCTGTGGCGTGGGCTTACCTTCCGGTGTTGCCAGTGGTGCGATCTCTACACAGTTCGTCTTACGGCACTCTGCACAGTTTATCACTCCATTGCGGAAGGTTGCATTTTCCTCCGGCCCTATGCATCTAAGATGAGATTTCTGTTTGAATTGTTGGCACTGCGTCCATTTTGTTCCCGTCCATCACATCCAGTGCATGGGCACAGGCATTGACGCGGCATCAGACGTGCATTGGCATACTTGTTGGTTCCACAAGTTTTCATTAAACAGATTGATCTCACTTAATTTGCCACTATGCACGCATCGTTCAATCAACATGTCCAAAGTTATTGCGTTCGCAGGTGTTGCGGATGCCGACGCGGACGTCTTCATGCCTTCTCACAGTTGCTCTGGCATGGTGTCCGCCATCTTATTGCGGTTGATGCGACGCAGATGAACACATTGGCCCCACTTGGGAACGCCAATTGATGCCGCCGGGTGAGACACAAGACGAACAAAGACACAATTTACTTACTGTAGATGGGCACCAGTGGTGCTTCCCATACACCACACTTCGAGACTCGGGGATCTCAAGGATGCTGTGGGTTCTCTTGTGTCCATCTCACCCGTTTGTACTTACAAAACACTTTTCAATACCAAACATTGCACTTTGAAATAGAAATTGAGTAGAAGCTGGGTTCTGATGCTGCAAAGACACACAGATTTACACTGAAGATATTGGTTTTATTGTGCTTTAGTTACATACTCGTGCCAGAATTAAATTAGATGATTAACGTCGGACGTGACTAGCCAGTTCCGGTGGGTAATTTCCCCGGCACGTAACTCAGCTTGCGCACTCCTAGATGGATGATCTCCTTGTGGTGTCAGAAGACAGTCCCCACAAGCAAAGAGGTCTATAGACGCAAGGGTGGACTCTAGCTAGCGTTTTCATAGAGACAGGACATGGGGAATGAAAAGATGAAGTTTATCATATGCATTTATTCTCTCTCTAATGCTTGCTTGTTGGGACTCATCCCGGAGCCACGTGTTGTGTGGTGACTGTCATACACTTAGCAGGCTAGGATAAAATAACATTGCCATACAAATTACACAAAATAGCACTTAATGAAGGTGGGGCATGACATGAACAGGCAGAATAAACACGCAGATGTGTGAAAACAATCTTAGGTGGCGCGGATGCTGCTGGATGAAGTTCGTAGCGGACCATGTGGTGCAGATGAAAACACAATATTTTCTTTGAAAATTGGAAAAATTCCGTCTGATGAAATTACAGCGGCATTCAAAAAATTATTCTCTGTGTTATTTGGGCATACAAATGTTTGTAGGTCGCCTGATAGCGGGAAAATCAAACATAGGTAAGAGACTGCGTGATCATATATACAAGCTTCAAACATGAAAAATTACAAGAGCCCTTAAATGAAACAATATATATTATGCTGAGTAACTTATGGTGCACATGAAATTACAAGAAAGAACACTTGAAGCGCAAGGATGGCGCAGATACAGACTTGGTGGCTATTAACCACGTGGTCGCAAATGATGTTGCCGTAAAACAATTAAACATGAGAAAATCCTAAAAATACACACATACAAAATTACCCTCAATATTTCTCAAAGCAATTAAGCAGAAATGACAATGGTAAAGACCTGAGTAGGGGCAGATGTCGCCTGATTTATAAGTGCGCGGTCCGCCATTCTCGCGCCTCATCTCTGTTAAAATTCAAAAAAGCCACAAGGGCATAAATTAATTAGTTAAGCGGAAACATAATGCTGGGGATGTCTGGCAAAAACGTACGCAAAGCAAAGGTTAACCAGTATACTACGTGAAACTATGGAAATCTAACTTAGTGTAAAAATATGATGTGCGTTCCTGACAGCGTCTTACCTTGCCAGCTCTCCTAGAACAACTGCCCAGAGCCTGGGGTCACGCTGACCTACCTTTGCTGCCTACGGGGTTCACACAAGCGGAAGTGTTACGCACACCAAGCAAAAATATTAATACTTTAAATAAATGGTACATAAATGATTTTCCATTCAAAATGATTTAAGCAATTGGAAATCAGAAATATTGTTATTAAAGAAATTTTTTTTGAAGGCTTCTATGCCTGAATATCAGTGTCCAGTTCTTCAGCACAGCGCATAGTTTAAATTTCAAAAGCCAACATGGCACAATATTATAAAAAGTTACGTTTACACTTTGACACATTTCACCCTGAAAATAAATACATAGTGCATTTTCAACAAATTTGGACCCCGAAATAAAAACATATAACGCTGAAATAATTTCGCATTGGGAAAGTCAGTGGTCGTGGCGAACTGTGCGCACGTGCTACCCACATGTCAGTAAGGGCAGTGATTGGCATCATGGCCTAGCTGTTGCAGGCTCATGGCCAGTGTTAATCCCTGTTGTCATCAATCCTAGCGAACTTATCTGCCTAATCTTTAATGAAGTATCGATTACCCGACTTTTTTGTTTCAGAAACCTTTCTTTGTTCATCACAAGTTAAGGAAACCTATAGTGCTTCTTCTGTGCTAATAAAATCAGATGATATAGACTGCTTCTCATAATTTGAATCAGTTCAATCTGTGTAGCACCGTTTTGTCCTTCAATAGTTTTTTTTAACATACCTCCACATACTGCACTGCGTAAAAGTGAATCATTCAATTATATATACCGTATACATTTGCAACAGCGAATACGTATAAACACAATCAAAGATTTAAGATTCAATGAATCTGTAGCACCGTTACGAATATAAAAGATACAGATAAGTGCTACCCGGTCGCAACGCTGTCAACATACTGATCAGTGCTGCTGTCGTGAATGATGGAAAGCTAGTAAATAAACCTCGTGGCTAGATTTTAGTTGGGTATAATTTATTTTTTCCTTACCCGAATCTAAGAAAATACCAAGTTATATAACCAATGTATCTGTATCAGGCCCATACATTTTTATCGGTTATAGACGATGAAATTGGGTTATTACAGTCGAAACTCAAACCATCGAACCTGCTTGAACCAAAAGTCATTGTCCATCGATCATTATCTGTGGTCCCGACCAAATTCCTATGTTAATAATGCTAAAAAAAAGTCTTTTTTTTTTTAAATTTAATCTGCATCGATTGATAAAAATTTCTGTAGCATTGCCAAAAATTACATGCTCCGATCATTAAAAAATCAAGTATTAAAAACAAAGTATAAGTCAACTGTACTCACCAAGCCATACAAAGTTGGTATACAATACATTTTCAACGTGCACAAATAATACTAATAGTAATCACAAATAAAGAAAATTTTCTATACATGTTGTTTCGCTTACGTCTCACTGCCCTTCATTTACTCCTATTTATGCAATTTACCATTTACAAAGTAATCTGTTGTCGCAATGTTGCACTTTACTCGTACTTTGTAACAAAAAACAATAAATAATAACCGACATCTCAGATTACACATTGTGGATTTAGTGCGTGAAGTACAAAATAAATGAAAAAAATGTGGGTATACAGTACATATGTATAAGAAATATGTAGTGTAGAATTTTATTAGATTATCAACCAACAATTTCAATGTTTTTGACTGGCAACCATGTTGGTAACAACGAGCAAGAAACAGCTGTGCCTTATTTTCAAGTTATTGAATTGTAATGCAATATTGCCAGCACACTCAAGTTTTTTACTTGAATATTTTTTCATGAAAATTATGAATGCATTATGTATAAAAATGTAACTGTAATAAATATGTCCGGATAGTTAGAAAAAGACAATGCAAAATTAAAGAAACCCTATTCACTGCACTTTATCAATTATTCAAGTCGTACATGAGAAAAAGTTTTGCTGCTCTACAAGAGAAAGATATCTTGCGTAATTTGCACATGTGCCACCGCACCACAAATACACATTGATAGACACCATTTTGTGTACTGTGTTGCCATGGTTTTGCTTTCTCAAGTTACGTTACCATCTGTGGAATAGTAATCGTGCAACATTTATTTGAAAACATTGCAACATAATACAAGTTCTCTGTCAATACTGATGCTTCATATACATGCCAAAATACATATATCATGTACCCAAGTGGAGAATTTTCATCTCGTTGTACTATTGGTGGCGATAATATTGGGAAAATATCTTTTAATTTTTATTTCCAATATTTCTGCGCAATAATGGTGAGCTGGAACAACAAACAAACACGAGGGCATTGGTGTCGGTGTATCAGCAACTGTATCTGTAAACATGGTATCAGAGCAATTCTAACACACACACACACACATATATATATGTGTGTGTGCGTGCACGCGCACCCCTTTAACTTAACATTTTTATTCCAGGTAATTACTTTGGGGAAAAAAGCTTCTCACAACACATTAACACAATATGTTTGCAATGTTTTGCACATGACTTGAATTTCTTCTTTGAATTGCCACAGCTAGCTGCCAAGGAGATATTCTGCCTGTTTCTGGTATCAAGAACAGAGTGGGTGTTATGTATAATTGTTTGGTACTAGTTTATTTTTCTTTGGGACTTCTTTTACAGGCAGTTTTTCAAATGTCATTAGAGCCCGTCAATTGTCTAACATTACGAGTTAGCTCTAGAAATGATAGGTTTGTGATCATATATACATAACTTGAAATAAATTATAATAAAAAGCCAGTGTTCTAATGGGCGTGGTAACTATCAGTCAAACATGGAGCAAGTGTTGTTAGTTACCGCTGTAACTCGTGAAACTTTTAGCCCCTTGCTATCGGAACTTTATTTTTTTTATTTGCATCACTGGACTTGACAGCACCCAAGGTAGGGAAACAGAAGAAGATAAACGCACTGTGGTGAAGGGTCACTTGCATTCAAGCAAGAATAACTAAAAAATACCACAATTTTTCAGGCGAAAGATGTACTTATTCCACTAAGGGCGGTGTTTGCTGCGAGTTGTTCGTTACGTGGATTGAAGAAGGGGGTTCACCCTTCGCCTCCTGCTAGGCCTGATAGGGGGGTAGTGAGGAGGAGAAAGGAAAATCATGTCCAAAGGTCGAATGCACGCTTGAACTGCAGATGGTAACTATGACTTTCTCATGTGTTGTGAAACATGTCACTTGCTCATCTGATTTGCATTTTACAAAGGAAAACTAAAACAAAAAAAAACTAATGATTTGTGGCATGCAAAGGAAGGCTGCTTTTCTGCATTAAACCTTGTCCACAATAGCGCATCCACTCAGAATTTTTTTTCTCAAATGGGAAGACATACCATATAGCCGGTATATATACATTAAAATCAAAGTGTCTACATCATAATTATAATGATTATGTAGCGCTATACCCCTTAGGTGATTAATCATAGGCCTGTAAATGACTTAGTCGGTACCTTACCCAGAATCCGAATCTAGAGCCCCTTGAATTGCAAGCCAGTTGTATACCGAATGTTCTACAGAAGTTGGCATCCCTTTTATGACAGAACTCCAGTATATTTTAACTTACTTTAGTTAAACATTTTGGCATTGGATAATTATAAAATAATCCCTCGCCAACCGCAGGGATACATTTTTTTTTTTTTTTTTTCCCCCAAAATGACACACAGTTAAAAAAAAAAAAAGGTAGAATAATACAAGCTTTTGTTGGGAAAAGGGTTCTAGGTTAAGTTGGTCGACAATTTAGCATTTCATTACTAGAAAATTGAATGTATAATGCACAAAACAGTAACTAAACATACTGTTGGAGATGCCTTATCTTTGAAGCAAAACACGGCACTTTATTTATAGATAATAGATATGAAGATACATATTCAAAATTAAATCACTAGTGTGCTGGGGCTTGCAGCATGGCCGGGCACGGCGGCTTTCTGCTGTTGCTCGGGTCAAGATCCTCAGGCTGTGCTGCTGTTGCTCGGTCGCTAGAATATTACTCTGGCGGGCGGCAGCCTGCCGGCCAGCCACCACCACTGCCATCATTACAGGGCCGGTTCACTTTGTAACAACGGCTCAGTATTGGGAAAACATGCTGATAGATGCAATTCACATAATGTGTTGAATTTGTACGAAATTTGGGTTGCATGTTGGCCTCTGCGCTGACATGATGAGGCTCAGCAATGTTTATGGCAATACAAAAATGTTGTGCGGTCTACTTGAAATATTAATTATTCTGAATTTTTTAAATCAAAAACTTACCCACATGGCCTTACTCTCCAAAATATGGTAATATGAAATATAAGAACACATTTCATTTGTGCACTTTTACCTTTATTAATTTCATACATAAAATTGATATTGCAAGAAAAAAAATTGCTCACCATAAAAACAATTAGCATCATATGTAGGCATGGCTGCACATAAACTAAAAAGTCATAAAAAAGGGACATTGAATTAAATTTTAAGTTATCATATATACACTGATTTAGAAAGTAGTCTGTAATGTGCCGCTGTTTTTACAGCAAAAGAGGAGGGGTGAAGGAAGTAAAAAATGACTAGGAGTATAAGGCAAAGTTGGCGGTATGTGACTAGGACAAAGAATTCTCACTGACCTGGCCTGTAACTCCCCCCCCCCCCCCCCCCCCATCCATCATACACCAGTGTCCCCTTCTGGCATGAAGTAAATTATTGCTTCACGCTGCTTGGGACCGCAAATGTCAGTCTATGATGGCATCTTGAGAAATGTGCAACCACTAACATCAGTAATGACTAGTTTTCCATAGGCTGAAAACCGTGGGTAGCAAAAACTTTTACCACGTTTGGAGAAAAGGTCTACAAAAACACATCCGTGCATAACTGAAATTGCGTTTCAAGAGTCTGTGGTTGGCTAGGGATTACTGTAATTGCTTAAATGTGTTACACTATACAATGCATGCATATTTCATGTTGACTTGTAAGTGGCAGTAAGTGTGTGACAGCAGGACACTTGCAAGTGTGATATAACGGCTTGAAATGTAGCCATGCCATCCCCACACTGATCCAACGCCCGGATAAGATGGAAAGGTTGCTACAGTAACATTTTTTGGCCAATTTACAAACCAACAACAGAACAGGTATAATAGGGTCACATAAAAAAGGACCATTAGGAATTCTTCCGTCAAATACATTTCACCACGCCAAGGAAACTGAATATGGAAAATCATACAATATTGGCTGCAGTGAATCTGTAAAATAGATATATTTGCTGAAAGGATGGAGAATGTGCACCGCTCCTTTCACCTCATGCATCAACGTCACAGACTCGTAGTTAGTGGTCCATAATTATTTAATACTAAATTATAATTTCTGAACACTGGAAGTGCTAGATGCAAAAATGCTTCTAAGAGTCAGTCACACTGGGATCAGGTGATAATGTCTGTATGCTGTCCAATGCTTGTAAGCAAATATGACAATACCAAGGTAAATGCACGACAGCAGTTGTTTCCCATAGTACACCCAGGCCAGTTTTTGTACTGAACAATAAAGATGTACTGTACGAGTATAGCCCTGAAAAATACCCCAAACTGTTTCAATTGTAGACACTGAGAGCTTTAAAGAAAAAATGGTATTCAGAGGGAAAAATACTGTTTGCGAACTTAAGAAAGCTGACAGTGATTGTGTTTCAAGCATTCTGAAACCTGCTATGCCTGAGACACTATTTGTAGAGAAAAAAAATTGCTCTAGTTTTGCTAAAATGGAGATGGAAATAAGATAAATTGAGATAGAAACAGTCTTGCTAAGGGGATTAGGATCATGGGTTGAAGAATGACAAACTCCTAACAGCTTCATCTCGTGGGACAGTCTGAGATTATCTCAGACAACTGCCAGTCATTGGTTATATCATTACTCTGCAGCAACTTGAAAAGTCATGTTTTAAAATGTGACTTGCATAATAAATAAAAAAGAGGCATATCATTGTATGGAGAATATAGTCAGTCTCAAAGTAAAGACATGAATGAGTTTTATTTATAGATCTAAAACTTGCATGCTTGATAGCTAGCTGCACCTGACAGACTTGTCTGATTATGGGATTGATAAGGTAAAATGTCTTATCTTCTGAAAGGCAATCAGTTTTATTAAAATAACGTTCTGGAATAAGAGTAAATTTAAGAAAACAATAACTGGTTTAAACACAACTCACAAACAGTTCTCCCTGATACAGGGACAGCTCTATGTAAAAAGAATAAGAAGTGCTTATATGGAGTGAGGATACTATTGGGGATGAAAGTGTAATTAATAAGTTGAGATGATGAATGATGATGGAAGAGAAGCTTTCCAGGTTTTATTTAGATTGTATCCTTCCTGAACTTTTGGGCCCATGACAGCATCACATAGTGCATATTAGAACCTTCGTACACTTTGAAAATTGGTTGTTATGTTTAATTTTTTTTGTTAATTAGAATTTTTGTTGGGCATAATGTAATGGGTAAGAAGTGGTTTGTTTTAAAATCATGGTCTGGGGAAAATTTAAATCATCCAAATCCAGTACAGTATCATTTTTTTAGCACATTGTATGTTCAATAAAATGCATGCTTACCTGCAATATAATTCTTTCCTTGTCACATTTCATGCTTTTTTTTCACAGAAGGGGGGGAGGTTACCTTTATCCATCCTGTACACAGGGCTATGCGACACGTTGACACATTAAGGTCAACATTCAGATTTTGTGATTCTATGTACAGTATGTCGATGTGTGTATATTAGTTTGGCAATACGTTTGACATGTCAGGGTCAAGGCCAACTTGTTGATGTTGAGGGCAACACATCAAGGATAAGGCCGACATCTCAAGAGCTACGTATAGCATATCAAGATGACAAATTTAAGTTCAAACTCTTTTGGCATCCAGGTTTTTTTTTTTTGCAATTCAAGACACCGAAAAATATATAGTAATAATAACTACAATCGGTGAAAATAATTTTGTGGTTGTAAAACTTATCAAGGGACAGGTTATTTTAACTACCAAAATTGTATTCTGATGGTCCCTGGCAGAAATACCATGTTATGGGGAAAAGTGGCCATGGCTAGTCACTAGAATAAAAAGTCAAATAATATAAAACAATAAATAAAAACATGGTTTAAAAATGTATATTTGGTGCAGAATATTATGGTGGGCATTTTTGCCAGGTGTTCCTTCTCTTTCATTTAATTTGGACATTGGCTATATTGTGTATGGGGATGGTCAAGTGCAATGTTCTTAACAAGGACTAAATAAAGGTTGGTTACAGACAGGAAAAACTTGGAAAACAGGGAAGTGTCAGGGAATTTTTAATGGTCAAGGAAAACAGGGAAGTGTTAGGAAATTTTCTAAGAGCTCCGGGAAATATGTTTGTTGATATGTTTTTCATTAACTATTTATAATTCTCCTGTTAAAAATGTTTTATGTTTCTGTTGTTGGTGTCTCGTAAAAGCTACATTAGCTGGATAATAATGCAATGTGTTACTGTATAATGTTTTGTTGGTATTTGATTACAAAAATTTTTCTTATATGCAAGGAGCATGTTTTGTAATAAATAAGTCGTGAAAGTCATGACGTTTATTACAAAATAAACACGTTCTATTACACTCACTTTTGTTCCTTTCTGACCTTACTGCTCTCGGTAGTCTTGAACATTAGTTGGCGAGTTGGAGGTTAATGGGTGGAGTGTTTGAGTTTGTGACATTTCAGTCTGTTCTTTGAAAACCTGCGTATGAGGTATCATGGCAGTAATAATTGGGCATTTTTAAGGGTTGTAATAATAGGTGTAGTTATATTATTTCTATATTTTTACATTGTTTTGTTTTTATGTATTTCAGTGATATGTTAGTACTCCCACATAAATATTTTCAAGTCAAATCTGATTTGTATAACTAAAGTTGGAACATATATTAATATTTTTTAATGCAAACTTTTGCACTAATTTTGTAGGTATTACAAGACTTTGTTAAAATTACTTTAAATAGATAGTCACGAAGATATAATTTAATTTCATAAAAGCATTTTTTAAATTAATGTACAAGGCTTTATTTAACTGAATGAATTATCTAAAAAAAAATTAAGTTTTGTTGTTTTGGTATAAGTTGGAGAAAAAAGTGACAGAGGCAGGGAAAAGCTGGAATACTTAAAAAAAATATATTTTTATTTTCTGTTTTGCCACTCTTAAAAAACTTGATTTGGCCCATTATCTAAATTTGTATTGTAGGCATAAGTATGCAAAATCGAAAAACCTGTAATATTTGGCAATTTACTTATGTCTGCCATTTTGGGTATAGATATGACCATGTAGGATGTTTATGACCTTAATCCTGAAAACTAAAGAAAGTATAAAAAAATTATAAAGTTTATAAATATGAGGAAAAATAATATTTTAATTGAAATAATATATAATGTATTTAAAATTAATTTTACTTGACCATTTGATAATGTTTTATAGGCACAGGGATGACAAAATCAAAATTCAATATTCAGCAGTGTACCTTCATTGACCATGTTATGGATGGTGGTTGCCATGTTAGAATGTTGACCTTACTTTACATTAAGAACCTCTAAAATTACATAAAAATTCCAAACCACAGAAAAATCAGGGAAAATTAATTTTAATAAAAACTTTATAACAACTAATGTTGTATAATATTTATACTATTAAAATTTATTTCATTATATGCTATATGTTATACCCTTAAGCCCTTTACAAGCATAGCTGACCACCATTTTACAACCATTGATGATGGAGCTATGAAATTCGGAAAACACTTGTGTTACATCTAACCTTGAACAAACTATACCGCCATTATAGGCCCTTAAGCTCTCTTATATGCATAGTTTATTGCTATTTTGTAACCACTGAAGGTGTAAAGCCACAAAATTCAGATAGCTCACAATACTCGCGGCTCCAACGAGGTAACGTCACAGTACACCCTAATCACATACAATCATAGATGACCACCATTTCACAACCATTTGAGATAGCACCACTAAATTCAGGTCACAGGTAATGACCCTGGCCTTAAACAAGATGGTTTGCCATGCTATAACCTAGCCCTTATATAAGATTAGTCGGCCACCATTTCACAATAAATAGAGTTAGAGCAACCAATTTCATCCTATAACTGGTCAAAGCAGTGCTTTTGGCCTTTAGCCCTGTTATAAGCACTGGTGGCAATCATTTCACAACTGTTTCATATAAAAGAACAAATTTATACTGCAGGCAATACTCCCAACATTATGCAAGTGTTCGTATCGAAATTTTTACACTAAGCACTTTTACAAGCATTTGTCTGACAACCACTCCAAATTTAGAACATATAGAATTGGTTCTGGAAGAGGTGAATATATTGGTGAATGGCCTAAGATCTTTTACAAGTCTAGTTGGTCAGCATTTCTCAACCATCGGACATAGATCCACCAAATTCACATCATAAGTAACACACTTGACCCGAACAAGATTTATATGTCATGTGGTAGGTCCTAACTTATTTAATAAGCATAGTTGACCACTATTTTCAAACCTATAGATATAGAACCACCAAAATTAGATCATAGGTAGCACCACAAATTGTGTTGTATCATTGCAAAAATACATCATACATTGTGAATCACATCATTAAGCAAGTCACCAAACACTTCAGAAGTTGTGAATTGTATCACAAAGAGAGCCACAAATTACCACCATTTTGCGAAGTAATTTCCGAACAACTTTACAAAACACATTGCAAATCATGTTGTCATGGAACAAGTACTACAAATTGATGGGCATGGTACACAAGATGAAATGGAACATATTTTATAACGGTTTCATGTCTGGAAATGCCTCCGTACACAAACAGCAATAATAGCGACCAAGGGTATTAGGCAATCCGCTGGCAACTGAACAGTGCAACAGCACATGCCTGTCATGTCTTCTGTAAGTTGGTGATTATGCACTCCCCCATTTGACACTCAGTTGCTGCATATGTCCATTGCATGTGTTACACATGTGGCATTGACAGTTGCAAAAATTAACTTTCAGTAGTTCAGCTATTGTTGCGTATGTTGCAAGGAGTCAGTCAGATGGTCCAAGATGTCCAAGGTCTGAGTGTGTCATCATCTACCAGCAAGTCCCAGAGGTGGAGCATATAATTGAATCACACACCTGGTAAGGTATGGTGCAATGGGTCACTCAAGTTGTCTTAGCAATCTAAGGTGTCATTCTGCAGAGGTATAACGTGGGCTGTAATCCTGCATCCAACCAAATCTATTTTTGGGAAATAATTTTAAAAATCTCTTTTGTAAGAATTGGGTAAAAACTCAATTTCAGCAGTGTTGTGGGCTAAAGTTGTGAAACTCATTACGTGTCCCATAACATTTTGCAAAATATGTAGAGAACTACATTAAAAGTCATGTTGTACATGGTACAATGAATGCCTCCATAGGTTGATTCTATTATGTATTTATGGTTGTAATTTATTTTCTATTGTTTTTAAAATAATTTTTGATTAAATTTTTTTTGTACAATTTTACCTTATTTGCTGCTGCGAAAATCTGCTTTGCCTAATCTTAGCAAAAGTAAGGAAGACTGGACCAGATTACATACACATTGTAAAATTTGAGTTTAATATTTAAAACATAAAATCACTTTTAATTTTAATATAAAACATAGTGGATCACACTGGAAATAGTTGAATACCCCTAACTCCCCTCACTCAAGAAGTTACCCACTTTATTGCTATCACAGGTATTTCAACACTGGTCATTGTTACTTCAACATTTCTTCAACAAAATACTTTGCCTTCACTCTTCGAGGGTTCACATCACACACTTGGCATGAAAATTTTCTATCAACTTCAGAAAATTTTTATTCTCAAGATTCTTCATAGTAATTTTTAAATGTAAGAAAAATTGCAATAGAAGTCATTAGACCTTGGTTTTGTCTGTGATGAAGCAGTTATATAATCATACTCAACTGTCACCACCTCATATGACTTAAGTCTAAAACAAGGATAACATCTTTTTTAAACCAAAGAAAATAACTGAAATCTATGGCACCTGAGCTTTGCACCCAGAGGTAGTACGTTTTTTTTCTGTTATTTTCTATAAATTAAAAAATTTATTTTCCAATGTTTTACCATTGTCACATTACATATATGAGGGGGATCACAGTCAAATATGTTAATAGATCAGCTTCATCTGAGACAAAGCCATGTTTTCTAGATTTTACTATAATTTTAAAATGACTATGAATTAATCTGAGATTACAAATTTTACAAATTTCTTTGAAATGTTCATGTTCAGATTGCTATTTGAACCCTTTACCTTTTTGCAAATTGTTTTGTCACATATTTTGCTAATCATGACTTTCTCATTATGTGATTCATGACATGAAATGTGTCAAGCTTTGTAATGAGCTTCACATCTGATTCGCTTTGTGTAACGTGTTTAGCACAGCTTTATGCATAATGCTTTGCAATGAGATGTGTGTTGCACAGTGGATATTTTTAATTGGTTGGCATGGTCAGCTGGTACGGCGCATCAGTATGGTTGGTCTGACTAGTGGGTTTGGTCAGTTGGTTGAGTCAATCAGTTAGTCTTGTTGGTCAGTCAGTCTTGTCGGACTGGCCATTTGGTTTGGTTGGTTGATGTGGTAAGTTCGTATGATCACTTGGTAAGATCAGTCGGTAAGGATGGATGGTCTGATTGGTCGGCATGGATGTTCAGTATAGTTGGCTGGTCATTGATTGGTTAGGTTGGCAGGTCTGGTTTGGTATTTTCTTAATAGCCTACAGGCTGCAAGATATAAAGTAATTTGGGAAATACTTTGACATATTTCAAGCATTGTTACTAGCTTTGCGACACATTTCTTTGAGACTCGATTAAAGACATGATATATGGCAGATTATAAGTCTCACAAAATACTTTGCAGCATGATTTATAGTGCTTGATGTGTTTTGTAAAGTTTTTACAACATGGTGGTGATTTGTGACATGCTTCATAATGAGATTCAGATTTTGCTTAACAATAAAACTCACATTGTGTGATGTGCTGTGTGATCAGTTTCACAACATGGTTTCTGATGAGTGATGTGTTTTGCATGGTTTTTCTGCAAATTGCATTGTGGTACAAGATGTATCAAGCTTCTTGACTTGCTTTAAGATATGATTCGCATGTACAATGTACTTGATCTGAATTTGGTAATTCTGCCTCCTATGGCTGTAAAATGTTAATCATATATTCTTGTGAAATAACTTAGGCCATGTTGTATTTTATTGATCCATTCTGTTTCAGGATAATTCCCTGTTATCTGAACTTGGTTCTGTTTTCAGTGGTTGAGAGATGGCATGTAGTTATGCTTATAAAAGTACTAATTCTACAATGCTAAGGTGCCCGGGCTAGTACCGGAATTCTGAATTTGGTTGTTATATCTCCAACAATTGTGAAATGGCAGGCACCTTTGCCTTATAACAGGAATTAGGGCATAATGCACCAATGCAACCTGTTCATGGTTGCAAGTATCACCTATGATCTGAAGTGTGTCATTCTATCTGCAGTGTTCAGAAATTATGGCTAATTATGCTTATAAAAGGGCTTCAGGTCAAACATGGCATATTGTTAAAGGTTGGGATTATTATTTGTGACCTACCATCTTTTTTTAGGTTAGAAATATTATCTGCTACTTGAGTTTCTCTGTCTACCTTAAATGGTTGCAAAATGTTGGCCGTGTAGGCTTATAAGGGGGGGGGGGGTAGGACCTACCATGCCATATCATTTATAGTTCATGGTAAGGGCCATCAGCTACGGTCTGCATTTGACAATTTTATCTCGAACATTGAAATTATGGACAGGTAGGCCTATATGCTTATAGCAGGGTTTGGGAAATAATGAACCATCTGCTTTGACTTGATCAATTTCGTATTACCTGCTATCTGAATTTAATAAGTCTGTCTCCGGTGGTTGCAAAATGGCAGTCAATTATGCTTATAAATATACTTAGGGCCTAATGTGGCATTTTGTCTTGTTCTATGTTAACAGTATTAAGAGATTTTGAATTTTGTGGATCTATCTCTAATGGCTGAAAGTGGCGCTCAACTATGATTGTAACAGAGCTTAGGATGTACCATATCATATTGCTATCTTTAAACTAAAATTAACTTCTATTATATTATTAAAATAATGTTTTTTTAGTTTTTCTAATTTTGTGGCTTTTTAGTCTAATTTTTAAGGTTCAACTTCATTGAGGTCAACATCAGCACATCAAACATGGTTACCACCACATACTACATGGTCAATGTTGGTACACTACCAAAAATCAAAGATGTTCAATTTTGGAATTGTGACGTACAGGTCAACCAAAATTTAACAATAGGATATTGTGGTTTCTTTATGCTTTTTTAATCAAAGCTTTAAAAAATCACTTATGTATGACATGTTTGGTGCTTTACTAAATGTGTCGCATATTAAAAGCATTTTATGTGTGTGTTAACATAAAAGTATATATTTTTTACGTAAGTTTAATCATTCTTAGGTTCTGTATATAACTTATATCTCATTTCTAATTTAAATGACTAAAAAAGGGAAGCAAAAATTTGTTTGTTTTAGTAGCACCTAGTAAGAAATAGTTCTTACTCAAAATAATATTACAGTGAGTGCACACATCTGTGTGCATTGTTCCTTTGGTGTAATTTTCTATACTTGGTTAACTTTGTTTGCATGAGGTGGGGGAATATCCTGGAAGTAGAATTTTAGCTGGGCCTCAGAAAATTTGGAAGAAACCGTGAACAGCCTATACCAACATTAACATTAATATTGTTGAGCTTCTACAGCAAATTAACATAGTGTGTGTGTGTGTGTGTGTGTGTGTGTGTATATATATATATATATATAATATATATATTATATATATATATATATATATATTCAGCCGTTTTGAAAATAACTTACTGATATGAACTCCATTCACAAGTAAAGATGATCTACAGCAGCATTATTTAGGTTTAATTTTGCAGGAATTATTTGATAATTTGCCATGATATTATAAAAAAGCTTTGTTATTTCAGGTGGCTCTGTCCTTCAAAATTGCCAACCAAAGTAATATGTATTTTCCTGTTTAATGCTTGCAATAAAAAGGTACTTCCAGAATATCAATTAGGTTGGAGTAGTAGTAATAGTAGGATAGCTATGAATTATCAAAATGTATAACAGCTATTTTGAATACAAGAGCCTCAGCTGATTAAATCATTAAAATTACTTGGTCTTTCATAGAACTTCCTATGTGCAAAATTCTGTGGGAACCAGTTTGCAGTTTCCAAGATATTATGTTAAGTTTTTATGTATGCAGATGGTTCTTTCTTCCAAAATGGCAGGTTAATGAAAGATACAAGTTTTTGAATTTAATGCTTTCGTTTTGGATAACCACATGCCAAATATGGTTAAGATCACTTGAATGGCTCCCGAGATATGGCACAGGATCAACTATTTTGTTTTAATGTCGCTATTTTTAAAAGCAGTTTCCAACGTGCCAAAAAGTATAATAGCTCTGTGTTCTTATCAAGAACTCTTTAAGTGTACCAAGTTTGGTGACTCTGATGCATGGGTTTAAAAGTTTTTAGGGACACACACATTCACAAGGTGGTGATCTCATAATGCTATCATTTCTTCATGAAGTTTGATACAATTATTAATACCAATGTAAAAATTCCCAAGACTTATGTCATGGTTGAGTTAACATTGTCAATGTTGAGTTTGACATGACAGGTGTCTGTGCTTAACATCAAATTCTGGATATAGCACAGCCTTATCTGTACCTTACACTATTGCTGTAAACGCTGAATATCTGCGAAAGTAGTGTCTAGCAATAATGCAGGAAACCTCAAATATGTTTTTAATGATTATCTCTTCCTCGGTGACTGGGATCTGGTACAACCTACACAAGTTGAAACAAGCAGATAAAATGGTTCCATCTTCAGGAAGTGAAAGTAATAGTTCTTTTACAAATGTAATTGCATTGTGTAACAGGACAGCATGTAAATCCTGTTTCACAAGGGGCATTTACACGAGGGTAGTAAAATTCACTTGAAAAAGTCACTTATGCAAGTTACTTCTTGACAAACCAGCATGCAGCTGTGTACACGAGACATGAAACAAGTTAAGTTTATAAATTATTTCTTCCCCATTAGATAGGTGGGGCAGCTTAGTAATGCTGGTGTTACTCGTGAATTGTGGTAGTGTCTGATGAAATTGATGACGCTATTGAAGAGACAATTTATGAAGTGGTTGAAATATTACATGATGATGTTGAAGATGTTAAATAAAGAAGGATGTGGATTAGGGAGTGGATAGCTCGACAAAACTAAAATGGAGCATCAGAAATCTTATTCTGTGATTTTGTACAGGAAGACTACGATGTCATTCAGGAAAAACTTATGATTGACAGTAGAAACATTTGAGTAATTGCTGCAAATGTGTTAAAATTTATTCTCTAAAACCAACACGTCTATGTGAAACTGTATTTCAGCAAGAACAGAGCCCGAAGTAACTCTTTGATACTTTGCTACTGGAGATATTTGTATCTCTCTTTCCAAGTCTTGCAAGCTATTGTTAGTGTGCTGGCTGCTTACATTAAGCTAAGTGATGTTTTATCCTTATAATATTTTAGTAGTTTTAACATCTCATTGTTAGTAAGGTCATTGGAGGTGGTAATGCCCCGTCTTCCCAAATGGGAGACCATAATTTACCATTGTGTCGATTCACTAGGTATATCCTAATAATAATGTTACGTGTGTGTAACTTATTTCCTATAAAAAGGGTCACAAGTATATACAGCTATATACCATCACGTCTTGAAAGCATTTTCACTCTGGGGCTGAACATGCTTATCTCGGTAGAGGCGGCAACATAATCGTAGATGAATTACACTCCTAAAAAAAAAGGAATGAAATGTGAATATAAACAATAATAATTGTATAAATAACAATGTTTTTTATTGAACGTCATGCAAAACAAAATTATTGACTGTTGCATTGTGTAGCTAAGTATGCTTGAAAAGTTTGTGAGCACTGCGTGAGTTGCAGTTATCAAACAGAAAGTTGTGACACTGATGGGGATGGAGTAGACATATAGGCAAGCCTCTCTAGTGTCATTAGAAACTGAAATTTTTCTTATAATATTACGACATTTTGTACTGGAATGCTGCGAAGCTGCTTTGCTATGTGACTCGCAAACTAGTCAAACTTGCATTATTCATGATTGTTACTATGCATACGCTCCCAAAATCTACTATCACACAACTTTTGTAATTTGCTGATTGCATCGTGAACACTTGTAATTCTACCTTTTAAAACTCTTGTTAGCAAGTATCTCAAATTAAAATTTTTTTGGTGTAACACTTCTTTCCTACAGTATTACAGCAATCTTCTAATTCCATCAACTATCTGTGAGGTAAATTTTATTCCTGTAAGCATAATCAGGATTTTTCATATTTCCCAATAGTTCATAGGTCTCAAAAACCCAGAGGAACCACATTATCTGGTTACAGGTCCATTTAGTCAGTCGTCTTTTTTGCACAGGTCCTGAACTATAGTCTCTACATATGTAGCCATTGTCACACAAATACAACAATGTTGACATGCTAAATGTTACCTCACTCCTCCATGACAAGTGAGTAACTGAGCAGGAAGTAACTTGTGGGGAGTCTTGTGGCTGTTTACATGGTGCCAGTAACACATGATTTGTGGTCACTTTACCTCTAAACCAGGACAATTCTACAAATCACTCCTGATTTTCAAGCGTGGCTATTAAAATAAGTCTCAACTTTCCTCCTGCTATTGTCCCATTATCTGGCTTGTTGGGGTTTACCCGAGGCATGTCATGGGTTAGTAAGAAGTTGCTTGTATAATTCGCTTGCACAAAAGTCTCATGTAAATACCCCTTTACTAATATTTTGTATTCATTAATGTTTATCAAAAATGCAACACCAAGAAGTATTCAGGTGATTGAAATGAACTTTATAACACAGATTAGGTACATGACAATACTTTATTAAGATTACAGAACTGTACTTGATCTCCGTTCTTAAGAATTCAGTATGGTGTGAAGTGCTGCAGTCAGAGCCCCTAAATATTGTGGCATGGAATTAAAGAGGACCTGGATATGTTCCTGGGGAGTCTCCCTCCATGCAGTTTGTATAAGAGTCCACAAAGCATCAACAGTGGTTGCTGGAGGACCGTGACGAACAAGTCATCGACTAACCATATCCCAGACATGTTCGATGAGCGACATGTCAGGCAAACATGCAGACCAGGGAAGCAGTGGTACCCATGGTTCATTGAGGAAGACTTGAACATTCCCAGCCACATGTGACCGGGCATTGTCCTGTTGAAATATGGCATATGGAGTTACCTGAAAGAGCGGCAGTACCTCGGGCTGTAAAACCTTCCTGATGCAGCAGTTGCTATTCATATTGCCCCCAATACATAGGAATAGGAATTGATCACATGTTATATCCAATGGTGCCCCAAACCATCACACTTGGCGTTTGCCCACAATGCTTCTCCACAATACAGTCTGCCAGATTGTGGTCGCCATGGTATATGGCCATCACTGTAGGACAGGTTGAAGCAGGACTCTTCCGAAATCACTACAGTTTACCACTCAGCACACCAGTGAAGTGCCCAATGCAGTCTTAAGCTTTTGTGGTTTCTGGACACTGGAAGCCAAAGCAATGGTATGTGCGCCACTAGTCCAGCCTGTAGCAGATGGCAACGAACCATCAACACAGACAAGGCCACACCCATTGCAGTGTTCCAGTGTCGAATTAATGCTGTGGACGAAGTTGTACGGTCCATTATGGCCATGCAGACAAGATGGTCATCCCGTGCTGTGGTCACATTACGTGGTCTAGTACCTGCTCGTAGCTGCATACAAACACTATCCACTTGTCCCACACAAGCATCACTGCCATAGCAGCATGTCCTGTAAGAACTGAAATGTCACTATATGACAAACCTGTTTCCCGGAGACTGATCATTCTGCCCTATTTGAACTCTCACTCGTATGCTTATATGATGCCTTTTGACGTCGAGGCATACTGGCACTTGCTTTCACTTTGACGGCTTTCCACTGACTGAGCTTGGCGTAACACTGACCGTTCTGGTCACACAAGAGAGGGCGCTGTTGTGCCTATGTGTACGTCATCTCTCTGCAATGGTAAGCACTTATTGCTGGTACACTGTTCTACACATCCTCTTAGTGTGGAGTCATTGAGGCCATTTTTCTGGGTGTTGTAATTTTCACAAATAATAGTGTAAATAATCAGCCCTAAATGGTCATAGGCAAATACACTTATTTCTTTTTTGATGGTTAAATTTTATATTTTGTAGTGAACCCTACTCAAAGTTAAGCAATTTTTTTTTTTATTTAATTATAATGGTAGCTACTGAGCTTTTATAGCATCAGGACAAGATAATTATCTTGTAGGAAAACACTGTATGCATTGCATTTGTACAGACATTGTTTTCCATACCTGGAAGACTGTAAATAAAAAACCAAATGCACGAGTGGTGTGCTTGAGGTGCAGGTAGCAACAATCCCCTGCTCCGTTGTCCCTGGTGTACTTGGGGTCTTAAAAATTCCCTCATTGGCTTAATGGTGAGTGCACGTGTGCCAACGTGTTTTCCATATTCCATTATTGCTCTGTGCTACGCCAACTGCCTATACTCACCTACCCAGCAGTTGTATTGATATGCCACCATATTAATAGTTGAAAATAAAGCTAATAAACTTTATAAAATGGGCGTTCTTCATTGTAACTATTCTTAACAGCACGCAAAAATATAACTTTTCTATGTTAACTAGTTAACTAGCTTCCTCTTCTATCGGCTGACCAAAGAGCAGGTCACTAGGGAGGCATAGCTCTCTCCAAAGCAAGCATCCTTGATGGTGCTACATTCCCAGACTCTTGAACTGCTGATGAGTAAGCATGGAGAATCAGCCACGCCTTGGAATCCCTGTCCTTTTGGTTGTCTGCCATGAAGATAAACAGGTACTGTTCAAGAATGTGGCTACATTCTGAAACACAGCAGTTCCAAAATTTTTTCCCTAAACAGAACTGAGTTCTAGTGACACTCCAAACCTTGTGAAGACATGTTGTATGGGTTCATTGACCACTGTACATGCTTCTTGGTTTGGGAGGGGAATGACTTCAGGCCTCTTAGTAATCTTGGGCTACCAGTAGGTACCAATTACCTTTCTCTGTGACAGGCAAGGGAATCAGAATATATATTGCCATCTACTCAAATAGTGCTCTAACATTGTGTTTTTGGAGGTGACCTTGCTCCCTTGCCCTTGATCCATTCCTCATGATGCAGATGTCACACATTTATCACAATTTCACAACAGTTCTCCCTACAATGAATAGCCAGTAGGATCTCAGTATCTCTGTCAAGGGTCTTGTGACCATTGGTTGCAATATTATGCAGTTAATTTAAGATTTCAGACACCCTTCTTTCTGGTAGGACCAATTATAAGTGTGTATGTTTACCATCATCTCTTTCCCAGTTCCTCTAACAAACACCATTCTTCAGTATGAGAGAATTCTACTGTGCCCAGTATGCTTTGACTGCTGTGTTCAGACTGGTTGTCTATTCCCATTTTGGCCAACAGCTATCTTCCGTCCACGTTAGTATTGGACGTAAAATGGATTAATTTAGCTGATCATTCCCTCTACCCTCAACAGTTCATGTATGTGACCTATCACAAGATACAGAACCTCGAATTATTGCCTTTAAACACCTCAGTGTTAAGAACTGCCCAAATCCCTTCACCCTCTTGGATACTTCTCCATGCATTCAGAAATTCATCACTCTTTTATTCATAATGTGGAAATTCACCATTCTGTACTTCTTCATGTTGACAATGACAACAGAATGGTACACATAACCTCCTAGAAAGTGCATCTGCATTGCTGTGAAGGTATCTGGATCTGTGCTGTATTTCAAAGTCATATACTTCAAGATGCTGTATCCACTGGTCTATTTAAACTTCTGTGTTCTTGCAATTAAGTAGTCAGTGTAAAAATTCAGTAGTCATTGTAATGAAGCATGGTTGGTTCTTAGAATAAAATGTCTGCCACAAAGGTGGGGTGGAAGTGTGGAGTTGTTGTCACCACAGCCTGAAGCTCCCTGCATGTAAAACATTAGTTTCTCTTAGGCTTGTGCAATATTGTACTGAGTTTTCAAGTAGTCTTGCCTTCCCATAGTGACCCTGAGATAACACACTGATACCTACATCACTACAATCAGTATGCATAATGAATGTACTCTTATTGTTCCAAATACCCAAGATTGTGGCTGATATAATAATTTATTTTAGTTTACTAAAAATAACTTTGCACTCAGCAGTCAAATGAAATTTCCTTTTCACTTCAGTTCATGTAGGGGCTTGGCGATTATGGCAAACCTAGGTACAAATTGATGGCAGTAGGCACATCATCCCAGAAAACTACACTCTTTGGATTTGTCAGATGGTGGTGGCCAGTCTCGTATTGCTTTGATCATCTCGAGGTCTGGTGGTTCAATTCCATTAGTGGACACGAGATGCCCCAAAAAATTATTTTCGCTTGAAAAAAGTGGCACTTCTAAGGAACCAGTTTTAAGGTGGCTGTGGCTAATTTCTGGAATAGAGTATAAGCATGATAGTCGCTCTTAAAATTTTGTGTCACTACCATATCATATAGGTTAACCAGACAGATATCTAAATGGAGGAATTTTTGCATCAGACATTTAAAGGTTGCAAGGGCATTATACAGCCCAGAAGGTATAACTTGGAATTGCCAGGTTCTGTTCTCTTGGACACAAAAAGCAGTCTTCTCTTGGTCTTCGGGGTCCACCTCACGTTACCAGTAGCCACTCTTCATGTCCAAAGCAGAGAATCATTGTGCAAACTTGCTAGGCTATTCAGTGTGTCTTTTAAGTATATGTGTTGTTTTTCATATTATTAAACTGGCAATAATCCACACAAAACCTAAGAGAGCTGTCTTTCCTAACGAGTATAATGGGGGAAGACGACATACTGATGGCTGTGTTACATCTAACTCCTTCATTTCTTTCAGAATACCCTCCAATGTCTCATGTGAAGCTAGTGGTAGTGGTTTTGGTAGTTGCTTCATGGGCCTAGCATATCTTTTATCATAGTAGTGGCAGGTTACATTAATCCTTAAGGTCATTTGGTCCACACACAAGAAGGCATAGCTTTTTCTCTGCAGTCGTTCAAAAACAGCTTTCTTCTGGTAAAGGACATTCAATTTGTATTATTGTAGAAACTTACAGAACATTTGGAAGAACCTGAATGACTTTTTTGCAAACCCATATCACTGCCTCCATCCTCAAGACTAAAAGCATTTTTAGCCAGATAAATTATTCTAACTGGCAAACTGGAGTTTGAAGATATCATAGTCTTTGGTATTACAGTGGCTGGCAGGATGCCACCCTTCTCTGATGGCTCATTTAGACCCAAACTTCTGATAAATATTTCTTGACATCTGCCTGTGATGACAAATTCACTAAGTGAGGGTAGAACGGGGCTGATAACAGACTATTGGGCATCTCATTGGCGAGGAAAAATCCTGCCATTTTGACATCAACTTACTACTGCCTACGCTAAGCACACCAAGTATATAATCAATACTGCACCTTAGCCTACATATTACATCAAACCCCAAAAAATTTGCATCCTATATTCCTGCTACACAAATAACGTGCCGTATGTTAACATCAGCAAGTTTCAAATTCACCTTTCTCTTTCCTCTAAGTGGTGTGGTCTCACCTCTTACTGTTGTTGAATAGCAATATTCCATATTGTCATGTAATTGCTGGATGGAAGACTAGGATGTCTGGTTTTACTATTATTATGGTTGCATAAGTGTCAACAACCATCTGACAAGAAACATCACTCAGGCTCACCTCCACCAATGTGGCAACCAAATCCTGTATCAAACGTACGTGTAAGAACTTTGCTGCATTTTCTCTAGCAGTCACTGACCTTCACCCCCAAAGATTGTCAGGGAGGGGGAGTGATAAAGCTCTGTAGCATTGACCCTGGAAGCAATTTTCCTCATGATGGTCTTCATCTCCTTCAGTGTCATCTTAATACTGTCATCATCTTCGATCATGATCACTGCCCTTACTGGATGGTGGGGTTCTGATACCAACCTTGCTGACTCCCTTCATTGCCAGGGCATCCTGCATGATGTGAGCACACAATTTGCCATACCACTGTGTCTGTGATAGCATTGATGAACAAGCCAAACATGATGTCTCGTGCCTCCTTTCTAGAAATAGGTTGTACAGCCACATTGTGTTGTTTGCACATGAATTTCGGCTAACATGGATACAGAACATTAAAAAAAAAATTATAATTTATATGGTACAACTGGCCCAAATAATGATGTTGGGTTGATTTAATAAGCAAGTAAACCAGAAGTTTGTCTCAGGTTGTGTTGTAATTTCCATTGTGAACTAGATGTAAGTATATTTACACATAGGAGTAGTACGTAGGCCAAACAATTATGATTACACAGAAGGTGCAACAAAAAAGTTATATTGTTCTTAAAGAGCCAGTGCAGTTATATTCAAACATAAGTATTTGTCTGTAAACACCAGGTGAACATGTAACATGAGATTATGTTAATTACAAGTTGGTGAAATAATAACAATCGTGTCCATGCATGGGGTGCAACCAACAATGTCATATTGCCCTTAATAATGCCAATAAAGTAATTTTTTTACATAGTTATATGTATGGTAGTTGCCCATAATTGCAAGATGAACAAGGAACATGAGGTTATGAAACTACAAATAGGTGAAACAATTATAGTTTTGAATATTCATAGTGCACAACATACGTCATTTTGGGCTTAAGATCCCAAATATACTTCACAAATTCTTATTACTCTCAAACAGGGAACTGACTTTCTTAACCTACATTTTTAACCTACATGAAACATTAAACAAAATGAATACACTGACGTGTGTCCCTTAGACTAGTCAATGTTACTTTTGGTGAGTGCTATGTCAGGTGCACTCGGTTACTCAATTACTGTGACCGAGTCTGCTTTCTACTAGAGACTCGTGATAGTCGGGTAGGCTGGTGGCTTTGTACGAAGTCTGCCTTGGGCAGTACCACAATATTTCTTACTACCACCTTAGCCCATTGAGGCAGGGCTGACTTACCAGGGTATTCACTCAACAATCTCCTGGGTTCTGGGGTAGTGGTAGGCCGGCTGGGGCCAGCATTTGCCTGGGTGGTGCTAGTTGATGAGATGCTGTACGAAGAGGTCAGGTATATTTGGCTCCAGGTCATGGAAAGTGACTAGTGTTTGTACTGCAGCATGTGTCTCAATGCTAAGTCTGGTATGCGAGGGAAAATAAACAGGGGTCTGACTAAAGAGGACTGCCTTTCCAGGTGACGGGCGGTCTGAGCCCGTTCCTCTGGGCTATCTCTACCAATTATAGATGGATTATTGGTGCACACTTTCTTAGCAGTAAAGAACTTCTCTTTTTCACCTCCATTTGAGCATTGTGCCTTTCCCCGAAGGGCATAGAGGCAGTATTGACACTTCAGCTGTTGATGGCGCAAATCTGGTGCTCCTACGGTTCTGCACCTTGGCGCACAAACCTAGAGCAGTAGGTAATTTGGGCCGTCTTCCTACTACTGTCAGGGTGTGGACCAACAACTGTCTGGCCTCCAGTCTCAGGCAAACCCTGCCAGCACCCTTGGTGCTCCGGTCAGCAATACAACTTGAAGGCTGTCCTGCTCCTGATGGAGGAGTACCTAGTGATTGGGGCTCTACCTTTCTGTACACCTGGATGCACAGAACGGGTGGCCATCGAAGGTGATGTATGTTATTGACTTACAGATACCTGGAGGAGATTTGTAGTCTTACACTATGGTTCGTTATGTTATTACATCCAGTTGCTTGATTGCTCCATCAAGAAGTAGAAGTTCCTAGTATTGGACAGAATAAACCTCTAAACAATCTTACTCTCTGGATAGGGTAAAAATGGTATTTATTATGAATAATAAATACTGGTGACTTGTACCCACTACTAATAAGAGTGTGTACAGAAGTAAGCTACGCTTTAACAGGTGATGACCGGCTCCTGTACTACTCTAGTATAGAATGAACTCGACGGCTATAAAAACAACTCTGACACAGTTACTCTAACCTGGGGGTGTCTGGAAGAGACCTTACAACAGAGCCACTACCAGAAGAGCAGTGGTTGTAGTTGCCACTTACCAGCAAGTAGCGGCAGCTGTTGATCCAGGTGGGTCAACAGCGGAAGTGTGGAGTGTTGTTGAGCAGGCTTCTTGTGTTGAACTTCTGGAAGCTGCTGATGTTTGAAGTCTTCTGGAGCTTCTGGTAGGAAGTGATAGAAGTTTCTGGTCATTGGTGGCGGCAGCCACTGGAAGCTCTTGGAGAGGATGGTAAGAGCCTAAGATGCAGTAGAGAGCCCCAGCACAGAAGTGCAGAGGTGAGCTACTGGAGATGAACTACTAGCATTTTTGCCATGCATTGCCTTATATTGTGCGCTCGGCCGTCCCATGCCGGAGGTGTAATGTCTGCCTGGAGCGAGTGGGATGGGAGAACTACCCTGGCGTGCTGCTATATGGCCTCGGACGGCTACGGCGCTCGGCCATCTTCGTAAGGCTTGGCGACACTCTGAATAGCAGGTGCTTCGGGGAGGCGTACGTGTTCCGCAGCTGCTCGGGTGCGTAAAAGCTGTGTGAATAGTGAGAGGAAGTTGGGTTTGGTACATCAGGAAAATACCACGGGTCTGTAACTGTCCCTACATGGAACAATCATGTAGCCATATATGGATGTGGTTTCTGGTAGATGTAACACGTTAGGATGAGTTATAGCCGTGTTTGATATAACTCATATAAGCGGCACGCGTCTACACTATACATTTTACCCTTAAATCAGCCTAGACAAAAATGGGCAACAGGTGCTGCAAAACCGCCAGACAAGCATGGAGTCAAAGTGGGAATGTGTCATGACTACGGTATCACTCATACATTTAGTACATCATAAAACATGATTCAGAAAACCATATGTTGCGAGTACAGCATGGTGAAACAGAGAGCTACTCTTCAATAGAAATAAGTGTTATTTTCAATTGGTATGGTTGAAGGCCCAATTTACATGTAAGACGAAGAGTCTACTGGGGTAACTATGAGACGTAACCCTAAGTACACAAGATAATCCTACATATTGTTAATGCCGAACAGAATTTCCATGGCAGGTGGGCTGAAACAAAATAAACTTATACTATACTTAAAAACTAACAAAATATTCCATGGCGCGTGCCTTGCCAGGTAGTTACCTGACACTATAGCCAAGAAAGCAGAGAGAGTACTACATGCTGGTTTGAAAGGCTAGCAAAGAATAAATGTGGCTTCATTGTGGACATGACCAATGGCCAGACGACCAAGCCACCGCACAGGCACAAAGGGAAGTAGAAAAGGAGGGGTAGTGATGCAAGATATGGAGGGGAAATAGGAGTGCATGAGAAGGATATAGGAATGCCTGGGATAATAACAGCCACTTAAGAACACACATTTTTAAACTTGGGCAGGAAATTAATACAATTCTCATCACAAAAAGAACAGTTCAACCCCCCCCCCCCCCCCCCTTTCTTTCTTCATTCCTTCTTCCTTGAGGAGCATTTACGGATTGCTGTAAAACAAGTGTTAGACATTTACAGTTCTATAGCACAAACCATCCTGAAGTAAAGTTACAGGAGAACATGAATACAAATGTGTTGGTACAGTTCCAGAGTTACAAAAATTGTGATGAAATTTTGGAGCGTGAAGAGTGCATAAACAGTAACAGTTCCACAGTTACCAAACATTTAAGAAATCTAATTAGAGTGCACCTACACAGAAGTAAATGTTTTGTCGTTGTTAGATGGTACCTAGACATAATACTTCCAGAAGAAAAATAGTATGGCCTTGCTTTTGTTGTTAGTCTGCTACCATAATTACTGCTACTGAAAAGAAATAAAATATTCAAAACATATGCGTGCTGGATACAAAAGACCATCAGTAATTAATGAATGATAAGAACAAGGTTATTAATAATTATGTATGATCCAGAGGGGATTAAAGTAAATAGTCCCATTAGTAATACTTATATTAAACTTCGATATCTTTTTTATTAAAAAAAGTAAACATATATTTTAGTTGGCATAAAAAAGTTAATATGAATTTACTTGTGTAATAGCAGAAAGAAAAACAAAAGGGGCTGGGTGGGGGGACTTTACAGATAAGATGTATTGTATATGTGTTTTTGAATGAGAGGACATTAATATTTTAGTAAACATGAAATATTAAGTAAGCCATGTATATGAACAAATTTTTCCTTTTAAAATTTGAAAGTTCACAAACTGTTTAAAATTCAAACTGTGGGAAGTTCACAAACTGTGGGTTCAATCAAAATGAAAATCAAGTGGAGATGGCTGGCGAAGAGAAGAAAGCAGAAAAACACCATGGCCGTTCTTCTGTGAACTTGACTGGCATCATGAATACCCTGTTACAGCTACCAGGCTAGACTGCAAAGTTGCAGTCTTCCCATACTTTAGGTTGGTACAGACTGGTACTCGGTTAACAGTGATACAGAGAAATGGGACTGCCAAGCTGCAAACAGTGTCGCTGTGAAACTGTGACCTCTGGAAAGGTCGGGCACAAATTAACACAGAAATCACAGCTACTGCAAAACTGGGTAAGGAAAACAGTAGAACAACACTTACCCATAACAGAGGTGGAAAACTACACAAATGTAGCCTACCAGCACTGAACTACGTTGTAGCACATCTAACTACATGATAAGTAAAATGGACATCCACGAAACATCTTGATTACAAGTCAAGTCTGGAGTTGCATGTCAAGTCAGATGTTCACAACTAGGCAATGGGATGAAGAATGCTGGTTGATATGCTGTGAGCGCTCGATACAAACGTGTGGCTGAACCTAGGTGGTTGCTGCTAGATGGCATGAGCTTACACAAACGGCAGCTTTCGATGCCTTTCGTGCCTAGCAACAGCATGTAAAGATATTATGTGAGGTGAAAAACTACTGTGCTTGAAGGGCTTGCAGCCGGATGCGACGGCAACAAAAAAATGTGGCATCTTAAAATACATATCCTGAAATAACGTGTGTGTGCAGTTAACTGCTCGGAAATGCGTTGACAACTTGGTTGAATTGTATTTTGCGAGGCCGGAAAAATGGTAATATAGAAGGCCCTCAATAAGTAAAATTAACTGAATTCACTTATACAAATATCTCTCTCAAAATCAATCAAATCTAATTGAAATTTACAATATATCCTATGTAAATTAAGCTAATATAAATTTGCTCAACACTAACATGAAATATAGAAAAAAGTTTTTAAAATAATTTTTAAAACGGTACAATAGTGATATTATTCATGTGACCTCTTCATACTGTCTGTAAATAGCAATCTAGCAGGTGACAAAAAGTATATAAACATAATAGAGTTATCGAAGGAAAAGGTTAACATTGTTTGTGGGACGTCTTGATGCAATCTATAGTTAGCTCAGCTACATATGTAGCTCAGAGTAGATGTATTGTCGAAATGAAGAAAGACTTCAACGAACAAATTGAGCAGAAAATAAGTGTTATGTAGTAGAAACATGTTCAGTTCTTGGCGTGTACTCATACCCCAAGTGGAAACATGGACAAAATGGTCAAAAGTTGAGAAAGATAACAAAATGGGACTAAGGGATACAACTAGGCCAATGCAGTACTTGTCATATCAAGTTACATCATTTGAGGAAGGCCACCTGTCAAGACATACAATTTTTTTGTTAATATCATTACTTGTTCACTTTTACTGTTTTATGTGTTTCAAATTTTCATACATTACGATAAATTCAATTAATTTATCATTTTCATGTTACATGTGTATGCCACTTAAGATAATAGGGTATGAATAGACACTAAAATGATACATCTGAATACAACAGAACAACTGTCAAAGTGATAACATGTGCTATATGTTATGTCTCAAAGTTTATAACTTGTTGACACACTAAACTAAATGAGCATTGCAGACAGTACACTAAACATCAATGCCATAAGACATGTTTATTTTAAACAATTTCCTTTAACAGTAAAATATGCCATGTTAGTTACAGAAACTTTAGGAAACATGCAGTTTTAAGTGTATAACATGGTTTGTGATAAATTTTGTCATCATTAGGATGTGATAGAAGCACAGTGTTGCTGTTTAGTATCTTACAAACCACAAACTTGCCAATATATGTGGGTATAAGCTTGCTACTGAGCTGTTGGGGAGTGGAGGGTAAATGATGGTTGCTACACCAGACAGTCTCCTACCTTGTAGGGCGACAGTTTCCTGTTTCCAACTTCACGCTTAGCCTGTAATAGCCGATCATGAACTAACTGAAGCAACTGCTTCCATGCATCATCTCACAATGGAGCTGAAGGTGAAGGAATGCAGCAGATGTTAATAGGATGGATTAAGTGTCTTCCCAAGAACACAAAAGAAGTGGACTGGGTTGAGCCGTGATGTGAAGAGTTGAATCTGACATTGATAAGTGCTCTGTCCTCGTCCCATACATGTCGTTTCTAATCATAAAAATTGTAAGGCAAGGCAAGTAAATTACATTTTAATCTTTTCACCTGATTCCCTGTATGAAAATGCGTACTGCTAGTAGAATATTTTGTGGACCATTTAAAGCATATGTCCTTAAACAGATGAGATTGAAAGTAAGCGGCATTATCTGTGACAATGTTTACTGCTCCTTAAAAAATCTGCCATATCCTTTGTCTCAGAGTATTAACTATCGTACCTGATTTCATATTCTTTAAAGGAAATGACATTACAAATTTGGAAAAGGTATCCAACAAAATCAAAAGGCAGTTATTTTATTTCTTGATCTTGTCAAAAGATTGAACAGTACGGACTGTTTCCCAGACACTTAGGTGTATCAACCATGTAACATCCCAACAAAGTGTTTTTCCATATCCTTAAAGTGTTGAAAACAGTTTCTTGCTCAGGTCCCTAAACAAATTCCTGGTTTTTTTTCTTTTTAGGATATTAAGTGGAGCTGCCAACTCTGCAAAACCAGAAATAAAACATGTGTAATAACATAGAATTTTGACAAAGTACATTACCCCTTTCAGGGTTTTTGGCCTTGAGAAACGGACAATGGGAGCAACACGACTGGGAAGCCATAGCAGCTGACTTAACAAGATAATGTAACCTGAAAAGGGAATGCTAGTTCGTGACCATGTTACTTTATTGAGATTGTCCATGAGCCCAGCCTTACGGAACCTGTTCAGAACTTGTTCCAAATGTGTAATATGTTAGCCTATTTACTCACTATATGCAATTATATCATCTATGTAATTAAAGACAAACTGGAACTTTAAATCAGAGAGAACATAGTCTAGAACATATGAGGCTTGCGTGCCAAAGCTAGTACCTATGGGAATACTATTGAATTCATATTGGGCCCAAGGTGTACAAAAGGCGGTAAATTTACGGCAGTCACACTGTATCGGGCATTGGTGAAAACGGGCATCGAGATCTATGAGCGAGAATATCTTCACCTTTCCAGATACTGAAGGGCAGTGTCTACTGTTGGAGCCAGAAAGGAATAAAGTTATAATTGTTCAAAAGACAGTAATTAACAACCATCCTATAACTTGGGTTCACAAGCTTAGCAACCAGAAAAGCTGCTGACAAATATTCAGAATTTGAACATGAAATAACACTTGCGCTTAGCAACTTCAATAATCTTTCTGAAAGGCATTAAATTGTGTGATGAAAATCCTGTGTATGGCACACAAATTGGTATCGCATCTTTCAAATGAAATCCGTAAGGCAGAACATCACATCTACCAATTCGTGTAGTAATAACATCAGCATAACTATGCAACAAATCAGATATCCTCTTATCTCCAGTACTTGATGTGGTTGTGGACAAGGCAACAGATTCAGGACACATGAGCAGACTGTTTATGAATGTTGGGTGTAATGCCATTGGTTAGTTAAGAACTAAATCAAAAGTCCATTACGCAGCCTGTACATGTACAGTAACCCAGGTCATACTCATAAAATCCAAGCCCAGCAAGACATCGTAAGCTAAACAAGGAAACTTCCAAAAGCAGTGAGTCCAAGAAAAGTGAGCAATTTTAAAATGAAGCAGAGCACTTTGATCACACTGAATGACATTGCCTTTGGCAACACAGGCTGTAAGACATGAAGTGGTAGAAATGTGTCTACACAAGTGCGGTCGACAAGAACACATGTAGTCGAAATACCTTTTACTAATTAAACTGTGGGTAGCTCCTGTATCAATGAGTACAAAACTGAGTTCTCTCTACCATAAAGAATCAACTACATAGTTTCTACGTGTGCACACTCGCACTTTCAAACGACTGGGCGTTGTGCACATATGGCAAGTCATGTGTTGTTTCCCAGACAGTTGTGTTTACTATATTCTGGTTGCCTACAATGAAAACACAAGCGTTGGTCAGTGTGAAGAGAAGACATCTGTCAGTCACGTACTGCGTGTCCGTATTGTGTACAGTTACTACACTGTCCTAATAACCCCTCTATCGACGTAACTTGGTCCTGATGTGACTGGTCCAACTGGAAAAAATCCCTTGATATTTAGAAGCCACTAAGGGACTGCTTTCTACCGAGCTTGCCAATTTCCACAACTCCACAATAATGGAAGAACTGCCACAACAAAGAAGACAATGCTACCGTGTTAGGGGAGAGAGATTACTTGTTATAGTTTCAACAAGTATGCACTCCAACATGTTTAACCCAAGTGCCTTCTTGTAGTTAAGGACCGACTGTATGAATAACTGCATGGATACACGTTTGTTAACGCGTGATAAATCATATCATTTGTCTGTAGCTTTTAAGAAATTCAAAACATATTGTGGCTCGGAAGTGGATAAATGTGGAATGGAATGTAGTGATTTCAGAACAAGTTTGTATTGTAGGGGACCATCACTTGCAGGAGGCACTCTGTATAATGTTGGACCACCCGTAGCACGGAGACAGGCAGTGATATGTTTGGGCATGGAGGAATACAGACAATGTATGTTCTGAGGAATATCCTGCCACAGTTAGTACAACTGATCCTTAAAATTGCAGTAGTTGCCACTGGCCAAAGTTGCAGTCCAATCTGATCCCAAATGTTCTCGATGGGCAAGATGTCTTGGGGACCTTGCTAGCCAAGGAAGCATGTTGACATCATGAAGGTAGGCCAGAAGTAACCGTGCTGTATGAGGCCAGGCATTATCCTACTGGAAAATGGGGTTGTCAAGCAGCACAAGGAATGGAAACGCACATGATCAAAGAACCTTCTGAATGTATCGCTGTACCACCAGGGTTCCCCGATTCCCACCAGTGGGTTGCAGGAATCATAGGAAATGGCACCCCATACCATGACTCATATTGGTGGGGTGGTGTACCTCTCTACAGTGAAATCATCATGGTGCTGGCCAGTCTGGAGACTCAAAGTTGGCCACCCGTGTGGAGGCGGGGTTTTAGAATACTACCACAGCCACCCATTGCTTGTCATAAGAGGCAACTAATCGCAACACGGTCAGTATTTTAAATTTATTTGGACCATCATCTCATGTATCTTTCTTTGTCCGCTACTCTTTTAACATCCTTTTTCTTTCCATCTCGCCATTTCCGGTCGCATCTTCCTTCTCTACAGCACTGTCTCAGGCCTAGGCAATGTCCTTCCTAATGAGTGTCTGTCCTCACAAATGAGTGCTGCCTCCAAATTGTGTGATCATATGTGGTGTCTTTGTTAGTGATGGTCTAGCGAACCCTCCTCACTGGCCCAGCAGGCAATTTTAGGTACAAAGCCCATATCTACTTACATGTACACCCAAGTAGCACCTATTGGTGCCTTCTTGGCAGGTGGGGTGTCATGGCCGAGTAGCGCATGTGCCCAAACCTGCCAGGAAGATGTGTTTCCACTGTACAGAGGAGGCCAGTGTAATCAACCACAAGTCCCCTGAACTGGCACCAAAGAGTGTCCTCTTTAGTGGGGAGCCTGGGATGTTTTACCATGTAGGGGAATAAAACTGATCTCGCTCAAGATGTACCATTTGCCCCTGGTTTGCCCTGCTGTACATTCTGGTGTGCCACTAGGGCAGTAATTTGTAGTGAATAGGGGCAAAAGGTAGCTGTTCATAACTACTACTTAGGTCTGTTGACAACACCTTGCTCCCGTGCAAATGTATGTCTTTTAAAGTAATTAATTATATTTTACTGAAAGAAAACTTGTAATTTTGAGACAGAAATGAATAAAGATGGCACTTATAACTGATTTCTTCACTGTCTTTAATAATTAATCGTTCAAAAACACGTACTGTTGAGTTACACTGCACTCGGCTCGGTGGTTACCTTCCCATTATTTCACTGCAATAGGTGTTAAATAGGTTCTTACATTTTATCAGTTTATTCAAAGATGCATGTCTATTGAAATAAATTAATATAAATCCTCTGATTTCCTCGCAAGAAGTTAATTAAAATTAACTACAAACACTTATAATAGAAGTCGCTGGATGTTCAAACAATTTTTGGCCACAAGGGGAGGTCAAGTATATGCTTCTGGGCATATAATTTTATTCACAAATATGCTGCCCCTTGTGTTAAATATTATGTTTTAGTCATGTTAATTTTACGCCATATACAATGAAACACCAACCTTACGGGGGAAAACAACCTTTAATCACAAAAAAAAAAAAAACATTTAACAAATAATAATTCCTTGTTAAAATGTTTTGCGTAACATTTTAACAAATAATAATTCCTTGTTAAAATGTTTTGCGTAACATTTTCAGGCGAAACCGTTTGCTTTGAAATACAAGTGATGATACGTGCAACTATTTTGAGCGATGCATAATCTTTATAAAATTAAGTTTGCGAGGCACACATTTTCTCTAGGCCAACGTGTGAAGGCAAGGAAAGTGAAGTAGGCGTGACCGAGAGAGATAGAGGACGTGCTTTATCTTTTGCTGTACAACTTCCCCTCTTAATGGCATGTATGATATGTGAGGGGAGGAAGGAAGGTAAGCAGCTGAGAGAGAGGATGCTAGGTCATCATGCTCATTGCTATTGGTAACCACTTCTCCTCTCGTTGGCGTTTAAGGGAAGTAGCAAGCCAGTCTTGCTCGTCGCTCCACGCCACAGGTCATACAGACGTGTTGGGAAGGCGGACAGCACGCCGCAGAGCAGTGAAAAAGTACAGATTGTAAATGACTTAGTCCTACCTTACCCAGAGTCTGAACCCAGAACCCCTCGCATTGCAAGCCAGTTTTGTACCGAATGTGCCACAAAAGTTGGCATCCCTTTTATGACAGTATTCCACTGTATTTTAACTTACTTTAGTTAAACATTTTGGCATCGAATAATTGTAATTACTTAAATATGTTACGCTATACTACGCACACACATTTCATGTTTATTTGCAAGTGCCAATGAAACTTGGATTATCACAGTGCTATCCGCCACACTGATCTAACGCTCAGATAAGATGGAAAGGTTGCTACAGTAACATTTCTTTGGCGTGTTTACAACCAAACAGCAGAACAGTTATAATATGGTCACATGAAAAAAAGGACCACTAGGAATTCCTGTTAAAGACATCACACCACATTAAGGAAATTGAATAGGGAAAAACATACATTATTGGCTGTAATGAATCAGTAAAATAGATCTTGGCTCTGAAGGAAGGGAGAACGCATCCGCTCCCCTCCCCCTAACTCAGTTTACATTGGTGACCCACGACCACTTGCAACAGACCACATGCCTATCTGACCGCAAGCTTTCCAATAATTTATTCAGGGCGGGGGAGATACATTGCCCAGCGGTATAACTAAATGTGCAGTATAACGGGCCTTTGTATTCTGGGCTTCCACTCTTTTATTTACTATGCATCATTATATCCCTAATGTTAGTCATGTTATTTGTTTTGAACGGTAACATTTAAATTTCATCTTTCAGCAATTATGACAGAAAGATGAGTAAGGTCACGTGCCTTACAATCTAATCTTGTTCAAGCATTTGTTTCTTGATGATTCATAGGGATACCACCCTCGGGTGCCACCATCCTTTTCTGTTCAACCCTTCTATCTATAATAGTTGCTAAACAGTCCAGCAAATGGGGACAGAATTAGGTACAAATAGCCAGCAGTCACATCCATTTAGGAAACACCCTAGTCCCAGCCTAATGTAGATGAGGACAGGCAGGCCTGAAAGAAACTTGGTTGATAATTGTTACTGTGGGGCTGGTGGCTCTATTGTCTTCCAAAACATTAACAATTTCTACATATATAATATGGCTGAATCCCTGAAGAGATTTTCATTCCTACTGTAAATATTAGAGCATTTTAGTAGTCTGTATAAATGATTAATTTCTTTCAAGGTAAATTTCAGCCATACATTAAGTAAAATATCTAAATTATAGTTAAAAATTTAATTTGTGTTAATTTTCAGGTTTCTTGTTTTTAAGTTCAATGTTTTATTTATTATTTAACTTAAGGGATATTTTAGTTGGCTAAATAAGTGCCGTTCTACGGGGAGCTACAATTAATTGATAAATAGCCTAAACTCATAAAGGTTGGCCAGTACTAAAAGAGTGCACATATTCTTAGTGTCAACGAATTAATAATAACTTTTAAGCTTAGTTTATAAGCATGCATTTATCTGTATCTGATAATCTTGATTTTTAATCTTCAATTTAGTAAAACCTCTGTGAAAAGTAATGGTTTTAAATATTTATGTGTTATTTTTTTCTCCAGTGACAACACCTCTGTTCACATCTGTTGGGGCATCTTCAAGAACCTACATTGATCCACACACATACGAAGATCCTAACCAGGCAGTGAGAGAATTTGCAAGAGAGATAGATGCATCATATATAACAATAGAAGCAATAATAGGTATGTATAGCAGTTTTGTATTGGCAGATATGGACATATACACTGTTGGACATGGAAATCACTACACCATAATTCTGTACGTGAAACTTTATTAAACCATCACAGGCTGATAGATGATAGTATAAATGAGTAGTGATCAGACTTTCACACATAGATGGTGTTTCTTTTTTGGCATCCGCAAAGCATGTTCAATATGAGGTAGATCATCCTCCCATGGATATACAGGCAGTGATGTGATAATGCATTCTTGCATACAGGTGGCAGATAGTTCACTGAGGCATGTACCACCATGCTTCCTTCAGCTGCACTTATAGATCAGTCAGGGTCAGGGTTTGGGCAGATGATTGACGGTGGTGCAAACATCGCCCCATGATATCCCGTACATGTTAAATAGGGGGCAAATCGGGAGTCATTGCAGGCCAAGGAATTTTGTTCATGTTTTGTAAAGCCTGTTGAGTGTTGTGATCCGTATATGAACCGACATTATCTTGCTGCGTGACAGTGTTAGGTGTCCTGTGCAAAAAAATAACATAAAATTGGGCTGCAGAACCTGATTGACGTATAGCTGTGTTGTCACCATGCCTTCAACAACCACAAGACATGACCAGAGTAATAACTAATGACGCACCATACCATAACGTCTGGTGTCTGGGATATATGTGGGTGACAAACTAGTGCAGGATCATAGCATTTCCCACTGCAGTGCTGAAACCTGCTGTGACTATCATTTGCTTTAAGATTGAAACGGGACTTACTGGAGAACACAATGTGTCATCATTTCTCTGTCCAGTTTTGGCACCATTGACAATGTGCCACACAGTGCGTCTGGCAGGACCTGTACCTACTCTGCGTGATGTTCACCATGTATCCATACCTGCACACATTGTGTCACAGTGGTGACTGCACAGCCAAGGGGAAAGGCTATACGATGAGCGAACTTTTCTGGTTCATGTAGTCTGACTTTATGAACCCATTCTAAAGAGTCTGGCTGGTGATATTCTTCGCAAGTACAATGCAATGGCATACTGGTCTGCCTCTTAACATGCAGACTTCTGCTTTTCCAGCCTGTTGTATGGCCTGTTTAAGCACTGGGTACTGGTCATAAGCACCCCCTACATCATGTTGGGCAGTCACGTTTCTGCAACATCACATAAACCATTTACAGTACACAATTGATGCTGTATGTGGGTGTGATTTTATTGCAAATTGATGACAACTTATGGGTGTAGTTATTTCTGTGCTCAGCAGTGTATATTCGTTTGCATTCTCAATATGGTAATTTCAAATAATAGTTATGAGGAGCAATATAAAATTTTTTACACATAGTTTATTATTACTGACCTTTAAATATTTCTTTTTCAAATTCATCTTTTGCAAACAACAAAAAAACGTAGAAATTAAAATTTACGTATAATGTTGTATATTGTCAGCTGGAAGGCAAATTGGTTAATGGTCTCAAAACTAAACTAATCCCAAATTCATCTAAAACTAGCCTACACATAAATGATACACCCATGATTGCAACAATGAAATTTGTGGTTCAAGATGCTGCCTCGATGACGTGAGCAATTGGAAGTCCTCATGGAGAAATGAACATTGATATTACTGAAATCACAGACAGTTTTATGTTCCTGTTCACAATGTTCATTATCAGTATAAATGTGTAAATTTGATTATCCAGCTTTTTTAATAAAAATTTGCTTATTCGTTTTTTCTCTGACCCCGATTAACACGGTTAATCAGAAATTTACTCTAATATACTGTTGCAGCATATAAACACAAACATTCCCATGTGGCTGTGAATCACTTTATAGTCACAAGGCTGGGATGTGAATGGAAACCCAAAAGAAAAAGAACAAATTTTATCTGAACCCTGATTGCTCAAAGTGTTCAAAAGGAAGCAAATAAATTGAATTCCACTACAAGTTTGACAATTTTCAAAAGAACTAGTTGGGTAAAAAGGGCCAACCCCCAATTTTGTATTTCATTTTAAAAAGGGTTAAAAAAAAATTTCTATAGGTTGAAAGTTAAAGGCCCTGTTAACTTAAAATATAATTAGAATTAAAATACGAGATCATGCTGATAGAAATGGAACATTGAAAACCGCAGTGTTATATGCCACTTCGTTCTCTCAATATAAGCCACGAGCTGTGACATCACTATGACCAAGGCGGCCAACAACGCTCCCACTAAACTGGTATCTTTGTTACATAGAGGTGCGTTGTTTATTACATCATGTATGCTAATTGACTAAAAATGCCTAGATGTTGTGTTTTTAGGTGTTAAAAACTACAAACTCGGAACTTGGAATAAGTGTTCATGGATTTCCTAATTGCTGTAGATCGCCAGCTATATTTAAATCATGGCTGAATCAAATAATTCACCATAATTTTGAAACCTACAAAAAATTCTGTAGTTGGTTCAGAACAATTCCTTGCAGAAGATTTTGATAACTCTTCCAGACCCAAAAGTAAACTTTTAGGAAATTAAAAAAAGCAAACATGTTTTAAAAAATTGTATTTCCTTCTTTAAAATTGAAACCAACATCAAGTAACCATTCTCAAGGAAGCCAATGGAAAACTGTTGCATATGTACTGAGGAGGATATTTGAATAAGCATTTGAAGAGTGAGCAGCTAATACATGCAGTTAAATTTTATGAGGCAGTGTTCGAAGATGCAGGAACCACCAATATCCTAATATCTTAGTGCAAAATCAATCAGCTGATAGTGTTAATTCACACAAACCTATCTATTGTAGTAACTTAGGTGTACAATGTGTACTAGGAAGGGAAATATGGAATAATAGGTATAGTCAGCCTACCGAAATTGTGGAAGAAAATTACATGGATGTCGCCTTTTTTAAATCGCTTAGTGACAGCAGTTGAGAGTCTACATGCTTGTAACCACAAGCAGGTAGTTGTTCAAATAATTTGCAAATAGACAAGGGTGCAATACTTTTTGTTGTTTGGGAAAGTTTGCCTTCTCTTTACATGTTGTTGTAAATGTGGCACTGTAATAACAGTGCAATGAGGTGTAGAGGTCCTCATTTGTCTGTTGAAACTGAACGCATTGTTGGCCACAAATTTTTCTGGTGATTGCTAAATATTTAAAAAAAAACAGTCTTCTCTTTCTGTGAAATTAGTAATAGCACTTTGTAACTGACTTAAACTTTATTATTTTCACTTAATTTGCTGTAAGACGCTGAAGGAGACTTCGTAGCAATGTAAGAAGTATGGGTCGCAGAGCCAAGCTCAGTGAACACACAGCATATCCTGACTGTGCATTCGACAAGTCTTTGCCCAGATTAGTTTAGAGAGACAGCTTTGTCTGCTTCCGAGATAAAGGTTGGGCATTTAGGTGCATAGCCACTTAAACCATTCGACCTACACTGTGAGTTGGTATATGGTACAGTGAGATCAGAAAGGTACACACCGTCATCGAGAATACTTGGGTCGACCTGGGCATATCACCAGCAGGGAGAATCATTTCCTATCTATTATATCGTCACATGGATGCAAGAACTAGGTAACTTTATTTCAAGAGTGGAGATATTCTCAAAAGGAGTTTTATGAGTATGTTTGTTAATAAATTTATGAGACATCTCCAAAGTTATTTGAATATTTATTTTGCCCAAGTTATTGCTGTTAATTAGTTCTTTATGTTGAAGTGTGTTTTGTCAATAATTAATACCTTAATAATAATAATAATAATATAAAACTAGAGGTATCTACTTATTGCACTGACAATTTATCTTCACACGGCAGATTCATGTGTGTGTATACAATAGGTATAGGCTGTTCACGATAACGTGAACATTTTTTTTTAGGCCCTGCCAACAGGCATTAACCGCTAATAAATCAATCTTATTGCAGCCTAAGGCATTAAATTTGGGTGGTGATGAAATGTATACACCTTGTTTTTTGGTCACATTGCAATGTTTATATTAAAAAGCAGCAGGAAGGTGAAAAATGGATGAAAGAAAAAATTTACGAGGGCCTTAAAAAGTGCTCACTTTTCCGTGAACCGCCTATAACTATGTATTCCTCTTCAATTAACACTACATAACTAAACAGAGATATGTATACGAGATTAAAAGTGATTGTCAATTCATAATAGATTCAATGCAATTACTTGACTTGCAAGAAAGATTTGTTATCTAAATAAACGTAGCTAGGCTAAAATAAACACAAATAATATAAAATATAAAGATGAGGAAACTGACTGTGTAACACATGTTTCATCTGTGAAGTAGGAGAGCCAAACCAACAGTTGTAGTTGTAATCTTCTTCCTCTTCCTTATTTCCATGCTGTAAGTTTGAGTCAGTCAAAGTAGTCTCTGCTTATTGCTGCTGGTTTCATAGAAACAGACAATAAGTCTTTGAATTTGGCATCTGTGATGATGTGGCCTTGTGGGTAACAAGGTAGCAAGGCAATCCTCGAAAGCCTGCACACGGCTCGTTTTCTGCAATCCACTCGCCTAATGTCATCAGCTCAAAACGATATCTTGCACTATATTCATAAGGGATTTCTTTCTTGAATTGAAACCAGCAGTGTTTCTGAAAATGAACTTGCTGGTTGTTAGTGTCCATTTTGCAAATAGTGAGAGAGTCATTAAATGTCTTCCAATTCATGATATCATCAGTCTGAATGTGATATGCATTGTATGGCTTGTCACCATTCTTACGGGCACCTCTTGCAATAGACTGTCACCTGGTCAAAATGCCTTTCCAACTCGCTTGAACTCTGTACCAATAGCAGAATGCATAGTCACACTCCATTTCACTGTGGCCAGGCATCAGAAACTTAAGTTCAATAACTTGCACATTTTCAAGCAGTTGAACAGCATACATGCACGTTGTGATGATGAACTTATGACCTCCACAACGATCACTGAAACATCTCACTTTTTTGATGGTGTTTGGGAGAGACTGAGAATACAGGAAAATCACCCTGTTTAGTTGCAACATTAAAAACAGTGAAATTGTATGTAGCCAATCTGCATTTGTAGAACAATGCATTGTTAGTTGGATCACTTAGGTAAAGCAAAACTTGCTGCAAATCAAAATTGCAGTTGACAACATTATCACTTTCTAATGCAATTGTTTTGTCATTTCTTTTTGCTTCACGAGCTTCGTATTCTCTCTTCATATCCTCAGTTGGATCAGTGGCACTGTTGAATGCCATGCAAAGGTGACACTGGTCTTTTTTTTTTGGGACGTGGAACCCATATTGAAAGAGTTACGGAATACCTTGCGATAGGCAGATAATTTTGCTTGGCGCTGACCATCTTCCGCACAGTGCTCACTGTACATTCAATACATGGTTGCAAGGCTCAAAGAGGAATCTAGGTATTTCCTAGCATTACCAACTCTGCAAAAGTGAGAGGGAATGCAAGGAAATCTCATTATGTGGGTCTTATTCAATCAACCAACGTGGGATACAAGGACAGACTCTTCCCGTTTCCATGTCTGTCAGCTCTTTGGACTGCTTCTGTATAGCAATGTCGACAACACCCTTTTTAATTCCTAAAGTGTTTAAGAACATAGACTTGCACACTTTGTCTTTCACCATAATTCGGCAGGAAGTAGTCGATTGAATATGATCTTCTGGACTTGATGTGTTGTTTTTGTCTTTGTTAACTGTTTTGTTTTATTCGCATGTATAAAGTCTCGCTGTCGTGAATAGTCCCCCGTAGAGTAGTGTGCTGTAAAAATATTCTCTCTCTGGTATTCAGGAACCATAAAACATTTCAATCTGCAGGTTTCTTTGCAAGGTACCTTCATCTCGACTGCTGGTACTACCGCACCTGTTGTTGAGACATACTCTTTGCCTTCTACTCTCTTTTTCTTTCTAATATTCCTCTTCCTTTTGTTAGGCTGCCTCCTCCCCCTTCGAGGTTTATCAGTTGTCTTAAGGTACTCTTGCATTCCAGTCAACATATCCGAGGCTTTTGATGAACCAAAATCTTAGGAACTACTCTTTTCTGAAAGATACTCTAGTTCATTGATAGAAATGTCACTCTCACTAGAACTGAGATGTAACACCTGATGCGTGTTCTGTATGGGTGTACTATCTCAGAAGGTAGTAGGGTACTTTGACCACCCTGGCAAGTCCTAGCCTAGCCTACCATGACAAAATACTATACCTTCAATTAGGCCTCTGAGGCGTCAGGGATTTTACTGTACTGAGGGCAGGTTTGCTATGGGCTAGAGGGAGTCAAACCCCAGAATGAGTCAAATACAAGTGGCTTCCCAGCCTCAGAGTGTGATTCGTTTACTATTAGGGCCGCCAATATATGCAGGTTGCTAGCGATCCTGGCTGGATGAAAGGGGAAGAATATTATTCTAGAGTGATGATGGGGGTACGTAACCTGGCTGACAATACTTTAGCTGGGTGGGTTGGTTTATGTGCGGGGACGCAATCGTCAGAGGGGTGTGCTATACAGATACGGTAGTCAAACTTGGATTAATTTCCCTGTCGCTAGCTTAATGGTGCAGTATTTAGATAAGACTGTGCCCACGGGATGTGTGACTCTGATTTTCTGTCCAGATTTCAGCTTGACATTGCTAATGGTTTTCTCGGGTTGGCTAGAAAGGTTGTCCTGGGGAAAGCTCCTGTTTCCTGGTTAAGAAATTGCTCCTGGATCTCGTAATCTGTAGTGGGATAACCCGGCCAGTTACCACCAAGTAGGTGATCAAGGGGAGAAGAAATGTCTACCGGAATAAGAGGGGAAATTGCGCATGGTGTTTGATCAGGTTGTTTAGGCGATGGCTCGTCTACAGGCTTAGGTTGGGCGTTGGCTCGAGCAAGGGCACAATGTTCCCTACGTCTTTGCTTACTGGGCGCACCCACCACCTTTCTTACTGTATATCTGAGCAATAACAAAAACAACACCAAATTATACTGAGGGAGCAGGGATCCACTACTACAGTAACAACACACATATATCAACTTATGTAGTTGTTTATTGTGGGGTTTTGTTCCCTAAGGAGTAAATGCAACGAATAATTACCAATACAGAAATACACATAAGTAAATTGTTTTACAAACAATAAAAATAGTTACACAAGTATTACGTGGAGAGAAAACGGGGTTCAGGCGAAGGCGAGTCTGAGGTAGCAACTCTATAGCTCTGCAACTTTGATGTGGCTGTCCACGGTAATCTATAGCAATGCAATTTACAGTGCCTAGATGAATGAAAATTGTAGCAACGCAATTTACAGCGGCTAGGTTAATTAAGAGAGGAAAGCTAAACAGGTAGTTAACACGCAACGCGACGGCTTGCTACCGGGGAGTCACGGGAAGTTGACTTAGGTAGGATTTACCGGGTTAAGGTTGGATATACCTGTAGCTATTGGCTGATTCACATGCAGGTCCCTGATGACGTGTAGGTTGAGAAAGAGAATTTCTTGATGTAGGTTAAGGCATGTGTCAAGAAGGGTGGGTATAGGTGTAGCGTAGCCTTCCACCACAGGGGCAGATTTATCAGGGGTGCAGACGCGTTGCGGGTTTCTTATCACCCCGTGTGGAGGCGACGACAAATTAAAACCCTGTCTTTTGAGGCGGGGGCAGCGTGACATCACAAGGTCACAGGGGTGCTGCTATCTCTCGTGATTGTAGGAACTTCTTCCAGGGGCCAGACACATGTAGTAGAATTTACAATAAATATCATTTTTTGTCGCGGGGGTGCCTTTTGCATGAATAATTCTGGACAGGCAATGGGGATTGCAGTTACGCACGTATTATACAACAATGTGATCGGCCACCCAGGATTATGGGTTTCCTGGTGCGATACATTTTATTCGGATTGCCGCTTACATATTCTGCCCCGGAGTGTATGTGGCTCGTAAATGGGGCAGAGTCGTCCATAGTGCTCAGTCACATTGCGCAGCATTCTGGCATGCGTCACACCGAAGCATTGGTGTTAAGAGTTCTCATTTCAGTTTCATCTAGGTCTCGTTCAATTTGACTCCCCGTGGCACCTAAACAGATTTTTAAAAATCAATAAATGCAAACAAAATGGTGTTTGTACTTACACTGAAAGATTAGCCTCAAAAAGAATTATAAATTTTACAGAAAGTATTATATTCATAACATACAATTAAGGAAAATAAAGTCATAAATTCAAATTACTTTCTCCCATGCAATTAATCACTATAGGCCTATCTATCTTATTTGTTATGTCATTTAAATAAATTTTATAATGCATTATAAAAATTTTCTAGGTTATTTACAAGATAAATTTTGAAACAATAACTTTTAATAAAATGATTTGTTAGAGTAGGTAGAAAACGTATAAATTTCATTTGTACTATGTTTGTAAGATGGATATACATATTTATTTTAATAATAATGTTAGCTATGTTGGTGCAAATTAACAATATAGTTTTTATTGGCAAATCCACAAGAATTTGTTTACTTTTTGAAATGCGTAGCTAGTTATTAATACATTCAATTCATTTGCATACAGATATACAGGAATGTGATCAATTTACTACTCATTTCCCTGCATGCCTTTCTATAATAAACTGCAACACGTTTTTGCATTTAAGTAAACAAGTCAGATACTTTAAACAGTATGTTCTGGAAAATGTTGGTTCAAAGTTAAGTTCTTCTTACATAAGTTCATACTAAACAGATGCTACAGTTCAATGTCTTTTTCAGAACAATTTCAGTACAAAAATGTAGAACTGGATGTTATTCAGTTGGGTATGAGTTATAATGTAAACAAATATTGTACTCAACTTGTACAGAAAACGTTTGTGCAATGTCACAGTAAATACGCCTTCAGTACTGAAATATATTTCATTTAGTCGTGAAGTCAACAATGTAACCTAGTCACGATTGGTACAGAAAATATTGTAATTATTTTCAAAACAACATGCAAACATTGCAAATGAAATACTATGTTTGTAAACAAACAATAAGATTAACTTACTTTCCATTTCTGATATAATTTGTTGTGCTAGTTGCACTAATTTCTGCCCTCTCGATGCCATTATAGCATTATTAACGCACGAGAAATTCACATAATATTACAATACTCACCACAGATGACGCAGGACTAGTAAAAAACGACAATTTGTAGTGAATAGAGGAAGCAAGGTGTAATGTATGTAGCATGTTAAAACTTAGGATAAAGCTATCTACCTGTAACAAAAGATTGCAGCACCACAATGTAGAACTGCATGAGCTGCAAAAGGTATGTATCACTAAGAGAGACCCATGTTTCCAACTTGCCTACTTTTTACATTTCCCAATAAATATTGCAGGAGTAGCTGGATTGTTACCCAGATATTGCATTAACTGTAACAGAACCTCAGCTTAACTTACATATAGATAACTCAAATAAAAATTTTCGAGTTACCCAGTTCTTGCATTCATGTGACGATATAATACTGACTATGCATTTTCATTGCAGTACTATCATATATAGTAATTTATAATGTTATTAAGCAATTTCTCTTGTCATCATGTATTGTTTACGATTGTGGGAACATAGCGACAATTAGTAGAGTAAAGATAAAAATTCCTATCGCATTGCTGTTTTGATTGTTCTCGTTTTTGCATTTCTGTGACGTTCTTAATCTATCTCAGAAGGAAATTTGAACTAATATTAGATTAGCTTTACATAAGACTGCAAAACAACTGTTTGTAAATGTTTTAAAACTAATAGTGAATTTTTGTTTCTTGGAGGCCATTCCTTATAACATGTAAGTAAAGGGTGGTACGAACCCCAAATGCAGCATGCACAGCATAGAAAAAAGTTATCATGCCAGGCAGTGGCGGCTGGTGAGAGCTGTGGCGATCATAACTCAGATCATTACAAATAGCATTTTTTAAAATAGGTAGAGTGATAAATATTTTGCGTACGGCAGGATTATGTAAGTGTATTTTATGCAGCTAAATACAAAATTTAAGTGCGGTTGTTTCAAGAAAAACGTATCATCGCTTGATTTGTAATTGCCAACACACTGTGGCCACTGGTTCAGATCTGTTTATTTTAAGTTTGTGTAGGTTGTGCCTTCCAACCAGTACCCATGTGGTGTGGTACATTACACGAGATGACGAGAAATTGGATAATAATACTAATTCTACTATATTAATGAAGATGATAACTTAAATATACTAAAACAAATATTTATAAAACCCATTACTAATTTACATACAGTACATACAAAGCGCATGTCAAATTTAAATTAGAGGATGAAAGTGGCATATCTTAATTAATGTATTTGTAAACAAAATCCGTTCTTCAACCTGTATGTGCTATCTAACTGGCAATGAATACTCACCTTATTAATCACTGAAAATTTTATGGCATTATTTATATGCTGGTAACATGGTTTATGTCTTTTAACTTTGTCTCCTAAATTTTCAAACCTTTTACCCAATTGACAGTCCACGCAGGATCATTAGGTTTCACTAGCAAAAAAATGAAACAAAACAATGCTTTTCTAACTTCACACCCTCATAGCCAGTCCGCGAAATTGTATAAACTTAAAATTTAATTTTCGCATATACGAACCACTGCGTTTACCATCGTGGCTTTGTTGTTTTATTATATTTAACTGTGGCCTTGCTGGTCCAAAATTCTTAAGCTCTAGTTCATTCCAGTAATTCAAAATCTTTGTTGTAATACAGTTTTAAATGATACTCACTGAATTATTCATTATTTACAAGTTTACATAGCACTACTTGAACAACTCTTCAACCCTGCTTCTGACTGATGCTCACGGCTCATCATTAACAACAAACTTGTTAGGAATATTAGACACTATGTTTGAAGCTCATGCGACTTTTAACTATATCTATAATTAAAAACTATTCTTAGTAAATACAAGCATTGTTAAGAAATGTATTTAACAACTGCAAAAGAGCGGAGCTCAAAAGTGTGCCTACAAAACATGTAATATATAACTGTAGAACACATTCTGTTTACAGTGGAATTTGAAGTTCCAGTTTTGGTAGCCCTGTCAAGTTCCAGGAAACTGTTTTTGTGTGAGAGCAGGGGTGCGTCCAGCTATCTCTGATTTACAGCTTGTGATTGGCTGAAAAGTGACAAGCCTCTGAAGTCACCCCTCCCTCTTGTAGCTCCGCTATCCCACTGTTATAGCAGTCTCTCTCTACCCGCTCCACCCACTTCAGGGCGAATAATCTGTAGCTCCACCACTCGACATTTTCAAAAACGTTTCCCTCATGACAAGAGACTCTTCCATCTCAAAAACATTGGCTGCAAAATAACCTCCGTATTCGTACGCAGTTTTATTTGCTGAGTAGCAGATAAGTATATGTCTGAGTTCTGAGATTATTAGGAGGGCTGCACCCCGCAGCCCTCCCCTCAGCAGCCGCCACTGGAAGAGAGAGTACATAGTGGTATGTGTAAAATGGTACTGGAAATTTGTCTTTTCAATTTATCAATTTTCTTTAAAACATTAATAACTGTCTTTAAAAAAATATTAGATTCATTATCATTCAAAATACAGAGTTTTTTTTTTACATTTATATAACACAAAGGTTAGTCCTGGTAAATCGTAGGACGTGGAACTTAACAATCAATTTTTTTAAATCACTTAATAATCAAGAAAATGCCTTGAATATTATGAACACAAAGTAAAATATTAAAAGAATTAGAATTAGAAGTGTTATTTCATGACACAAAATTGATCATTTGTAACTATAAAGAGAGATGAATTAATTGACTGCTTTAATACACTATCGACCAAAAAGTAATTGGACACCCGTGAAGATAGGTAATTCAGTACATCAGTTGACTTGGGTGGCCGCCATACATTGCAGGCCGGTGTAGAACCATTTGACAAGGAGACGGCACGAGTCAGGATGACAATGCCAGGTGCCATGTTTCAAGGGCTACTATGCAGTGGTACACCGACAACAATGTTCGCGGATTGGACTGGCCCACCCAGAGCCCCGGCCTCAACCCTATAGAACATCTTTGGGTTGAATTGGATTGCTGGGTAAGGGCTCGTCAGGCATGGCCAAAATCCATTGCTCAACTCGTGGAATGGTTGCAAGATGAATGGCAACGAATCCCCATGGATGTCCTGCAAACACTCGTAGAGAGCATGCCGGACAGGGTGGCTGCTGTTATAGTCACAAGAGGTGGCCCTACGAGATTCTAACAGGGTGACAACCACCGAGCAAACATTGTGGACAGGTGCCCAATTACTTTTTGATCAATAGTGTATATTCCATGGAATTGATTGCTTGAAAGGTGAACATTGCACAAAATGTATTAATAAATTAGTTACATAAATACCTAAAGAGGTCATAATTGTAAATGTTTGTAAGTAACCAAAGTATTAGAAAAGGAAAACACATGTGAATGATACTTCGAAATTTCATATTAAAGTTCCATTGAGACTTAGCTGTCCTGATGGCTAGCACACAGCAGTTGAGAGCCAGGGATGCGGAAGAAGTGGGTTTACACACAATTCCCTGGAGACTGAGGAATCAGAGAAGGGTGCACACAATTCCACCAGTAAATAGAACACACAATAGGCTACGTGTACCAGCACATTAAGAACACGCCAGGAATGAGACAAACTGGGACTCGCAAATCATACAGTGTTTAAGTGCTGGGTCCATGAACCCTCAATAGAGACAAATGAACCACAAAACTAATAAATTAATTTAAATACCTGGTGCATGATGGAGAGTAACAAAGCAACTGTGTTCTTCCTCACCACAGAGGGTACACATTAAAGACTGATCTACGTGTTGGTGTAACTTGCCAAACAAATACCAACAGAAGAACACACCACAGAAGATACCAAAAAAAAAAAAAAAACTATTGAAAACTACATTGCCACAAGAGCAATGAAACCATAAACTTGCAAACGGAAACTCAAGTTCTGAAGAATGTCATCAGAGCTGGCAGCCACAAGCCATCTTTACTTGCTGGCTGGACAGAAAGTGTGTTAAGGAAAACTCGTGGAGCACACACAAGATAGAAACAAAAACTGAACGAAAAGATTAGAATTTTGATGATAGATGTTGCAGGCCCTCCATAAGAGGTGAAATATGCTCAGGCACACAAAGGTGGGGGAACCTAACAATGTAATAGAAGCCCATTTTTTTTATGTAATCATGCAGTGAGTGCCTGTTTATGCCCAGAAAACTGCAAGGGACTGCAGCAAAGCAAGCATGAAAAGTGCTACGTGAAGGTGACAAGCTGAGGAATTCGGAATGCAGCAATGTGTGTCTGGTTACTAAACAAACAATCTTTCATAAAACACCGGTCAGCAGGTGACACTGGATTAAAACATATCTTTCAAAGCACAGACCAAAATTGAATTAAAATCAATGTGTGATGCAACAGTAAGATAATGATTTATTTTAAAACACCCAGAACAGTACCTTTGCTCTATACCAGTTAACACATCGCTTCATTTTACAGGAATTGGAAACTTCATTAACCAGTGGCTGCAAATAGGACCATGATTACTGTGAGTACACAAGACAAAGTTGTAGCTGCTTATGTGTTGTTGTGGTCCAGAATTGAATTGGAATGTGATTTGTTGCGCAATGGCGTGTATCTGCTGTTACGAATTGAGCTAGCCAGTAGCGACCCCTGTCATTGATATGTTGTACACCACAGCAGCCATAGCAGTTGTCCTAGAGTGGTAGTGGTGTCACTCAAATCCAGGAACTTGTGATGGAGTTTTCTCATCACATGTTTGGTTTCCCTTCTGTTTCCAAATTACATATCTCTCAAATTTTTAGGTGGAGTAAATTTTTTATCTACCATCTTTGTGATGCATTTTCTGGCATTCACAGCCTGTGACTGGACATAATTGTGCCGTGATCCTGTGCTGCTGGAGGGAGGTTAGCTTTATGATGTATTTTGCCTGGAAGTATTTCTACCTGCCAAACACTGCTGTTGTGCAGGTTGCCGCCTGAAACAGCTTAGAGTTTGGTCTTGTACACCACAAATATGATTGGTAGTTGGTTATGTCATCTTTTTAACTGTATTTGATTAGTTAATTATGACAATGTGACATAATATAGTGTAGAGAGTTTTCAAGGCTCCCTGACCTGCGGCTCTCAGCTTTAGGCATGGAGAGGGAGAGTTGGACCTTATAAATACGTAAGGGCAAGCTTGAGTAGGGGACATATATGACCATCTGTGGAGACTCGATGGGGAGAAGGCCAGCATTGGTACACCCTTGATATGGTGGCCCATGGGAATCCTAGTGCCTGCCCAATTTTGGAGATGGAGTGTCCCATACATCTGGTCCCAATGATCTGGCCACAATCAAATGTGCTATAAGGTCTGATATCTTAATCATGTGTGGCTAGGCACTGTTCCTTTAGACTGTGACCACAGTACCATTTTGCCAATGCAACAAGTACTGTATGTCTAATTCAACTGCTCATGAATGTATACCATAATTTCTTCTAAGAAATCCAAGCAGCATACCTATGCCAGTTTGATAGTATGCGTAGTAAAGGCATACCAATGTTGAGCAAGTGGAGAGAAGGCAAGAGAATGAATAATTTGCAGATTGACTTAGTATAAGCATCAAATTTTAGGGCAAAGACTGTAAATCTAGTGTGTCATGTACTTAATTAGTATAAATCCTTAAATCATTGGTATGCCTATAGTGAATTCTGGTTGCAGATGCCTGAGGTCATTGCCCTGCTTTACCTCCTTTCGCCATGTTCCAAACTCCTGTTTTTTAGGTTACTGTAATTGAAGTAAATATATACTTATATGTTTTGAAGAATAATGTGGTTTTGGTTACATTTATTAAAATTATTATTATTAATATTATTTATTTTAGTTGCCCAAAAATTTAATACAATGTGGTCAATAAAATTGAACCAAATTTTATGAAAATAATAGAAAATAGCTAACCAAAATGTTCGTTATTGAAACTTGTGAAATTAACAGAGGTATCTGACAATCTTGGAACACAAATAGTAATGTCTGATTATGGCATTATTATAATATTATTAAATGTATTTATAAATGTGTCATTGTGTTAAAATTTCTTTTACATAGATAACAATTCTTTTTTCAGGTGGTGGTGAATTTGGTGATGTTTGTCGTGGGAAGCTAAAACTTCCACCTGATGGGCGACAAGAAATTGATGTGGCAATCAAAACACTGAAACCAGGAAGTTCAGACAAAGCTCGAAATGACTTCCTGACAGAAGCAAGTATCATGGGTCAGTTTGAGCACCCAAACGTTATTTTCCTTCAAGGTGTTGTAACAAAGTCCAATCCTGTAATGATAATTACAGAATACATGGAAAATGGTTCCTTAGATACATTCCTCAGGGTGAGTATAATTATCTAAAGGTGTACCTAAATGTGTAGTATTTTGGTTTTCATAAATTTATAAGTTTATAATTGAACTTTGGTAGAAATGTTTCCAAACTTTTAAGGTAATTGCTTTATTAGGACATGGTTTATAACATGAGCTGTGATTTTGAAGATAGTTCTTAGTAATCAATATTATTCTTAAAATGGTTCACATAAACATAGTGTATAATTTTTTGAAAATGACAAAACAAGAAAATTGTTTCCATTGAAATGTTTATTTTTAAAATTACAGGGTTTTATTAAACTGTGATATACACATTCAGTGTGTTTTCTGTTGTCATGGAAAGATATATTATAATAATTAAATTTTCTGACTTTAGATCTTCAGAAAATTATATTTCATGTGTTTATAACTATTGGAGGTATTCCTTATTTGTATTTACAGGATTTTTCAGCTAAGACATTCATCCCAAACATCTTCCGATACTCTGAAAGTATCAAAATTTCAATTTTGAATTTGCAAGTGGCACAATGGGGCTCGTAAGACACATCTGTCCGTTCCAAGATGTAATTAAGTACTGAAATAATATCAACTTTGGTTTTTTAAATAGGAATATACTAATTTCTCCCAATAGCATAACATGTTTTTAAGTGGTGAGTTCAATGACGTGATTATTTTGAAAATCAGATGAGCACTTTTTGAGATATAAGGGAATATTCATAGGTGTATGCATTTGACTGTAGCTGTGGCAGGGTAAGTTGCATCATCTCTTGGGATTTCCAGTGGAGTATTCGTACATAGGTGGCGCACAAACCAGTGATAAAGTAACACAGGTATTGAACGTCTACAACCATTTACTGTATTGTAAGAGTTATGGTAAAGCTAAAGGAAATGTTGTACACTAACGAGGGAAAACTTGGTATGCTTCTGATTTCCATTAAATGTAAACAAAATGTGATGGCAGTGGTAGCATTATACACAGAGAAGTATCCATTACAAAAGTGTCACTCACAAATGACATTGTTGAGACTTTGCAGGAAACTATTGGCAAGTGGGATTTGGAAAACTGATCAGAATCAGACACCGACAAGCAACAGGAGAAACACAGGCAAGACATTCTGGCTGCAGTTGCCCACAATCCACATATGAGCATAACGGAACTTGCTAGTGGCTCGGGAATAAGTCAAGCAAGAGTTGTTTACAGTCTACAATGGTAGAGAGTTTATCCATACCATGTATCACTTCATCAGCAACTAGATGAGCATGATTATGCGAGGAGGGTGGAATTTTGTATTGCTATTTGTTTGAAAATGTGGGACAACAGATTATTTCTCTAGAAAGTTCTTTTCACAGATGAAACCACATTTAGTAACCATGGCAATGTGAACTTGATGAACATGCATTACTACTGGGCAAATAAGAACCCGTGCTGATTGGGGATGTGTAACACCAGAGACAGTACATTATGAATGTGTGGTGTGGGTTGATTGGTCTGTACTTCATATTGAGTGTACATTAAATGGAAACAAATACACAGTATTAATTTTTGAACTGCTACCAGCTCTCCTTGAAGATGTACCTCTGGAAATATGTCAGAGTATGTGGTACCAGCATGAGAGGAGTCCTGCACGCAACTCACTTGTAGCTAGAAACACACTCAAAAACATTTTTCCAACCTGTCGCTCGGGCACGGAGACTTCATCCCATGGCAATCACGTTCACCTGACTTGACTCCTTTAAACATTTATCTTTGGGGACATTAAAGGAAAATGTTTACCAGCAAGTCCCCAACAACTCCAGGGACCATAGTGGTGTAGTGATTAAACTGCTCGCCTCCAATCTAGACAAACTGCATTGGACTCCCAGCGGAGTGACTTCTGGATTTTTGCATGTGAGAATAGTACCGGACGATGCCATAGGTCGGCAGGTTTTCTCTCGGGATCTCCAGTTTCCCCTGCCCTTTCATTATGATGCTGCTCCACACTCGTCTCATTTCACCACCATCTGCTCTCAAGACCTTAATTTTAAGAGCTTAAGAGCTGCCCAAATCTCGTACTCACTCGTCCAACAACTCCAGATGACCTAATGCACAGCATCATTGCAAGCATGTACTACTCCATTAAGGGTAACTGTTACCTCTGTGTCATTTCTCTTCAAATGACTAGACATGTGCATTGTGGTTGATGGTGGTCTTTTGAGCACATGATGAAGTAGGCACAACATGGACATGATGGTAATGAACGCGGACATGTGAACCATGAATAACCACTTACTTCTCTGGTAGCATCCGATTACAACATTCTGAAAACTTTATTAGTTGTGATTATCAATATTATTAGTATATTGTAGCTCGGCAACAACCTACTACCCACTGTTGTACAGGACTAGAAATAGTTGATGGCACGCGTGCATTTTCCAAGTCCTGTAAGTAATTGTACTAGACACTGCACATGTGAAAGGTTGTTTGTTGGTCATAGTGTTGATGTTACAGACAAATAAAATTTGTATTTAATTTGATATTCATAGCTTGATTATAATTAATTCACAGAGAAATCTTGTCTGTTGCTCAGTCCACACCAGTGTAACAAAAGCATGAAAACCTTGCGATACATTGTATTTGGCAGTGTATGGAGCACATTTATACCTTCATTTTTTCCACTCAATGAGTGCGGCAAGGTATGTGTAGGAACTCTCTGCTGGTCATCTCCCAGCGGATGATGCAACGTACCCACAGCTACAGTCAAATACGTACACCTATGAAAACCCCCTTATATCTCAAAAAAGGCTCCTCTGATTTTCAAAATAATAGTCACTGAACTCATTACTTAATAACATGTTATGCTATAGGGGGAAGTGAGTATATTCCTATTTAAGGAACCAAAGTTGATATCGCAATCACAGTAATTAATTACTTCTCGGAAGAGACGTAGACAGTGTCTGAGCTCAGTAGTGCCATTTATAAATTTGAAATCATAATTTTGATAACTTCAGCGGTTCAAAAGATATTTGGGATGAACATCTTAGCTGAATTATCCTGTGTATAAAATGAATCACGATATTACCAGTTTACATTACTATGAGTAACTTATCCATAAAATGGAGAAACATGTATTTTTTCTCATTATTGATAATGATGAATAACATTCTGAATTGACATTATAAATTTAAAATAGAAAATGATAGCATATGAATGAATTTCTTGTTCTAGTTTATTTGAGAACGTCTATATTTTTTTGCTTGACTAGATCCTAGGTCAAGTTGTGGATGTAGATCTTATTGAACTTTAATTTTTTGTATTTATTTTAGACATTAAATAATTGTTATATGTATTTTTTTTTAGGCAAATGATGGAAAATTCCAAGTTATACAACTTGTAGGAATGTTGCGAGGAATTGCATCAGGTATGCAGTACCTATCAGAAATGAATTATGTTCATAGAGACCTTGCTGCCCGCAATGTGCTTGTCAATGCACAGTTGGTTTGTAAAATTGCTGACTTTGGTTTAAGCAGGGAAATTGAAAGCACTACAGAAGGTGCTTACACAACAAGGGTAAGAAATTTCTTTATCTAGTGTTTGTATTGCTATATTTATAACATGTATTATTTTGAGCTGTATATCATAGTTAAAATTAAATCAAATGGACTAGTATTTTCTGCATATGTTACTATGTACACAATAATTGTGAAATTATTAAGTGTTTCTATGATGAATACATTACATTCAGAGTATTTCTCACCATGATAAAATGCTATGCAGATGGCGTGAAACAAAAATTTTCTAAGATGTTTCAAAATTCCTAGTTCCATAACCTGACTGCTCATTTTTTTAATGAATAAATTTAACAGTTTCCTTCTTTCCAAGTACAGCATAAGGTGGAAGGTACTGGGAACTAATGTTATGATGACCCAATTAGAGTAATATTTATTTACAGCATGATTAGTAGGGTAGACACATCTTTACAATCAATATACAGCTGACTCTTGATGTACTGTCATCGCATGTACTAATAAACCACATCCACCAACAATGTTTTGTGGTACCGGCAAAATTCCTATGTAAATAATGTTAACATAAACCGCTTGTATCGTTTATTGCATGGAGCATCGATCAAAGTATATTTAGGGTCTCTTCATCTAGTATTTCCTGCAAGTATAGTTTTTAAGCTAGTTATTTATGAAAACGTCTAGTAACTGGATGTGAAATGCGTCAAGCGCACCATCGTTTATCACAGCTCTGCGGTGCTCTGTCTAGTGTCTTGTCTTTCCAACATGTCTGTCGACTCTGCGGCTTGGTGCAGGCTAGACTGACTTGCTAATTCCCCTTACACGTCGACAAGAAGGGAAGTGGTTACATAGCACACTCTCTCACCCTTCTTTCTGTCTCTCTCTACCACACACCTTCCTTTCTCCTCTCACATGCCAAAGAGGGGAGGTTGTCTTGCAAAAGATAATGCACGTGTGTGTGTGTCTCTCTCTCTCACACACACACACACACACACTTCGCTTGCCTTTACACGCCGGCCACAGAGAAAATGTGTGCCTGCCGAATGTAGAAATTTTATCAATATTATGCATCACTCAAAATATCATCACTTGTATTTCGAAGCAAATGGTTTCGCCTGAAAATGTTACACAAAACATTTTAATGAAGAATTGTTATTTGCAAAGATGTTTTCTTTTATGATTAAAGGTCATAGTTTTTCCCGTAAGGTTGGTGTTTCATTGTACCGTTCATAAAATGAACATTATTTCAAAATATAATATTTATTTAACTCAAGAGGCAACGTCACGAATAAAATTATATTTCCAGAAGCATATACTTGACCTTCCATTGTCACCAAAAATTGTTTGAACCTAGAGCGACTTGTATTATAAGTGTAAAGTAAATTTTCAGTAAATTCTTGTGGGGAAATCAGAGGATTTATATTGATTTATTTCAATAAACACACGTCTTTTGAATAATCAGATAAAATGTAAGGGCATTTTCAACATCTTTTGCCGTCTAATAATGGGTAGGTATACACCGAGCCGAATGCAGTGTAACTCACGACGGAAAATCAGAGGACGTGGTTTTGAATAATTTATTATTAAAGGCAGTGAAAAAATTAATTATAATTGCCTTATTTATTCATTTCTGTCTCAAAATTATAAGTTTTCTTTGCAGTAAATTATAATTGCTTTGAAAGGCAGACATTTGCTACGGTTGCCAACATTTAGCAGCATGGAGGGGTAATCTTCCCGCCACCACCCCTCCAACATCAGCCACCACGAACTCACTACCCGATCGATAACTTCTCCGCGTGCTGTTAGCTGAACGAGTGTGCGCGGGGCACTTAAAATTCAACTTGCATTCTGTTTCATTTTATTTTCATTTTCAGAGGGTTTGAAAGTTTTAGGTCAGCTTGCATTTGGTGTCTGAATACAATCAGTTATATACAGTATTTTGAGACATTGTTTTCTTTATTTCAACAAGTTTAGGTGAAATGTTTTTAAATGTATTTTTACAATAATAATAATTTTTCTAAAATTTCCATTTTTACTGTGTTCATTTGCTAAACTTTATTCACGTATATGTACAGCTCTTACTATACTTAACATAAAGTTTTATAAGGTTGTAATTGGTATTTTATTGACGTAAATGTAATAAACAGCATCTACTGAAATCCAGCATGCATAGACATTTTTTGACAGTCCCCTGAACTGTGACTGTACGTATGTATTATCTTCTGCAGTGCTCACAACAATATCTTCATGACTTTGTCTCTTTATTTGTACAATATAAGTCAGTCGTGAAGTATCATGCAGAAAATATAAGTGTGTGCAGGAATATTTCTGTGTTTTGTGAATTTTAATCCTGCAGTCAATCACATTCAAATTGATATGCTCATACTGTTTATTCACATTGAGAACCACAAAAAGAGTCACATTCTTGAATGTAACAAGGCTCAGTATGGGGGATTGGGTACTCCTGCAATATACATTTTGGAATTGAGTATACTTTTGATAAGCCAACAGGTACTGACAATTTTTGTGTACTTGTTCATGTCTATGTACAGATAGCTTTTACTATTTAAAAATATTTTCAAATTTGATACATGTCTAAGTGCAAATTACTTACTGTCACGTTGTGCTATTGTCCGGTCTGTAGCCCTACGATGATTTACCTAGGTTTTTCAGTGGCAGAGCGGGACTTCACCATCTAGTTTATATGATGGCTTGCAGGCAGTCCATGGTAGGTCTCCAGAATCCACAACTTGAAACACATTTTGGTTGTCTTCCTCATTCTGAAGCTTCTTGTTACGTTCAGAAGTGCTCGGCTGTATGTGAGGTAGCATCCGTTTGATAGAATGTTACTTTAGCTCCACTGCCTCCATGTTTTCTGTCATACTCCGGATATCAGATATATGTGTATTGGCTTGAAGCAGCAACACTTCTTGCTTCAAATTGACGATAATATGTTTTTAGTAGTCCGCAAATCCAGGAAGCATTGCTAAATGAATGTACATTTCGAATTTACCTCCATGGTATATAGGAAGGCTATAGTAGTCTTCTGTTCCCAATCCTGCCATCTTGGTTGCAGACAGCTCATTATACATGAGCGAGAGGTAGTATATCATTGTGTTTATGCCAACCACTCTCATCTGGTCCACCTGGACACAGTTGAGCAAATATGGGATGCTTTCGATATTGCTCAATATTTTTGTTGTATCGATCTTCTTTTGTTAGTCACCCTGAATCAAAAGGATGACTGGCAACAAAGAGTGTAGATATCTTAGAGTTGTACGGAGGTCTGAACTTCAGAAGGTAGCATATACAGCCCAATCAGGAAAGGCTGGTATGCATGGAGTACCACTTTCGTCACACTGTCTTCAAGGAGGACAGGCTTATCTACATTTATGTAACTGTCCATGATGATCAATCTCAAAGCCGAGACTGCAGAGGAAAATTTTGTTAGCATATGTTAACACCTTGCTGACTTGTGGTATGTTGATATCCGGTTTGACATGGTACCTTGTTTTATTGATCCTGGTCTTGTTGAATCTTGTTTCCATATTTGTAAATGCAGTTGTAAAGTGATTTCTTTGTTTCAACATTTTAGCAATTTTCTTTGTAGGTCGACAATTGTCGCAAACACCTCGTGCACTCTCAATGAGAATACTGGAATGTATATGATGCTTTGCAGCCCTATAATCAATTCAAAACAAGGAGGGGCGATCTAGGAAAATGGGTATAGTATATTGCTCGGCCTGCTGTTGAGATGGGAACCACTAGCAAATTGCAGTTTATTCCATGTCACATTATTGATCAAGATGTTTTTGTGATGTGACTAACTATTTGTGAGTTTTACCAGCTTCATACATGCATGGCTTGAACCCCAGCATCAGTCCGGTGGAATCCAGTTTTGTAAAGTCCGTATCTAGTCTACATATGATGATGCTCTAAAGCGTATTGGGATTTCAGTGTAGTTCAAAGTTTGTTAGGATATGGTGACTCTTTGCTATATCTTACTATGTCACCTATTTCGTAAAAGCCCATAGGCAATATTACCTTGTGAGAATGTAAAGTTTTTTTTCATCATGCGGCATTGTAGTTTGAAAATCAACCAAGCGTATGCACCAATCCCCCTCCAGGTCAATTGGCGAGAAGTGTACCACAAGCATCTCTGAGATATGTCCCATCAAGGTAAGCATTATTGACGTGATTTTTATTTTACTGTCAGTGTTTATGGATTTTATTCAATTACTAGCTCAAATGAACAAGAAAGCAAAGACACAAGTGTCTGAAACTCCACATGTTCAACATCTGCTCCATCGTGTATTTGTAAGAAAATATAGTTCCTGTCAGATACAATCACAGTTTGCATGGAGGATGAAAATTAGATAATATGTCATAGTCTCCACATCTGTGTCAATTTATGTATGCTACCCAGTGCATACCGGGCCATTAGGGCGTGTCCAGGTTGATTATGGCAAATTTGTAACATTTTGGCGTAGGGGTCACCTTCTTGCATGTTCACACCTTGAAAATAAGGAATCCTCAGTTTTTCCATGTAAATGGTATGGTCTGTATTCATTAATAGTCTTTTAATTAGTGATTTCGTGATCTATTCTGTATCGGTATTGTGATGTGTTGCTGTTGTACCCTTCCACTGCCTACTATGTACTTACGTAAGTATAGGCGTGGCTTTGTTCCCATTATGATAGCTTCCATGTTTCCGTTGTACCTTTGGCTCTCTTACAAATGCTTCCGATCATTCGGTGCTGCATATACATCTTGGATGATACAATCACATTGTTCATATTAGGCTCCCAAGGGCCCTGAGTGCATGCAGAAACAGTAGCAAAAAACATGCCAGTAGACCTTTTTGTTATTTAATTTTGGATTTTTTTTTTTTTTTTTTTTTTTTTACTTAGGTGTGCAGAAAAAGCAAGAGGAAAACCTATCCTCACCCTGTTATGCTTCACATAGGAAATGCTCCATGTGGCAATTTTTTCCCAACTCTGGTGTGCAATGTTCACTCATTTGCAAAAAAAAAAAAAAAAAATATTACCATGAACAAATCACTCAAGTACAATGAAGTTTGCCACACAGTATCATCATAGCTTGACATATGTTCAGTTAACGTTAAATGCAGTTTGCTTGCGCAGATGTGCCACTGGGGGCCATACATGTCCCGCCATCGTTGATAGCTACAAGATGCTGAATAAGGTTTTAGTAGCAGTGTGAGCAGTATGACCCACAGAGCAAAGTTCAGTGAACATGCAGAATGCCCCAACAGCACATTCAACAAGCCTTTGCCCAGTTGGAGGAGTTTGTGTGATGTATGAGAGGGTGTATTTACTCCCTCATACAGAAGACAATGTGCATTAAACAATCATTAAATGACCTAAGAATTATGGTTAACAACATTTATGAATAGAATTACAATGTATAAATACCTCACAAAGCAATATTTTCATACAAAACCTTTTTACTATTGGTTTTATATTCATATAATGATTTTAAATTGCAAATTTAAAGGTGTATTTTATACTAAGGCTTAAAGGTAATTATTTATAACTTTGAAGGTTAATAGTTTAATTTAACTTAAATCCTTAATAAATTCTTATTATTATAGTAATTGTTAATAATCCTATAATAGCGATGGTTGTAATAGGTATTATTGGACCATATATTTTATTAATAAATATTTTATTTCATTTTGGTTCTGAATTGTTAATATTAGTGGTGTATATATTATTTGTAAGTAATAATAAATAGTGATTAATGTTAATGTCACTATTGTTCTTATAATTATTAATTCATTTATATTTATTGATGATTGAATTACTATTCATTTAGGTAAAAATCCTAATATAGGAGGTAGTCCTCTGATAGATAATATGTTAATTAATAAAATAAATTTTATATATATGTATAGATTCATTTATTGGTAGTTTGTTTATATGAAAAATTTTATAAACATTTATTGAAAATGTTATTAATGTATATATAATGAAATATATTATCCATAAATTTTCTCCTATTATTATTGCCACCAATATTCACCCATTATTTCTAATAGATGAATATGCTATTAACTTACGTAAAGAAGTTTGATTTCAACCCCCAATAGCCCCAATAATAATAGATAGGATTATTACAGTAATATTAATTAAATTGATTTTAATTACTATTGATATTATTAGGGGTGTAATTTATTACAATAAGACACTTATTTAAATTTAATCCTTCTATTATTTTTGGTATTCGAAAATGAAATGGTGAAATTCCTCTTTTTATTATTAAAGATCTAATAATAATATATATTAAAAGTAATACTGATTCTTTAGAAGTTTGTGTTTTTTGTTCTATAATTATAGGTAAAAATTATATTATATTGATTTCTATCCCTATTCATACTATAAATCAAGAATTTGATGAAATTGAAAAAAAATCTCTTATAATTATAATTGTCATAAATATAATATTTGTTTATTTATTTATGATTAGAAAAAGGATATTATTCCATTAATGAGGTATGAACCCATTAGCTTATTTTTCTATATTTTATTGTATGATGCATGAACGTTTTTGATACTTTAGGTAATAGTTTGTTTATTAAGTATAATGCAAGTAATATATTATTACGTTTTTTATAACATCAAAATAATCCTTTAATCAAGCATTCCATTAATTAAAAATTTTAAAATAAAGGATTTAGTTTAACTTTTCACCCTTTGTAATTGTTTTATCCGAATACTTTAACCTGATAGTATAAAAGTTTATTAAACTTTTAAATTTCTTTTTTACCCCAGGACAAATGACAGGCATTAATACGTAAACAGTTGTCATGATGTCATGAAGCTAAATAGCTGAACAGAATTTATCCAAATTTTTTCAGCACATTCTTTCACAGTAATATTTGTCACTCAATGCATCGAGTGAAAATTCGTCCAGAAGCGAGAACAGGGAAACACTATAGTATACACAATGAATCGCCTAAAACTTGCACCTCAAATATTTCTGAAATGAAAGGTTCTATTGATGCACTGGTTTCACAGAACTGAAATTTAGACAAGGGCTCATAATTGCACCTCAGGTATTGATTATAATAAGTATTAGAATGTTTGTTTCTTGAACAAAGTTACATGTTTTCAAATGGAACAGCGCCTATTCACTTTTCGCTTACAAAATTTTAATACCTGCACAGATATGAATGTTTCATGATGAAGTTACAAATCATGGTCAAGTCAACCTCAGAAACATGCACTATTGATCAGTAAACAATCCCCATTGGCTTCAAGTGGAAAGTCAGCATCCATGGAGTGTAAATGTGTAGTGTGGAATAGCGAACTATCATCTCATAGACCCCTTTTTCACAGAAGAAACACTGGATTCCCAAAAGAATGTCACTCTCCTAACAAGCAAACTTCCACAGATGTTAGAAGAGCTTTCATTCCAGATTTGGAAGATCCTGTGATATTGGCATTATGTTTGCCCAGCACGTATTGCAAGGAGAACTACAGCTAGTTTTCAGAGATTGTTTCAAATTTTTTGGATTGGACGAAAGGGACCTTTAAATCAGACTTTCTGTTCACCGGACATGACCCTTTTAGATTTTTTCTGTTAAAATGCACAAGACATGGTCTACAAGGACATACCGAGTACACCAGATGTAATTATGAAACTTTTTTTACAGCTGCCTGTTCCGAAATTTCTGCTGAAATGCTACATCATGTGCAGCAATCTTAATATGACTGACTGGAAGCTTGTATTGTAGGTGGTGAACATAACTTGTAAGGACAGTTTTCTCTTTCTTCTTCAGAATTCACAGAATTTGTTTATTCACTTTCATATTTCTTAAGATAATGCTGATACATGGTATGGTACAGTAAAATCAGCCCATGAACTCCCCAAAAAAAAAAAAAAAAAAAAACACCTTAAAACCAAGATTGGTACCCAACGAAATACAAAAAAAAAATAACAAAAAAAAAAAAAAAATTGATCACCCAAATGTTAGGAAGGTTGACAATTAGGAAAAGAAATAAAAATTCTTCTTATATGTATTTTAGGAGGAGGATAAGGGATATACAGGAGGACTAAAAGTTACACGGGAAATCACAGTACATCTAAACATACTAACTGCCTAACATTATTTATTCTTCATCATTAAACCACGCAAATTGTTACCTATTTAAGGCCCATAATCTTTCTAAAAATAACATTTTGTCTGCTGATTGCAGTAATAATTACTTGAAACGGGGTGGGTATGCATGCACATGTTTAATGACTGTATACATTACAGAAATAACCCATGGTTGTATCATTAGTTAGTTGCCAGTCATCCACTGCCTAAATCCCTTTTAATCTTGGAGTCCAGTAGGTAAAGGTTTTTTGGGTGGAGATTCTCATATGGCAAGTTTGGTGAACACTGCTTTAGAATGGGTGTTTTTTCTCTTGGTACATTCTTTTCCTCCCCATCTTCATTTTCTGTCACTCTACCTTACTCTATTCTTTGGGCTTGCTGAAGTGTCAGGTCTGTCACTCAAGTAGGACAGTCGCTCCAAACTATTTTTTTTAACCACACCAGTAGGCAGAAACCATCCACAGTTTATTTTTTATACACAGCAGAACAGAAAGCATAAATAATAAATATGTGAAACTATAAAAAACTTTAATATAAAATGATATATGTTAAGAATAAGGGCTTTTCCGGGAAAAAATCACGGAAAGTGGTATAATTCCTGTCTACTAATTACATAGCACACAAATTTACTAGGGACATCAAGGTATGATCAATAGAAACCACAAAAACGATAGTGGGGAGAGCTATGATGCTCAGGGAAATTGCAGGGTAAAACAAATTAAAAAATATGTACGTAATGGTAATATCTAATCACGAAAATATGTTAAATTGTGAATAGACCTAACCGAACAATATCTAAATTGCCAATATTACCTATACAAGTTACAAATATGATAATGGGGAGTGCTATGAATATCAGGGAAATTGTGGGGTAAAACAACTGAAAAATATGTACATTTTCGTTATAAAATTTAATCCTCCTATGTCCTTCCAGTCAATAGCCATCCCCACTATTGTATTTGTAACTTGTATTAACAATGTTGTCATTTAATATATTGTTTGGTTAGATCTTTTTGCAATTATGCGTGTTTTGGTGATAAACTACTATGATGATATCACAACAATATGTTAAATTGCAAAACGACCTAACCAAACAACACCTAAATTCACAAAATTGCTGATACACATACACATTATTTTTCAGTGTGAATGGGCTGCACTTGAAAATAGTTTCTGGGGAAACTTGCAAGCTTTGCTGTTGTGCGACTACTTTGCGGTCACTACCTAAGTAAGAAAGCCTTGAATTATTGTTTTGGGGATTTACTCTCCTGGTGCTAAGGACTCTGGCTCTGTGCATAATGTTTGGCTATGCTTGAATAGTATTTGTTATTGCGAGGGGGCTATGCTCAACTATTACACATTACCACAGTATCATTTGGGTTGGGGGGGGGGGGTTTAGTAATATTGTGAATTTAGGTATTGTTCAGTTAGGTCTTTTTGCAATTTAACATATTTTCAGGATAAAATATTACAATTATATATTTTCCACTCGTTCTACCCCGTAATTTCAATGATCCTCATAGTCCTCCCCACTATCATATTTGTTGTAACCTGTATTGGTAATATTGGTAATATTGGTAATTTAGGTATTGTTCGGTTAGGGCTTTCTGCAATTCAATATATTTTTGTGATTAAATATTATGATTACATACATATATTTTCACTCTTTTTACCCTGCAATTTCCCTGTTCTTCACAGTCCTCCCCACTATCATAAAGTTAAATTTAATGTGGTTACATACTCAGTCAATCACCATTCACACAACGTAGATGATTAAACATGAGACAACGTGGATTCCATTTGACAACACTACATACACACCCAAATCACCGCACAAATATTATAATTTAACTTTTCCTTTGCATATAATAGCACAGAAACACTCATAATTATCCACAATTATTAGATTAAACATGTCAAACAAAATGAATTTGCAATAAAACACTTGTATAAGCCCTCGTACAGTCTAAACCTCCAAGCAGTCAAACATCAGCCTTTACACTACATTCAGCAAAGTCCAACAAATCAGCTATGAGATAAACCAATTTCGATGCGCATTTGATTCAAAATAATTGTACACTGGCACAAAACTTCGGTACATTTGCATACCATTACTACCTCATAATCGTACACAAGGTCATATTATGGTACAAGTACCATAAAAATGGTACATCTACGTCTCAATATGGCTCTCGACGTAAACAAACTGAGCAAACCGCTTGTATATTTAACTATTTTATTTTTGACATTCTGGTTTTATCAAGCCCCCACCCTCACCAGTAAATATTGAACAGGACAATCGTGCACAACCCATATATATTTATTTTGTTGGTCCACAACGTCTCCTTCAAATTTGCCCCTATTCTTAACAATTATCTATCAAATACATTAAATTCAAGCGTGAAAAATTCTCAACAGAGGTTTTTGTGTGTCATTTGTGTGAGAACACTTCATGCATTACTAATAAAATGTTGCAAAGCTTCTTCCACTAAGTATACAAATGGTCTGGAAGGTCTGTCATCTCCACATGTACTTCTAATGCATGTTGGCCATGCAAGATACAGAAATGAGTGATCATGACAAATAATTATTTTATTGTCGATGGTTTCAGTATTTCATTGCAAATATTAGTTGAATGTGTTAATAAGATGTGCTCTGCACTCCCACTCGCTCTACTAACCATTGTTGCATCATGCACAACAGCATGCCTGTGCTTCATTTGTACAAATTGCCATGCCATACTGTGCTTGTGCAGAAACCACTTAATTGGAGTTTGAAAGTCTGCTAACATTTAAGTTAATGTAACTAACTAAACCAATCTTGAGGAACCATTATTAATATATTAAGGATCTCATAACCGTAAACAAGGGTAAATATTTGCTCAACTTAGCTTTAAGTAATCTACGTGAAATTTGGGAGTGTAGGAACTAGGGCTGATTGGTTCTCACATTTTTGATTCGGTTCAGTTTTTGGTTAAAAATGTCTGTTCTTGATTCGGGTTAGTCATAGCTACAAATTTTTATGAGTGCAATAAAGATTACTAAATTTACAACAGTTATTGAATTTCGACTTGTAAAAATTCAATTTAATAAATATTTTTTTGCTAAATGTTTTAAATTCCGCCAAGTTTAGCGGAAATTCAGCTAAAAAAACTTAAACAAATATATGCCGCTAGCAATGCAAGCGGTCGATCTCACTAAAAAAATGCCAGCCCAAAGCAAAAACAAAAGAAATGTTCTTTATTACTCTTTTAAATACACTCTTGCAGGCAATGAAACACGGCCTCACACAATAGCGAGGCCATGGCTGGTTTATAATCAGGCTGTTATAAACGTGGTTAATATAAATTGATTGGTGTTGCCGTAGAAAATGACAAAGCGGTCAGCAAGCAGAGAAACATAACAAGAAAAAACGATCATGTACAGTATTGTGTCCGTGCAGTGAACAAAACTTACCCTTTCACTGGAAAGGAAAAACTGCAAGAGCAAGTCTGGCAGTACTGGCTCCGTAGCATCATTTGCTAAATATATTCAAGGGAACTGGTTACATGCTTCGTTAATATGCAATTATAATTAAAGTAATTTACGTTACTAACATCTGTGTACACAATTTAAATATATAACTACGTTTAACAGAATGAAATGAAATCAGATACAATGAAAGATAAAAACAGTATTCCTCTATTGGCAATGCATGGTTTATTGGGAAACCATAACTTCTATCCCGGGGAACTGTTTAGGATGATTTTAACGCTACAACACGTAACTAGTAATATTGTAAATACAATGCCATAGATATGCTATATACCGTAATATAAGTGGAAGTGTCATTACGTCTTTGGTAAATTGTTAAGTAAACACTCGGTTCAACAGACTAATTGGGGGGAGCAATAGTCCGGTAAACCAGAATGTCTGGTAAATGGCAAAGTACCAAAATCATGTAAAATTACTTTTTAGAGTAGAATATATACAACATATATTTGTGTGGAACACTTAGTCAATGACGTGAGCTGTGTCCGAAATGGCTACGAGACCATTATTTAGGTTACTAAATCAACCACGTGACCAATTTTAGGCCCTAAATATTTTGGGGATATATGGTTGAAATTTACTGAGGTGAAATAGTACACTTAATCCCCAAACCGGTCCGTAAAATCGTCTGCTGTTTGTTTATGTTTTATTTCCCGCGTTGTGGTGGAAATGTTGGTATTTGCTTTTTTTGAAACGCTATGCAATACATGCATGTCAAAAATAGAAAATCAGAGATCAACATAAAGTTATTATAAAATAAAGTTTGTATGTTGTATTAAAATTGCTTTAAAAAAAAAAGTAATCTGTTTTTATTTGAAATGGAATGTTAATTGCAGGGAAAGTTATTTTATTTCATTTATTGATGGGGTGACAAACAAAATAACGTTGAAATTCAACAAGCCTGTAGTTTCCACCTTTGTCACATGTAGCGCTGTTACAAGCCATTCAAAACCATCCACCCTAAATTCCAAAACCCTAATTCCCCAAATTTGCCATTTTGAACACAGCTTTAGAGACAAAAAATATGCACGGGTATAATCTTTTTCCTCTTTCCTACCCGTAACCTGTCAAAGCCATTTCGGTGGGGCTAGGCTGTCCTGCCCCATCTACTCCCAACCTCTGCCCGTTCCCATGTTATTTTTGTAGCCTTTCTCAAGCGTTGATGATTATCTGGGAATGGTCCCTATCCCCTTGCTCGGAGTGTAACACTTAAATGTTTGGAACAACACATCTGACTAGCCAGCGGTCGGGCTGCTGTTTCACTACGATGAATAAAGATGCATGCAGTGATAAACTTGCAAGGAGTCTGGAGGGGAAAGCTGTGGTGTTGAGAAAAACAGTAAATGGGTTGGAGTGATTTTCTTACCAAGTTAGTTTTTGTATGAATTGGGGTGATGTCAGCTCTACACATAAAACGGCCGCTAGTAGGACTCTTTAAATATGTTAATATTTTCTGTTATCTATCACACTCTTTTTTTCCTTTTGGTTTAACATCATTTTTAAACACACAATTCTTCAGTTTATCTTTTACTTTACGAATATCCAACACTTGTTTCTGTTTAACTGTCAAATTCACACACTTTCTTTTTTGTTCTGTGGCAGAAGCCATTTCCGCAAAAAAAATACATGCATGGCGTACACCATACACCACACCCGATGCATCAGTCTAAAAACTCCCTTTGCCCTGTACAGCTGTCAACTCATGTGTTTGCTATTCACCAAAAAACAATAACCATGTAGGTCCTGGGCCCGACACATCATTCTGTCAACTCGCTTACACATGCACACCAAAGAACAATAACCATGTAGGTCCCCACACTGCATGTAGTAATTAGACACAGTGGTGAAAATAATTTCACTTCAGATTTTGTCCATTAAAACGGAAGTTTGCTGAGTGGAGGTCCGGTAAAATGAAGGTTTACGTAATTTGTTAGTTTTAACTTCGGCGCAAGAAAAAACCTGACTCCCCCCCCCCCCCCCCCCCCCCCGAGAATTCGGTTCTGTTTCAGTTTTTGTAAAAATGATCAAACAGAAAATTTGGTTAACAGATTTGCCCTAGTAGGAACAATGTCGTTATGTAAATTGTTAATACTGTTTAGTTGTAATACTTTCATGTCACTGAAATTTCCATGCCTAATTATAATACTACTACCACTTTTGCATAGTTCACTCAAGTGAACTCTCTGGAACATTTTCTCCAAATAGTCTATAACGTACTGGAAGACTTGCTTAGTTTCTGGCCCCAGACTAGCCAACCGAACAGAATGTGACACTTCTAATTTTTAACAAGTGCTTCAAATGCAATATTTATTAATTTTAATTTTGTGCTCATATATATATATATATGTATATAATAGTTATTATTTTCACTTGCTTTCAGTTGTTTCACTTTACAAACCCTCAGTTATATTCCAGTGTTTCATGTGTTTCTAGAAAATCATTATCAGCTTAAAGACTAAGCATAAATTATCTGAATCGTAAATTAACGTCTTTGATCATTCTTCTAATGAATGATTATAATTACAGCTAAACAAGATTGCTTTTGTAAAATTTCCCTCCTACCTTTTGACACAGAATGTCAGCAGGCTAGCCCTTATCTCCTACCACCAAATCAGTAGTAACTCTCAACCCCTGTTTTTGTATGGCCATTATGTAATGTCTATAAATCTTTAATCTGCAAGAAACTTTTTGTCTTTTATTGCCATGGACTTGTGCACCCTGGTGGTATATTGCAAATCATTTTAGAAGCCTTTTAGGCATTTTTCACAATATCAGCCACTGGCAGGCCTTGTGCAAGGCCTGCATGGTCACTTTTAATTATTTGTGTTCTCAATTCGTTACTCATTATTCTAAAATATAACCTCAGTGATTGGACTCTGATGTGTTACTTCTCCACCAACTTGATGCTTTGGGACCTGGCCTTCTCCAGGGAAAATTGTATAAGTAGTTGACTTTTAGATACTGCTCATGTGTAGTTGTGTTACATCCTCAGGAACATCTTAGGAATTCTCATATCCCATACTTTCTATGATTTAAATGCACATATAAGGAACAATGCCACAGGTGTTTAACCATGACCTTGAGAGTACTAGCTCATTCCTACCCAGACCAACAATAGCTAGGCTGGCACCCACACTTTACCCGAAACACCCCTGAAACCTGTTGTCTTTGTGTCGTTAACATTTCTCATCTTGCCAAGTTCCTCCACCCTGTTGTGTGTCAAGAAGAAGAAATATTTTAAGAAAGAAATGCTTAGTGTAATTCTTCATTGTACACAGTATGCAAATCTATGGTTTTAAATTTTAGAAAATCATAGATGTATGCATGAAACATCATTTAATAATGAGAAAATATGTTTTTGCGTAAGTATATCAAAAGTATGAATTTGTAGGTAGTATTTTTTAAGACCATAATTTTTGTAGAAATATTTTGTCATTTCCCCATCTTTGGTATTGCTTACTACAAATTAAACAATATATTTATATTTTCAACAAACTGGTGTCCACAAATTAGCTACTGGAAATTTATATGTGGTTGTCAGTTTTTAGTTGATTAAGAAAAAAATAAAATTTATAAAGTACCTCATTGGTAAATTTATCTAAAAATATCGCTATAATTATTAGTGGATAGTTGCTTGAGCAATATACACAGTCAAATCACATTAATATGACCACCTGCTAGTATCCAGAGTAACCACCCTTTGCAGCATGGACAGCAGCTAGACTAGCTGGAAGTGACTCAATCAGATGCTGATAGGTCTCAACAGTTACCATGCTGTCTGCAGTGCATCCCACAACTGTTAAAGGGTGCATGGTGGAGGAAACAGATGGCGAACACTATGAGTGAGGTGGTCCCACAGTTATTCAGTTGGATTGAGATTGGGGCTATTTGGGCCAGGGAAGTACTTTGAAGTCTTTATCGTGCTCTTCCAACCATGTGCGGATACTTCTAGCCAGGTGGCAAGGTGCATTATCATGCTGGAAGATCCTATCCTCCCGAGGAAAGACAATCATCATGTATGGGTGGATGTGATTGTGAGGATGGGATTCATAACAATATCAATCAAAAGTGCCTTCCTCATGTATGATGGGACCTATAGAATATCAAGAGAACATTCCCCAGACAATAACACTGCCCCCACCACCTTGTGTTTGACCAGCAGTAGATGCAGGGTGTCAGTTCTCAGAAGTTTCTCGCCAGACATGCTGATGTCCATCAGTTCTAGACAGCTGAAACCGTGACTTGTCGGAGAAGGCTACCCATTGCCATTAAGCAGCAGTCCGGTCGCAATACCGTCGAGCAAATTCCAGTCATTTTCGCCAATGCGCCTGTGTTAGCATGAGTGCAGTCACCCTCCATTTACTCCAGAGCCCCATTCATAGAAGGGTTCTCTGAAACTGTTGCAGTAGACACGTGTCTTGGTGCCCCCTGGTTCATTTGGATGGTGAGCTGTTCCACTGTAGTCTTTCGGGTGGCCGTAACGTACCATCGTAGTTGACGTTCACCTCGAACATCAATGGGGCAAGGAGCTCCACTTTTTCTATGATGGTGTTATTCCCAGTGGTGCCATTCGTCCACCTTTACCATAGAGGTATGTGAACAGTTCGCAAACATCACTGTTTCCAAAATGCTGCCCCCCTTGGCCCGAAAGCAGATGATCATCCCTTTTCGTAGCTCAATTAAATCTCTTCACTTACCCAGGACAGCAGGAAGTGCACTGTGTAAGCCAGCCTGTCAATTGCATTATATACCCGCTTCACCAGCCCACTTCATGGGCCATACGTCATGGGCTACGCACGGCAGATGGCACTTCTAGCGGTTGGTTATAATAATGTAATTTGACTTTTTATTTTTTGTTTTCTATCCTGTGTTGGGTTGTGTGCTTTCATTTTTTTTTTGTTTTTTTTGTTTGTTTGTTTGTTTGTTTGTTATGAATGATTTAAACAAAGAGGATGTTACTCTTAGTACTTCCTTTAAAAATAAACACAGCATTGCAGGTAACAGATCTTCTTTATATATTAAGCATGATGCCAACCTACTGCAAGTTTTTTTTTTTTATAAAAATACAATTAGCAACATTGTTTGGTAACTGGTTTCCTGAAAACAATGTTCATCAGGCACTGACTAATATATCTGTCAGAATATAAACATAAAAAATTAATACAGAGTTGACATGCTTATCATAGCCATATTTTGTGTTTTAAGAATAAATATGTGCAAGTAAAACTGTGTTATTCTTTTGTAGGGAGGGAAAATTCCTGTTCGATGGACTGCACCTGAAGCAATTGCATTTCGTAAATTTACCTCTGCATCCGATGTGTGGAGTTTTGGTATTGTTTGTTGGGAGGTTATGTCATATGGGGAACGTCCATATTGGAACTGGAGCAATCAAGATGTTATAAAGTCCATTGAAAAAGGATACAGGTATGATAATATGTAATAAGTAAAATATAAGAAATTAATGTGTGTAAAAAAACTTGAACATTACTAACATAGGTAGTTGTTTTTTTTTTTCATCTCACAAAGTTTGTACCTAAATTTCATGATAAACATGTATAACTTTTCTTATTATTCAATACACAAGTACTCTGATCTAGGGTGTCAAATTATATGGTGTGGTTTATGTTGTGATAACATATACTCTGTGAATTTTCTGTAACCAAATGGTGATATTACTAATTTGTTTTTGTATGAACTGCATGCAACTATGAGACAGGGAATTGATCCATGTTTATCACAGAACAAATGGAACATGGCAAAAGTAATACATAAGAGGAATGGAATTGGTAGATGTATATCCACAATGAACTGCAAGTTCTAGTAAATGATGCTTTGAATTCAATTTTATTGTTGACATTGTGTTTTGTTTGGATTATTCCCACATCTTTATTCTTTGTAAGTACTTTCTTATTTATAGTTCAGTACACATTTAACACAACCAGCATGCTGTCATCTTGTCCCTTCTTAACTTCCAACCTCTCTCTTTCAACTTCCACCCCAACATTAACATTTACCTGTTACACAACACCTTCTCTTCTCTGAAATCTCAATTATTTATGCACAAAATCACTACATACACAACACCTTCCCCTTGTTTAACTCTCCATCACCACCTTAAAACTATTTACCCTTCTAGGTATTATTTATGTTTTCAAAGTGTTTACCACACACAAAACTATACCAGTTACATACTGCCCATTATTTACCCAATGTTTCACCAAGTTACATTACACACAAGGCATATATACAGTTTTGCCAATTACGTATTCTCCAGTATTTACATTCTCCAAGTTACATACATAACTACTAACTCATCCAAGCCTTACTTATAGGTTACACCTTAAAACATACACAATGTTTTCATGATTTCATTTTACGGGTTTTCTAATGTTGCAACCTGCTTTTGTTACATGTGAAGACTAATGGGCTACTCTTTGTCAGGAAATAAATTACTTTCTACATGGTCTTTTCTACATAGACTGTGCATTTTCAATTGTCAAAGCCCTTGGAAATCTGGTGACCTACTGCCCCTGGTTACCCCACAATCCTTATGACACTGTTCCAAAATATGATGGTTTTGACATTGTCCTACATTCATCTGTACTCTCTCTTGTCTCAACCCACTCTCTCATGCAGATTACCAGTTCTGTATGGGATTTGAGTTTCTGACTGTCTGTATGATGGTCTTGATTGTTTTGCATTTTGTCGAAGGTCTTTGCCTGACATGTCCCTAATTACGTATGAGCATGAAGTTTCTTGTTTTTTCTCAAATGTGGCAGGTTCCCATACACGACCCTTCTGAACCACTACCACTACTGCCTTACCTTTTGTATACTCTGTGGGTTTCCTCTGTGCTTGCCTATCGTTGTTGTTTTTTAATTTTGTCTGTTTTGAATGTAATTGTGATCTGATTTGTGGATGTCATTTTGTAGTCAGGTTATTCGTAGTTATTTTTATCCTTGTTCTATCTAGTCTGCTCATCAATATTTGTGCTGTTGAAACTTCCAGGCCTGAGAGAGAAGTGTTACAATTCTCCAGTAATACCAGTAAGTATTCCTTTTTCTCCTCCCCACTTTTTTGCAATATGTATTTAGTTATTCACACCCCTTTTTCTGCCATACCATTGGCCTGTGGGTAGTGTGGACTGGATGTGTGAAACTTGGAAGTCCAGTTCACCTGAAAAACAGCATTCATATAAATTAGAAGGCATATTATTGGTAATTATAATCTTAGGTATACCATGTGAGTGACGATATTTGGGCGTCTCTTAACATTGAGGTATTGAGAGCTGCATATATACAAAATATGCTTTTAAGAGCATTTATTTCACAATCTGCTTACTTGCTATGTAACTGTACAATTTCTAGCCACTTAAACAAGTAATCATACACAAGGAAGTAAATCTTTCCTCCAAATTCAAGAATATCTGTTCCTTTATTCTCAAATGGAAGTTTAGGTACTGAATTTGGAGTCTGAGAATCTGTTCTATTTGTTATTGTGTATTTTTCATAAACTATACATTCTACTACATACCTTTCAATGTTACTTGGCATTTGTGGCCAAAAGTACAACCTCCTCGCCCTTTATTTTCTTTTACGAACCTCAAAATGACCTTCATGAACCACTTTTAAGGTGTTGAGTCCCAAATTTTTTGGAGTGACAATTTTGTTATTTAGAAACAACAGTCTAGCCTCAACAAATGATCATTCTGCACAAACCAATAGGGGAGACAATGCACTAATATGCTGAACTTTTTATGAAACCAGTTATCTTCATAATTCTTCCTTCTACTCATCACTCATTGGAAGATCCTTGGCCACACTATTTACAATTTTGCACATTTTATCATCTTCCACTTCTTTTTTATATTCCGGAGACAACAAGTCTGCGATGTGTATCATCTTCCCTGGTAGGTATTGCACTTCCAGGTTATATGTTGAGCTTCAGATGCTTAAGTCAGGACAACATAATTTTTGACAATTGTATGCTCGTTATAGCTACTAGTGATTTATGATCATTTAAAATCTGTGCAGCATGGCCATATATGTAGTAATGGAACTTGTTAGTGGCATAGACTATGGCTAATAGTGTTTTTTCTATCTGTGCCCATTTCTTCTTTGTCTCAGACAGGCTGCTGGATGCAAATGCTATTGGGTGTCTATTTTGAAGTCAGCAGCATCCCAGACCCTCTTGGGATGTATCACACTGGATAGTAATAGGCTTTTATAATCACTTATATAATGAAAACACATTCAAAATTGTTCTTCAGCCACTGTCAGGTGACTTCAGCTCGCAATCCCAGAGGTGCTGTTAGTGTTGTCATGTGTGGTATGAACAGTCCAAGGTAGTTTACCATTCCAGGTAGTCTCTAGTTCCTTCTTGTTCTGTGGGTCAGGCAAGCACTGAATTGCTTCTACTCTTTCTGGGTCAGGTCTGATTTCGCTGTTTGAAAATAAATGCCCCATGAAACTGACTAGTAATATATATTATATTACAGCTTCTCTGGATTAAATTTAAATTTGAAGTGTTGTTCTCTTGCTCTTTGTGGCACTTTTGCAACAATTTTATCATGTTCTTGTTGTAATTATGGAGCTACAGGAATATCATCATAGTACACAACGCCATGAATGTCATCAATATCATGTTCATTTATAGGCTGTTCACAATAAAGTGAGCACTTTTTAAGGCCCTCCCGACGGGCGTTAACAGCTAATAAATATATATAAGTGCAGCATAAGGCATTAAATTTTTGTGGTGGTGAAATATATACCTTGTGTTTATTGGTCACATTGCAATGTATATATTAAAAAGCAGCAGGAAGATGAAAATTGGTTGAAAGGGAAAATTTATAATGGCCGTAAAACCTTAAAAAGTTCTCACTTTACCGTGAACAGCATATAGTTCCTGAAATTTCTCTGGTACACAAGACATACCAAATGGAAAATGCAGGAACATGTAGCAGCCCCATGCAGTGGAAAATGTACACAAGTCGCCAACTTCTTATTGAAAAGTGGCTTTCCAAATAGTTTATCTGTCAACTGTTATTTTATAGAACTCTGTTTCGATCGCATGGTTCAAATCTTGTGGGTGCAGACAAATTCTTATTGTGTCATTCGGTTTCCCCATAACCACCGGGTTGTGGCTCCTTTACTTTGTGTATAATTCCTTTTTTTTTACTAAAGATGCAAGTGTAGCTTTCTATTTGTTGGAAATTGTTTGTGGCTGCCTCCTTGGAGGCCCGACTTCAGGCGGAACATTTTCATCTACACTAATTTTATTTACCTTGAAATTTTCCCAAGCCATTAAATACAACCTTGCTAACTTGAATGAACTTACTTTTGTGAGGTCCTTTTACCACGGTATCAATAGTACCAACTAGGTGCATTCTTTCAATCAAATTCAGGTGAACACAAGCTTGCAGACCCAGGAGCACTGTCGGCATCTGCAATCTTAAAATCTTTGTATTTACTACATTATTTGCCTCACACCTAAGTTTGACAATTCCAATTGATTTCACTTAAAATCCCTCGTAACTTTCTGGGACTTCATTTGTGTCCCTTACTTTCAACTGATTGTCAATTTTCCTAAATAGCTTTTCTGGAATAATGTTGACCTCTGACCCTGTATCCAACTTGAACCTTTGTAGCTTTGCAGGGTATGAATTTTTCAACAGTTTTTATAATTATATTTTATTCTGATTTTTGGTTAAAATCAGTCTTTCTTTCGTTAGTGAGTGTAATGTACTAAATTTTTCTTTGCTGCCTTGTGGAGCGGGAATATTTGTATTTATTTTTGCAGTTTCCCTTTCATAAGCAAAATTTGTTCTAAAACTTTGGTCAGTTCACTGTGACGTAGTTCGTTTTTACCAATAGGAGTATGTGAGCCCAGGGCAAATTCAATTTTTAGTTTTTTAGCTAAGAGGATAACGCCATCAGACGAGGTGAGCGTAGAGCACCTGCTGCCCTGTAGCAATCGATCGATGGCAGCCAGCCTGGAAGGAGGCATGGTGGGTGGCTCACGCTTTCGAGATTGTCTGGTGACGTGAGTTTTTTTAAAAATGAATCTTAATAACTGAACTACTGCGGCTATGTTCATTTTCGTGTGAGCTCATTGATTTATTTGTGAATCTGAAACATTTGAAAATTGTGAAACTTTGTTCGGAAAAATTCAATAAAACCGAGTAACTATTCCAAACAGGAATTTAATTTTTTTAAATTTCAACATGGCGCCTGTGTTTCATGTATCGACTGGCTGAATTAGAACGGACTGTGATGTTCAGCGGCCTCTTCTGTGACAGTTGCCACACCACACCTTATTCTCTTGTCCTCAACTGCAATGTCTTCGTCATTTTGTTGTATTTTGTTGTGTTCCTAAGCTCTCAACTTGCTTTATGTCCCTCGGCAGTACTTTTATACCACTCACCACATAATAGTTATCACTATCTATGCCTTCTTTCTCTAGAGTCTTTACTATTTTAATTCTTTTAGAACTTTGGCACATTGATGCAAAGTGATTACACATTTATTACACTGTTTGCCGTATGCTAGGAATTTGTTCCGTAAATGTGTGTAATTGCACTGTTTGCACTTACCAGTGTTTTCCTTTATACTTTGCCTAGTCTCAGCTGTATAATTTGTCGTGGGAGAGAACACAGCACTTGCTGATACTGGATAGTTCATTTTGAGATTACTGTCTTTTTGAACTCACATTGAAGGCACTGCAGTTCTTGCATGTTTATATCAGCTAATCTGCCAGAATCGCACACTTTTTTTCTAATGTTAGGTATTGTGTTTGTAACATCTCCTGTTGTATGTAGATAGCCTGACATCCATAAAATATAATCTTGTACAATTTTATCCACCTGAGCACCGAATTCACAACTGCAGGCTAACTATTTCAGGTAAGTCATAAACTGTTGAAATGGCTCAAGGCTTCCGGCCGAGCCACCATGCTAGCACCAGCATCAGAGGCCTTCGGGCAATTTAACTGATATTAATCATCAAGTATGTATACAGAAGGATGCATGGTAAATGATTAAAAACATAGATTTCAGGGTGGTAAATATATAAATACATATAAATATGCAGAGATATTAAAAACCACCATAATATAAGTACTCGTGGAGTTTTACAACATTCAAAACGGAGCACTTGCAGGATTTTAGCTCGCGAGGTTGTCTGGGCACTCATCGGCTGCCCTCCGAAAACAGAACAGAGAGAGCTGCGACTTTACAGAAGAGGAACAGTGCACTTTCGTGCAGTAGACAGGGAGTATATAGATCCGTGTGATCTGGGGTACTAGTTATTTGCTGTACCAGATAGGGGGAAAAGCTAGTAAGCTACCAGGTGGCTGGCTGAGCGTAATCTTGCTACCGTGTAAGGGTCGCCAGCAGTAGGGCTCCAGGTTAGTTAGGTTCAAGAGAGAAGAGGATGAACCTAGTGTTCCTTGCCAACAATACAGTGAACATAGCCAGCATAACTGTGTAAGCTCCCACCCTGCAGAGCAGGGAAAGTAAAGGAATTTTACTGAGGCAAATCAAGTCTCCCCAAGCAGGCAGCAACCGCAGACCCCAGCAGATAGTGCCCTAAGCGGCCAGACATCCGGTCAGTCGTACACATTCCAAGGTAACTTATCATGTACTAGCTGCACAACTATGCCAGGTAATCAAGGGAGAAATGCGGAATGGCTTCGTCCCTGACTGTGTCGCCTACCAGGCGACATCAATAAAAGATAATCACCTAGCACTGCAGGTTATAGGTGCTTCAGGATTGGACTAGAGTGTTCTGTTGCTCAGGAATGAAATACCACTGATGGTGGTTATAATACCCATGCCTTAAGACATGGACCTGGAAATGGTGCATGACGACTTGGTAGCTTGTGGATTCAATTCCACGAGCGTTCAACCTACATTCCAGCAGCTGACAGTAACTGGAATGAGCAAGAGTGCATCCCCCCTCCCGAGAAAACTGCAAACCTGCGGCTCAACAGGCTGTGTGGATTTGTAGATTACATAGAAAAGTACCACCATCTTGAGGGGCCTCCCTCCCCCACTGCACAAAGTGCCAGAGATTCAACCACAACAGTACTGGTTGTAACTACACCTCAAGATGTCATTTTTGTGGCACAGCACAACTGACACAATGTTCCGAACAGGATCAGAACAATAAGATTGCATCCTATGCCAGAGCCAGCATGCGGCAAATTACTGTGTATGTCCCACATTCAAAATGGAAAAGTAGCACCATATCTCCCAAGATGAACACAGGAACAGGCAGCAATATTATGTAGCTTCCATGCATGCAAACAGGGAAATGCACCATGGTCAAGCCAAGGGCAAGCTCCACAACAGCAGTTTGTCCCTGCTCTGTCACCATCCATGAATGCATGGATGACTGTGGAAAGAATAACAAGGCCCCACACAACATATTTGGGCCGGAGTATGCACAATATTGGACAGGACCGACTGCCAATTACTATAATACATTTGGTATACCAACAGGAGTACGAGATATGCTTCCATACTTTTGCAAACGTAGGTAGGCTGCAAAATTCCCAGCTGAGACAGAATCCAATAAAGGGAAAATGTGTGCAAATATGCCCAAAAATCAAGTTAAACGCCCCTAGTAGCCTTGAGGATGAAGAAGCTGCCTGCCACATTGTAGGCGAGTGTGCCTGTGTTTCCACCAGTCTGCTCTTATAGTTTCGCAGCACCGGCCAATTAGAGCACATCGCAGAAAACTCCAGCGGAACAAATCTTGTAACAGTCAGTTACCAAAAAGGTAAACTTGAAAGTCACCACTCAGCTTAGCTCAGTCAAAATGCACAAGTGATTTTTAAATTGTGCCTTATTAAATGAAAAAAAAAAAAATGACTATTTAGTTTCTGAGTAATTTTTCCATTTTATTTTGTAAATTTACAATTAACACTGCACAATTTTCCAGAAATGTAGATAAACTGTACAGTAAGTCCCATGGTACAACAGAATGATGTCGCAGTAATTCAGAAATATGGTATTTCGCACTCGCATTGTGAGGTGACAGCACGCTTCTCTTCACATCATGGCCAATAATCATTTGTACAAAGACTGGAGGACAGACACACGCAGTGCACAAACTTGGCTGACCTTGCCACGTACCTCCTCGCTCCTCTCCTATCGTACTGCGTTTTAGCGCTAAATCCCTCTACGTGTCATATGAAAAATGTGTCGCAACTAACGTTATCGCACTTTGATCACAAGAACTGCTTACATATTACAAAGCTTCCATTTACTAATACTGTTGCAACTTCAATACGACTTCAAAAATGGCAAACACACTCCCGATAAACGCTCCAACATGACTCTAACTTCAATTACTGATAAAACATTTCCACTACACATAGCACCGAGGAAAAATTTAGAATATATTACTCACACTGGCAAAAAAAAAAAAAAAAAAAAAATTTTACCATAAGTCTTGATTGAAAAAGTATTATAAAAAAAATTAAAAATATAAATGTATCACAGCGTTACATTACCCCCCTCAGTTTGAGAAATATTTGGAATAAACCATTACCAAATTGAAACCTATTTTATAAGTGGCTATTCAGTAAATTACTGAGACCTTATTCTTTCTAAACAAATTAAATTTACACATCAATACAGATACTCAACCATATAACACAAACACAATAATAAACATTTTCATTGCCTATGTTAAGAAAGATGCAAGAATAATATATAATTACCATTCTTCCCATAAAGCATTCAGAACAAGTTATAATATTGCACTCTAGGTATCTCAAACCAAAACTTAACCTTTTATGTTAATGATAGTTTTAATTTATGCATGTACTGTATGTTATTTTACTTTCCATTATTTTAGATCAATATTTTTTGTCAAAAGATTTCGGAATTGTTTAAGACTTTGGCCAAGTCAGAAAAAAAAAACATTTTTATTTGCAAACACATCACTAGAATATTAATTAAAATTCAAAAATCATTTAGAATTTGGTTGTACAATTGTTAAAACAAATTAATCTAGTACATTTCAAACCTGTTTGGTGGTGATCTGGAAGTCACACCAAGAATCTAAAAATACTTTAATTATACATAAAAGCTTCAACATGTAATACACAAAACAAATACAATATTTAAAACATCAAGTTCCAAATACAAGAAAAAGGATACACAAAATTTATCATCTCAAAGTTATATCTATCAAATTTTCATAATATTATTCAACATCATCATTATTACCATCAAATTTTAAAATATAATTCAGTCTTCATACATATTGACAAAAAAAATACTTTAATGTAAATAATTTTTATTGAATCCTATAAGAAAAAACATTTCTTATCCTTTAAAGTGTCCAGCTAAAGTTGAGGGTGTACACAATATGTCTTCATTCTAATTCTAGATTTGCTCATTTTTACTTTAATTCCTCACTTGGATCAGCACACAACATTTATAAATAAAGGGGACCCAGGTCTGCCCAAAAACTTACCAAAAGCCACTGTCTTGCTTACTTAAACTGTTTAATATATATAATAGGCCAGTGCTGACAGAAAGGGGCGTCTGACCTGTTCCGACAACAACTTCCTCTCAATGCTAAGATTCAAGGATAACAAACTCTTTAGGAGCAACCTCATCATCATTTCCACTTGTTTTTATTCAGTTCCAATGTACATCATCTCAACATTGTTTTTTTTAAATAAACTCTTTATGTTAATTATCTTTTTGATTTCACCTGCAGTGTTATTGTTAAATACTTGTCATTCACGTTGTAAAATATTTTCATTTCTTTTTAAAGTTTGTTACTTTTGTATTACTCAGTTCTTTAAAACGCTTGTAGTAACATTCATTGTATTCTTCAAAACTTATACAGATTTTCTAAATTATTGTTTACTTTTTTTTTATTAAAAAAAAAAATTTCTAACATCTGAAATGCAGACAAACTTTTTTATATGTTCTCTCTTGTTTTGTATTCTGTTTAAAATACAATTATTAAATCCCAACAGTCACACACAATCAACAAAACAAACATTTGCGATAAATTCACATCATCTCTGTTTACACAAAACAAAAACAAAAAATACATAAACAACTCTTCTCATAGCTTGTTGACTATTTACTTATCATTTTTATTATTAACATTCACTTTTAATATTTATTTCTATTATGCACTATGATATTGTATATATCAATTAACAAAAGTACTTTCTTACAACACAACTTTCTCTGCTATACTACATTATTATTTTATAATTAGAAATAAAAACATGTGTTAGCACTGTTTCATACTAATAATTCTTTACTAGATATCCATTTACTTACCAACAACTTTAAAACATTTCATACTCATAATTGTTCTTTAAAATAACCATCTCCTGGCTCACAAGTCTGGCACATTTCACTAACCTTAATAAACAAATACATTATGCCTATTCCAATGCTGAAGAATGTAAACATTATAATTTACCATATTTATCTTATATACATCATGACCTTACTTTCTGTTCATATCATATTCTTACTGTAACAAAATACTTTCAAATAAATGTATTGATATATAGTTATTATCTCACTGTATCATAACATTATTAAAAAACATCACCAGAAAAATAGTAAAAAAAAAAAACTGTACGCAAAACATGTTCTTTATTTTGAAACATGTCTATCCTTATTTAATTATTTTTGTCTTTCTCCACAGCATTCTCACAATGTCTCTACTTCCATCCCTTCTTTCTCGCACTCTTCCTCCCACTGTACTTTACTATTTTCTATCTCCCTACTGTCTTACATCTACCCCCATAAATCTATTCATTTTTCTTTTCTCTTTCTTTACTACCTTGTTCATTTTGTTTCAATTTTTTCTTTCGTCTTACAAACTTTCTTCTGCTAAATGTGTTACCTTGTTTCATTTGAGAGTACCCCCATTTTCACCATAATCTTTTATTACATGTACTTTTTTCTCGATAAATTCTGATTGGTGCAACACAATATCTGTTCCTAATCTTATCTTTAATTCCTTATAAACATATTGTTTAACCCCTCATACCCGATGTCTCCCTTTCTTTCCCCTATTATCATTGCCACATTTACTTCTGAACCATTAGGTATACTCTTTTCAAAATCATCTATTTGCTGCAGCAATTGCTTTTCACCAGGGATGGGTTGAGTTGATTAATCAATGTTTCAGGGCATCAATTATCGATTCCTTGTGTCTACATTGAATCATATAGCCTATGTTCCTATAAAAGATGTTTTAACTGCTGCAAAATATGATGCTGCAAATTAACATAACATTTGGGGGTGTCTAGAATATGAAAACACTACTCCAGTAAAACTCGCTTAAGACGTATTTCAAAAGACTGGATGCTAAAAACTTTGCAGGGGAGAAAAAGAGTTTTAAAATTTTAATAAAATTGCAGCATCTACAAAAAAATAAATACCAAAGTTACATATAATCTAAGCATTTAACACACTGCACTATAACTATCGCAGTATCCACAAAAAACTTATTTAAAGAGGCCTAAATGCACTTGTATGCGAAAATAACACATGATTCCTTATTTTTTTTTTTACTACTAAAACAACTGCCAATATAAACAAGGGCATGAACCAATGAACGATTGTCAGTGGCACGTTGGCCTACATCATATTTTCCCCACTGGTCCTAAACCTTTTCCAAATGTTTAAATGCATATGTGCGTAACTATGGAAAATGTCCGTTGAATAATTAATAGTAGTATAAGACACCAAACCCCTTAAGACTGCAGCATTTGTTAGCTTTATACAGATTTTACGCCTGAAAAACTGTGTTATTTGCACTAGCGCCGGCAAATAAAGTAAACAGCTAGAGTACTGTATAATCTTGCGGCGTGCAGTTTAGGTTTCACAAGATGGCCATTATATATTGGGGCACTGGCATTTAGTTAGAAAAGCGACACTGGTTCAAGAAAAGCACGAGCAGATGATTGGTTCAACATATGTGGGACATTCTGCGGTATGCAATTTAGGTTTCGTCAAAACTTTCTTGAGCCCTGTGATGTGAACGGCTTAAGTTTTGTTATTGCTAAAAGTTTACAAATTATTTGTAATGTTTTTTCAAACAATGCTTATTGGAAAATTACATAATTAAATGTTTTTTTTAAATATAAAAACCCATTAGTTTTTTAATGTTGTTTGCAGGTTATCTTTCTTTAACAAAAACCTTTTAAATGGGATTTACTAAAATAGAGCTAAATGGAAAATAACTAGGAAATTTAAAATATCGCCCTATTAGGTGGGAACGTCTTAGAGCGAGTTTTACTCTATCACATTTGCAGCCCTAATTTGATGTTTCGAACTGGGATTATTGTACAAGCCATATAATAATTGCATTGTCAAACTTGCCATTCAAATTTTTTTAAATTTATGTACTTTTGTTTTAAATTTTGTGTATTTTACACAATATAAAACTTGATGGTTAAAACTTTCTTGCACAAACCCATTCAATATTGGCTTTGGCCAAGCTTACTAGGTAAGCTTGGCCAAATGTATATGTCTTTATATATATATATATATATATATATATATATATATATATATATATATATATATATATATATATATATATATATATATATATTTTTTTCCATTTTGATTATTTTACACTAGGCATAATTTAATGTGCAGAAATGACTTTAATAACATGATACTTGTATTTTTTTTGTAATAGTAATAACGATTCATTAAAATTTCACATGAGATAATTTTTATTAAGGGTAAACTCTAGAATGATTTAGTTGATTTACCCCCATTGTAAAAAGTATGTTATAAAAAGATTTATCAGGAATTGAACCATCACTACGTACTACAATATTACATTATGCTTAAAAACACCATCAACAGTATTGTAAAAAAACATTTTATAGAAGGGAATTGTAATCTGCATTGGAATTGAGAATCGACCAAAGAATCGGCATCAGGATTGGAATCGAAAAAAACTGGACTCTACCCATCTCTACTTTTCACTTACAGGAACTGAGTGACATGATATTTTACATTTGTCATTACACACACCACACACATTGTCAAAACCAGTAATAACATTTGTGTTTCTACTTTCTGCAGCCTTTTTTTTTTTTTTTTTTTTCACACAATTAGTAATAACTTCTTGGTTTACTTTCTTACAGTTGGTAATTTCATCCTGATTCTTACAAATATCATCTAACCTTTTATCATAATTGCCTGGGACAATTAATGTGGTTAATTTTCTAACCTATTCACTTCATATCCAAACCCCGAGCTTTCTACCTTTGTTACTAATCACTCAATTTTTTATCTTTTTTTCTGCCGCTTGCGTAATTTGTTGTCCTAATTCCTGTTTAAGACCTTGTTCGGTGGCCCTAACCTCCTGTTTAAACTCCTGTATTCCTTGCTCAGTATGCCTACTACTTTATTCTAATGCTTGTTGTAAAGACACCAAAATCTTGTACATTTCTGACTGATTATGATCTGTTCGCTGATAAGATTTTGGGGAATTCAGGTGGCTTCAAACTGTAGGGCTCTTATCTACTCCAATTAAATTTATGTTTGTTTCCTGATTAAAATTTTTATTATCGAAAGCTAGAAACTCGTCACTCTCGTTAATTCGCTCTTCCCCTCTGTCAGCCATTGTGAATGGTGAATAATTACCCTGGTTACCAAACTGCCAAAAACACAGGAAACACAAAAGCACTAAACACTAACAAACAAAAACAGTACTACAAAATGAATCTTGATTACTTGAACTGAGGTCTCCAAGACTGTTGTCTTCTATGCTGACTTCTCCAATACCTTTTTACTGTTGCTTTAGAATTGTTTTCGTAAGGATCCTTGGTAGCTGTCTGGAACACAGTATTGGAATACTGGTTACGGGAACCTGGAACTGTTGAATGACTGGAACGGACTTTTTGGAACCTGCTGCACCAGAATGGACTTCTGTTGCATCACTTGCCACTCGTTCGGAACAACTGCCTTGTAATTTTGTAATTACTGTTTTGCTGCTACTGTTGTGTTGAACCGCGCCTCGCACAAACTCTGTCCAAAATAATTAAACTTCTTAGGCGTGTTGAAATTTGTGCAGTGCGGTAGGTGCCATTTGTGACAGTCAGAGTTAACACAAATGTAAACTTGAAAGTCACCTCTCAGCTTATCCGAGTCAAAATGCACAAGTGATTTTTAAAGGGCCCCATATTAAATGAAAATAATAAATTTTTAGATTCCAAATAATTCTTCCATTTTATAAATTTGCAGATAACGCTTGACAATTTTCATAAACATAGATACACTGAACAGTTATTTCCATGGTGTGACAGAAATTTTCGCAGTAATTCAGAAATATGTTATTTCACACTCGCATTGCAAGGCGACTGCATGATCCTCTTCACATCACGGCCAGTAGTCATTTGTACAAAGACCGGAGGGCAGCGACATGCAGCGCACGAACTCGGCTGACCTTGCCACGTGCCTCCCCACTCCTCTCCTATCATACTACGTCATAGCACAAAATCCCTCCAGGTGTTGTATCGAAAGTGTGTCACCGCTAACCTTATCGCACTTTGAGCACAAGAACTGCTTACATATTACAAAGCTTCCATCTACTAATACTGATGCAACTTCGATACAACTTCAAAAATGGCAAACACACTCGCAGTAAATGCTCGAATGCGACTCCAACTTCAATTACTGATAAAACTTTTCCACTACACGCGGCACCAAAGGAAAAACTAAGGATATATTACACTCACTGGTCAAATAAAAAGAATTTATCCATAATTATCCTTTGAAAAATAATATAAAAACCGTTAAAAATATAATTATATTGCAATGTTACAAACTGTTTAATGGAAGTTGAGGTAGCCATCTCGCAGCACACTCCCGCCCATGCAGAGCACAATTCTGCCAATGTAAAGGCAACTTAGCTCAGAAAGATTGCTTTAATACTTAACATTAGTGATGTACTAGGGCAAAATCCCATGCTCAAGACCCTATTTGAACCTCTACTTCAGCTTGTTGTGATCTGGGCAGATCCGAATACTGATTTCCACATGAAAGCAGAAGCTACTGTAGGTTTCACCCTAACAGTGGCATACTCATTCTTAAAATAATCATCCCTTATTCAGCACCAAGTCCACAAAAATTGGTACACCACAATAGACAAATTTCTTATTTTGGAATGCTTGCATTCGCGACAACGCAAGTTATTTTGGTAGGCACTTAATACCCCTCGCAGCGATTAATCACACCCATTCAAGACCCTGAGACAGGTATTTAGTCCCAGGCTACATTATTTTCCATACAGATTGGGAAGTCGGACAAGGAGGGGGCGGAGTGATTGTTTTAGTACACACTTATATTAAGTGTTACACCACCAAGCAGCTTGCCACTGTAGAAACATTGGGGGCTGAATTAAAGCTAGGCACTTAACATATAGCCTTATGTGCTCTGTCTGCCAGGTTGCATCTTAACAGCTGCAGACCTGGACGAATGTACCAATATTGTGCCTGCATTCTTTGCTACAGGTGACTTAAATGCCAAGCAAGCTGCCTTTAACTGTAGGTCATGTGCAGTTAATTACAATGTATTATTTAATCACCAGGAATATCGCAATTGTCTTGTGCATGCCCCTCAGGAACCAACTTTTGAACCTGATAATCACAGACACTGTAGTGTGGTGTAGTTTGAAGAGAATGAGAGAATTCTCCTTTTACTAAATAAGTCAAATTATTATTAGTTTATATAGGACATTTAAGGGATGAGAAATAAATGTTTGCTTTAGATAGCCACTTTTTTCTTTGCATGTGATGCCTGGGAGAGAGGATCAGTGATGTTATGAGCATCGGTATTCTTTTATGAATGACGCCTTGCGAATTCTTTATAAAAAATGTGTAAAAGGTGCAAATGAACAATCACTTCATAATTTTCAATATTCTGAGCTGAATATTTATCCTGCTGATTAAATCTGCCTGAACAAGTCATCTCTTTACCTGATGTAGAAAACTGGTAATCAGTAATTCTCACTGAAAATATGGCATAACAGCGAGGACAATATTTCATACCTTTTGTACGAAAAATCAGGTATAATCAAACTGAAAACAGCAATCGTAAAGTAAAATACATTTACCATCCAGCTACAGTAAAACAGAAACATACATAAACACAAAAATTATTTTGTATTTTACTCAGAAATGACGTATGCAAACAGCTTGCTACCAAATGCTCTGAACAGAAAATTACGTTTAACCAAAAAAGCTTATCCTTTAAGATTCATACTGGAAAATAACTGTAAAAGTAATTATGACTTCTTAGTATGCATATTGGACCTATCACCTCTCGAAATAAGATTAGCAAAAAAGGTAATTACGCAAGTGATCTAGGAACTGGCTTGTCAAAAATCTGCACAATTAGCACAAATGTCTTATTCCTCCTAGCATAGCACAGGCAGCATATTCAGGTAGCACCAAAAATATTGTAGTAGAATACGCTAAGGCCTTTTCCATGCCTCGCATATGCCTACACACTGAGGTGCCTCTCTTGCATCAATTAACCTATCCATTTATGCTTGCGGACTTCAAAAATCAAACAAAGTTTACAACTTAAATTAGGCTGGTCTGGTCATTTTCGTGGTTCAAGAGAGTCCTATCTATCCGGGGTTCACATTCCCACACCTACACAATCTGGAAATTAACTACAGTCCATTCCTCATTGGAAGCTACTTTCTCGGAGCCCTTCTAAATATCTACTTGCAGGCCCTTTTCGTATCCTTCCGCCAAATGTAAACAAACATTGCCATTGTAGCATCTGTAAAAATCAATGTTTACATAACATTGAAATGTGACTTCTACTTTTATACCTGTCAAGTGTGTTGTTTACTGTTTACAGCTTTTCAAAGAATTCTGTGTTAGGTGTATTTGAAATACCATTTGGTACGAATATTCACAGTTTAGTCCTATAACATTATTTAGGTCAGTTTTATGATGTTTTAAAAAATGCCTGAAATAACAATAGTTCTTACGGTTATGTTACTTTGACATATTTGTTTTCCACAACATAGCACATTACACATAATGCACATTAATATTTTGCTGTGACTGTGTTAAACACTGTTACAACTGCGGGGTAATGAACTGTAGTATTTAACTTTTTGTTATTGATATGTGTTGGCTTATTTCTTTAAAAGGACGGCCGCAGTTCGAATAATGAAGGAATTGACAGTCCAACAGAAATGCGACATTAAAATCAAGCACGCAACTCGTGTCGCTCATTTTTTGTCATAGAAACTTCAAATATAGCGGTGAACATGCACTCAAATAAGCCTACCATAACTTTTATTCCACTCATTTATATGTATTGCTACTTACTGTGTATTAGGTTTATTGAAATTTATTGGGGCTGGGCTTGGTTATTTTGTTGGGGTGATAAATCACGTTGCACGACTGTGTTTCAAACACCTAGGGCAACGGTACAACATTGTGATGAATAAACATACGTGGATGTAAATAAATAACTTCGTCTAAAAACAGTTCACATTTAAAACGTATAAATAGTTCACATCAAATATTTGAAATCACACACACACAGATCTAGCGTAACTATCACCAGTCACGCGGCGCTATTAACGAAACACACCATAACAGTATATTTATTACTGCTGCGGAAACCCAGATTTATCACAAAATCGTAACTTTCTTAGGTATGTTTAAAAAACACAACGTCTATAAACGTGATATGGTAATTTAAAGTATTTTTTGGAGTAAGTGTAATTTACGTTTCGTTTGGTAAAACAGCAACACTCCGTGTCATGGCTCGCCACGTCTGCCAACTTAACTTTGTTTCTGTGCCACCATCATATCTAAATATATTAAAATAAGTATTCAAACATTAATTTGCTGTAATAAGTATGAAATATGTTACAATTGAAAACTTGTATAATATTACTGCGTACTAGCAATGTGACACTTCCCGAGTGTGAAACAGACGACAGAGAGAGAGTGACAAAGCTCGCTTAGCAGACAGTTGCTTCAGAATTATTCTTGCTCGATAAAACAACACCGTACCATTATGGCCTACTCACAATATTTTCCGTTATTTTAAACTGTAAAAATGAGATGTTGGCATCGGGGCTACCTAAATATTTAAATATTTCAATAGCCACCATTTAATTTACTAATAGTATACTAAGAAACTATGTTAAAATAATATTTTAACTGTGAACTATTTCTTACCGGCCGTTGCCAACATGTCACTGTTCTCACTGTTGCTAATTCATGTTTATAAAGAAATAAATATTACAAGTTATAGAAGATATTAAGGTAAAGTTTCATTTATTCAATAATGCAGTACTCTAAAATTAACCATAGTGTTATATATTTGTGGAATACAGGTTATTGAAAAAAAAAAAAAACAGGTTGACATGTTTTGCCTAGAGTGTTTTTTCAAAGGTTGATTTTCATAAGTCGCTTCTAATCGGGAATGGACTATAGATGTAATTTCCCTGATGTCACAAATGCAAAGGTAATATTATAAAAACCTCTATGGCCAAAGCTTATCCAGGTATAAATACATACAGAACAGTGGATTTCACATAAATTAAACTTATTGCAGTAACTGAGTTCAGTTCCATTGCACGTATAAGAAAAATAATCAAATTAATTAACTTGAACTTGGACAGAAATCATGTTAACAAATATTAGCTGACAGGTGATATCCTATAATTTACACTGCTAATTGCCCCTGAGGCTAGGGCTAGTAAAAATAGGAAAATAAAAAAATAAACAATTTCCTTTACCATAAATAAACAAACCAAACAAAAGATTATACACATAAACAAACTTTAAAATCTTTACCCTTACCTATTATCCTCTTCTGAGAAGTCTAAATTTCATAAGGTGAAATATTTGTACAGCGAACTGGAGCAGCAATAAAAAATTTTTAAAGTATATTTCGAGATGCATGTCCTCCATAATATAGCAGCATTTTTTTTCCGTAATGTTTACTAATTTAAATAATCATTACGCATAACCTTAATAACATTACAGCATTTCAACACAACAGCAGACAAGCATGAACGAGATGCACTTAAAATATACAACAATGGGTGTTTGCAGTAAGAAAACATAGACATACATAAAACAATAAATAATTTTTTTTTTCATTTTGAGTCCAGCTGAAAGAAAGAAAACACACATTAACACCCACATACTCGGGTGAAGAATTTTCCGCTGAGCGCCAGAGTAGGTTGTCAGTAAAACTACCTATCATGCCTAGCGCGACTCCGCTAGCATACGCAGGTACAGTTAGATGGCATTTGCTTTGTAGACATGATGTTTCAGTAGAATCTTCTGCGGCAGATGTCTCTATAGTGGTCATCAACTTGCGGTAATTCCGTGTGGAATCTCGTGGATCGTCCTCGGAACACAAGCTGGTAACAATACTACTTCACTGTAGCACTTTAAACATTAAACATTTTATCAAACTCTTAGGGCATTTAAATAACTTTGGTTTACTTCCACTGGAGTTATGGGCGCTTCAGCGTAAAAACATATAATGGCACGCTAGCGTCATACAGTTTTTTAAATGTTTCAATTTTTTTTAATTTTATGTTTCATTTTTACCAAATCTGAGTTTAATTATGTGTAGCGTTCTTATTAATTGCACTGTAGTGTCCTTGAAGTTGCTTGAAGTGAGTTTATAAGCAATCTTTACCTCACTACCACCATTTTGAAAGGATACTCAGAGGGTGATTTAAGCAGTGTAATAACTTGTTTTAGCACATTGTCTTAAATTATCACAACCCCTATAGTAGCAAAATCAGAAGAACCTAGTGGCATCTAATGTGTTGGAGTTGTTGGAAGAAAATATTTCCCATTGCCCTGCATGATTCTGACAAATCTGAAAATGCGCTGGTTCTAACAATGCATTCGAAATCTGTGCAACTTCAAGTTCATTCAGCTCTCATAGAAAACGTAAAAAACAACAATTAACTTCAAATAACATATTATTCGCAAGGAACAACACAATGAACATACTATATGTACACGTCAACAATATTACGTATTCCTATGAAACAACTTACAAATATGAAACATCTTGCGCATAACACACGTAATGAAGAAAACATCTGTCCACAATTCCCCAATGAATAAATAAAGATTATAAACTCTGTAGATTCTCAGCATGGTCCCAAGCATCTTCGTGCTGCATTCCACAGGACTACTTTGTGAATGGCAGATTGAAATGGTAGTGAGTGTAATACCAAGCTGCTTAAGCCCCTCTTGCCAGGTTTCTCTGGTGAATTGGCTTACCTGGTCGGACAAATCACAATCTTCGCAATAAATTACTTAAATTATTGCATGCGTGTCTGGGCATTGGCTTGTACTACAGGGTATAAATTAATATATTTGGAAAACGGGTCCAAAATTACACACACAAATCTCACCCCTGCTTTTGACCTAGGCAGTGGTCCAAAAACATTGTAAGGAACTAGGGATAATGGTTCTTGCAGTAATATCGCTTGCATCTCTCCATGCAGGTTTTCAATGGGTTGTTTGGCCTTTTGACAAAGATTGCACATGCTAGTGGCTTCTCTAGTTATGCATATCATACCTGACCAATTTTCATGGCATTTAAGACTGGCTTGAAACTTATTAGCGTCAATGTGTCTGAGCGTTAAATGCACTTCAGTTGCCACAGGCAACTGAATACTGACGGGTATTACTGACTTCCACTCTTGTTTAAAATTACTGACTTTGTCACAGTGGTAAAATAAAACGTTATCTTCTGACACACAGAAAAATTGGTAGAAAGAATATTCAGGTGGTAGCATTTCTAACTTGTTGCGAATATTCTGACATTATCCATCCTCTTGATGGATGTATGTATGTATGTAATAAAAGGAGAATTCTCTCACTATTTTCACACAACCCTACAGTAAACCTGAATTCACAAACACCACATAAATAGGTTCTCCAATGTGTAGGCCTAACAAAATTGAATGAGGAATGAGCTATTTGCTTTGTGTGAGCCTTATCTCTTGAGAAGTTCTCCCTCCTTTCAGCGCCCAGATCTATTTTACTGATTCATTACAGCCAATATCTTATGGTTTTGTGTATATGCAAATAAAATGTGTTCTTAATTTGCCATATTGGCGAGTAAGGCCGTGTGCATGTATGTGCCATGTCAGAAGTATTTGATGAAAAATTTGGGATAATTAATATTTCAAGTAGACCACACTCAATTTTTATATTCCCGTAAACATTGCCTGGCCTCATCGTGCCATTACAGAGGCCAACATACCACCTAAATTTCATAGAAATTCAACACATTGACATGAATTGCATCAATCAGCATGTTTTCCCAATACCGGGTCGCTGTAATGAATTGAACTGGTCCTGTAATGACAGCAGTGGCAGCGACAGTCTCGCCGCCGCCCGCCAAATTATCTTGTAGCAACCGACGGACTGTTGCCCAGCCCCGACGATCTAGGTACGAGCAACATCAGCAAGCCGCCGCATCATTCTCCTACGTAATCATTATAATTATGATGTAGACACTTTGATTATAATGTGTATATGCTGACTATGCTGTATGTCTTCTTATTTTTGAAAAAAAATTCCGAAATTTGAGGCGCGCCTCGAAATTCATGCTTCCAAGTCATTTACAGTCCTATAACTAATTTCCTACGGAGTGTAGTTCTCCGTAATCATTATAATTATAATGTAGACACTTTGATTATAATGTATATATACCAGCTGTAAGGTATGTCTTCCGATTTCCAAAAAAAATTCTGAGCGGACAAGCTATTGTGGACAAGGTTTAATGCAGAAAAGCAGTCTTTCATTGCATGTCGCAAATAATTAGCTTGTTTTAGTTTTCCTTTGTAAAATGCAAATCAGACAAGCAAGCGACATGTTTCGCAACACGTGAGGCACTGATAGATTCCATCTGCAGTGTAAATGTTCATTCGACCTTTGCATGTGAGCATTCTTTTCTCATTCTCACTTCCTACCAACCAGGGCCAGAAGGACAGAGATGTGCCACACCCCATTAGAACACTGGCTTTTTTTGCTACTGTACTCGGTCACTCCCAGAATAGTGCGGAAAGCTATAATGCGGGTCGCTGAGTTATGTCCCCCAACAGCCGCGTTCTATCAGGCTTTTACAGTTCATCAAATTTTTTAGTTTGTACACAGCATTTTGAGGGATGAGAAATCAATTCTTGCTGTATATAACCACTTTTCTCTTTTTGCGTGCGACACCTGGGAGAAAGAATCAGTGACACCGCAAGCGTCAGTATTCTTTTATGCATGATACCCTGTAAATTGTGTAGAATTGACGTGCAAAAGTAAAAATGAACCATTAATGTATGATTTTCAATATTCTGAGCCAAATATTTATCCTGCTGATTAAATCTACCTGAACACAACTGATGTAGAAAACCGGTAACCAGCAATTCACACTGAAAAATATCACATAACAGCAATGTCAAAATTTCATACCTTTTGTATGAAAAATCTGGCAACATTGACCAGAAAATAGCAATCATAAAATTACTGTTGAACTACAGTAAAATAGAAATGTATGTGAGCAAAAAAAATCACTTTTTGTATTACTCAGCAATGACATGTGCAAACAGCTTGATACCAAATACTCTGATCAGAAAATTACGTTTAACCAAACCGCCATCCTTTAAGATTCGTACTGGAAAATAACTGTTAGTAATTATGACCTCTTGAATACCATTAGCAAAAATGGTAATTATGTGAATGATATAGGAACTGGCTTGTCAAAATCTGCGCAATTAACACAAATGTCTTATTCTTCTTAGCAAAGCTCAGCCCTTTAAAGCACATGAAAAACTCCTAATTACAGGCCTATGGTATTGTCCGTAATATGCCCTTTATATAACGAATTTCTAAAACCAAATTTAATCTTGAAAATTTTAAATTTCTATAAATTACATAAAGTTCTGCCCAAATTCCTCATGAAAAATAAACTTATCTGAAACTTGGCTCTCTGATTCACCTAAATGAAGTTGCAAAACTGTTCCAACCATTTTGGATTAGGTCTTATATTGAACATCCAGGCAGAGACAGCAGCATCTTTAGGTAGCACTAAAAAATTCTAGTAAAATATGCTAAGGCCTCTTCTCAATAAGCCTTACATATGCCTACACACTGAGGTGCCTCTTACGCCGATGTACCTTTACAATGGATATTCTGGACTTAGTGTTAACTAAAGGCCTGCAGATGCCCTTTTGAGTTAATAGTTATACACAAATTATCGTCCGACCACCACTCTACTCAGGCCAAGTTCTAGCCATGATATTCTAACATGACTCAGACTGTCATAATTTTAACATGCAAATTGGCATGGTTTCCAGGGGTGTTTGGAGGAAGAACTGTTATTGCCTTTCCTTCTAGACACTTCCAAGAAAATAAACACAATTACCGAATGTATACAGCACAGTATTGCCAACTTTGTCCCACAAAAAAAAACAAATTGGAATCATAATAGATTTCACTTCTATATATGAGAATAATTTTCTAAAAAAAAATTAAAAAAAAAAAAACAGACTTTGCAGTGTTACGGATATTACTTATATTCATATCCGCACATGAAGGTTCTAGGGGCGTAGCTGAAATGATAGTTAATGTTATGGTTTTTATTGTAACTGAGGGGGTTTATTATGGCTTGTGAACAAGTATAACAACAAAGCATGTACAATTTGCATGATACTAAATGATTAAACACTCAGGAGAGCTATTATAATTGATATTAATTTAAGTTACAATTATGTTGACATGCCTGGTTAATTAGTTATCTACTTATGGTCAGTCCCCACCTTATTCTTGATGCCGGAAGCTATTTCTGGTTAATTAGTTATCTACTTATGGTCAGTCCCCACCTTATTCTTGATGCCGGAAGCTATTTCTGGTTGACTGGTTGACGGCGGTCGGACATACCCATGTTGTGTTCTTCCTTGGATGCTGGTCGGCCTATGTCGGAGGGTTTTTAACGTTTTGACATAGCTGGCCTCTTTCCGTGTTAGGTGGATAGGGTTATAACTGCTGGCCCTTGTCACACTGCTTTGACGCAATCTCTGGTCTCCTGGTTTTACTTTGAAGTTGTGCTGGCAGGTTCATGTATGGATCCCCAGTTAGGGCTCTTCTATAAAATCATAACATCTCCCCCAACATTCACTTGCAAGGTTTCCTCACCTCGCCCTGGAGTCTGGTTAAGTTTGAACTAGAAGTGGTATTTGTGTGGCTCTTGATGTGGCAGTAGGAAAGTGAGAGGGTTGATGATCTCTTCACTACAGTAGGAATGTTTGTTTGACGAGATCTAGCTAGCCCTTACAGATGGATAGCTGAGGTAAAGGAAACTGCCTTGCAGTCCTCAAGCAGGTTGATTTGTATGTTCGGAGTGGGTAAGAGAAGCAGAATTTGCTTTCAGTATGGAGAAGTGCATTTTTGCATCAATCATCAAGCATCAAATTAGATTACTGTTGTTTGTTTATGCTGCGGCTGGCTGGGCCTTGAACTTAAAATGTGCTCGGGTGTGCAACCTGTCTTCCATGTGCACGCGGCGGAAACTATGATGGCAGTACACGCGAACACGACAGCCTTTTCTTGATTCTGTTGTTCCCTAATACTATGTTGCGTGTTTGAAAAGGTATATCACAGTTGAAGTCTGGCTGTTTTGTTTAAAGCGTATTACTTTTGTGATTGTTTAGTTGTTAATTATTAATGTGTATACATACATACCTAGTAAATATTCATTGCATGTTTATGCAAGTATGGACTTGCACGATTAGATTACTTAATTACACTATTACATCATATAACTGCATTCTCCTTCAAGATACTTGACCTTCAACAGTTGATATACTCTGTTTCATATAACTTCAGTAAATTTTGACAGTTCTCAAGAAGTGCGGCCACCATGTATCCCTCTACCACACCTGTTCCGTTGGTGAAGAAAACAATCTTTGTAAATAAACCATGAATCCAATGGCAAGCATTGAAAGACTGTCAACTTCTGCCCGGTACTTAGGCTACTATAGCATGTTGCCATTCCCAACTGTATTATTTTCATCTTCACATAATATACTAGTTAGGGTTTTGTTTTATTTTATTGGTGGGGTGGGAACTATAATTTAATGTCTTTCCTCAGACATGATTTTTTTGTGGTTCTTCTTATGAGAGAGTGCTGATTGGAACTTGCATTTTTTTTATGATGCAGTGGAAAATTTTGTTTGTGCAGAAATAGCATTCAATTTACTATAACTTGAAAGTTTTAACTTCATCGAAAGAACTAAATGCGAGAAATGTGTCGATGTTTGTATTGATGCAAGAAATGCTCAACAGATAAATATCATTGCATTTTTTATATAATGGACTACACTAAAAGGGTGCTTATTTAGGCCACGTACATTTGACAACCTATCCTCAAGAACAAAACACAATAAATATGCTACTGTTAATACAGATGTGCGAAGTGCACATTCTAAACATGTTAAACAAATTTAACTTTTATATAAAAATCGTTAGTTCCAGTCAAATAAAAACCCAAATATATTTCAAATATTCTAACAACAATTTAAGAAAACATTATTTACAAAACACAAAAACGTACTGTTCACCTCATAGTTCCTAAACACATGCCAAACATTGGATAATTAATTCACTAAAATCACTTGTCGACTACTGATACAAAATAATTTATTTGTCAACTTATTCAATTAACTTGAACTATTTCTTGAATCCAACAAATCCAAATTTCACAACGTAAATCATTTTTCACTCTTGCTTTGCAATGGTCACAGAAAATGGTGGACTATAGCACACAACAAACTATTTTACAAAGCAGCAGACATGTGTCGATAATTCATTTCACTGATGAGACTGTTCTAAAAAGGCACCTACGACGAACTATGCCAATGAAATACATAAAATACAAAAATAATTAACTACGTATATAATATTCAAACATCGCCAGCAAGAAATTCTCACATGTATATCAATTATGATGGAAGAGAGCACAATGGGAACAACTTTTCATCGGGCGGGTGGAGACCATAGACAACAGACTCAACTGAGATTGGTGGAAACCTTTCACATAACCATGATGTTCGCATGCTCTACCATAATATTTCTAAATATTTTTAAAGCCCTTGCTCTATAACTCAAAAAAATAGTGTATCAGTCTATGAGCGTAATTTTAACCATAAAAGTTGTAATTTTCATTAATTTTCCACATTATAATTTTTAATTCCGAGTACTATTTTATTTTACCATTATCGCAAAGAGTTCTTTTACAATCATCGCAAAGAGTGCCAACATAATAACATACATCCTGCAACAACCATCAGTTAGCACAGTACTTTGCAAATGGGGGTGTTTGCTGTTTACATGCTGTGTAGGTTGGTCACATCCTCTGTCAAATTTTATTGAAGTTATATGAAACAGAGTATAGAACATGTAACACATCGTTTGAGCAGTAGACACAGACCAGGTAATAAGATAAGATAGCGAGCATAAGCAAATGCATAAGAATGCATTTCCCTGAATTTTTTTTAAAAGATTAAAGTGAGTCGCCTGGGAATTTAGCTCTGTAATCCAAAAATAATATTACATTAATTAACCCTAGCAGGTATCCAACTCACAAGTAAAATTTGAAAAAAATCAGAAATAAAATATGTGCCCTGATTGAGAATCTAACCCAAATTCGAAATTAACATTACATTAAGTAAGCCTAGCACCTATCCATCTACCGAATAAAATTTGGTTAAAATCTGAAATAAAATATTACTAAGGTACATGGGTAAGCATTTGGTAAGTATGCACTTGGTAAGTTTATGCCTAACTATGCTTACAAAAGGGTTTTAGGTGTGTTTGACCATGTGGTGTTTGTTGTCAGGGATGATGTGTATGTTATGGATGTGATGACTATAGTTTCAGCGGTACGGAAATTATGACTTACTATGCCTATAAAAGGACATAACTCATAATTAACCTTGCAATAAAGTCCTTAGGGCCTAAATGACCTTTGCATTATGGTGGGTATCAGGTCATCTGTGTATGTTATGAATTTGATCACTATTGCTTCAGCGGTTCGGAAATTGACTGTGTTTATAAAAGGGCTTAACTCATAATTGAGCTTACCAGAAAGGGTTTAGGGCCTAACTAACCTCTGGTAAAGTACATGATGCGTTGTATTTGATGTTTGGAGTGTTTACGTAATTTATTTAAAAATAAAAGGGATTTTTCCTATGCTTACTAAATTCAATATGGTGATGGTCATAGTTACATAATCATATTTTATACTGACACATGCTTATCTGTCTAAAAAATATGAATCTTTAGACATGCACATAATATTTTTGTTTTAAAATTTTAATAAATATATTTTTAATTTAAACACACAACTTTTCTTTAAAAAAAAAATTATGCTTTGAATATTTGGCTGTTGTGACATAATCTAATTATCCTTGATAATACAAATTTGTATACATGCCCGCTTTATACATGTATGTTTAACAATTTTAAAGTGATGAATAAAAATATTACAGAAATACTAAACTTTGTTTACAAAATTTTGGTTTAGCTACTCGATTGTTCAATAATTTACTACAAATTCATTTTGAATGTACGAGTTATTTTATAGGTCATCCTTTGTTTATATATCAGTAAAATCTTCTCATTCACTGATGTACTGGTGGTTCAGATGGTTGGAGAGTTGTTCTGCCAACCTAGGGTTCCGCAGTTCGCCGCTCCTCTGGTTCACAGTTTTTTTTATGATGTATTAATGCATTAAATATAGTATGTAGAACATTGTCTTAGCTTACAGCAGATACCAGCATACCTAGCATCAGATGATATTAAGCAACAGTGGTTCTGGGCTGCAAGTTACTTACACGCTGCCTAGCAGGCAATGTGAATACTCGAACTAAGGTGAGTATAGTCAATTAATTGAATGACTGGCACGCCACCTAGCAGCCGAGTCCAGAGCTAGGCTGGTGGGTAGTGACAACAGCATCGCTTCTGATGGTCAATAGAACTAATCACAATATACCTCGTAGGGAAAGGTGAGGGGAGGGGGTGACCAATCAAAGGTGTAGATAGCCATAGAGGTGGTTGGAGAGCCTGCCGCCTCAATTCCCAATCCACTGTTGCGCGCTACACAGTTGCACCCAACCCTATGTCATTTTATAGGGCCTGTAGCCTTTCTTAGTGGCATCGGACCCCCCGCTTCCACTACTGATAGTAATCACTGTAAACGTAGCTGGATGGTCAGCTATCTCATAACCCAAAAGTGTAAATACCACCCCAGTCTGATGATTTTCCTGGGTCAGATTCACATTACACTCACCCCCTTCCGAGACAGGCCATGTTCAGACAGAGACCACTCAGCACTGAAGTGCAAGGGTTAGTGGGATTTTGAGCACTTACCGACCATATGGCATATGGGTCCAGCCAATATCAGAACAACTCGTCCTTTTTCCATGTTCAGTAGATATTTTTACTTAAGTGCACTTAATTGAACTGTTATTATTGATGGAGAAAAAAAATCATGCCCTAATTCTTACATGAGAATTTAAGTTTGACATACTCCTTATTGCCAAGTATTGTATTTTGTAGATAAAGTGGCTGTTATTTATGTAGGTATAAAGAAGTCGATAATTCTGTTACTAAGACTGCTACAGGAGAAACAGTGGCAAATGCATTGTGTGATGCCTTGTTATTTCCCAAGCCTCAATTTTTCAATACCATGGCAATTCTCTTTGAACCATTTCTTTCGAACTACAAAACTTCCAGACCAATGATACCATTTCTTTATAATGATTTGGAATACCTTTTGAGGTATATACTTGGTCAATTTGTCAAGAAATTTACATTGAATGCAGTGAATACTCCCTATAAGTTAGTGAAGATTGATCTCAATAGAAGAGAGGATTTGAAAACTGTTAAGCACGTGGATTTGAGTGTGTCAGTTAATCACAACTTGTTGAATACAGTTATAATGCTGGCCATTAAATTGCAACATTATGAAGGATGTCACAACAAGATTTATTGGACAGAACATCCATCATACACCGGTGACATACTCTTGCAGCTTGGTATCATATACAGAACATGCAAAAATCAGTACTGTCTGGCCAATCCTGGGTGGCAATAACAGCTACTACATAATGCAGTGTTGAGAGGAAGATACTTTTGATGTCTGTCTGGGGTATCTCCACCCATGTTGCTTCGATGTATGTCAAAGTGCATCCGTTGTGGTTGCAGATGCCCTGTGGTAGGCCAGTAGTCCTATAAGCCACATGTTTTGAATGGGCGAGAGATACTATGAATGTGCAGTCCAAGGAAGCAGTGTGACATTGTGGTCATTCAGGAAGCATTGGGTGATATGTGCCACATGCAGTCAGACATTGCCAAGTTGATAGAATCCACATGCTGGCCCTAAATATAGGGAACAACAACATGCTCGTAACACCTCCATTTTGAATGGTTGCCGGTTAGCATACCAGCAATGCAGACGAGGCATGAGCAGGACTGGAATCGGATAGCACACCATACCATAATTCTAGGTGCTGGGCTGGTATGCCAGTGCAGCATAATGCAGAGTTTGCCCAGGTGCATTCTATGGTGCCATCATACACAGATGCAACCATTGTGGTGCTACAAGCAGAAGTGGGATTCATTATGGAAGATGATAGCATGCCATTCATCTCTCTAGGCCCAATGTTCCACTCATCGTTGCAGCCGCAGGTGCCTGTGGTGAGAACTCGGTGGCAGCCACAATAATGGGCACGTGGACAAGATTTCATGTTGCTGTGGACAGTTTCTTGATGCTGCAGACAGCATACACACCAGATGTCTGTCCTTGTGCTCATTGGTGAGAAGGGTCCATTGGCTTCCTGCACACAGCTCAGCCCGTTCCTCCTCATCCTACCAATCCCATACATGCTGTACTGTGTTTGCTTCCAAGGTGAGAACCAGTTTTGCAGTGGGATAATCCTCAATCCCAATATGCAACGATTCTCCTGCAGTTAAAGGCAGAAATCTATTTATATGGTTGTCTCGTTCTTTGTTGCATCATGCTCGCTCTGTCTGTGGACACAACGGTGGGGAAACATAGGGCCACTACATTTGAGCAGCTCCTTGACCTCCACTTGTATACCACTTTCAGTCTCACAATTTTTGCACGGACTGCACTGCTCAGCTGAACAATTAATCATGTCGTCGTCCTACCCTGCTGTATGAATTCCCGCATTGTCGGATCCTTTAGTTGCAGCCTTCTTGATGTTTTAATTTCAATGGTCAACAGTGTATATCAGATGTAGATAAGTTTCATTTTTCATAATGGCTGTAGGACAAGATCAAGTGTGCAGAAAAGGTATTAAAGAGAAGCCCTTTGAAGTACAACATAATGAAGGCAGTATGGTTTTGGAGTCAATCAAAATCCTGCAAAATTCATAAAAGAGTAAGGGTGGTATTAAGACATTGTCTTTTAGTTTTGTTGGAGAACAATCATATTACAAAGCCTCATTCTGAGAGAGGAGATATACAATTCAACCAGTTTTTGACTGTCACCTTCATTTGAAAAAGAACTAAATTATTTGAAACCCTTGAACAATCTTCTTGATATGTAACCGGCTGACAATCTTAATAGGTAGCAAAGAAGAGTGCAAGGAAATATGGCACACTATTAAAATGCTATTAGTCCTTTGAATGGCAGTCCATTTGTAGAGTGTGTGCTCTCCAGTAACAAAGAAATGCTGGTGTAAAATGTGCATGAGGAGACAATTGTAGACTTCTTATGTGTTTGGGACATTGTATTACATCTCTGTGGCAAGGTGTGTGCCACTGATATGAACAAAGATATTGGTTAAAACAGGTGCCTGTTCAAGGTGCAAAGCTGCAGTGGAACAGAAATGGGAGGGAGAAAAAACTGCTACAAACGTAATGTATCTTGTGTAATGTATCTTGTAAAAGAACATATAATAAGTGCATAAGAGATGCAGAGGTTGTGAGAAAAGAGCTAAATGCAAGAAAAAATTGTGATTGTAAAAGTAACAAAAACTTCATGATGGGTCTTAATATTAGCAAAGAAACTTAACAATTTTCTATGTTAAATATTATTATGAGAATTATTTTTATAGGTGAAGGGGAAGTTACTGAATTGGTATTACCAAATTGGAAATTATATTGTGTTTACTATCATTGACATTTATTTTTATAAAAATAATTTTAATGTTTATGATTTTTGTAATGTGGACATTTGTTGTTTAACAAATTATTTAATAATATGGTTGGCAGTATTAAATAATATTACAAGTAGGCCTGCTTTCATAATTCATAATTATAACTCTGGGCATCAGATGTAAAGGGCACTATATATGTTTTTAAACCAAGGTTTTGACATTGTCTTTTAGTATTTTTCATGTTGTTTCCACATTGAAAAGTATTATATTCTAGACGGAATAATAAGTGATATAGGCCAGTAGGAAATTACACTTTTGCCATCATGGTTTCAAGGTAAACAGTGCTGCTGTAAATTTCGTAATTGTGACATAGTGTCTTTTATCTCTGATGCACAATATTGTTTGACATGTTATTATATGATGTATTTCTTCAGGGAAAATATTAAAATTATTCAGGGAAAACTTAGGGAATTTAGAAAGCAAAAATTGGTGGATGTCCTGCAAATTTTAAACAGCAATGACGTGAGATCTGGGGGGTTGTCTTGAAGTCGCTGTAGTCTGGGCACCAAATGGATTGGCAATGCAACACAGCTTTCTTTTTTTCCCATTCTCCTTAACTAGGCTTCACTCCAGTGATTGCATTATCCAATTATTTATACATTTCACTTACAACAATGCATATCATATAACTTTAAGTAAGTATATTGTTTTTCCAGCAGTGACACTTTTAGTTATCTGGTCAGGATTATTATCACTATATAAATTTTTAACTAAAAGTGTTAAATTTGTGATTATAAGTTGTTAGGTTATGGCATTTTTGTATTGTGTAGGAAAATGTAGTTTTCTGAAGTGTGTCGAGTATATTAACATGGTGGGAAGCAAGATATATCTGTATTAATAACAACATAACATTATTTAGGCATTTTGTTGTAAAATGGTTTGAAGTATTTTTTAAAAAGAGCCATTTTGCTTAATTTTGGAAAACAAACCTATTTTGTAAATTTAAATTAAATTAAGTTTAATCATGGTGCATAGAAATATATATTTGTGTCTTCTGTTATAGGTTACCAGCACCTATGGACTGTCCAGAAGCAATTTATCAATTAATGTTAGATTGTTGGCAAAAAGAAAGGACACACAGACCTTCATTTGCCTCCATTGTCAAAACACTTGACAAACTAATTAGGTGTCCGGATACTCTTCGTAAAATTGCTCAGAACAGGTGAGGAGCTGAGTGTCTTGTTAGTAGGACATTTTAGGTATAGTGTTGTACTAGATATTGAATGGTTATTGATTACCAAATAATTTATTTACTTCATTTTCAGTTATGCATTATTTCTCAAAGTATTTTTGAAAACCATGTCTTTGGTTTAAAATGAAGTAACGTAATATTCTTTCATGAAAATATTTTGTGAGAAAAATTATAATGTTTCAATTATTGTCTCTTCTGGAGTATACCTACCATAAATAAAATTGGTGTAGAGATATTTAAACAAATTTCATTCCAATTTTCAAGGATTTAGGTGCTATTGAGAAGTGTTCAACATCATCCAAAATGCACTCACTAGAAGCTAGAAGTATATCAAAGTATTATGTGTGAGTAATGAAAATAATGTTTGCTCTAACAGATAGTGAAAAGATATGGGCGGCTCTTAACATTGAGGTCTTGAAAGCCAATGAGGGTGAAGCGAGGTGTGTGGAGTATCACCAGAATGAAAGGGTGGGGGGAACCGGGGATCCATTAGAAAACCTGCTGACCAGCTGCATCGTCCGGCACGATTCCCACATACAAATATCCAGGGGCTACCTTGCTGGGGATCGAACTTGGTTCGTCTTGGGGGAGGTGAATGGTCTAACCACTACACCACCATGGCCCCACAGATATTTGAGGAGCGTCTGACCAAAAACAGATAAATCCACTTTTGCTGCATTCGTTCGTTTGTGATCAGGGAGGAGATCTGGGTGAAATACATATGCTGCCACAAACCTATTTAATCAAAACGCGCTACATTCAATTTGTATAGTTGTTTAAAATGTGCAATTGGGTCAAAAACTGATAAATCCCACGAAGTACTTATTAGAAGCTCTAAAAAGGACACACAACTGTGTGGTCTCAAGTAATGAAAAAATTAGTATACCAATGTATAGTAACAGTAAACGTGATGCCAACAGTTATATTGCTTGCAACAGATCTATTTACCCAGCACATTCAATGCAAGAAAACGGAGACATCTGGTTTTGATCGAACTGTTTGTAGTTATCGGACTTTGATCCAACCGTCTGTAGTTATCGAACTGATCCGACCAACTGTAGTTATGGGACGATCCAACCACCTGCAGTTATCGAATGATCCAAACAACTGTAGTTATCTGACTTCGATCCGACCGCCTATAGTTATCGGACTTCGATCTGACCGCCAGCCATGGATATATTTAGTCACGTAGCTAATACATAAGCATATACTCTTAAGAACATAATGCAGTTTATTGAAAACAAACACAGTTTAATAATATTAAAGATAATATCTAATACTCCAAACAATTACTCTGATGGGCTATTGTGGTCTCAGGGATTGGGGAGATGGGATGTCGAACGTACGAGACGCTTCTCGTGTATGGGCATTCCGCCCACGTGGCTTCTCCTGAGCTTACCCTGCTATGAGGTGATGTCATAATTATAAACTATTCCAGTTATGCCTAACTGAAGGAGTGTTGGCCCTCTCACATACCGCTAAATGTTGCGTGAAACTGTTATATGGGTCTTCTCATATGCCTGAAACACTAGTAGATTAGTCAGTCACTTTGGGATTGCGTTTGCACAGTGGGTAGAGCACCTACAAACAGTTATACGGCCGTGAAGCGGCTGGCAGTGAAATTAAAACACACATTTAATTGCACTGAATTTACTTACTGGTTAATCCTCCTGAGAGTCACGAATACAGTTGTAATGGCTATGGCACGTGGCCGATAAAGAATTTAATGCAGTTATATCTGTGATACAATTTGAGCTGGTGGAGTTGGAAGCAGTTTTGTCTCCAGGTTACAAAAAAGAAAACTAAGTTCCGGAAAATATATTACTTATTGTAAGTTAATGACCAGTGCAAGAATGTTGAAGACCTGGAGACATGCAGCACATGGCCACTCCTGACAAATTCTCGTAGCCAACTGAAAGAACATGGCAGTGCCTGCCAAGACCACCAGTCAAATGCACACCAGTTTAGTTTAAAAATACACATACTTTTTAATAATAAAACAAATAAGCACAAACAATATTACCCTTATTGCAAATATATTTATAGGCCCTGGAAAAGGATGCTAATTTGTGTATGCAAATTACATATGAAAAATAAATGTGTTGGTTAGATAATTACCACCCAATGTAATTGTTATTACTGCTGGCACTGTTTTTCCCAGTCTCTTGTATAGTTAAATGGGTTGCTGTTACACCTAGCACTAGAATTTAATAATTATAAAAATTAATCACACCCTTGTTTTCCCAAACGAAAGGGTGGCAGTGGGTGGCTCGCGTTGGCTGAGTCCATTCTCACGCCAGGAGAGGTGTGGGTAACCATGCTCAATTAGGGTAAAAACAAAGCTAATTTCAAAATTCCAAAAAATTAGCATGTTTATATGATGGTGTGTCATTTTAAAAATTATGACGTGACTTTATCACACTTACTACATGCACAACACACTCACCCTCCCATAGGGATGTAAACATGAAGTAAAAAAGGAGGGGGGAGGGGGAGCACATGAGTTGTTGAAGCACTGGAACCGTTGGGATTCCCTCCATTGTGACCTCTTCTCTACATTGATTTCCCTTGCTATATTCTTACTGAGGGTTTCTCTTAGTGGTGTTGGGTTGGCCCGAATTATCACACCATCAAAAGATGTCTCTTGAGGGCATGAAAGTGGGACGGCCGCCTGATTCTGGTGGTGATGGGCGAGTAGAGTAGATGGGGTGAACTCTAGCACACGTAGCCAGCGCTGGAGTCTGGGAGGGTGGCCACCGTGTTCGGGTTGACTTGTCCCCAATAGAGGGCATGTTGTACCTGCACTGGTGTAATGGAACTAACAAAGGGAGAAGGGATGTGGAATGTGTCAACACTGCTCATCTTCATTTACTTTACTTGCGCTTCGTCTGCATCTTCTTCATGGTTTTCTTTACTATTAGGGAGATTCTTGTACCACAGGAAAGCAGTATCATTTGCCCAGTCCTTTACAAATTGCTTCACCAGCAAACCCCTCACATCATATTTCTTTTGAGCTGTTAGATTATGTTTTATATTTACAGTCTCCAAAGATTGTTGTGAATTAGTTTTGTATTTCTGTAAAATACAAAACTGCTTCCTTTCCTGAACACACTCATGCATGTAATTCAATTCCTGTAGCATTTTACTTGGAATAATATTTTTTCTATCTTCTCTGTCCGTTTTCCTGAATTACTGTGTTTTTTTTTTATTACATCTTTTTGAGCATTGTCCTAATGTGTTTCTCAACTCGACAACACATGGTCGGCTGGCAGAAGGCTATGACCTCTTACTAGAAATGTCAAATTTATTTCCTCTAAATGTGCAGGTGATTTGTTGTCAAGTCAAAATATGAGCCTGTGTCTGATGTGGAAGTTTTGTTATCACCCTCACATCCATTACAGAATAGTCTCAACATACTTTTCCCAACTAATATAAAGAATCCAAGTAATGCAGGAGTGCTGAGCCAACTTCCGTTGTCCCTTTGCCACCTACATCCTCAGTCCATTGATAAAAATTGGCTTACTTGAGTCCATTCTGATGAAACAGTGTGTAGAAACTAATTTTATTTGTCGTGCATAACATGACTTAAATCAGCTTATCAGCTTTCTTGGCAGTGGTTGGACTTGTAAGTCAAAACAGAATGACTCTAAATCAGGTTCTTTTTTATTCAATCTATAAAATGCCTTTGTACGTTAAGTGTGTGTTCATTTTTCTGCCATCAAAACACTCTTCTTGTGAGAATCGGTTTCGTGTTCTGTTCTTTGTGATAGTACAATGCATTACAAGCATCAGAGTAAGTTGATCGAAAATCAGTATTAAATGAGCATGTAAATAATTGTTGAAACATAGACTTTTTGACTTGTGAGTGTGTGAGTGAGTGAGTGAGTGTGTGAGAGAGAGTGAAGCAATAGTTACAGTTGGCCGATCTCAATGAAATTTTGTACACTACTTTGCTAAGCTATTTTTATTGTGTATACCTGATTTTGTTAAGTTTTTTTATTACTTTTAGTAGAGATATTTACTAATCAATTTCATCAATCTGTCCCTTCATAATATGAGACCTGTTTAAAATATATGTACGAGGTTTTGATCATGTGAACATACAACCTTCTGCTTTGTTCTGATGAAATTTTGGTTGGCATAAGTAAAATATTTCTGTTATTAAATAATATTTATTTGCACCTCTGCATAAGGTCAATGTGCTGACTTGGGAGAAATTATCCACAGTACATTATACAAAACTTGGATACAGATAAAAATAGGATAAGTTACTTTCAAGTCATTATGCTAGCATTGTACGGCTAGAAAACGTCTTTACAACATCCAAGAAAGTTAAACTAACGACAGAAAAAAGTGTCAAATTTTCACTGGTGATGAGTGCAGGCTCGTAGGAAATTGCTTCCCACTTCGCACATATACAGTGTACCAGGGTAATAACTATGGCATGCTAAAGAAAAAACAATAACCAATATTTTTATTGCTGCTACACATCAATGCTGTGTCCGAAAATGCCAAACTAACACTCATTAGAAGCATAAAATTGGTTGCTTTAAAGACAGTTCTCTTCAGATTTCAGTACTTTCTCCCGTCAATGTAGTGCTGCTGGAAAAGATGAAAGTGGCGAGAATCGGAACTTCTTCCAGGCGAGTAGCTTGCAGGTTTCAAAGGTAGGAGTGGGGTGAAAGCACTTAGCAGGTGGCTGGTAAATCTGTTCTTGGAAGCCTGCCTTTTTTTCGACCCCGAGTGATGAAAATAACCTCCATTTCAGAGCAAGGGCTGCTTTCCCCGGTGGACCGTGACCCAAGGGATGGCGCTTGGCTGCTTCCCGGTGAAGTGGGACGCTGAGGAGGTATGCCGCTCTGGACTTGTCGTAATCATTTCCTATCCACTTGGTTGGGATCAAGGGTAGAAAGGCCAGCAAGTAGCTCTTAATTGGGTGCAAGACTTATGCCTGATGAGGCGTTAAAATGTTCTCAACCATGTAAGTGGAATGGACTGGTCACCTGACTTGCTACTGGTGGGGCAGTCAGTAATCGATAACCCACTAGTGCCATGGAAATTAAGTGATAGCGCGTGATGACCGGTTGCCCATCAGAGGTTTTCTCTGGTGACCGATCAGTGAGGTAGGACTCGTGCTGTCAGTGGTTAACTCCGTATGCTAGAGAAGGTCTGGAGAGATTCCCACTCTCGTTGAAAGACCAGGTGGTTAGCGGCAACCTGCTCCTGTTGTGCCCTGGATAGGCCTCAGCCAGACCTCTTGCTTGGCGGGTCTGAGCGCGAGGGTCTCTTATCCTTGAGGAAGGGTGGGCCCGGATGTGCGTGAGTACCAGGTTTAGGCTTCGGATCTGGTCAACGTAGGCATTAATCCATGTCTGCCTGCATTGAGAGGACATGATCCGTCTTCCCTGCCAATTGGGCATTCGCAATGACGTAATGGCCGTATAGGCTGGGCACGTGCTGGGTAAATAATAAGAATGAAGATGATTTGATTTGTTCTTGGAAGCGAATGCTTTTCTGCGGTATCTGCGTCTTGGCTGGTGCGCTAGCCAGCGTATTACTGTGCTTGTGCTTTGCCTACAATGAATGAGCAGTCTCTGCGCTTTGTTTTGCCACACTTGAATCATTTTCATGGGCTTGAAGCATGATTAAGTACAAAAATTTGTTTTTTATGAAAATGTACATTGCTCATTTCATTTTAAAGAACTTATATTTGTTGTTCAAAATATTCAAACATCCATGCATACTATCTTATTAGTACTTTTTTTCTGTTATGGAAGCATAGATTAAGTAAACTGACTTGTGCAACATTGAGTTTTACATCCTCTGATCACATAAAGGTTAGCTAGAAGTGGCAGAACGTCTTGATTTGACTTATCTTAGTAAAGACAGAATAACTTGATTACCAATTATTTGATAGTCATGAGTCACCCTGGGAGTGGGTTCCCAGCCATAACTGGTGCGGCTTTCTCTAGATGTGACCTATAATGGTCATAAGAAGGACTCCAAAAATTACTGACACAGGAGAATGAATTTAAAAAAAAGTTATAGCGAATTTGTCTGCAAAAATATTTAGTTTACAAAAATTTACATGTACAATACATTATTTTTAACATTTTAATTTAATTACAAAACTAATTATGGTTTCTAGTCATTGTATAGCCCGTATTTTTATCGTAATGAAACTTAGGTTTTGATTACATAGACGACTATGTGTGCTGCAGATATATAATTTATGTGGCGATTAATATTGGTTAAATATTTGGCACTATTTATTAAATACTGAGGTGTTTTATATTAAAAGTTTTGATTATATTTTATAGTTACAGGTTTTGCACCTCATTGTTAAAAGTTACTTTTAATATTTGAATATTTCCTCTTGTACATATGCGCCATAAATCATGGGACAGGCTATAAACAAATCTAGAGTTGTTCCAATACGGTACTTAAGATCTGTATTATTTAGGCACAAAAATTACGTATTTTGGTTTGTATAAGCCGCACATTAAAACAAAAAGAAAAAATAGGAACGAATATCATATTAATTCATAAATAGCGCGCCATTTTTTTCTCTAAATAAAGGGGAAACATTTTGGGGTGCACCCTATAAACAGAAAAAAAAGAGGAAGGGGGAGCGTTAGCCATAAATTGTCTGGGGATGTTGAGGAAAGTGGCAGAACTGTCTGTTGTCTCATCTCTTGCTCTTACATCACTCCTCTCCGTTCTCTCTCTTTCTCACTCAGCGACCCTTCAGTATGTGTAAGTCTCATGCCACAAAACCAGAGCTGCCATGTGTTTACGGCCTGCCATCCCTCTTTGTTTCCATGGCAGAGGCTAGCACGCAACTTTCAATGATTTTGGGGGGGGGGGGGGAGAAGGGACAAGGAGACTTTTTTTTTTAGATAAGGATAGTGGGACATTCTAGCATGGAAAAAAAAGAGAGCTGGTCACTGCTAAAAGGAGAAAGGAGAAAACAGAAAAAACAATGCTGGAAATGTTGAGTACTGGGAGCAGCAGGTTTTTTTTTGTGAAATTTTTTTTATTTTGGCTTTTTGCAACCAGTTTATTTAATTAAAGTATTTTCTAAACATAACACAATCACCACACATTAATGTAAAAAAAGAATAATTTGTTCAATACTTACTAACAGGGTGCCACAAATTTTTGGTGCAATTTTATAAAAAAAAAAATTCCTTGGAACTTGTTGCAGAAACCATGCACCACTATACACGAGTAAATACGGTATGTGTCGCTCAAAATAGTTTCATCTAACATCACTTGTATTTCAAAGCAAATGGTTTCACCTGAAAATGTTATACAAAACATTTTAACGAGGAATTATTATTTGTAAAGATGTTTTCTTTTGTTTTTAAAAGTGGTTTTATCTGGTAAGGTTTATGTTTCATTGTATACGGCGTAAAATTAACATGACTTTAAAACTGTATATTTATCTAACTCAAAGGGCAGCAGCTTCGCAAATAAAATTGTATGTCCAAAAGCATATACTCTACCACTTGTCAGCAAAAAATTGTTTGAAGGCTGAGCAACTTGTATTATAAGTATTCATTTTCAGTAACTTCTTGTGGGGAAATTGGAGGATTTATATTGATTTATTTCAATAGAGATGTGTCTTTGAATAAACTGATAATATGCAAGTGCCTATTACTCTACGTCTTTTGCCATCTAATAATGGGTAGGTAAGCACCGAGCCGAGTGCAGTGTAACTCATGACAGGGAAAATCAGAGGATGTGGTTTTGAATAATTAAATACTAAATACAGTGAAGAAATCAATTATAATAGCTTCATTTGTGTCTCAATATTTGGAGAGGTCATTTTCCTCTCTCCCCCCCCCCCCCCCCCCCCCCCCCCCCTCCTCCCCAACCTTGTAAACCAACAGACATGACACTGCCCAATCGATAACTTCTCCATGCGCTCTTAGCTGATAGTGTGAGCGGGACATTTAAAATTTGACTTGCATTTGGTGTCATATTATTTGCATTTTCAGAGGGTTTGAAAGTTTTAGTTTGCATTTTTTGTGAGATTACAATAATTTATAAACAGTGTTTAAGACATTATTTATTAATTTTAATGAGTGTAGGAAAAATTTTTTAATTTATTATTAACAGAAATACTTTTTCTAAAATACGGTGTGAAGGGCATTGGTATCGGTTTTTGGTATCGGAGTGTCGGTATCGGAACAACTATAAACAAAACATATTTATGTAAATCGAGAACGTCTTCTCCCACACAAATAATGCCTTTTGCCGGCAGTAGCCTATGTACTAAATTGACCTTAAAGTTAACACCGTTATTAAAAAATTAATAATTATTCTAAATGTAAAACTAATCATGAATTCCTAGTTTGAATTACTGTGGTAAGTGTATTATTTGTATATTATTTATGATGTTTTAATGGCAGAAGTACCACAGTAAGTCTGACTTCTGCAGTTATAATAATACGGAACCAATAAGGCTAGACATTACTCTGCTGATGCACAATCCCTTTTGATATAAGTGACAGTGGTTTGGCTATGCTCGGTAAGAATATACTGGAAGAGACATGCAATTTGTACAAATGTACCAAACTGCCAAATGAAATATGGAAGTATGCATGTACATGGAAGTATAGTTTGCTTGAGTATATATCCTAGTCATTAAACATTTTTGAAACATTATTAAGAGTGACTTTGCATTCTGAAAACAAGCATGAAAAACTAAAGTAATCAAGGTCTCATTACATAGATAGGTTTCATACAACAGAGTGAAAATATATCATATTTGGCATTTCCTGCTGTTTACCGTACTCAGTCCAAAAGTCCTCTATAACTCTAGTTTGTGTTTACAAAATTAATAGAGTTAGCAAATACCCAACTTCTGCAATTATGATTAATAATTCACAAATAATCCATAATTTGAGAACAAAGACTGTTCATTTCATAACATCTAGCATTCTGCATTACTTAATGTTACAAATATTTCTTTTCACAGATTTTTTAAGAATATGCAAGAAGCCAGGAACTTCCGACGGTTTGTATTCTTATTTGTATGAAGTTTTAAGAAATACAGAATTTTTTTATAGGTGCTCTACATATCCGTGGTATGGTACTCGCAACAAGTGAGGTGCAGTGGTGATGAAACCAGACTCACTGTCAGGAGGACACATTATTGATTTCCGGCAAACTGAATCTATGTAAAATTTCCTTAGTTTCCTTTTATTTAGGTTGCAAGTTGAATAAACATGTATTGATTTATGCCTGTTACAGTGGATTTCGGTTTGCAGAAGTTTCCCTAAAAACTGTCTCAATTTTTTCCTTCTTAGCAGATTTCACTGACTTCCGGTCCCCACCTCATCCCTCTTTAGGAATCCGTCCGTCAAACATGGTCTTATCTATTGAATACACAATTTTTTTTTTCTATCCAGAAAACACCTTAAAAACAATATCTCACATACAAGTCTATTCTTTCCTATATCTGTTAGATAGTATGTTGGTTCTAAATGCATGTCCTTTCTTTTCCTTTTTACACTCTACATTCTCTTGGATGCTGTGGTGCATATAGTGCAATTAAACTAGTAAGAAACACATCCTCTGCCACTTTTGGTGTTCATAAAACTTGTGCCTATTTTGAAGAATATGCATCTTAGATATTCTTTAACATTGCAGTTTAGCTGAATTATGCTTGCAAGGCAATGCAAAGTCTAATCCTAGAGAATGAGCTTCACTGTACCTACAAATAATAAGTAACCATTACGAACTTATCAACGTAATGTAACCCAATAAATAGTGACAAATATACCGTACATGCTGGTTTGCTTGTTCCACTGCTGTTTTCCATTTTGTCTTGCTGTGTTGGTCTCATGCCTATGTTAATATCTTTCACTGCAGCATGTCCTTCATCCATTTTAGACATCACAATATCACAGCCATATAACCAATGTATCATGTATAGGGCCTACAGAGCAGCACTACTATCATGAACCTCAGTCTCGCTGGAATGGAATCAAATGACAGCAGGTCGAAACACTGCCTATGTATTGCATATGATACTATGGCGATGCTGCAGTGCAGTAACAGTGTAAATATTATAATGTCTAATCAAAACTATATGTTATCACTGCGGTCAGATCACAATACAATAACCTCAAGCTGTCGGATCGAAACCAGATCTCCCGGTTTTCTTGAGTTTAATATTTGAGTAATGTAAATAGATATTTAGAAATTTATTTAACTCTTGGAATAGTGTATCCTATTACCATGTTATGGTGTCATCCTTCTTCCAATATTGTGTGCAACCACACATTGATCAGTGTTTGTTACTTGCTGTAATAACAACAATAGTGGATTTATCAGTTTTTTGTCATCAATTGTTTTCAGATTGGTGAAAACATTTTTTCTGTAGTTTCTTTGTAAAAACCATTTCATGCCTAATATGGTAACATTTTAAAGGGAAAATATGCTAACTTTAGTCTAGTAGCTACTTTTCATGCATTGGCTGTGGATCATGCCCATTTATGAAAAGATATGTTGCATGCCAGAAAATGTTTAATCAAGAGATTATTACAAACATTAGACATGATGGGGTTGAGGGAAGGGGAGGAGGTGCAAAGTGTTCTGCACACATCTCTGGCAGGACAAACACTTCTCCAAAGATGGCTTCAAGGGTGTGTTACAGACTACTCTTGAAGTTGTTCCAGGTTGTGAGTGTCAATCAACTAAGTGGTAGCTACTTCCCTGGTACTCAGTCTATTTGTTGATACTTTGGTGTTTGTTTCAAATGGTAGGTTACTTGTAGTACACCTAACACTGGCCCATTTGAAATGTAAGGGATGTGTGTAATTCCATATGTTTACATGAGATTTTATGTGAATTTGTTATGGCCCCTACCCATACCAATAAAACAATGACTTAAGACATAAGCGACACTGAAAACACTAAGAACCCTGAAAGAAATGCTGGTTGGTAGAACTAGTTGCTTAAAGTTGTTAAGCAGTTTGACCTACAATGATGACATGGGTGAGGATTGCACTTATATCATTGTGCATTATGTGGTCAGAGTTACAATGATACACATATCTGTCTTAACACAGGCCAGACTCGCGAAGCCTCTCTATGGCTTACATTGCATACAGCGAATCAAGGTTTTTTTACATGAATATTATATGAAACTTACACTTCTGGTGAAGTAAAGCGCCTGCATAAGAAGGAGAGGTACTCCTCCCATCTTGTGAAGTTATTTAAGTAGCTGAAAGTTCCATAAAAAAGAATGTATCTTATTCTTGATGGTTAGGCAGAGGTTGATAATGAATCAAGGAGGCACAATGTAACATGGTCCCACCCCATTCACATCTACTTCAGACTGCCAATGATGATGCGGCCCACTCTCACTAAGCACGGTAGGTGTCATTGTGGTAGAACAATTTAAACATTGTGTTCTTAAAGTGCAAATACACAATAAATTACTCAAAAGCTTCTTATAATGACACTCTCCCAACTACCCTTAAAAGCATTACGTGAACACAATTAACATTTAATACTCAAAAAATGTGCACAGAGAATTTGGTGCTGAAAATGCTGGTTTATCTTCTGTTATCTATAGGTTGTCTGTATCTGTTCTCTTAGCAAATGGGCTTGAAGGGAAACAAAACACTATGACAAAGACACAGTTACTAAGCACAATTAATTACACAAAGAAATTACCTTTGCCACGTGAGTATGTTGAGGTAAATTGACTAACTGGTATGGGTGAAGCCTGTAACCAACTCTAGAATTATTGCATTAACTTCTTTAATGTAATTATAATTACATGATTTTATCACTTGGCACTTGTTGACACACACACTGGGTTAAAAATAATTTTAACTAAACTCCGTTTTTTTGGGGTGGGGGGGACCAGTCGCATCACCATCATCTTTGGTCACACCAGTGGTGTCATGATCATATTATTGTTTTGATCAGGGATGCGATGCTGCTTGGTGCTGCCTACATTTGTGCTGCATCTTGATAATGTAGTGTTGTGTAGGATCACATGTGCCAGTCTTTTGGGATGTGAACCACTGGGCTGTCTTGGTGTTAATCATATGGTCAGATCAAAGTGTGAGGTTGTCAGCTGACTTATATGGTGCTGCATGAAGAAGGTACTTTCCCAAACACAGTCAAGATGATGATGCTGAGAGCCACTCCTCGATATCCACTATGTTGGCACGGTGCTCGGTTGGGGCTTCTACTGTTTGACAGCCAAATGAACGGTCGTGAGGGCACGTTAGGTTTGACTCACACCATATTATTGTGTGATACATATTTTATAATGCAGTGCCACAAGAAGGAAAAGAAACATTATACGTATTAGGATATTAATATTGAACACTAACTTACAAGAACGTTATTTCAACTGATCTAATGAAATAACTGATTATAATTGAATAAATTGTGAAATTTGCTCAACCTTATTGAGATTACTTCTTTCTGGTGCCTTTTTAATGGATTTTTGCAAATGCACAACACATTATGTAGCATTAATGCTGACATCACAATTTATTTAAAAAAATTTAAGTCTTATTGATTCCCCAGATACAGTAAGTCCTGCTGTAACATATTTTATAATATTGTTTTAATTTAGCATCTGCAGTAATTTGTGACCATTTTTTTGCAATAATGTTGGCACCATCTTATAATATTGTTTTTTGTGGTAAAATTTATGGTAAAAGAATCTCCTTTACTCCTAGTTCCAAGATTATCCAAACAAATTTCTGCAGGAAAGAATTGCACTAACTGCTAAACAATGTGTTCTGTACTCAAGCTATGTTTCTTGGGAGTGACTGTACTAAAATATGCATGGTCTGTCACATCGCAGATTATTATTGAGTCATCAGCTTGAGTTTACTGAATGTAAATCAAACTGTTATGAAGTTATGCTTAATTTGTTGGATTCGTATAATTAGGCATTGAAATAAAAGAACACTTTATCAACACACAAGTACCTGCATGAATAGAAAACTTAGCTCCAGCCATGTATGTACACCTGTTAACAGTGTGAAGTGCGAGCGCGTACATGATTTTCTGCTACAGTTTTTTTAAAACATGTGTATTGTTGTTTAGATTTTTTTAACGAATGTTTGTTATACAACCTTAGATTTGTATGCTCATATGTGGTGCTGAAACAAGTTCGTCGCTTCAACCTACAATGATTTTTTGGTTCATTACTATACATGCAAATTTTCTGTGTGCTATTTATTGTGTGCTGTATTGTACTTTTCTGTACTGAAACTTTCATTAGTAAATATGGCACATAACTTTTCTGTGCACTGTTTACAGAATTTTGATTACTTGACAGTAAAGACTAACGTCTGAGAACGAAGTCCATTTTGGAATTCATGTCATCATAAATTCTGCCATTGTGCGTAGGAAACACTGTTTTGTCTCGTGGGATGATCCCAGAGTAAAAACAATGAAAGAAACAGTTAAGTTACAGTATAATTTGGATCTTCCTAAGTTGCCCTTTGGCTTGGAATCAAGACTGGCAATATTTACATACAGTTCTGACCAAGTTCATACAAAATTAGTATACAAAATTGACATTAAATATTTATCAGTACTGTTACAAGCCTAATACTAATCAAGTGGTGTCCATTTTTAAAGAGACACAGTTAGCCTGTCAAATGCATTGCCCAGCAGCCTAATTGCTCCACAGTCACGGGGTACATTTCATCACTGATGGGAAGAACTCTGGAAGATATGTGCTTGGTGAGGAGGCAAAATGATGACACATGAATAGGCAGACAGGGAGGCATATACTCTTATAGTGAAGAATAGGTTATAGGTACAAAAGGAAAGTCAGTTTTATTTTGAACCATAAAATTACAAAAGGTATACTTGAACAATGAATTCAGTTTTTTTTTATGCATTCTTTAATGATGATTAGTCCAATTTATATATGTTGTTTTATGCACGCACATTAAATATAGTGAAAAAAGATATGTCAACTATCTGGGAAAACTCGGTTAGGCAACAACACACGAAATAAAAATTAAATTATAGTTGCTACTTCGATAATATTAGGAGTAATAAATAAAATGAAAAATATCAATATTTTTTGGTGGTTTTGTTATGGTGGGCTGGGGGGGGGGGGGGGTTAGTATTTGAGACCCTAAACTTGTAAAGGAAACAACAACAACATTCATCAACTGACTTTTAAAATAATTTTGCAATAATTATTTACATTTTATCATGCTACATTTACCAAGAATTTTAGTTTCTCTAGTAGAAGGCATGTGTATTTCAACTGTTTTAAGTTGTGTGTACAGTCTAATAATTTGCACCATACAAATACGTTTCCTATGCAAAATGTTATAAGAAAATTTGTTTCCTAGACTAGGCTCAATACTGAACAGTATTTTTTTTCTCCTTGTGTCTGAAATGATGCAAAATTCAGCAATCGCGTAAATTTTTTATTATTTAAAATATATAACTTAATCGCTATGTTAAACAAATGTCCACAGGTACAGATTTATAAAACGATAACAAAAATCAATCGTACATTTCAGCTTGATGGTGCCAATATGAACCATTGTTTGTGTGTATGATATCACAGTGCTCTGGCAATGAGTAAACAACCAATTTCCTGCCTGGGTATTCTTGGAACTGGCCCATCTCACCATAACCCCACCTTCCCTTTGTTCAGAGTTTCTCCCATCAGTCATAAACAGTACATGATGATAGTCTGCTATGGCACTGTGCTGTTATTACTTTTTTCCAGTTATATCCCACATTACAGACATTCTATCAAGATTATCGTTGCTCAAAATACTTTTATCATCCATGTATTTCAAAGCAAATGGTTTTTCCGGAAAATTCAAATCAATAAATCTGAAAAGTTATTTTTTTTACAAGGGCATTTCCTTTCAGGTGTTGTGAATATTCTGTTAAACTGTGACAAAAGTTGTGGCATGCACTTGCAGTGAGGTGTGTTATTGAATATCAACATGTGCATGATGCTTCTCTGATCACAAAGTATAAAAGGTAACTTCTTACCTTCAACAAGTTTATGAGGGGGATAAAGGGGATAGTGCAGAACACTTGCTCTGTTGTCACAACTCTGTCTGACTGATGAAATAAATGTTTATAAACTTTATGTTGGAACCACACAAAGCATGAAATTTGCATAGTCAAGTGGTTGTGGTAGTTCTGTTTAATATTTGAGTGTTTATATTTATTGGTCAAGATTGTAACTTTTAATCCCAATAGATGGTTTGCCTAACTGCTATTAGAGCTTTAACTGAATTCCTTCTTTTCTCACTTTGTTACATACTTCACTTTCCCTGCTGTGTCTTTTTCATTCTCCTATCATGTGCTGCTTCATCGTTTTACCCTCCTGCCCCTTGACTATATGCTGACACTTCTCCTTCAGCACCTTTTGCATTTGGTGAAAACAATCTCTGATCAAAGACCTCTCTGCGTACTGTCAGCTAATAAAGTGTGTGCAGGATGGTCAAAATTTTGTTCACATTCTTGTATTTCGTATTCTTTTCTTTTTCAGGGGGTTTAAATGTTGGGTTTGAACTACATTGAGTCCGCTTGCAATGAGTGTAGCTAGTAAAAAAAAATTCTTCTGACACATTTATTTGTAAATAACAATAACTTACCGATACAGTTACAATTATTGATTTAATCACTTAATAAGTTATATATTAAGTTATAAGTTGATGTGAATGAGGAAGCAAAAATTAAAGTGACCTGCTGTTAGGTAGATGAGTGCATACCAGCAAAAAGCAGAGAATAGCTGGTACTAAAAATTTTTAACATTGTGTCATAAAAGATATAAGAGAGTTTGGTGAAGCCATTTTCAGGAAGCCAAGAAGTAAACTGTTCTGGTAAACATACATAGTGAGAAAAATTACAATATTAGTTATGAAAAAAAAAGTTGAGTTTCAGTGGTACACCACATACCAATTCTCCATCACAGTCTAAACAGAACTCCCTCTGTGTCACTGCCATTGGTCTATGAAACCCCCATTACTTATGCGTACATTTTATTATTAAAAAAAAAGGAATACGAAAGAAAGGTAGACATAAAACACTTCAGATTAAAAGCAAAATGTAGTGTGCTATGAATAATTACAAAGCAGTGCTTCAGCTGATAAATAAAACTAAGTTTATCAACGTGGAAAAGTCGCTAGATCTAGCAACCATTAAGGGGGAGTGTTACATGTGTCCCCAGTTAAAGTTCTGTGAATTTATCTTTATAATAATATGGGTAAGGTCAAAGTATTTCATGTAAAAAATAATTTTAAAAATTAGAAACAATAAAATTGTTGAATATTGTAGATAATTATTTGATTTTTTTATTTTCTTTATAAAAAAAACTGTGTAAACAACTCTGCTGTTTATTCTTCAATGAAAAAAAATTGTAGGTTCAGATGAGATATAAACTCTGTCAAGCCACAAACATTTTACTTTTAAGAAGTTGTAACAATTAATTTAAATAATTTTAGTAGTCACTGTATGTGTGCAGCTTCCAATCTGCCAAAGATTACATTATTCAAATTAGTTTTTTCGTATTTTATTAGCATTTAGTTAAAAATTGCTCGGGTTGTGGCATTCTGCCATGTTACTAGAGTACATAACAGCTGACAAATTCTTTATTTGTGTGACCGGTAACAAACTCTAAGCTGTGCAATTAAACACTATGCCAACAACGATAAATTTATATTGTTTACCATAAAGATAGATAGCACTGATTACTTGTGCGCTCTGCACGAAACAACGGAACTACAAGGACTTTGTTCGTGATGTCTTTGGACAGTGTTGCCAGTTCGCTTGTGAGTGTCCACTGCCATGTGCCTCTGGCCATATAGAAAATAAAGTGCTAGCACTAGCCTCAGCCTCGGGTGTTAGCAGAGGCAACCTTTGATATATTTAAGTTTTCTTTCAGTTTGATACATGTCTGTTTTTTACTCTGCCAGGTATGCTCATGTATTCTCACATGCTCTGGGATGAAATATTTAATTTTACTTTGCAATATGCATCTCAGATGACTCACATAACGTAATTTACGTATTCACATGGGGCTATGAAAATCAAATAACCAGCACTCTGTCATTAAACAAAGCCCAGCTCATAACCAACTTAGTTGAAAAACTGTAAGCTAATATTGGTTTCAGATTATGTTCGCGTGCTACAAAATGGCACTTTATATGTGGTTTTTGTACCTTGTTTATGAAAGAAAATTGATAGGTATTAGCAAGAACATATAGCAGAAGCACTGATACGTAGAGCAAATAATTTTTATTTGCTACTTAGTATTATTTGTATTTGTTGCCTAATATTAAATTATCCTTTATTTGAAGAAACTAATACTGTCATCACAGAAACTTTGTGGTGGTGTATTGTGAAGCGATATTCCCATTCTTTTGAAACATTAAATCAGCTTTTCAAAAGTTGATTGAAGTGATAAGTTCTGGCCAAATTTGCACACAGAATGTTTCTACTTATATTTTATATCTAATGGAATTCAGTATTTGTACAATATACCACAAATCCTGTAAAACAGAAGTGCTTTCGAATTATGACAAACAGAAAATATACTATCATATATTCGACACTGCATGCACTTGTACATCAATACCTGCGGTGTAGCCATAGAGGGGCGCTATGGGTGTTGTAATCCCACTCCCCTTTTTTACCATATGGATGTGAACTATTTTAATAAAATTATTAATAATCCTGACCCCTCTCTACAGAAATTTCTGGCTTCGCCATGGAATCAGTACTCGAAACAGCCTTCACACAATTAATTACAAAATGTATTTTAAGAATACATATTATAATTCAAGTACACATTAGTGTTTTCAAGACTACTTTAAAACATTAACATAATATCAAAGTGGATTTTAAATCACGAATGTGAGTCTTGATTGGAACCTGTAAGTCTAGATTCACAACACATTGTTGATATAGGCTATGCAGTGAAAAGCTTGTCAAAGGATTAAAAAAAATGGCTGACAGTAAAAGTAACTAGGGCCTCAAAAGTGCTCACTTCACTATGAAAAGCCTATACTCAGATTTGCAAACAACTCTTTGGATATATATGTTCTCTATGTAATGTGGTGCAATATTATAAATTAAATATTTGCAAACACCTAACTGTAACAAAGCATGAAGGAAAACTAACATCACATGTTTCATTGTATGTATGTACAGTATATTGTTTTAGAAATGTATAATCAGCCCTATGGCTGTATTCACTAATTAGTGGAGACACCAGCTTTTCGTAAAAATTATCCTAATTTGCTGTATTTCCAAAACACTTAAACTTAGATTCTCTTTCATAACTGGATGATTTAATCTGGTTCTGCTTTTTAGCATCTGCAAACGAATTATAGATCTTTACTCCTAATAGACAAAGGAACACTGAAAATCAGGTGACCCTACTCATTAGGCATTGAAAGTATGTGCAAGACATCCTAAAATAGGTTCGCATTTTCAAAACATGTCTGACACACTGCACATTTGTAGACTAAATATTTTGACAGACTCTTGACAATCAAGTAATTGTTAGGTATATTAATATAAATAATACTTACATTAAAGTTAATATATATGCTGTATTTTAAAACTATATATCTCAAGTTGCTATATCACTTTGCGATAATCATTATGCCTATATTACATTAATTTTTTTTTAGTTTAAGAATTGCAAGTAAATTATCACTGGATTCATAGTCAACACAAATAAGAAGTTACTGATTTAACTAATGAGCTTACTTTCCTCAACATGGGTGGAATCAATTTTTTAATAATATTTTAAAAGCTAAGTTGATAGGTAACACTCGTCATCTTTTTGAAAGCAATATAATTAGAAATGAAACCAGAAACATATCCAACAGTAGTGAGACAATTACAAATACACACGTGCTGCACTCGGGACTCGAACCCAGAAAACCTTGTACCATACTTTAGTGTGCAATCCACTGCATTACAAACTACAGATTCAAAAATTCAAAATTGAATTTAATGCTTACATAATGCTCCACCAGCATACAGAATTTTGTTTAAATCGTTAGAATGGTTCCAGAGATATGACATATCATCCTAATTAATAAAATGGCCACAATTTTGAAAGTAAGTGCCTGGCATCCTTATTAAGTATATACTGTATATAAAACGAGTTTGGTTAAATTCGGTCATCATTTGATCCTACATAGGTTCTCCTCCTTACGATAAATAGAATGTCAACTTTCGTATCTCTGAATCGTGATGTGAGATTCCTTTCTCCGCATTAGAGTAACTGGAAAACTTTTATTGTTGCAAGTGCAGACTTACAGTGGACTTATGTTCAAATATGGACACAAACTTGCAACATATCTTGTGTGTGGTTGAACAACTTAAAATATACTTTAACTTCATCCATCCTGTTTGCAATAATTTTGTGAGCTTTAATATCTTTTTGCATTCATTTCTGCGAGTTAGCCGAGGCTTTGTCCTTAAGTTTCTTTTCCTGATCCACAACTTCTAAACAGCCTTTAGCTGGCATAAATATTTTTATTTGAAAGCCCTTCATATTTATCCCAGTTACTTTTTCTTTTTAAAATAATAACTCTCTTGTCTGTTTCCCCTATGCCTAACTATGCAGCGCATTGGTAAGTAAGGCACAGTTAATGAAAGCACAACCAGGTGATGCTATTTTTGTTTAAATACTTATAAAAGTGTTCTCTGCTCCATTTACATTCCATGCCGGGTCCACAACCTATTGCAAATTATACTACACAACTCTTTGGAAAACACTAAAATAATAACCCATCAGTCATCTGTATCATATGAGTTACAAAAAATCTCTACTCTTACGGAGTTGTAATACTTCAAAAGTATACTCTTACATAATTTCAAATATTTTATTGCTACAAACAAAAATATTGTTATTAGTCCAACAATCGTACACTGCAAAGCAACTTGTTTGAAAACTGCATATGGATATTCTTTTTGTATTGAATTGCCTATAATTCTATTAATTTGGTCACTGGTGTTGCTAAATTTGACAATTATTCAGTTCAGAATTTCTGTTCTTTCTTGTTAACTTTCATCAATCCTAATGATCTGGTTGTCTGACTCCTTGAGAAAAACTGCTCCCCTTTGCTCCATGTACTGCCTTTCTTACCTTCTTAAAGTTGATCAAAAAAATTTTCCCCTTCTATTCGTTACTCCTGGTATTTTTGACAAACTCTTAGAGCTCTACACATAATATGGTGGTGGCAGAATCTTGGTTTCTACACTGAGAATGACATCCGAATGGTTACTGCTTGTGCTTGGAACAAACATATTTAAATCCTATGCCCAAATATGATGGAATTTACATTCTTACGCTGACTCCACCATTTATTTGTATGTATTTTTCTCTGGTGTCTTGTGCAAGAAGCAAGTATGTACAAAAGTAAGCACGTGTAACCTGATTTTTCTCACATGAGTCATCTCCCCCCCCCCCCCCCCCCCCCCAAAAATCACCTCTCCCCTCACCCACTCTCCCTCATCCTACTCACCATCATTCACAGTTTTACTTCAAAAATATAGAAGTGCTTAAGTGTTGGTGGCAGTTTGTGAGTTAAAAGAATTTATAGATATTTATTCTGATATTTGCTTTCATAATTAACAAAAATTTAAATCCAGACATGTTAACTATGCCTAAAATGTTATCTATATTTCTACTAAATAGCCCTTCTGGTTGATTCTGTTAAATAATTGGTAATAATAATTCAGTTTATGGTGTGTTGTTGGTAGTTTTCAGGTGAGTTTGTGTTACACTAACATTTCTAGTATAATTTTTTTTTATAACGTTTAATTAAATTCAGGTAGACAACAAGCTGCATATTTTAGTATAACGTGTGCAAATTTTTTCCATAAAATATCCTGCACTCTCAGGTAATATTTTAATTTTTTTTTATTATTGCAGTGTTTTGTTCAACATAGTTAGCACATTATAATAGTGGCAACTTGTATTTATGACTGTATTTTTCATTTAATAAGCATACTTTAACAATCACCATTAATATATATCTATGTAGTGTATTTGGAATCAGTTAGGGAAAGTGGTCCAATTGTTATTTAATTCACAAATGTAGCTATCATTGGTCATTGTGACTTTAAGGTATAGGCTTATCTCAGTAATGAATTGGCATTTTCACAAGTTGATGGAACTACGTACAGTAGACTCTAATTTTACAATGTACTATGGTTTTCAAGAATGATTTATAAAATTGTTGCCCTCATAAAATTGAAGCTAACCAATTTTGACCTTAAAAAATTCAAAAATTGTTTTTAAATTGTGTTAATTTTTCCTTTCAATTCCACGTTATATATTTTATGGTGTAAAAGCAACATTATTTTCAAACAATTATTAATTTAATTCAGTAATCACGTGTGTTTCAAGTAAAATGATACCTAGGAGCATAATATTTTATTGTTGTTCTGACAGGGACTGCAGTATTTTTAGTGCAGGGCCCATCAGTACAGTTGTGATATAGTAAGCCTGCTGCTTTTCAGTCCAACCTTTCAAGCTGCTGCTGATCTTGAAATGGTGCCAGTGTTTATGCCAAGGTATCTTTGCATCATAGGAGATAGGCTTAATTATGATGCTTTTACCGCCCTTGGCTGAGGTGTGTCTACACTGCAAAACTGCTGAGCCTATCCTGTGATAGTTGTATTGGCAATGACCTCTACCTTCTCCTTGCTACTTGTATTCATTGGCTCAGTGGTGGTCAGTTTCAACTCTTCCTCAGTTGCTGGCCCAGAGTATCTTCTTCCCTGCCGCTGTAGGAATTTTTGCGTTTCTTTCTTGAGGGCACTCACCTCTTATTCCAGCTTACACAGGACACTGTTGATTATTTCACTAACATTGTCTTATTCTGTCTACAATATTGCTTGCATTGTCAATCTTCTTATCAGATTTTCATTCACAGTACTAAAATCTTTTATTTTCCTTTTTTAATTTTCCTTTAAAATATCTCTAATACTTTCTATTTATCTACATACTCAGTTACACTCTTTTCCATATCATTACTTCATTATTACAATTTCATTTCTTTTCTAAAAGTTTACTCACTTTATTGACAGATTCATTTATACTCCCTATTTCGCTAGTACAGTGAAAGCCCGGTATACCGCGGATTCGGTTATACCTCGGATTTGGTTATACCGCGGGGCAATTTGTGTCCCCCGGCCTGAATAAATAAATAAGTGGAAAGTGTGCGGTCAGGTAGGTCTGTGGTCTGTCGGTGGGTGGTCGTGAGTCGGGGACATTGCGCGCCCACTCTCTCTGCCTCATCCATCATTCTCCCGCCTTTCAGCGCTGAGATCTATTTTACTGATTCTTTACAGCCAATATTGTATGGTTTTCCGTATATGCAAATAAAATGTGTTCTTATATTACCATATTGCCGAGTAAGGCGGTGTGCGTGTATAGGCCATGTCAGAAGTGTTTGATGAAAAATTTGGGATAATTAATATTTCAAGTATACTGCACTAAATTTTTATATTCACGTAAATATTGCCAGGCCTCATTGTGCCAGTGCAGAGGCCACATGCTGCCTAAACTTCATAGAAATTCAACATATTGACGTGAATCGCATCAATCAGCATGTTTCCCCAATACCAGGCCACTGTTACAAATTGAATCGGGCCTGTAATGACGGCAGTGGTGGCTGCTATCTTGCCGCCGCCCACCAGAATAATCTTGTAGCGACCGACGGACCGCTGCCCAGCCCTGACGATGTAGGCATGAGCGGCAATAGCAAGCCGCCACGTCAATTTCCTATGGGGTATAGCTCTATATAATTGTTATAATTACGATGTGAACACTTTGACTATAATGCATATATACCAACTGTGGTATGTCTTCCTATTTTCGAGAAAAAAAAATTCTGAAATTTGAGACGCACCTCAAAATTCATGCTTCGAAGTCATTTACAGGCCTATAATTAATCTCCTACTTTGTATAGCTTTATGTAATCATTATAATTTTGATGTATACACTTTGATTATAATGTATATATACCAGCTATGCAGTAAGTCTTCCTATTTTCGAAAAGAAATCCGAAATTTGAGGTGGGCCTCGAAATTCATGCTTCAAAGTCATTTACTGGCCTATAATTGAATCTCCTACAGCGTATAGCTCTACGTAGTCAATATAATTATGATGTATACACTACGATTATAATGTATATATACCGGCTATAAGGTTTGTCTTCAGATTTAAAAAAAAATTCCGAGCGGACGAGCTATTGTGGACAAGACTTACTGCAGAAAAGCCGTCTTTCTTTGCATGACACAAATAGCTTTTTTTTTGTTGTAGTTTTCCTTTGTAAAATGCAAATCAGACAAGCAAGCGACATGTTTCATAACATGTGAGGCACTGATAGATCCCATCTGCAGTGCAAGTGTGCATTCGACCTTTGGACGTTTCTTTTCTCATTCTCACTGCCTCCCATACCGGCCCAGCAGGAGGCGGTGGGTGAACCCCCTTCTTCAACTTGCGTGACACACAACTCACAGCGAACACAGCCCTTGGTGGAATAAGTACATCCTTTGCCTGGAAAATGCTGTTTTTCTTTTAGTTATTCTTGCTTGAAGGCATGTGACCCTTCATCACAGCGCGTTTCTCTTCTGTTTCTCTCTCTTGGGTGCTGTCAAGTCCAGCGATGCAGATAAAAAAAATAAAGTTCCGATAGCAAGGAGCCAAATGTTTGACGAGGTACGGCAGTAAATAACAACACTTGCTCCTTGTTTGACAGATAGGTGCCACTCCACATAGAACACTGGTTTTTTTTGCTACTGTACACAATCACTCCCAGAATAGCGTGGAAAGCTAGAACGCGAGTCTGAGTTAATGTCCCACAACAGCCTGGTTATTTCGGGCTTTTACTGTATTTACATTCTTGCTAATCTTATTTCTTTTACTGTTTACATTCCTGTTAACACTATTAATTCAGCTACAGAACCCTTCTATTAAAGAATGGAGTGCTACCATATCTGCCTACATACTAATAGTTAGCATTCACCTAAACCCTAATAATTTTATGGCCTACAAAAAATGATTAGTTTAAAAAAAAAATATTCCATCCCATTTGACACCAATGTTACAATTTTCCGAAGTCGGTACAATAGCCAGATTCGTTAGGGATGGGGATCTTGGTTAGAATAGTTAGTTATAATTTTCAAATTTATTTACAAACAATTAACAATAACACTTTATATCTTGACAATAAATGGCTCTCACTTATTTGCAATTTATATTTGTCCATCACATGAACATTGTGACTCAAGTAAGGGTTGATATGAAGTCTGGGGATGGGTAGAATCCTATTTTTAACTGACTCCTAATTGTGAATCCATGGTATTGAAAAGTCCTATGTTTTCACCTAATATGGCAACATAAGTGCTTTGTTTTTCTGTTCACTTTTGCATTTAAAAAATGCTTTTAGTAAAGGTGCATAGTCACACATCACACAAGGCTTTATTTAGGAAATGTATTTACGAAGGTAACAAAAAAGGATCTATAGCTTTCAGTTAGTAACAATTTTGAATTGGCATTATGACAGGAGGTAGTTTGGTAAAATAAACAAATGTGGTTTAATAAAACTATTATAGTATTATTCATATAAATTAGAAAACAAAGTAAACTGAAGTATTAAAATATTTTAATGGAATTTGAACAGATTTAAAAGTGTGATCAAAATGAAAATTTACGTGAGAGGTCTACAGCACAATATAAAACTCCTTCTTGAATTAAAGGATTCTTGGCTCTTTATGAGTGCCGTTTTCTTGTTCCAATAAAAACTTACATATGTGTGTGTCTATATATATATATATATATATATATATATATATATATATATATATATATATATATATGTGCACGTATTGTATATACCAAGTTATTGGTATATTCTTATTAAAAAGTTTAAAAATGGTATGTTTTGTTTAATCTACTGCTGCGAAGAGAACCAACATATATTGTTCCTGCCAAAAAAAATTAATTTTTGATGATGTAAATTTTTATGGTACCAATGAATCTTCCATAAGAGCAATGTAAAAATTTCCACTGAATAATATTTTGGTTTTTCTTTCATATAAATTAATGTATATATTTATTTACACAAATGGTGGAAATTTTGTTTCAAAACTTTAATAATTATTTTCACAGTAAAACATATTCAAAGTGCTTCAAGTCAATTATTTATGAATATAAAGACAAATAATAAACATAACCAACGTTTTGTTAGACCAAGAAATTTGATAATGCCTACAACTGTGCAAAATCTCTTTCTAGTATACAACACCTTTCAAATATTGTTCATGAAGCTTAGAATTGACTATTCAGTGCACTTTTTTCTGTGGGGCATGTTTTCGCTCTAAATCTTGTGCTTTGACTATTTGATTATATTCACATGCATTTAAAAATAATTTATAGGATACATTCAAAATACCATCATAAAATTTGGCATATAGCAGTAAATAAATGTATACAAAAATATTTTTTCAAAACATTTAAATATAGTTATTTCAAGATTTTGCAATTTTTTTCCAAGGTTATATAATATTTTTATAAAAAACCATAAAAAAAAATTGAATGACACAAATTTCAACTGTCGAACAGCTCTTTAGCTGAGCCATTTTAAACTTTCAAAACACAGTGAAATTCACAAAATTTAAAATTTGGATAAATTGTAACTCAAAAAAGAAATGTTGGAAAAATTTTAAGTTGTGCAATTTGTTATCCTTTGATGAAAAATTATAGTTTTATTGCTTGAATTGACACGGAATCATCCTGGGACCAAAGGCCCACCAGCACACTCAGACATTTAATTCACACTCATTTTCAAAATGGGGCCATGGTGGCTGAGCAGTTAGTCTGCTCGCCTCTCACTAAAGTGAACCAGGTTCAATCCCCAGCCTGGTCACTCCTTGATTTTTGCATGTGGGAGTTATGCCAAATGATGTCACTTGTCTGCTCTTTTCTCTAATTTTAGAAGTGAAAAAATTTGTTGCAAATTATGTAAGCAGCTATAGACAATTTAATCTGCTGTTTTCTTTTTAACATTTTGGACCTTTCCTTGCCCATTCAACTGTAATTTAACTATGTTATTGAATTTATTGTTGAAATTTACTTCAAAAATTTTTTATCTTGTAGTTAGTGTTGCATAAAGTTTTTGTACTTTTATATTAAATGTATACTTGTATGTTTTTTATGTCATTGCAGCTTTGTGTGCTTTATTTTAGTAAGTGCAACCCAAAAGTATTTTTTTTTTATTTATGTTACAGAATTGATGAAAGCTTTGAGTAAAGAAAATATTCTCCAACATTAAACATTTTGGGGAATTTTCCTGATGTACATGTTTAATCATAAATGAAATATTTTTATTTATATTTTAATGAGGGGTTGGATGGTACAGGAAACAATTGATGGGTTTCTGGCAAACTTTGGACAAGTTACAAATGCATGTTTAGTGGTAAAGTGAAAACACATTCCTGCTTTGCAATTGCTGAACCAGATAACATTTAAAATGTCAAGTGTATGCATTAAAGTGATACTTACCTCATCTGTGTTTTATAGCATACATAAGCTTAATTACACAGTATTGGTGAATTATAGTAAAATATGGACATATTCTGTATATGGTGGAGAGCAAGAGGACTGTTTTAGTGTTTGCATAAAAAGTAATATAAATAACTGCAAATGTATTTCCATTTGTTTTGAGTGTAATTCATAGAAAGTAGTTGTACGGATTGGCTAGTGCAACAGGGGTGCATACAGTGGTGGTAAATTGAATTATAGGCCATTAATGGTAAAGTGAGCACTTTTGAAGCCCTTTCATTTGGAATAATAGGCAATAAATACATTTTATTTTAGCCTTAGACGTTAACTTCAGAGTATGGTGGAATGTACACATTGTGTTCATTACTTTCATGACAATGTTTATTTAAAAAGGTGGTTGAAGGATAGAAAATGTCTGAAAATAAAAAGTAACTAGGAAATCAAAAGTGCTCACTTTATCGTCAACAGTCTATAGTTAGCGTATCCAGCTTCAGAACAATACATGTCTGTCATTGTCCAGTACATGTTCCACATACCCTCAGATATGTCATGTTCAGTGATATGCAGCAGCATGTTTACTGATTTTAGTTTTAAGGGGGACAAACTCATAATAATACATACTTACAACACTGTGTGGTAATGGTTCCTTTCTTGCTTATTGAGTGACATTGCTCCAATCTTCAGGTAGTTCAACATGTTCATTGTGCAGTTTCTTTAATTCAATAAGGGAAAAGTCCTTGTCATTTGACTAGTAACTGTGGCCACACACAGGAAATTGGTACCTATGTGACTGTTTTAAATATATGAAAACAGGGGACCAGTGTAAAATGGAAGTGTATCATAGTCTGGTTCTAGTTTTTCCCCACAGCCACTATTATGTATTTGGATTAGATATTCCAATATTCCAAGGGTTGCTCATTGTTGTTCAACATGATTGATTTCACCTCGTCACTAACCTTTCTTCCATCACGTTTATGATATGTGAACATTGTACACTGTAGCCCCGTAAGTTATGAGCACTATGCACACTTTACTATAATTTATAAATATATATGACCACTTTTTTTCGGATAAATCAATGGCAAACTTTGCATATAATTAAAAGCTAAGTATATTATATCACCTGCCCGAGATTGTTTATGAAATATATTCTTCTAAATGCTTCTGCTTTGAGTAAATGAAGTTTTTTGTCGTGAGCTTCCTTGCCTCTTCAGTAGTGCATTGTGGCTTATCTATCTTGATTACATATGTATCACAAATAGAACGTGAATGAGGGAAACTAAACTCTATATTGAACTCATTTGTAAATATACTAAAGTACACAGGAGCTATAGTGTTCTGTGAATGGGGGGGGGGGGGGGGGTGGTCAAGACCGTGAGCCAGACATATGGTACTGAAATTCTTAAAAATATCTGTCAGCAAACAAGTGTCCACACGTAAATAGTGAATGGCATACTGCAACAAGATTAAAGATGGTCAGGCTTTTAGCAGATATTTCTAATCTGTACTGACTTTCAAAGAATGAGGAGCTGAATGTGCTCAGAATGACTGGATGTGTAACATTACCGTGTAATGAATGTGTCTGAGATGCCAATCCCTGATGTGAACAAACTCTGTTGAATGTTATACATCTTACCTTTACTTATCCCATGCAAACTGATGAAAGGTCGGCAACAAACTGGACAGACTTTGCTGATTATATGGACCTTAAATGAATATGCAGTTGAATGATCTTTCCTCGTTGCATTATCTGGTTTCTATGGATGTAGTTGTGTAATTGCTAATAGAAAAAAAGAGCAGCAATTTGCCATTAAATCGTGAAAGCGGGATACTGTATTTTCACTTTGTTTACATTATCAAAGCAATGAAACCTGTTAAATCTGCAATACATAAACAGAAAGAAACATTTTTTAGCTTGCCTGTGTTATTTTTATTGCATTGCTCTATCTCACAAATGAGTGCACTTTCTTGAAAGTTCTGAAAGTAGTCGTGTGTACATTTATTTCCCTGGTAAAACATTTTTTCTTGACATTTTTGGCAATTAGCAGTCAGCTGAGTGTGTTTATATAACACAACCTGTAGTGAGGAGAGAGAGACCGCTGTATCCTTGGAAACAGCTGTGAACAGAACTGCCTTCAGAATTGTTGAAAAAGTGTATTTGTTCACGAGACATACTATACTACATTTCACTTGTAATATTCAATGCAAGTAAATAGGTAGGCATACTGTGATGTTTTATAAATTATTGCAATGACCAATTATAGTATAATACTAATGCAGATTTACTTTTTCTCTTTACTCTTGGAACAACCAGTTTTCAGTGTTTTCAGAATAATAGTGTGAATAGTAGCACAACAACATATACACAGGAGCTGGCCACAGTGGTGTAGTGGTTACACTACTCACCTCCCACCTAGGCAAACTGGGCTCAATTCCAGACGGGGTCAATCCCAGATTTATACATGTGGAAATCGTGCCGGATGATGCCACTGATTGACGGGTTTTCTCTGAGATCTCCTATTTCCCCTGCCCTTTCATTCCATCACTGCTCTATACTCACCTCGCTTCAACCTCATCTGCTCTCAAGACCTCGCTGTTAACAGATACCCAAATCTCTTCACTCTCTCACACTCAGGATATATTATATACACTCTTTGATTATTGTCCATTTCATGTAAGTAGGGTAAATTTTGACAGTTCTAGAAAAGTAGCGGGGCCACAATGTATCCTTCCACAAGTCCAATGCACATTTGCATTTTCGTCTTTCCTTGTTTTTCCTGTCATGACAAGCACTGAAAGACTGATGTTTGCTAACTTCCATTCAGTAATTACTGTAAGATATTATAGCTAGGTTGGCATTCCAACTTGTTATATTTTAAAATTACGGAGTTAAATTTGTTGTTTTGTTTATTTTATTTTGAGGGGAAGAGGAAACAGTGAGCGAGGGGTGAGGGCTTTAATTTAACGTCTTTCGTGAGACAGCAGTATTTTGATGCTTTTACGATTGTGTGGCATTGTGAGTTGCATATTTTTTTGATGGAGCAGTGGAAAATTTTACTCATATGGAAATAACATTTAAATTGTTTAACTTTGAAAATTTGAAAATTGTTGCTGTTCGTATTCTTACAGATGCAGCAATATATAACACACTTTGCCCAAAGTTAAACTTACACTCAAATTTGCGATATAGACAAATAATCAAATAATATTCACTCACTACAAAAGTGTGGAAAGTACAGCTTTTTCAAGCTACGTGCATTTCAATTATTATATTAATGGTTTACAAATACATTTACAAAACACGAAAACGTACTGTTTGTAATATTTGCACCCTCTTGAACACAAGTTTTTCTATGGCAATCCTTTCAAGTTCACTTCACTAAAATCACATTTGTTCGTCACTAGCATCAACTAATTTATTTGCAGAATTATTCAGTAAAAGTAACACTGTACACTTTTCCTTAAACCAACAAACTTTAACTTAAAAATGTAAATTATATTTATCACTTCATAACGGACGGCGGTAAGGAAAATGGCGGAACGAGCAGTTTTAACGAAGCAGTGACATGTGCCGATTAATATTACTGTTCACTCAAGAAAATGCACAACGGTACATACAAGCAACTATGCTTGAAAAAAAAAAAATTAAGTACCAATTAAATATTCTGACGACCGACACCTGCAAGATATTTGTATAATAAACAAGATGAGAAAAAGGCACACGCACAACGGCCTTCACCGGGCTGGAAACTGGAAACATAATCATGGCTAGCCATTGGCTGGAAACGTTTACTGTTTGTACATGTTGACATACTCTGTCATAAATGCCAAAAAAGATATATTTAAAGTCCATTCACTAATAGCCAAGAAAATTTAATATTGCTTTAAAAACATAATTTAAACAATAAATGTTGTAAGTATAATTAAAATTTTTAATTACAACTTTTAGTTCTGAGTACTATTTTCTTCCAAAGCCATCATCAGAATCGCCAACTTAACAACATGGATCCCGCAGCAGTTCATCAGTTAATACAATACTTTACGAACGAGAGCATTTACGGTTTACATAGTGTGTAGGTTGGTCACATTGTCCGCTAGATTTTACCCCACATATATGAAACGGACAATAACATATGCAATAAGTGTGAAATATAAATGGGTGTAATATTCTCTTTCTCGAATTGTTTAATTTTCATAAGTAGTGATTTTACGCCAGTCACGTTATGTCTGCCTGCAAATAATATTAATATATTTTAAACGTCAGTGCTACCTGAACTTGTCATAGTTGTAACATATCCTGTTGTAATCTTCAATATAGAATAATGTTAGTCAAACACAATTTACCGTAATTTGGGCCTGTTGTTGTATTTTAATTCGCATGTTTGCCAACATGGTTATGGGACATTCTAAAATCTAGGAAAATAGTATGTTTTCTAGTTGATGTATGATCGGTGACTGTCTATTGTAATGAATCTGAAAATAAGATGAAAATTGGGTTTCTTAAATTAGTTTTGATACGTCAAATATTCCAAAGTACCATGTCCATCCTTAGGAACATTGCATTATTTTATTTTACTAACATAAGACTATGATATATGCACAGTATTTATGTCAAATATTCTTGTAACACACACTTGATACCGACATACTATATGTATTATAACTTAAATTTTTGCAAAATATGAACAAACAGTTTTTCAAATTACATTTTTAACTAAAATCCCAAACATTTCAAACTTTTAGCAGCATTACCATGAAATATAACATCTGTATGCTATCAAGAACTTAATATTAATAGACTTAAAAAAAAAAACATTAAATCTAGAAAAAAAAAGTTTCAAAACAAAAATTTGGGGAGGAAATCTATGCATATATGCACTTCAGTGTTCTAGATAATATAAAATAATAACCATATAAAATTTTGTAACCTCAATGAGTGTGTCTCACCTCCATGTTAGACTAAGTACATTAAGGTGACGTATTGGAGGTTTTCATTTTACAGGACCTAATCTAAAATTGGTAAAGCCCCACAGCGATGTCTTTTATTTAATGTCATATTACCAAATATCTCTTTAATTGTTAACTTTTATTATAGAGACCAGAACAATAATTTCATAGAGCCATAAAGTTGAAGACAAAGATAATTTTCAGTAAACCCATATGGTCCTGTCTTGAGATGATGAAATTATGGTAATCCAATTGCATAAAATCATTTGAAATGTTTACACTATATTTTACTTAGAGTGATAATTTCATATTACATGTAAAGAAAGTATCTAGCAATTTACCACAGGTATAGTCAGTGTCATTAATTGTGAATAGATGTACAGGAAATTAAATTATCATTAGTTTTAGTAGAATAAAGAAAGTTCCCTCTGACATAGGATACTAAGGTGTGGAATGTGGAACCTTTCAACCAGGTGTACGCTTGTCTCATTCCATTGGAGAGATTTTACCTTATGTGGAATGCAGGGAAAAGTGCTGACCTCGAAAAAGATGACATGGTATGCTATAAGCTCTGTTATTTGCATAGTTGATTATCACTTTGCAACCTATTGAGGAAGAGCCACAAAATTTGCATATCTTATAATACTCTGGACATATGCCACATTAGCATAGTTGGCTGCCATTTGGCAACCATTGGTGATAAAACCACCAAATTCAGGTGGTAGGTAATACTCTTCAAATTGAACAGTTCAAAACAGTTGATTATTTCATAATCTCATTTTAAAGCGTAGTTGTATACAATTTTGAAACTGTCTGAGATAGAACCATGAAATTCAGATTGTAGCTGTTTCCCCCAACCGCGAACCATACTATAAGGCCCCTATCCCTGTTATAAGCCTCTGGGGCCTATATTTCACAATCATTTGAGGCAGAGCCACAAATCAGGCCCAAAGCCCCATGTAAAAGGCTAGTTAGCTGCCATTTTGCAACCATTAGAAATAAAACTACTAAGTTCAGATTGTAGATATACTTGCTACCAGTGGCGTACCACATTGTTTCGAAATGGGAATGCCTGATAGTGCAGGTACTTATTTTAATTAGTCGAACATGGATTCAAGGGTTTCTCCATGTGGAAAATGTGAGAATCTTGCTGTTTACGTACATCCATCTCACTCAGTAGATATTCGAACTTCATGTCATTGGACATGAACATGTAACTATAGAAATATGTAAAATTGATTATTGCCACACTGATTATATGCAAAAATAAGTGTTTGAATTTTCAAGGATACAAATAAATTTATGATTTAACATATTTCTAATAACGAGTAAGTAAATACTACAAATACAGGGTGGCGACTGACCTGGAAAACAGGGGAAAGTCTGGAAATTTATTTCAGCAGGGGAAAGTCGGGAAATGTCGGTGAATTTTGTGAATTATCAGGGAAAAATTTTTTTCATGAAAGCAAATCATTAATATTTTAGGATATTTATTTGTTACACTTCAACAGCAATTGTATTGTTTATCCAAAGTTTTGTCTACTTTGAAAAATAAACCTAATACCAAACAACACTATCGTGCGACTACAAGGAAGGAGCGTTATTTTTGCGGTAGAATTGGTATTAAACTGTTCACAATTGTAACATTCACAACAAAAGGTTTGCTTCACCCTGTGGTTGTTCAACTCATCAAAACGTTCATTTACCAAATTTTGTTAAGTCCATTTATCTAAGGTTGCCAAACGTAAACACCTGTAAACTCTCTCTCGTGCATTTCTAAAAAGTTAGCGCCAAACCATCTCGTTGCTACCAAATCATTCAAAAGTTGAAAATACATCAGTACTATGTTTGTTTTGGTTTAGAATTTTTATAATTTATATTTTGCAGTTTGTAAGGTTGCAGACGGAACACAGACACATTGAACTGTTAAACCGCTTGACTACAGATGAATACGAAATCTTAGTTTTAACACTAAAATCTGGGAATTCTTAAAATAAATGGCATGGTTGTGTTAAGCACACCTTTTCAATGGTTTGGGATGAAAAATTGTTGTTAAACAATAAGTATGTAATTAATAAAATATACCTTTAATGAATATTTTGATGTCACTCATTAAATAAGTGTGATACACATTTGTTTATTGCAAATAACCTCTACAGTGTGCATATTAGCCTTTAAAGTCTGCAATTTGGTAATTTGTAATTGATAATTCATAAGTTTTGAAGTAGAGAAAAGTTCAAAATGCAAATTATAAAAATACTTATAGACGAAGTTGCGTCACGTGACCAATTTGATAAAGTTCCGGTTGGAAAACTGCCTGTTTTGAAAATGCCGGGAGTGTGATAAGTATTTTTTGTGTTAATCGAACGGTGTGTGTTAAATTGGTAATGAGATAAATCTTCATGCTTTGTTATGTGGAAAGTGTGTAAACATTCTAAGTGATGTGCTATTTTAGTACAAACTCAATATGTGTGGTTACCTTTTATTTTACTCTTGCTATAAAGATGCTTATGGTAGTGAAACTTAACCTCGTCCGGTCACTAAATGACTGAATGTATCTTCTAATTAATTTAATGATTTTCTTAACAATATTTTTGTTATTTTGACAGCAAACATTATTATTCTGATGCGGTATTTTATACGTAATTGAAATTACAAATTTTCTACAAATGGAAAACATAACCTTAAAAATGTTATATTGCATTTTATTAATTCATGTTGTATAAGCATCAACTGTCACGTTCTCTTCTGGACAAGGCCTTAACTAAACTCTTTTATATAGCTTGGAGAGCATGACTTCAAAATATAATACTATGGACTTCAAATGTCACAATAAAGTAAGACATTCTGTTCTTGCTCAAACAGATTACTTCGGAAATAGCAAATTTGGGGAAAGTTACAAATTTGGTCAGTTGCCTACATTTGAACACCGAATTTAAATGCTGTGTAGAATTAGCATGTCTACAGATTTTTCCTTGTTTACTAATGACCAGTCAATACAGTTAGAAAATAAGCATTCTGTTGAAATTGTGGTGCAATGAAAAAGTCAAATCTACATAGATTTTTTTTTTTATTATAGGGAACTCAAAATATTTATTTCTTAATATTAGTTAACAAGAAACAATACACACCCATTGAATTTGGTCTGGGGAAAAAAAAACATTTTGGTCTAGAAAACGGGGAAAAGTCCGGGAATATTTTTTTCCCACAATGTGGTAGCTTCCGTGAAATAGCATGAAAGCAGCATGCAAGGCATTGGGGTTATTTTCAAAATGGGGTGTAACATATCCCAAGAAAAACTGGTGAAAACAATCTATTTCTCGGAATATGGCCTCTAGTTTCTGCTAATTGTAATGAACCACCACCTCCTCCTTCCTTGGCAAAGCAATGCCCTGAGAAGAAAGGGGAAGTGGGAGCACTATAGTCTGTATTGAAACTACTAAATTTTGGATGGAGGGTGCTGCAGACAGAGGAATGAGACCATTCAAGTTCTAAAATTCTAGCGATATAAGGTGCCATTCTGTATACAGTAATTCCAATAGGGGGTGTGTGTATTCGAACCTCGCATGCTTTTTTTTTTCTGGTCTCAAAGTCATGAAGCGTATATTGAGAGAGTCTCGTAACATGTTGCCAAATGCATCGTGAACCACATGAGATGGAAATCAACAACTTGAGTTAACTTTTACAGGCATGGTTCTAATATTCTATCATAATGCACATATACATTTCTGCGCAGAAGTGTACGTTGCCTAGTCTTCAGAAAAGTTGAGAAGACTTGGCCAGATTACCGACAGAATATAGAATTTCAGTTAAAGATCAAAAAAGTTTTAATATGCTTAATTGTGGAGCTATGTACCCCAACCTCTTGCTCAAGAGGGTCCCAATTTACTAGTAACAGCAACTATCGCTCTAACAAGATTCTTTGCCTTCAGTCTTAAAGAATTTGAATCACATCCTAAAATGAAATTTCAAAGAAATTTGGGAAATAATGTAATCTCAGATTCATTGTCATTTTTTAATATAAGTATCTTTATAGTAAAATCATGAGACCTTGGTTTTGTTGCCAGGGATGTTAGTCTACAAGCATATTTGACTGTGATCCACCTCATAAATGTAATGTGACCGTGGCAGTAAATCAGAAAAAAAAATTTTATTTAAGGAAAATAAAATAAAGCCACCTGACCTTGGGTTGTAAAACTAAGGTGCCATGTTTTTTTATAATATTTAATTTTAAAAATATCTTTTCTTTGATTTAGATTAAGGTCATAATATATTTAAGAGGGAGTGTTGGTCAGATATGCATGTTGATCAGCTTAGTCATAGGCGAAACCATGCTCTCATTGTTTTTATCAGCATTTTTGTTAAATTTAAAAATGACTGTTAACAATTAGGAGATTGCAAATTTTCCAAAGTTCTTATAAATTTTCGGTTAGAGGTATTTTGCTATTTTCAGTGCACTTCGCAATATTTTTATTTTAAAATGTATGATTAATTTCTGTTTTTAATATTTGACTAGATAACTGTCAGTTACCTAGCCCAGTCTTGCTAACATTTGAAGAGATTAGACTAAACAGATTTTCGCAAAAGCATCACCCATGTAGCATGTAATCACATCTGTGGAAGCCTCCAGTTGATGATTTGCGACATCTCATAATGTAATTCTCTGTTTTATGACATATTAGACTTGTAAATCTTTTTTGCAACTTAAGATCATTGTGCCTGTGAATATGGAATTTTTATATTAGAATTTTTTTTTTCTTTTTTTAATTTTTAATTTTTTTTTTGTGTGGGATTTAACCCTACCCTCCTGAAAATTTCTGTATACAGAATGGCAACTTAAGTGATCCACTGCAGCATAAATAAGCAGATGTGGGATAAGAATATGTGATGAATCTTTGTGACTAGCTGATACAGTTACGCCATAGACATCTCAGATAACTTGACCGACTCTTTGCAGCATGCCTAATAGTAGCTGAACTACTGGATTTTCATTTTTCCTCGCTTGCCTACATCCTGTGTGATGTGAAATTATTCATGATTCTATATGTAATATGATTTGTGATGCCCAATGTGTTACAAGAAGTTACTTGAAAAGTTCTTCATATGATGGTAATTTACAATTTACTTCACAATGCATATTGCATTGTGTAAGATGAACTTTGGAATGAATTGCACAGCATGTTTTGTGGTGAGCAATACGTATCATGATGTGTTTCACATAAATTTTCCCAAAATGTTTTGTGGCGTGAGATTTTTTCTGATATTTAACAATTATTATAGTTTTGTTTTAATTTTATGAATTTTTCAAGTACAAAGTTACCATGGTCAAGGTCATTAACTTGTTAAGAACATCTCGCATGATTGCGCTGATACACAGCATTGCCGATGTTCAGCTGGAATGGAAAAGCAGAAACACCTGGCAGAAATGCTTAATACTTCCACGCTAATATTCTGCACCAGATGGAATATTTTTTGTACTACTTTTTTACTTATTTTATAGTTTCCTGGAAAATTTAAATGCAGTATTTTCAATATTTGACTTGATTGCCTTTGATCAAGATACAGTGGCTTTTATTTCCACCAGGGACGCTTATATTACAGTAACATTAAGCTGTCTCTTGATGAGACAACCATGAGGTGATTCTTACTAATTATAGTTACTTTCACTATTTATAGTTATTTTCACTTATTATAGTTTTTTGTGTAATATTTTTCATGTCTTAGAATGATACCTGAAATTTTATTCAAAAGTTTATTGCCAAAAGAGTTTGAATTCTGATTTATTACATTGGACTTAACATATTATACTTTGCCCTCAAGATGTTATCAACCTCAGCTTGTGTCGCCCACGACCTCGACATGTCCCACAGACCTTGTAGTGACATGCCATGGAAGTAACATTTCACTATAGAAAGCTCTCTTATATTTATCATTTTTCGTATTTTAAAAGTTTTCATGCTATATTTATTTGCATTGAACATTCTTTCTGTCAAAACAATAATTTATTTATATGAAGTAATTAATAAGTGTACAAAAAAACACAGCTGACTTAAATTAAATTGTTTCTAGATTTCGGAATGGTCTTTATATTTTCTTTGCGTGCAACTTTCAGCTTTTTCACACTCTCCTTTCTCTTATTTGTTCCTTTATACTTAGGCCAGTTACAGTTTTTCTCAATATCCATTTGGCTGATAAATATTGTAATGCACATGTGGCACATTAAAAGAATTTTAAATGATGCCAAAGGTAAACACACACAAATAAGTGCATATCATTGGTAGTCATTACAACTGCATGGTTCTAGTGATGTTTTCCTGATCTATACAAAACTATAGTGCCACATCTGGAATAAGCAAGGATTTTTTTCTCTTTTTGTAGAATCGCCTATATTTCATTGCCATATACTGATGGACCTGTTCAGTATTTGAGGGGAGGTAATTAACAGGCTAATTGTTAACCATACAGTAAATAGCTCGGTACAGTCTCAATTTTCAACATTTTGGACTTGTGTTATTTTTGCCAGAAACCCTTCAATTTACTTGACAAGATTATAAGTAAATTTTGTTTTATGTGTTTTATCTTCCTTTTCCTCTTTACTTAAGTATAGGTAGTAATTTTGAATAATTTTAGATCTATGATTTTTTATACTATAATATCTTATTTGGTGATGCAGACGTCCGCCGCCCCATAACCCTTATTATGTTCCTGCTACACTCTGCACGCCTCAATGGATTGCTCCTAGTCCCATTGGATAGAACATGGTACACTACAGGCTTTGGTGTTGGGGCCATTTTGTAGATGTTGGTGATTTGGCTCATGCAAATACATTTTTTTTTTAATCAAGGTACGAAATTGATAATGATTAATTCACATTTTTTAAGTTCATTTTACCTCAAAACACTTTACAATGAGGACTTACTGAAACATCCTTTGATTTGTGGGTGTGAAATGCATTGCTTTAATAATTTCTTATGGAAAAATTTTCAAATAACATGTAAGTTTTGGTTTAACAAATTGCTTGGCTTTTCTTTTAGTTTTTTCAATTTAAGTTTTATAAATGCACAAAAAATATTTGCTTGTTAACTGTATAATTTTTGCATGGTGCTTTGGGTATGCATCTTTTTTAATGCATGTTATTGTGTGTGTAGGGCTATGTTTATATATATATGTGTATGTGTATATATATATATATATACGTGTAATATTTCCCCTGTAAATTGGTTTTGTGCACTTTTTCTATAGTATTCCAAAAATTAATTAATGTATGTACTCTTTTATAAAATTTTGAGTAGTAGTTACTATTGTAGCATATAAGAAAATATTAATAGCTGCTTACTTTAAAATCCGAAACTTTTTTTTTCATTTCAATTTAATTATCACAAAAAATGTCAGAGGTTTATATATATTCTAGAGCAGGAAATATATTAATTTAAAGTTACAAAACATGACAAAGTGTTGGCGCTAGTATTATTATTTATATCTCAACATATATATTGTTTATATTTAATAATTCTCCACAATTCATGGCAGAAATATACTGTTTGTATTTTTTAATTACACATTAATCTTAAATTTGTATATATACTATAATTATGGAATAGATTTGCTGTAAATTTTAGTGTACACAGATATTTTGTTAGAATAGAACTATTGAGGTCTCTTGGATGACAGTTCTGTGTCCTCTCAGTATGGTGTACTAATACTTCATATCCAAGTGGGTGTACTATATAACAATACATACTAGTTTATGTTGTATCCAGGTTATTTCTGTAATTGCATTAACACCTAAAATGAGAAGTTATTTCAACAAGTTCTTTTCAAACATTTTTGTTTTACCAGCAGTTACAGATTGTGTGTATGTATGTATTCATAACTTGACTTTTTTTTCTGAGACTGATTTATTTGCATTCTTAATAGCAATACTAGTACAAGAGAAGTCAGCATAAATGTACTCTAATTCTGATACACAAAAGCAGAGAAAATACAGTATTGTGATAGCCTAAAAGAGAATTTCTATTATTAGTAAGTTGAAATGAATACAAATGAATAAAGAAAGTTAAAAAAGTTATAGAATAAGATTCATTGCATGTACATATTAAATTTAATATAAATACTACCCCAATAAGAAAAGAAAAACCATCTAGCAAAATTATAACATTATAAGGTGAATGTCAGAAGAATGGAATCATCTGTTTGTGATGCACATTTGTTAGAAATGCAAACTGTCTTAACATTTTTATCACAAAGTTCTCTAGCACTTCCCCTTTGCCAGCACAAGGGTATCTTGAAAAGAATAATCTATAACAATCAGTGCTATTCTGCTGTTACTGGCACAGCACCATTGTGACAGAAAGCGAGGTTTCAGGAGTGGAGAACAGGCTGATCATTGTTAACAGGATTAGATTTTGGACCTACTAAACATAAAATTTAAGGGGTCCCGGTTAGTTGTAGAGCATGGAATGGTGTTTGAAAGTGGGCTGTTCACCCATGTAACTGCCTCCTGAAGTTCCCAATGACTGTAGACTGCTATTGTTGTAAGTGCCGTCCAGCTATGCCTATCTAGTAAGGATGCCAGTAATGCGAGGCTGTTCAGGGCATCTCACGCCCAGAAAATATGGTAATTTCGAAGGTACATGCCGGTAAAAGTTATGTCAAAATGTTTGGGAGAAAAGGCAGAAGACACTGCAAAGTTTGTGCAATATGAAGAGACCTGACGCATGTAGAAAACACAACATTGAGTTAATAGGCATTTACTTCATACTATAAACCCTTTTAGAAGGTACGTAAGTCATTACAGCAGTTCTGGCATGTTGCCAGTTGAAACAGTAGGAAAATGAGCATGGAGCTCGAGCGAACAAAATCTTGCATGAAGAGTTAGACCCTTGGGTGAACATGAGCCAGCAGGGGTGAGGGGATATTACTCATGGGTAGCAAACTAAATTAATTTTAAGTTCTGATAAAAAACATTGACTATTATAAACTAAGTGGTCAAGATTAAAAAAGTATGAAGTGCCCAGGAGCAGTAAGACACATGTCCTCCTTCTGTAACATACGTTCGACTCTTGATGTATCGTTATTGCATGTATCAATAAATCGCATCCACCAACAATTTTTTGTGGTCCCAGCGAAATCCGTATGTAAGTAATGTTAACATTAAACCACTTGTATCATTTATCATGTGGAGCATCAAAGTATATGTAGGGTCTCTTCACCTAATTATTCTTGCAACTATAGTTTTTAAACTAGTTATGTAAACATCTAGTAACTGGATGTGAAATACGTCGTGCACACCACTGTTTATAACTGTTCTGTGTCATGCTGGCAAGTGTCTTGTCAAGTCATTTTTTCCCCTAACTACCTTATATTTAAGTGTTAAGTGGAAGCCTGGTGTGTAGGGCAGGAGCTTATTGCATCTCAGGGCTAACACCTTACACCTACAAGGAAAGGAAATCATGCAAGGAGACATACACCATGGCAGAGAGGGATTGGGCAATCATGGCCAGCAATTGAGGCCATGACTTCCTCCCTAAGTGTACGTATAACTAAGCTATCACTAAAAGAGACTGGGAAAAACCACCATAGACATCGTAAAAACCCAGTCGACAGAACAGAATTCAAAATTATTCATGCATTAAACAGAAATTCTACAGGAGACAGAGTATTGGAAAACATGCTCTTGTGAAAAGAGATGAAAAAGCTAGTAGAGAGGGACGGGTACTGTAGCTGGGCGACGTCCTGGCATTTCTGAGCGTGGGGAAACGGGCTAAATCAAGCAAGGGGGGACGACATGCACGCACAGGTGTGGCTGTGCTATCATCTATTCCACAAACTTCAGTTACTGCAGACTCAGTTAAACGTGAGGCAATGGAGGACTAAGGACGTTTGCAGAGGGGTATGGAAAAGTTGTCAACAGTTGAGAACGCGAAATTATAAAGTTGGTCATTACACGTGACGAGGAGGTGAAAAATGGTTGTCTACGGGAGTCACTTCAAAGAGCAGTGGCAAGAGCAGTCAGATATACGGTGGTCAGTGAGAGAACCATACACAGAGTGTATAAAAGACCAAACAAAGTAATACAAATTAAACAATGGTGCTGCTACAACATATCGTACTATACAACTTAATATCCATTTATTTACAACATCCACCCAATTAACCTACTTGTAAGCATTATTTTCGTGTGTAAATGTAGGTCATGTGAACGTATGATCTACGTACGCCTAGATGTTCAAATTAAAAAACCGACATAAATCACATTAAATCATTACATATTAATATACAAAGACTGTAAGGATTTTATTGGTTAATGTATTATTTCTAAACCTCCGAATCATGTGCAAATGTAATGTCACCCGTAAAGATGTGTGTCCACATAATTCTGGTTGTGGGAGCATGTTATAATCACTGTAAAACATATCTGTAGCATTTACGATAAAATATTTTGTACTTAACAGTCTGTAATAACATTTTTTTTTATTATGCCAGTATAAGTTATTCCAAACAACGTTCATTAAAAGTAAATTTTTTCACGATTATTAAACATAGAATGTGCAAATATGTAATTGTATTTCAAAAACATTAAATACAACAACATTAGTAGTTTGTAATTATATGCCTGCCAAATTACATAAAATATTTATCTTGTAAACTTCCTGCTCCGTAATGGAAGCATTTAACAGGTACAGTGTACGGATATAATACCACACAGCAGACGGCAAATGTAGGAATGTCGAGCGTCATTGCTATACAAGGTCGGGATGTCCTTACGCATTTGACTGTTTCGTGAGCGATTGTAGGATCTGTACCATGGATGTATGGGACAATAGTTTACCATTCGCACATTCCCACAATTCGTATACAACTATATTGTAATATTATGAATATTGTATTGTATTGGGCTTATTAATGTCCCATGGTTTTATGCTGGAAAGCTTATCAGGGGATGGCTTACGGCCTAACTTATAACCTAACTTAAATTAACACCTGTGCCATACCCGGGATGTTGCGAATAATATTGTAGAGTGTAGACAAACAAAAAAATATTCTAAACAAACTCTATTGTTATAGTAATAAGTATGTTTGTTGGCGTTGAAGTTAAGGTCACATGTTCGTGCTCAAGACGTTGCAGGTTAAAAGTCGTGTTGGTTTATTTTATTTACATTTAACATAAAATATAATATTAGTATGGCAGTTGTGGTATAAATACATTTACTGTCGAACAGAACATGAGAAGTTAAAGACATTATCCAGCACACACTATCACAAGAGCAATGCTATCTGTTTCCAGAAACATAGGTTTTTGTGTCTACTTGTGCATTTGCTGTTACTCGAGGCACAACACTGAATGTGTTTGTGTGTGCGCATATACTGCCGGGCCACTGTCTTTCCACTCCGCTACATACCGGTCCGTGCTGAGCCGCAGTCTAGGAAGTAGGAGGGGACTCACGTGCATATACGTCTCCCAGCTACAGTACTTTAATTTCTTCTTTGTCTTAATTATGGAGGGAGTGCTGGTTTAACCAGGTTGGTGTTTGCACATCACCCTGGTGAGGGAAGTGGTGCTATTGGGCTTCTTCCCTCAGATTCCCCAGGGGAACCTGTAAATAAAAAAAGATAAGTGAGCTGCCAGTAGTGTCAGCAGAGCCAACACTTGTTGGTTTTTACATGACAGGGAAGAGATGGTACGAGCCTGAAAAAAGAGAAGTCTAAATTATTAAATTAAGTAACCTAAATTCCTTAATGTTAGCATATGTCCTTGGGGACATATGTGTCTAAACATAATGCTGTGCTACCTCGCAGCGAGCATCTCTCTGTAGCCATGGCCTGTAACAGTGTTTATTTCCACCCATAATTGTACGAGTGCACGATGCTTCGCAGTGGGGAGGGAGTCTTCTTATTCTTGATGAAGGGCTCTCACCAGCTGCTGCAGAGAGCAAACTATCACTACAGCCTCCTCAGATGTTGCGGGTAATCTGACTAGAGGCCGCCTTGGAATCGGCAGTGGCAAACGGACCATACATACATGCAGCTGGCTGGGAATGAGAGGTGTATTATTGTCTAATTAAAATAGATAAAATAGGAAATATTAATGAATTTAATCTAACTGATTAGTCCCTTCAGGACTGTTTAGATTAGTCTACTGCAATAAACTGTGAAGGTTGTGCAGGTGATATAATGATTGAAACGGCAGTGTGTTACACACAGGGCTAAAGGGACCTATGTGCTAGGAGTGACTTTGGTCGACTGTATATAATAAGACATGCAGAAAACACTAAAAGCACATAAAGAGAATAAAGAATATTTCCAAATAAATTTACATGATATAATTAACAGAAGAAAAATATGCTGGTACAGTCGACTCTCGATCTATCGTTATTAAATACAACTTCTAACCTTATAAAATTTTATGTTGCGTATAGTAAGAGCTGTACATTATCTGTGAATACAATTTAGCTAATAAACACAATAAAAATCAGGATTTTAGAAAAAAAAATATTATTGTAAATAATATAAAAAAAAACATTCCACCTAAACTAGTTTGAATAAAGAAAATAACGTTTCAAATTACAGTATATAATTGATTGTAATCTGACACCAAATGCAAGCTGACCTAAAACTTTCAAATCCTCTGAAGATAAAAATAAAATAACATCAAATGCAAGTCAAATTTGAATGTCCGGTGTGGGTTCTATCGGCTGAGAGCGCACAAAGAAGTTATCGATCGGGCAGCGAGTACACGACGGCTGATGGACGAGGGAGACGTGGCAGCGGGAGGATTACCACTCTACGTCATGCTACATGTTGCCGAAAACTTGCACTCGTGGCAAATGTCTGTCTTTTAAAGTAATTAATTATGTTTTACTGCAGTGAAAACATGTCATTTTGAGACAAAAATAAATAAGGCGATTACAATTGATTGCTTCACTGTCTAAAAATTAATTATTCAAAACCACATCCTCTGATTTTCCCTGTTGTAAGTTAGACTGCACTCGGCTCAGTGCTTACCTACCCGCTATTAGATGGCAAAAGGTTTCGAATAGTTCCTTAATATTTATCAGTTTATTCAAAAGATGCGCATCTATTGAAATAAATTAATATAAATCCTCCGATTTACCTGCAGAAGTTATTGAAAATGAATTTTATGCTTATAATAAAAGTCGCTCAATGTTCAAACAATTTTTTGGTGACAAGGGGCGTTCAAGTATATGCTTCTGGACATATAATTTTATTCGCTAAGATGCTGCCCCTACAAGATTCTAACGGGGTGACAACCACCGAACAAACATTTGGACAGATGCCCAATTACTTTTTGGTAGATAGTGTAATTAATATAAGAATAAAATGAGAATAAAAATAAGACTGTATTTAGTATGATTACTGAAGTATTAAAAATTATTCATCAAACACACATCCTAAATTTCACTTTATTTGTTGCCCAGTCATTTTAGATGCTTCTTTTAATTTATTAAAGCCAAAAACTGCTTGTACACTAAATACATGTTTGTTCAATCGCTGTATTATTTAATAGAAGCATATATTGTTTTACCACAGAAGAAAAGTTAATTTCCAACATTTGGCCAGGTGAGAATGATAATTGAATGAAAGTTGGAGATGGCAAATAATTGTTTGTTTTTAAGGGAAGTAGGAATACCATTATTGTATCTATTTCCAACAAATGAATAACAATAGCCAGCCACAGAAAACTTAATTATTTATGCAATGTTCAGAATTATTTAAAAATTGACACCATAAATGAAAATGTATCGCATAAGGAGAATGTTTATTGATAGTGTTAATGCTCTGGAATATAATAATACACTAGGTTATCCTTGTGTAATTGATAACAAACAATAGTACTGATATGAATAAAACTGCAAACTTAACAATGATTAGTCAGAATCAGTTTAATCAGTTAATACTAATGAATGATCAGCAAACAGGGAAATAAATAACAAAACATGCAGTGTACAAAGAATTTGCACATCACCAAACCAAAATTGAAAATTGGTTAGCATAACATTAATTTGAGGTAACATGAAACAGTAACTATACAAATAAAGGATGAATTTAAATGCCTTTAATGATAATGCATCAACAAATTCACTCCATAGATGTTCAAGGTAAGGCACTGAAGGTATAGTAGAAATTTTTATCCCAGAAATCAAAAGAGATTTTTGAAATGCTAAATAACTTTGAAACACACAGAGCTGTAGCAAAATTCCATGGAAATCTTGCTTATTGCAACAAAGGATTTCAGTAAATTTAAAACGGTTATCACATGTCAAAGCTAGGTTAGAACAAACAGCTAAAAGCACAAATGAAAAATATCAAAATCTGTATTTAAAAAAAAAAAAAAAAACTAAAGACACTCGTAATGTTATGTAGGAAATAAAACCAATATAGAAGTGCTCTAGCATTGAAGTTCTGAAAATCACAAGTAAATGTATAAATACTAAAATATTGCAACCATTCAACTGCAGTAATTCCACTGTAACAAACTTGTGCAGTATGACCCCACAACAGAGAAACGGTGTATCAACACTACACCATCCTGCATGTTATTGGGTGAAGAAATTACCCACTCTAGCAGTAAAAAGTACAGGGAATCCCATACCATTTGAAAAATTATGTCAACAATATTATACATTTTCCGAGCTCTTTGATGGGGTGCTAAAATGTTAAAACATTACTATCAAATCCATAGTGTGATATTGGTGGGAAATTGCCAAACAGATGATTTACTCGTACTGAGTTCAAATCAGCATTCCTTAACCAACTTTGGAATCTAAGAGTACTGGAAAATCTAATAAGAGCTCAACTTCATGCTTAGTGGATCAATCCTTGTAAAAGCAGTCATTTAAGGATCTCCTCAACTTTACGTATGAACAGACACAAATTCTTAACCCAGAAATGATACAGTTGCCATGTGGGTACTAACTACAGTGGGTAGGAAGATATAAGTATTGTAGAGTTTAGAGAACAGGTTCTCTATGTCAACAGAATGAAATGTCATTCACATAATCACATGAAACTTACAAATGACATTAGTACCAGGATTGGCCTGTAGATGCAAACTGAAACTGGGATTATAACAGGGCACAAATTCCACTATCATAAATTTTGAATAGTACCCGTAACTACTTTACCAGTCAGCAATTTATAATCACAAACTAGTAAATTTGTGATTATCGCCCTATTTAATCCACAGACAAAATAATAGCCAGAGCAATAATGATTATTGTGTGTGGCAAACACCACTCAACTCCATTGCTGGTGAATTTAAGACTAAAATACAGGACAGGATAGCTACACTAAAATACAAAAAATTGTATCTATTTACTTATGCCAAGTAAAAAATCTCATTAAACAAATTAATCGTTCATTGAAGAAGTTGGAAGACCTAACTTTTCTCTGTCCGATAAAGGTACCCAGTTTACTAGCAAGTTTTGGAAGTTGTTTGCATAAATGTGACATATGCTATCAACCGCAGCATCAATTTTCCACCTGTAAAGTAATCCTTTAAAGAGAAGACCAAGAACTTAAAAGGACAATTCTGAGAATCCACTTTCATGATTCACAAACGTGGTGCGTTATCACACACAAAATTTGTAATGGACCACAGTTTTCACACGTTTACAGGTAACACTCCTTACAGAGTTCTTACATGCAGACAATCTGACCCAATACAGTACGCAAAAATATGTGTTGCCAAAAGTCTTAGACTTTAGTGAAGATTGGGCGAAAACGTTAATTTGAGGGAAGAAAGGAACCATCTCATCAAGACATGCACAAATAATATTTTGGTAATCTCGCGTGGCTTCTAGTACATAAAGAACTAGGTTTGGGACTCTGTTCACAATTATTTTTACTTCTCATTAAAATATAGAAAAGTTTGATCCCTACATGCAATAATCACACTAGTTAAATGGGCAGCTTCTATCATTTTATAAATATATATATAGACTACAGTTTTTTTTTTAAAGCTCTTTAATAGTATTAATGGAAATTTGTGTATTCTAACAAGAAAAAATTAAACAGTTTTTATTATTTAAGATTTGTAGTTTAAGCTTAACTCAATTTTCTAGGCAGACTTCATTATTATATTTATTAAAACATTATTTTATGTATCGTCTTCTGTACAATTCATTCCGTACATCATAGTAAAGTTTATTTAAATGGACTGTTAAATCAGATTACTATGTAACAAATTATCTCGTCTTTTAACTGTTGTTTTTATATGTGAAACAGTATGTTCTTTAAATACAAGTAATTTTTAACTGCCAACCTTTGTATACAACACATTATCCATTCACCGTGTCACCATTATTCTCACACAATAGTCTAACCATACAAAGAGATAGCGGCCACATTGAGAGCTTTCACTCTAAATATCCTGCGTTATGCATTGATTAGTGGAATAATACTAGTTTTATATAAGATAATGTATAAATAATAAATATATGTATGTGCAGTTTTCTGCATTAACAAACCACTTTAAAGGCACATTGTGTATGAATATTAATTTCATCATACATAAGTACAGGCACAGCATGTATTTGCATTAGTCGCGTTACGTGCCTGAACACACAGGAGGAAATGGGAAGAGAATGGTTGTGGGGCGGTCAGTAAAACCAGAGCATTGCTGATGGAGTGAAGTCTGAAAATTATAGTGCGTTTAGAATTACTATTTGGGCATATTTTGCTACCAATCATTTCAAACTGTCTCTCCTGATCGGAAGGAATGCTGACTGTCAAGATTGACATAGATATCTGCCGATAACTACCCAAGAAACTTAGAATAGAGCCTTGATATGCACAATGTAATAATGGTATACAAACTTTCACCTAAATTCTCAGATACCAAAAGAAGAAAACTTGTTTAAAATAATCTACTTTAAATATGTATAATATATATACACACACTCACACACGGTGTATAATTATATGGCAGACAAAGACATTAATGATATATTGAAACTGCCAGGTCAGTCAATCTGGCGGAGAGGGAAAACAAAAACCTTCCAGGTATTATTGAAAGATAAAAAGGCTCAGTAGTTTATGATTATGGAAAACTTAAATGATTGGAGACAATCATCTGATGGGTGGCATCTTAATGATATCACTGCATTGCAGGGCAGTTTAAAAGCTAAGGGAGGGAGGGGGGTAGCTCCTTAACCTTGGAGGTGGGAATCATGGTACTGCAGATGGCATCCACTGGTTGAACAGTGTCAGAAATGATGTTGGCAGCTCCAGCTGGGTTGTCCCTGGGCACTGCTTCAATGTTGCTTATATCCCTTGTGGGTGTGATGGTGCCAAGTATTGCTGACAGGGACAAATATCTGAGGGTGCTGCCATTGGATAATCCATTCATAATGGCATCTTGAGTCATCTGATGCCGCAGCCACAGGTGTGGCAATGTTGGTTACTGGCACTTCGTTTCAGATGCCGGTCGTCTCTGCACCAGTTTCATAAATTGTAAGGTGCAGGTTGTTATGGTGCACTGGTGTGCTCAAATTTTTACTCACATGCACAATGAAGATGTCGGTGCCATTGGCACAAATTATTTGTTAGGGTCCGTTACACTAAGAAGCGAAACCTGTACAACAATGTTTCTGGTCAGCTAACTGTGGGTGTTCCCACAAATACAAAAGCTGACCAGGATGCAGACATTGTGGTAGATGTGTCAGGGCTGTGTCCCACTGGCATACATAGTGTGCCTGATAGTTATGCGCATCTCTCAGTATGCATTTGTGCTGCTGTTGGCATGTGGTGCTTCCTTTGGCCTCACTAGTGCTATCCACATGTAGACAAGAAAACTCTCTGGGGAAGGAAAATTTTTGGCCCTGTAGGATCTCAGCTGATGATTTCTCATAGAGAGATGCAGACAGGTGTTTGACCTATGATGTGTGATACAGTCAACAGCGAGATGCAACTGTGTCTTTAGGTCTGGATTTCTGCGCTCTGTCAGGTTAACTCACAGGTGGCACACAAATGTGGTATAACAGATGAAGTCATTTCCATCCAGTGAATTGCATACCACTTCAGTCAGTAGTGTATGCAGGTATCCGTAGCAAAGAAAAAATGTGGCCACAAGAGCCCTGGCATTATAATAGCACATGTTCTTGAAATTGGGTAGGTCTCAGTCCGGCATGAGAAGTCTGTTAGAACAACAATGAACCACTGCACATTATCTGTCCATGGGTAGGGCCCCATTAGGTCAAGTGCAACAGACTCTGAGATCTAAGATGGTAAGCATGGTGGTGGTTGCCATTTTCTGTCCGTTTAATGGCTTTTGAAGTGATTTCACTGGACACACACTCGCACAAATTCAAATGTTTTGCACACGTCAGTGGGTCAATGACAATGTTTTTTTAATATTGTGGTGTATTTGGGTAGCAATTTGATGTCCCAAAAATTACTGTAATGTGCCTGATGTAGCACCTCGTACATATCACATTGCACAAATACAAACTGGAGCATCTGGTTGGTGGGCACGAGTCTCAAGGTGGCCATCCACTACTCTGCACCCATCAACTGCTTTGTTTGTGTACTCTGCATTCTGGTGTTGGGCATCCAGTTACTGCTCCTATGCATGTATGACATGGCAGTAATCATTGTCAAAGTTCCTGTTTGGTACTTTGGCAGTTGTAATGTCATTGCATGTGGTGGTGACATCATCCAGATAGCTGTCAGCTGGGGCTGGTGGCAGGATAGTGTCGCACTCGTCCTCATTGCGACTGTCCCCCCTGGTGATCTTGAAAGCTCTTCCACAAACTTATATTCTGCCCAGGATTCATGCTCGACTTTGAAATCCTATGACTGAAGCAGTAGAGACCTACATGCCAGTTTGCTGCAGGTCTCTCACGTGGAGTGAAACCATATGAAGCAGCAATTGTCATATTTTAAAGTGAAGCGATGATATCCTAGGAAGGGGTGATACTTCTTAAAAGCCCACACAATGACCAAACATTCCTGTACATTTAAGTCATTGTGACACTTGGTCAGGCTGAAATTTTCACAATTGTATTTGATAACATGGGGCTCACCTTTGTCAGCAATTTGGAACAACATAGCCCCAAGTCCCTTCTCACGTGCATCTCTTTGCAAATATAAATTTTGGCTCAGATCATGGCATGTGAGTGCGGGGCACTCGTGGAACCTGTTCTTAATTTCCCTGAAAGAGGTGCCAAATTCTCGAGTTCACACAAATTTGCGAGCTGGTAAAAGCATGTCAGTGAGAGGTGCAGTGATGGCATAATTTCTGGTGTATTTGTGCTACCAATTTGAGACCAAAACTTGCAGATGAGTAGTTTGGAACTGCTTAACACATTCAGAGCACCTTTTATGCTGATATATGGTGGTGGGGAACTCTAGGTGACAAAGTTTACTACGCAAAAAATGTTTGACATTTTTTTACATAGATATCTTTTTTGGGTGCGAGTTTAATAGGAGAACTATAGTGACTGTCTTTATGGCTCAGTAATGCTCTCATCAAGAATTTCCTGTATTTGCTGTTCTATTATTTTTCACTGGTGAGGTGGCTAATACGCAGTGGTGCGTAGATAGGATTTTTGTGATCCATTGGGTTCACATATACGGCAGCATTAGTGCAACACATCAATTATGGGGCTGCAAACACATCATGTTGCTCATTAAGTATGCATTGCATGTCATCATTGAGTTCTGGCAGCATAGAGTGGTCAAGGTTGTCAAAACGACACCTCGAGGGTGCAACCAGGGGTACATAAGTCTAGGTTTTAAACATTTTGCCTTTCCTGTAGTGAATGGCTGGTTCCACTATATTGCTCTGTTTGGTCAGCCATGAGATCCCCAGCATTGCATTTTTGCCAGCGGCATAGTAATTATATTGCGAATGCATACAGTGATTTCAGTTTCTCCCATAGTTTTACTGGTTTGTTGTTTGGTACTGTAGCTAGCTGTACTGTATGTTGTGCCAGTTTTAATTGATGCACATCCACGAAGCCCATATGTACAAAGTTGTGGTATGCAACGGTGCCAATGATTACATAAGGTAGGTAATTGAAAGAAATAAAAATACATAACATGAGGCTATTGTTGCTAATGAGTTTGGTTTGCTGCAATGTCTGGCAGGAAGATCTCTCATTTTTTCAGGGGTAAGGCGGCATCAGGCTAGTTTACACCAAAGGGCCATTTCCAGTAAATGGCTGGTTGTCAGCTTAAGTACTCTCTCATAGCACATGGTTTGGGCAGTTGTTATACCAATAGAATTGGAGTCCCTCACAATTGCAGCATGCTTACGGCAAACAAATGTGACCGGAATGTGTTCCTATGGAACTGATACTTTTCACTTTTGCCCCTAGCTGATCAGGTAGTGTCCGGTGTGAGTTTATTTTAATGCAGTGGCTTGCATTTTGTCTGGCCTGAGCTATCACTCATTTTACTAATATGACTGTGTGTCCATCACGCACACTATATGAGATGCCCATTATGGTGCGGCTATTCACTGTCACAAGCGTTCTGTTGCAGTATTATCACAGAGCACAATAAATAATCCACTGTCAAGTGGATGAGAGGTGCAAGAACGCTACAGAATTCTGGGTGACAAGTAGAAGAAACTATTTCCAGCTATTAAGTTGTTGACATTTTGAATAGAAATGTTAAACCATGTTGAATTTTCCAGTGGTGAATGCAATAAATGATTATTCACTAGGCTTTTGCGCTTCTAGAAAAATTTGACTCTGCAAAGATGAGTGTTCGCATGAAGCAACAATCGAAGACCTTCCAAAACTCTTTCCTTGTGATGCTATAATGTGTAATCGTGTGCCATTACTGTTGTACTTCTCCGCCAAGCTGTCCACTCATACAGCTTGACCACTCCTCTTCATAGATAGTATAATTCTAATAGGCATGTAGTGCAGCCCGTAATGGAAGTCTGTGGATCTTAGTTTGGCTGCACTGACATCACAAAAGGTGTTGTGCATGGTGGTAGTGACAGTTGTTTTGGCAGGTGGAGTGGTAATTGGCAAATGTTGCTGCAGCTCTGTTGAGTGTGCCAACAGGGGTGCATGGTCCAGAGGGGGTTGGTGATGTTGACAGGTAAGTGTGGCAGCTGCAATGGTATGTATGTGGTACACTGTGAGTGAGTGAAGAGTTTTAGGCAGCTCTTAACAGAGAGTTCTTGAGAGCTGAACATGTTACACTGTGAACAGTAAAATTGCCCCCCCCCCCCCCCTCTTGAAGTTTCAGCCAGTCTTCCACTGACGACATACATTACCAAGAAGAGAGCCAGCCACACCTGTCACAAATAATACTGGCATCTGTGCTGTGGCACTCAAGTTGTTAACAGATTGCTTGTAGTAGGCTGTTGGCAAGAATGCCTGAAGGTATATCAAGGTAAACAATTGACAGCTACTCTTGTTAACATTGTTGTGCACAAGTGAAGAATCTCTCTGGTATTTGGTGTCCTTTTCTGGCTGTGTAATTTACTTCTCATTAAACTCTCTGAAACACCTAGCACATGCCAGTGTTACTGGGCCAAATTCATTGCACTAGCTGAATGTACAAAATACTTGGATGAGATTGGCTGGAGAAAGATAAATTACAGTGATAATATACTGTCATTGGCACATAGGTCACATGTAGACAAGGTTGGCGTTATCCCGGACACATCGGGGTCTGATGATACTGCAAATGTCAATCAGTTGCACCAAAACACTCATTCCACATACAATTGATCCAATTGATGTTCTTGCTGCAATTTAGTCTAATGCATGTTCCCGGGCCACACACTGGTATTGATGTTGATTCAGTATGAATAGGTTAAGTGAGTCCAGGGTGCACCCACCATTGGCCTAATTTGAGTTATCTACCATTATTTATTTGTATGTCCATTAGACCACATTCATTGTGACATAGTAGGCTTGAAAAGATTGTTATCCCATCAGCTGAATGCTCTTCATTGGGATATTGTCCCAAGTGGCCTGCTGCTGACTTCTACATGCATGCATGGGAGGGGTCAAAAGAATGAGTGGCTGGTGGGGTGGGGTTGCATGCATCATGTACATATGACATCACTTTAGCACCCCCTCAGGAGGGAGATGGAAGCTGCCCACACACACTGCACTGGTTAGTCACACTGGAATGTGGTGGTGAGGAGGGGAAGTAAGTATTAGGTGGCAGGGCTTTGGAGAACATGACCTTCCTAGCAGGTTAAAATGATGTCCTTCGAATCATCAGCCAAAAGGTCATTATGTGACCAAAGATTGGATGGAGGGGTGTTAGATTTATATGTGAACATCAGTTCAAAAGGAGTAGACATGTGTTGCTCATGGCATGCACAATTGAATGCCATTTGGATCCATTCAAAGTCTTGATCCCATTTATCCTGGCAGTCAGCATGAAAATCACTGCGTGTGGAATGGAAATATCTGTTGAAGCGCTTCACATGTGACAGCTGTGGATAGTATGGTGTGGTAGTAACATGTTTATTACACACCCCCGTTTGAAACAAGTGAAGTGAGTGTTTTTTTGCACGTACCTTAATTTTTCCAACACTCCCAGCAATGTTATGCTTATTTGGATAGGGCTAGGTAGTATACCAAGATATATTGCAAAGTTCAAATTATACGAATGTTGGGACTGTTTTAATGTCCAGTAATTTGCCAATGGCTTAAAGTGGTGTTGCAGCCTCTTGAACCACTCTAATCTAATATTAATTAACATTATTGTTGGAATAAGGTAATCAATGTCTTGATGATACTGTTCAAAACTGAAATTATTAGCAATAGCTAATGTCATCCTGTCACTCAAAGGAGAACAAGTGAAAGGAAAAATAATTTCCAACAATTCATTATCCGGTATATTACATTAGGTGGGAGGCAATTAGTCTGGCCATTACACCACCAAGACCCATAAACTGGGGCTTTTTAGATTTATTCTTATGATTATTTTACATTAATCTATTGGTTTTATTTAATTTAAACTTTAAAAATCTGCTAGATGAAAAATTCTTTTGTTCATAAATAAACATTTATTACATCACTTTTAACAGTTCTAAATAAAATTGTTTCCTGACTTCGTCAATTTATAGGTTCCATTTCATGCGACACAAAATTATGAATAGATGAAGTTGAGGTAAATTAGTAGTGGTTTAGCCAACTTGGCCTAGATGACTTTAACATCACAGGAAAAGGAACCAATGCTGTGTTCGTTCCACTGAAGTAGAAGTTCAACAATTTTCGTAGAGCTGTTCAAATGCGCAGATGAGCAGGAGGCATGTATTCGCAAGTGAAGTTATCAATTGAAAAGCAGGAAATAAGAAAACCAATACAAAAAATCTCTGCAATAAAAGAAAATTACTCAATTATTGACTGAGCACAAACACGTTACATAGATACAAAACTGCTCATGAACAAACTAACCCATAGGGGGGTTTGGTAAAAACTTAGTTGCAACATGTCACCCATTCTACATATGCACAGTCTGCACTAATCTACTTTTCTTTAAATGTTGGTGATACTACATGATTAAAAATTAGTTAGCTCACTTGGCAAGGCACAACACAAAGATTTTGTGGTTCTACAGCAACATGTATCCACCAACAACCATAGGAAAAGTCATAATGATGTGAAGTACCATGTTGTGAATGGATGGATACACACACAATTAGTTCCAAAAGTGCCTACTAGATGGCACTGGGATGCAGAAAGCTTGCTAAAGCTGGTAGAGAGGGCTTGTTTTTACAGGCTCATGCAGACAGTAGGCAATGGCAGCATAATTTACCATGATAGGAGTGTTACTGTGCCAAAGACATCACAGCAAAAAACAGACTGCCAACACTGCCAGAACTCTTTATAAGTGATGGCAGAGTTTACCATAGCAGAAAATGAAGTTGAAGCATGGGAGTTGAAAATGGTATATGGTTGTAAATGCTGGAGGGTTTTGGAATGTAGGGTGAGTGGGCTTGTAGGCGATTCACTGTAAAGTGAGCACTTTTTAAGAACCTGCGGAAATCTTCTTTTTATAAGATTTCTATCTTCCTGTCACTTTTTAATATAAACATCGCCATCAGAATAATAAACACTGTATATACATCTCACCACTTCCAAAAGATAACGCCTGGAGCTGTGATAAAATTTATGTATTAGTGGTTAAGGCCTGTTGAAAGGACCTTAAATAGTGCTCACTTTACCATGAACAGCCTATAATGATATTGATTGCAGGCAGAAAATTCATAACGTGGTTGGAGGAAAAATGGTTGGATGCGTGGAGTGACAGAACATAATGTGTGAGCTGTACTGAGTGGTGGCGAGGTGGGTGTAATGGATGAATATGAAGAACTCAATTCAAATTATCCTGTTTCTACACGTACAATGTGAGCACAAATTTCCTTTTGTGACTGCCCTGAAATTGGTAATTTTTTTATGACTGAGCCAATTTGGTTAGTACATTTAAATGTGTTTTATGTGCCTGGTCATGGCCTAACAACCTGTTACAATGAGGTGCAACAGCTGCCATCTCTGTGCTCGTAACAGTGTCATTCATTTAATTTAGATGTTGGTTGGTAGGTAAATGTTATGTTTTGTTCTCTTCCATATATTATCACAATGAAAATAAACCATTAAACAAGATTTCATATTAACATGATTTTACTTTAGTTTATTACATATTAAATGTCTGTGTAATACAAGCATGTACAACTGCCATTGTCTTTCTTGCTCTCTCTCCTACTGGATACTTGATAATATCACTTCCTGAATGTGCACCAACTTTAACATTATTCATTTCTCATAATTATATTACATAAGTAACTTTCTGTCTTTTTATTGATGATTTTCTAGGTACTTAGGTCGATGTACTACACGTCCACTTCTCTTTATGAGAGGAGTTGCATGGTGGCTCATGGTTAGCTCATCTCTTATCGACAACTGATATTCATTTATATTGAGATTGTACTTTTCTCTAAATTCTGTCATTTGATTATCTCATCCTCTGAAGGGTGTGCCGAGGTCTTCAGTGTGTCTTGACTCACTCCTCGATGTCTGCCTATCTGTACCCATCATGTCTGTGTCTGGAACATTACTTCTAGTCTCAAACTGTAACCTACTGCCCCCTTTATGTATATGAACTCTGTTTCTCTTTACTTGTTTTCCTTCTGGTGGTTTAATCATATGTGATTAAGGTTTTTATGGAGAATGGCCAATAACTTGTCCTTTCACTCTGCCCGCATTATCCTGTCTGTTACAGAATGTGTTCTGACCTGTTTTCAAGAGTTTGTTATACCTAGGTCCCTATTGTAATAATACTGTTGTTTATTTGGCCTGTTCGCTATCCTTGTCCTATCCTCTCTATATGAGTTAGTCTTTTTATAAATTAATGAGTGTGGCGGAGTCATTTACACAATCACACCACAACTCACAGCCCTCTTTAGGTAACCATCAACTGTGCAAAATAACATTAGTATTACCAACAGTTGAATCAAAGAGTACTAGACTAGGTTATACAAAGAGTGTGACGAACATAACATTCAAGTGGTAACAATATTTAACACCTTCCCTCAAGTTAAATATTGTGATAACTGACACAATTCCAAACAATTTTAACTTGTCACAGAATCTCTACGCTAACAAAAAAAAATATATTAAGATCTCCACACTAAACAATAAACAAATAATCAATCAAACAGTAATTTACACTAAAGTAATTTAGACTACACAATTCTAAATTAATTAACATTTTAGTTTCAAAGAGTTTCCAGAATTGACAAACTTGTTCTGTCCTAATGCCTTTGTGAACATGTCGCCAACATTATCTTCTGTACTGACATAAGTAATTGAGGATGGGCAATTTATTAGTAACTACATCCTTCAGAAAATGCATCTTGATATCAGTATTATGTAATCTCTTGCTATTTTCAAAGCTTTCATGCATGTTTATGGTACTCTGGTAGTCAGTAAATAGGATAGGAAGCACTCTCTTGTTTTCCAGCTCGTGGAGTACACCTTGTAAATGTACAATATCTGCAGCTGTTGTAGCAGGTGCTTTATACTCAGTTTTTACTGTTGTTAGTGCTACAGATGACTGCTTCTTGATGACCAAAGGATGGGATTGTTGCTATGATATATTACTGAACCACTGGTACTGTAGCAATTTGATGTGTCTGCATCGGAGTAGCCATACAGCATTTTGTCGGTGGCCGGTTCAAAGGTCAAACACACTTCTAGAGTTCTTTTAAGGTACCTGAGAATTTTCTCAATAGCAATCCAAAGTTGGTTTGTTTAAGTGTCTGCTCAGAAACTATGTGGAAAAAGCTATGCCTGGTCTGTTAACAATAGCTAAGTACATGAGTGAGCCTACAGGTTCTCTGAATGGCAGATTTTTGTTCACTGGTTCGTCTGGTGTACAAAGTTGTTCTCCATTGATGTGTTAACACCATTATAGTATTTCATCCTGAACTTAACCAGCATTTTATCAATGAGTTTATGTTGAGAAATTTTAATTTGATATTCATCCATTGTTACATTTGTTCTCAGGAAGTCCTGAAGTTCCCCAAGGTATTTGGCATTAAACTCTGTAGTGATTGAATTAACTTGCTGCACTCTACTGATTTCCCTTTGATTAACATATAATAACTCCAAACAATTAACCAAACATTCTTACCTATATAAAATCAAAGTTTGATTACTTCATAATAATTGTCTCCATAAAATCTTTCATTCCACTTAGGTGGAGAGGACTTCAATCCATAAAGGCTTCTTACATGATTAAACACTTTCCTTGGCTCATTGCTCACTCCTTCAGGGGTTTCAATATAGACACTAGTATCCAAAGTGCTTTTCAAGAATGTTGTAGGAAAATCAAGCTGACAAATTTCCCAATTTCTTGAAAGAGCGAAGGATAGAAATATACGTACTGTAAGCAGTCTGGCTACAGGGTCTCTCTTCTGGGAAAACCTTTCGCTACAAGTCTTTCTTCACATCATCTTGTTTTGTTTTGAATTCCCACTTCATGTCGGTAGCTTTTTCTCCTTACGGTAATCATTCAGCTTGGTAGATTTAGCAAATTTTCTTTATCGTTTCTTAGGTATTTGGTTGCCTTTTTTTTATCAAAACCATAGAAGTTTTCATCACCACCACCACCACTATCACCACCACCACCACTATCACCACCACCACCACCACCACCACCACTATCACCACCACCACCACCATTTTTAAGAGAATTGTTTTGTTCGATTGCTGAATTGGGCGAAGTAGTGTCTTCATCCATTTCACTTTCTACGGGTTACGTATTTTCTTCATTTGTTGTGATTATTTGTTGAAAATCGCGTCATTTTCATCACACATCTCTAGACTGAATTATTTTATTTTCTTCTATAACCCATAGCCTATAGCATCCTCTGCAATTCCCCACAAGCCTTGTACCCTACTTTTAAGGTTCAACTAATTTGGCCTAAGCAATGTCACCACCCAGGATTTGGAACCAAAGTGTTTCAATTATTTCATATCCCTTTTCCATACCAGTACCTTTAGGTAGAGATGTGGTGGGACATCTGTTGATGTTGATGCAATTAGTGCTTCACTCCACAAATGTTTTGGTATGCCTGTGTATGAGTTTTACTTTCCTTTTTTTGTTTATTCATCTTTTCTGGCACTGGATTTTGGTGAGGTGTGTAAGGCATGTTATATTCTAACATGATACTTTTACCCTTGCAGTAATTTTTAAAATTGTCAGAGATGTATTTTCCACCATTATCACATTGTACTCTCTTGGTTTTGAGTCTAAACTGGGTTCTTCATCTACTTTATTAAGTCAATAACATTTTTTATGCAGTGTCTTTGGATATTAGCACCTTCACAATGGTGAATTGTCTGAATGTTAGAATATATTTTGCCTCTTTTTTGGTTGGTGTGTCAATTGGACCACATAATGGATAAGGTCCGTAATCTTCTCTGATGACTTTCCATGATAAATAAATTTTAGCCTATTAATTGTCCTTTTCACACAGACATTGCATTTCTTCTTTCTGTGTGGTAGACCCAATGTTTTTGAGCTCATTTATGCCTAAATGCCCTTTGTGTCACAAATCACTATTAATGTTAAGATTGCAATTTTCATTTGCAAATTCATAGCTTCAATGCTCTACATTCCAAAAAAAAAAAAATTTGATTTTAACTATTGTCGCACAACTCTGGGTGAAAACTACAGTATTTCCTTTGGATTTTAATTTTGACACTGACTAGTTGTGTGATAATCCCTTAATAATGAGAACAGCTACTGTCAAAGTTCTATTAGTACATTTCAAATGAATAACAATTTTTACTGTTGCTAGTTATGCGAGGACAATTTGCTACCTTAATAGTTACAGGAGACTTGAGTGGTTCAACCTGTGTCATGTGTTTCTGAAGTGCTTTTTAAGTAGGTATTATGTTGCACCAGAGTCTACTATAAAGTTTATTTTACCAGTAGAGAGTGTAACAAAAGAAATTACAGATTTAATACTGGTTACTGATGCTTGACCTTTAGGTCCAACTTTAACTGTCAGTAGGCTATGTTGACCTTGTATTTGACTAGTACAGCTTGGTCTACCTTGAGCATAATCTCTTTTGTTAAATTTGCCTCTTTCTCGTCCTCTAGTTAGAGCCAAGATCTTGCTGGGGCGATCTGAAATGGAGTGCCCTAATCCAACACACCTAAAACATTACCAATTTGTATGCGATTTTGCACTGAATGAACACTCACTATCACTTTTCACAAAGTTCTGTTCTTCATTTTATGTTCAGCCTCCACAAGTCTGCTTTTTACAAATTCTATAGTCAAAGTGTCGGAAATTGTATGCTGTTACAATTGTGTGTATGAAGATGGTGTAGTCAATAAGTGATATACTTTGTCACTCTCGTCCTTCTCCTCCCCACCTTCAATTTCTTCTAAATCCTGTACTAACCTATCAAACTGTTGAATATGTTGCTCTAAATCGGTTCCCACATTACGCTTTAGACTCTGTAATTGCCTTCAAACACATAATTTTGAAATTACACTTTTCCGTTCAAAAACATTTTTTACACACTTCATCATTTGAAAGTCCAACTTGGCATTTTTAACTTACTTTATATCCTGGTATGTTATACACTGCACAATGATGGATTGTGTCTTGGCATCCTTTGCAAGTAATTTCTTCTTATATTGCAGTGGCAAGTATTTGCATTTTTCTTTTTCTTCATCTTCCAGTATATCTTTACACTGCAGATATTCTAGTCTAAATAGTCTATATGTCCAGTTGAACAAATTCAATGCTGATAACTGTAGAAAATCGTGTTTTTTAATTGGCCATGTTTTTGAGTTCCAAACGCAATTATTTACAATTTCATACCTAACAAACTCCCCACATGCACCGCAACAATTACTTTTTTTTTTTTTACTTCACTATAAGGGTTTGGGCCCATAACCTGTTATAAATTAACAAGTGTGAAGGAGTCTCACAAACACATCACAACCAGTACAGCTCTCTTTACTTAATCATCAACTGGGCAAAAAATATACATCATCAGTATACAGTATTACCAACAGTTGAACCAAAGACGACAAGACTAGGTTATACAAACAGTGTGATGGATATTAAAACGTTCAAGTGATAATATTTAACATGTCTTAGGTCGCCCAGCAGTAAACAAGCTGTTTTGTCTTCTACCAAACTTCTGCTGGTGACTTCCAGTTTTGTTCTATTTGGATGTTATTTAATTCCAGTATTGCTTACTTCTTTTAACATTCGTTTTACTGTTTGTATGTATCTTTCAACAAACTTGTTAGATTGAGAGTATTGTATACTGGAGGTGATATTTTTGAACTGCCATTCTTGTGCAATTGTTTAAATTTAGCATTAGCTTCCTGTGACCCTTTGCCACTAAATACTTTGTCAGGAATCCCATATCTGGAAAAAATTTATTTTAATTTATTCATGGTTTCTTTACTAGACAAGTCACTCAACTCCTCTACTTCTACAAACTTGGTGAAATAATCTACAACTACGATATAGTTCTTTTGAAACAAGGCAAAGATATCTGTTCCAACAGCTAACTATGTACCTTATGGTAATTCTCTCGTGTACATAGGTTATTTTACATATTTGTTTTGGTACTTCAAATAAGTTTTCTCCACAACTAATCTTACATGGACTTCTATACGCTGTCCTAGATCCAAATTATATGACTTCTTATCACCTAACCTTGATAATGCATCAGTTATTAACTCGTTCATAAGTACATATTTTAGAATAAGGTCATAAGGTTGTAGCTTCAGTCTCATTCTTTGCAATCATAGAGAATATTCATTTAAAGGCTTTTAAAAGATCAAAATGAGTTGCAAATGATCAGTTTGTACAACAAACTTTGTTCTATACTAGTATTGCTGAAATTTTTCACTCCCAAAAACTAGCACCAAGCACTCTTTCTCAATTTGTGCATAATGCAGCTCACTTTGGTTTAGTGACTTATTTGCATTGCTGTGACCCCGCTTTAGCTAACAGGTCACACATTCACTACAAAGGGGGTTGGCGTAGTCTAGTAAAGCAAAGGCCCATTTATTATAAACACTACCATTTATTGATATCTCCAAGTATACAAACGAGCAATAATTACAACATTACGTTACTCTTTTGACTCAAAGCAAGAGAGACTATTTGACTCAGATTAACAGGGAGTTTAATCCATTAAAAGAATATTAAGTTGCTCTCAGAAAGAGGTTGATTAGCGCCTCACTCGCCTTCGTCTCATGATTCTCAAGACGCCCTAACACAACTGATAATAACTATTGGTGAGTCGGATTCGCTCAGGCTCGTCTCGATGGCTGTACTCTCTCGGTGTCGAACCCTGGCGCTGGACTGGCAGTCCTTACTGCGACGTTGACATGGGTGGCCCTCGGGAGTCTGCAGGAACAAATATGGCCACCAGCGCTAACGCCATTTATACCTCACCACCCAGCCTTGTTTGGATACCTTATCCCCAGCTGTTGCCACAACTAACGTCGCCATGGCAGACTTTGTTCTCGCAGAGTACACGGCCTGGCAACCCTTGGTCCGGTGGTGCTCACAGCAGCATATACTACTGGAAACTGATTCTGCAGAATGACTGCTCCTAAACTATGATTTGAGGAATCTACTGACAAAACAATTGGTTTCACTCTACCATAATATTGCAGCACTGGAGTTTAGATTAGCACCTGTTTTAGTTCCCTAAAAGCTGTATCTGTTTTGTCAGTCCATTGCCAAACTGAATTCTTTTTATTTAATTCTCTAAGTGGATAGCCAATTTAATCTACTTGGGGAATAAATTGACACATTTTACCATGTGTAGAAAGGTAGCTAACTTTTTTTTATTTACTGATTTTGGCATATATACTATTGCCTTGATGTCTTCTTCGTCAGAGCTAATAACCTGAGAACTTTTTTATGTCCTACATAAGTTACCTCTTGTGCACTAATTTTACACATATTTGTATTGAAATTAACCCCATTTTCTTTGGCCCTCTGCATTACTAGTTTTAACCTTTCATGTTCAGCATAATTTTTGCCCCAAATAGGTCATCTTTATAAATTTCAACACCAGGAATTCTGAAGAAAATTTGTGTGCAGCATTTGTGAAAAAACTTTGGTGCTTAACTTAACCCATATGGGAGTCTTTTAAATTGATATCCGTCAAATTGTGTATTGAATGTGGTAACTTCTTCTTGACTTTCATTGTCTAAATGTATGTGCCAAAAATCCTTGAATTGATCTAATGTAGTGAAAACTTTTGCTTGTGTTATCGTAGATAATAATTCTTTAAAGTAGGCAATGTGACATAGTCCCTCACTATTTCCTTACCGAGTTTGAATGGATCTAAACAGATTCTAGTGCTTTTATCTGGTATCCTTATTACAACTAAGGAATTAACTCAAGAGTTGTCTCTGTAACTGGTTTCACAATTCCTAACTTTTCCATTCTCTGCAATTCTTCTTTGAGTGTATCATCAAGTGAAACAGAATTTTCTTGGGTTTGGCAGCATGAGGTTCTTCACCTATCTGTGTACTCTTCTAACATTTTTTGAACACTTACAGGTATAGGCTATTCATGGTAAAATGAGAATTTTTGAAAGCCCTGCTTAAGATCTACTTGTATGCACGCTGTGTAGTCTTCTGCATTATGTAAGATTAACATTGCCATGGGCCTCATCACATTATTCATGCGTTGGTCAAGTTAAACTGTTTAATTATTTTTAAAAGTGAATATTTAACAAATCTGCTTTATTTCTACTTTGATGCATTAAAAAAAAAAGTGAAAGAGATAATTTAAGTTATCAGAAATCTTTACCTAACACTTTTTATATGACGGCAAGATACAAAACTACTTCCCAGCCATCGTTACCAACATTACTGGGCGCCTATCACCCAAGGTGCCCGTTAAAATATATGCCAGTACTGTAACCGGGAGATAGCTAGGCATGCGAGTCCCCTTCTACTGCCTAGACTATGGCTCTGCATGGACCGGTCTGTAGTGGAGTGGCAAGACAGCAGAATGGTAGTATATGCACAGATATAAAAATATTCTGTCTTCCTTGAGTAACAGAAAATGCAAAAGTGGACACGAATACCTATGTTTGTGGAAACAACAGATAGCAATGCTCTTGTGACAGTGTGCGCTGGATAATGTCTTTACCTTCTGTATGTGCTGTTCGACAGTAAATGTATTTATACCACAACTGTCATATTAATATTATATTTTATGTTAAATGTAAATAAAATAAACCAACACGACTTTTAACCTGCAAAGTCTTGAGCACAAATGTGTGACCTTAACTTCAACGCCAACAAATGTACTTATTACTATAACAATAGAGTTTGTTTAGAATATTTTTTCTGTTAGTCTACACTCTACAATATTATTCGCAACATCCCGGGTATGGCACGGGTGTTCATTTAAGTTGGGTTATAAGTAAGTCCGTAAGCCATCCCCTGTCCCCTGATAAGCTTTCCAGCATAAAGCCGGGAGACGTTAATAAGCCCTATTCAATACAATAGTCGCAACATTGCCATATAGTTGTATACAAATAGTGGGAACGTGCGAATGGTAAACTATCGTCCCATACATCCATGGTACTAATCCTACATTCGCTCACGAAACAGTCAAATTGCGTAGGGACGTCCCCGACCTTGTATAGTAACGATGCTCAACATTCCTATATTTACTGTCTGCCATGTGGTATTATATCCGGATAATGTATTGGTTAAATGCTTCCATTATGGAGCAGGAAGCTTACAAGGTAAATATTTTACAGTGTAGTAATTTGGCAGGCATATAATTTCAAACTGCTAATGTTGTAGTATTTAATGCTTTTCAAATAGGATTACATATTTGCACATTCTATGTTTAATAATCGTGAAAACGTATATAGGCAGTTCACAACAAAGTGAGCACTTTTGAAAGCCCTGCTAAAGTTCTACTATCTTGCCCATTATGTATCCTTCTGCCACATGTAAACAAACATTGCCATGTGCCTGCCATGTGATTGCCACATGTTAATAAACTCAAATGTTCACATTTCAGGACTGCTAAATGTAACATGTATAATATTATATATGAAACATATAACACATATGATGTATATAGCACATGATATATATATATGTGTGTGTGTGTGTGTGTGTGACATATAATCGTTTGAGTCATGTCAAAGCTCCGATAGAGAAACTTATCACAACAAACTATTGAAAAATGAATGCCCTAGCAATGAAGTCTTGGAAACAGCGAAATAGCAAACATTAAACTTGGGCGTTGAACAAGGACCAACACGACACGTTAAAAAAGGACACACATTAAGTTAAGCTGAAACAATTTGGAAGGGCAGCCTAATCCAGATTTTGAAATAGACTAGCACTACTGAAAGCCCAATGTACACCACTTGTTACACAAATGACCAAAAATTTCAAAATTGTACCACAAATTTAACGTTTCCCACAACTCATTGTTTTCTAAGTGTGCCATCGCTCTGTAGCGTGACTAGTAAAATGTCAGCTTGAAGACATAATAGCTGTGTTTGGCCTCAGCTGACCGAAGTGAAGTGCAACTAAGCCATCAGGAAAAAAATACATCCTGCAGGCATAAGGTAGCGGCGTAACGTAGTTAATGTCTGAAGCATAGGGTGAGGCTCTGCAATGCCTTAAATAAACAACCACGACAAATAAAAAAATTGTGACGCACGAAGGGGAAAGGGGAATGCAGGAAGGCAGCAGTGCAGTAAGACAAGGGGATCTGAGCGGAGCAAAGCGTACACCACTGCACAGAAGAAGATGGTGCTAATAAACTTAACATGGCAGTATATAAAAATATGTAATATAAAAAAAAGTAAAATATTTAAAATATGTGCATGTATATGTATATTTTAATGATAGTTTTATATGCACCTTTATAAATGGAGATAAATATATTTCAACATAGGCATATTACATATATATAAAATAAAAATAATTTACACTAAAAATATAAATGTATCAACAAATGCATTTGTGTATACATACATTTTTTTTTTACTCTGTATTCGTACCCTTCTGAGACCCTCCAAAAAATAACTGAACATTTATACTGTGAATTGAAGTGGTAACAGAAGTGTATACCAGGCTTGTAACTGGCACCACCTTCAGTTGTACAAAATAATTTTAAAAATAAAGTGTGTTATTTATAGCTAAGTGAAATGCCGATCCGGCGATGGCCACTTTTCCGGTGTCTCTTGTGGCCCAAATGGGTGCAACATTTCCTTTTTGTCAAACACGCAGACCTCAACAAACCAAATTTACAGGTAAAGTGCATGAAATCTCATCATTGTTGTGGTTCCTTCATTTCAATGATGGCAGCAAAACTGAAAACTCAAATGAGAAAAATATTTCAAGAAAATTACTATACATACAAAAAATGGTTCATGCGTGCACATACAAAGCTGAAAGGAATGTCTAATTAATGTAAAACCAATACATATCCACAAATGACAGCAAAATGATAATGTAAAGGATAAATTATAAAAGTAATACTTACAGGCTAGTTACTTTTATCTAGTGTACAACACACACACAACAAAATTACATATTAATATACAACTTAATTTCTAGGATGTAAAACTATCATGACATTTATGTTAACAAGATTCCAAACATGTTAATATGTTACAAGGACATTTAGGTTAACAAGTAACTCAATAAACATGACCTCATTGTATCATGCAACACACATTTGAATGTTTAGAATAAATTTAGCAAAAACTGTATATATTATGTAAAAAAAATATTGTTTATATTTGTTATATACTAGACACCAAAAATGAATAACATATTTTAACAACCAACATGACAAATACATAAACACATGTGGACTCCAATAACAAATAGTACCAACCCATAACATATGTGTATACTACAAACAAGCAGCTGCAGAATGCAAATACCTTTACCTGGTCAAACAAACTTTACCGCCAGTGACCATCCAGCACCTGCTGTGCAGTAAAACAGCCTGATACCTCTGTCAGTCAATACTTCATCGCCACTGCCAAGATCATCTTCGTCAGTGGTGTCCAAATCCGGATCCAGATGATGAATGGAGGTATGTCAGTGGCTTTGTGCACTTACTTCTCCCGGTCCTCTGCAATCAGCTTCTCCACATGGTCGACACACTTTGCCCGTCTGAAGGAAAGTTTGTGCAAGGTACATTTAAAAGTTGTGTGTTTAACATGTGGCACCAGAAACATTCATATTTTCATGCTTAAAAAAAACTCCAAGCAATAATGCAAATCATTTTAAATAAACTATGTACAGATCTTAATTTCTTCGGTACAAATGTAGCAACATAAATAAACTAATATTATTATCATTACATCAATTGTAGCCAGACCACTGTGCTTTTGTGTTTTGTATGTGCTTATCGCTATAACACTGAATGTGTTATATATGTCAATTGTAGCCTGGTCCTTATTGAAAGCTAGCTCATACAGCTTCTTTAGAAATACTGTACTTAATTTAACACATATACTGCGTAATGTAATCTAACCTTTACAAAACATGCATTCGCAAGTAAACAGGAGCTCAGGAAGTCTGGGGTGTTGACTATGCGGTGTAATTTACAGTTAACATTAAATTTCAATAACTACAATATTTTTGCAGCCTAAGTGGCAGATATAACAAACAATTATGCATACTCAAGAACGCATACTACCTTAGTTGATATTACTCTTAAAAGGTAGCAAGTTGTCTTGTCGAACATCTATTTCAAAATTTAAACTTGGAATTATTTTACAACTGTTGACAATTAATTAAAAATCCTTTCTAATTCTTATTACAACAAGCATTACCAAATAAAACAATTACATGTGCATCAAGAAATAATGTCTGGAACAAGCACAGCTAGAGGTCTATAGTTAAAACCAGCTCCAAGATTTTATAGTTTATAGGATGTTGGAACACCTTTGGTGCAACATCAATCTGTGATTTTTGTTATGTTAACAATAGTAAAATTCATCACTGTAACTTGGGATGAATAATTACTTGAACACAAGTTTGAGGTTAGGCCTACCTTACAAAACAAGTCATATAAAAACGTGTAAAATTAACGTATAATTACTGCTGGCAAAATTTGCACTTGTTGTCAAGGGAGATTTAAGAAAGATTACATGGCTGGGCATAAATAGATACGTACAGACATATTTTAAGTTAGGCCTACCTTACAAAATAACACAATCATATACGAACGTGTAAAATTATCGTATAATTACTGCCGGCAAGATTTGCACTTGTTTTCAAGGCAGATTTAAGAAAGGTTACATGGCTGGTCATAAGTAGATACGTACAGATGCATTTGATATGCCTACATGACAAAACAATAGTGACATAAAAACGCGTGAAATTAACGTATAATTATTGACGGCAAAATTTTCCCTTATTATCAACAGATTTAAAAGAAAGGTTAAACAGGCATAGCTACATAGGTACACACAACTTTTTATATTATTTGTCAAACTTAGGTTATAACATGTACTTCAGAAACTCATTTGAATATATTAATGTCGCGTTTTTGCTGTCGTACATTTACTTTCATTATTGTTATTTAACTTTCCATTTATAATATCACATTTCCAACTGTTGATTCCTACTTGTTCTTTTTCAACGATTTACTTCAAAAACATACTGGGGGTAAGCGGGAAAACATGTCGTAAAAACACATTTACATTTACCTCCGGACAGTTGCAGTTGAAATTTTCATCATTTCTGCAACTCGTTCAATGACCTTGCACGGCTTCATCTCTCCTCGACGAATTAAAGAATTAATACTTTCGATGAGATTTATAATGTCTTCCTGACTGACTATTCGTACGTAGTTTGCTGGAACTCGTGACTTTACACAAAATCACAACGCAATTAAACACTACACGACCTATTATAAAACAATGATGATTGCAGATATGCTGAAAAATAAATGAGATATATTAAAACACAACTACTTCCAGCTTTCAAACTTGTAGCTTGCCTCACAACCACTCCGCACAAGCAAAGCCAAGCAACAAGCATGAAGGAACCACAACAACGGACCGTTGGTTTTGACCATTGTGCCAATCACGTAACACTATATAATTATGAGTTACAGTAAATACATTACCTTTATGTCAATAATTACTTTAAAGTGTATAAAATAAACTTCAAACAGCTTAAGTAGCCATAAATTTAAACATTACACTTGCAATACAGCATTATTTCTTAGAACTACTTTTCAGATTTCATTGCCAACATAACTGGGTGTGTTCATACCCAGCCTGTGTGGTAACACACATGGTTATACATACGCAGTTGTGGGCAGTGGTTTTTTTCAAAAGTTGATATCTAGAGTGCTCACTTTAACGTGGACGGCCTTTACTCTTAATAAATGTTGTGTTTGGAATAACTTATACTGGCATAAATAATAGAAAAATGTTATTACGGACTGTTAAGTACAAACTATTTAATCGTGTAGCCTACAGAAATGTTTTACAGTGATTCTACCGTGCTGCCAAAACCATAATTATGTGGACATTATCTTTACGGGCGACATTTCATTTGCACGTTATTTGGAGGTTTAGAAATAATACATTAACCGACGAAATCCATACAGCTTTTGTATATAAATCTGTAATGAATTACTGTGATTTCTGTGGGCTTTTTAATTTGAACACCTAGGCGTATATAGACCACACATTTACATAACTTACCATTTCACGTGGAAAGAATGCTTACGCTGGTAAATTGTATAGATGTTAATGGATATTAAGTTGTATAGTATACTATGTTGTAGTGGCACCATTCTTTCATTTGTATTATTTGGTTATGTATTTCGTGAACACTGCGTGTGCAAATTTCTCTCAATGACCGCCGTATATCTGGCTGCTCTTGCAATTGCCCTTTGAAGTGGCTCATGTAGACATGTTTTTTGCCTTGTTGTTATAACATGTAATGACCGACTTTATAATTTCACGTTCTCTACTGTTGTCAACTTTTCCGTACTTCTGTGAACGTCCTTCGTCCACCATTGCCTCACGTATAACTGAGCCCGCCGTAACTGATGTTTGTGGAATAGATGATATTACGGTCACACCTGCACACGCATGTCGTCCCCCCTTGCTGGGCTTGCCCTGCTTCCCCGCGCTCAGACATGCCAGGACGTCTCCCGGCTATAGTAGAATCAGTGACTTTTTTAAAAGGTTGTTTTCAAAAGTGCTCACTTTATCATGAACAGCCTTTAGGAACTTATAAGCTGCGAAACTTTCATTACTGTAACTGCTTTCATTGTCTTCAGTGCTACTCTTTTCTTTTACTCGTGCTACTGTTAGACACTTTTCTTACAGGTAACGTGAGCAATTTTTGAAGCCCTCTCATTTGGAATAATAGTCTATAAATATGGTTTAATGTAGCCTTGTCTGGTGAAGTATATACACTGTTTATTACTTGCATGGCAATATTTATTTTTTAATGTTGTGGATGTATAAAAAATGGCTTATTGTAAGAAAGTAACTAGGGCCTCAAAACTGCTCACTTGACTGTGAACAGCCTATACAAAGTCGTATTTCTTTATTGAGAGCATGCTTAACACTGGCGGAGTGCTTTCGTTACCTTCAATTACTTGAAACTCTCTCACACCTGATTGCCGTCCTTTGAATTTACAACATTTCCCAATTACTGGAATTCGCTGGCCACTATAATTATCTAATTTATTGGCTGTGGGTAATATATACATTAATTTTCACTTTGTCAAACTCTGCAACTGTGATAACATTAACTTGAGTGCCTATATTTAATTTTAAATTAATATACTTATATGTAATTTTCACTTTTTCCATGTAATTATCAAACCTCTTACTTTCAGCCTCCACCTGTATAACTTTACCTTTACTTTAATAATGTAAGTATTAAATTCTTAGCTGTATATTATTTAGTTAGGTTTAATATTAGCAGGTAATTTTTGTTTAGTTGTTCATGAAATATCTATTAGGTAGTCTATTAATACAACCCCAAAACAAAACAGTGGCATAGATTTGGCACCTAAGGAATCTTATCTAATTAATTATTCAGTACTTGTAGTGCACACAAGTTGCTTCACACATTAATCACATCACACGAAAAATCATTACACTTTTAAAAATAAAATGAAAGCCTTTTAAAGTTTAAGTAGTCCACTGAGGAGAAAATAACATTTTCTAATGCTATGCCCACTTTCTTTAATAACTGCTGCATATCTCCAGATGCATCAAGATTATGAGCATGTAACTCATAAACTAATTCATCTTTGAGTTCGTACTCTGGGACAATAACACTGTCCATTTTTAACAACTAAGTTTGTTACTGTAAACTGATGAGAAATAATGAACCAACACATGCATGCTGTAAAAGAAGGAAAGCAAAGCACATCCAGTGTAAGATAATAAACATACAAGCAGGCACTGTATCATGGCAGTAGACTGTGTGAAGACCCTGATGCTTCCCCCTGTGCTGCTAGCTGTGGCGAAAAATATACTATGGATCGCTGGAAAAGTGTAACGGCATTAAAATCAGCCAAATTATCATCTTAAAACACTGTAACTTTAATTATCAAAGAGTTCCTTAAAATGGCAAAAAGTAATTAACGTGAAATTCAGAAGACTTGAACACACGTGCACGCACACACATATATTATGAAAAAATACAAAAACTCTTAAAAATTGCAGATTACATTCAGTGACTTTAACTTTGTCGCCATTATGGTTAATTGTACATGCATATGGAAGTTATGACTGCCTGCAACATGCCACAGTGCCATTAATTGAATGATTGCAGTATTCATGTTGGTAGTCTACAGCAACAATATTCATATAATGCCTTAATAAACAATAGAAAACTCGTTTACTTGTGGAAAGCTATTGCTCTATAAACTAATTTAGAATGTTTGCTTTTTTAATTGTTAATAATACAAAATACTTAAAAAAAATTCTCAAAATGTTTGGGGGAGAAACATACCTAGTTCATCATTCAATAAGTAGTTAGTGGATACTTCAAATTAAATAAGGCTGCAGGTTTATAAGTTCAAGCCAGTAGGGAAGCATTATAAAGCCATATTATCTATCTCCACTATTATGCTTTTTATTTAACAGTGAGCGCAATCTTTGTCTATTTCCATCTCTAATTAACATCCTTCTTAATTGTCTTTGTTTAGTTAGAGTTAATTAACTCACGCATCTAGTCGTATAATCCAGCCTGCCAGCCACATTCTTCACTGCTTGATTCTTGCAGTCGCAGATTTCCCTTCTGCTGGTCATATTTCCCGCTGCTTGTCTTGTATCGCTTGGAACTCAGCCACTCATTCACCCATCCACCCATTAACTACAAGGCTCTGAGGCCTGTCACACTTATATAGCGTTTGCCCTGACCATCTAGAACGTTGAACGCACCCCAAGTCACACTGAGAGAACAAGGTCAATAATCAAGAGCATTCTTCAAATAAATGCAGAAATCTATACAACCAGGCTTAGCAGTACACGCCGAAATATGTATTATCATGCCAGCTCGCTTTCTGCATTAGATATGTGGCCACTGGCCTATCACTCTCCTGTTCATTTTGACCTGCAGCCGCTGCTGTCATATAACTGCTGTAATTCACTGCCTCTCACTTGTACAGGATGGGAAGCAGCGACCGCATAACAATGCTCTCTCCTTAAGTCTGTTTGTCCCACACAGAACCTGAAATGTTGGGACCTTCATTGAGTGGCACTCGGTTGATATGGACATCCTTCGGCTTCGCCCGAGAGCCTTGATGACAAATCCGACCGAAACACCACAATGTTGATCTTGAGAATCATGTAGGGGCTTCCCAACATTTCTGTTGCTTTGGGGAGTACCTTTTTCTCCCATGTGGGTTGTACAGCCACACCAGTTGTCCTTCTTGAAGTACCTCATTCGACATTCTCCTGTCATACCATGTCTTCATCCTGTTACTATTTATTCTGAGATGCTGTCGAGCAAAATCATCAATGCCAACAAGTCTTTTATGTAATTCGCTGGCATAATGAGCTTCCTCTTCTGTCGGTCAGCCAAACAGCAGGTCACTGGGGAGGCATAGCTCTCTTCCAAACAGCATCCTTGATGGTGTTACCCTTGAGGACTCTTGAACTGCTGAGTGGCAAGCAAGAAAAATCAATGGATGCTTTGATTCCCAGTCCTTTTGGTTGTCTGCCACAAAGATCAACGGCTACTGCTCAAGAGTGTGGTTAAGTTGCTCTACAATTCCATCCAACTGAGGGTGTAAGGCTGTAGTCCTAGCCTTTTTCATACCCAGAATTTTTGTCACCACCTGAAAGTTCGCAGCTGCAAAGTTTCTTCCCTGATCAGAATGGAGTTTTAGTGGCGCCCCATACCTTGAAGACATGCTTCTGTAAGTGCATCTGCCACAGTTTGTGCTTCTTGGTTTGGAAGGGGAATGACCTCAGGCCACTTAGTAAAGTAATGTTGGGTCACCAGTAGATACTGATTACCTCTATCTGTGACAGGCAAGGGGCCCAGAATATCTATTTCCATCCTCTCTAATGGGGCTCCAACACTGTATTTCTGGAGGTAACCTTGTCCTCTGGTCATTGGGGCCTTCCTCGCAGTGCAGGTGTCGCACAATTGGCACCACTTCTCAACATCCTCCCTACAATCAAGCCAGTAGAGTCTTGTCTATTTCTGCTGAGGGTCTTTTTAACACCAAAGTGCCCACTGGCTGCCGCATTATGACGTTCTTTTAAGACTTCTGGAACCCTGCATTCTGTAAGCACCAACTGTAAACGTATGTGTTTTGCATCATTACTCTACTAGTTTTTGTAAAGAACACAGTTTTTGAGTATGAGGAAATTCCATTGTGCCCAGTATAATTTGACTGCTGCGCTCAGACTAGATATCTCTTCCCATTGTGTCCTACAGCCAGCTTCTTTCCACTTTAATAACTACTGATATTTCCTAATAACCTCATCACTCCATGTAGGTTATCCATCACAAGATAGAGAACCTGGAATTCTTGTTCTCCGTACCTTTGGGGATTTAAAACTCTTTTCTCCCTGGCATTAGCAGTGACAACAAAATGGCTCACATGGTCTCCTAGCAGTTCATCTGCATTGCTGTGGTGTCCAGATCTGTGCTGTATTCTAAAGTCATATTCTTGAAAATATTGTATCCACTGTGCTATTTGATCTTCGGGGTTCTTGAAATTTAGTAGCCAGCCTAATGAAGCATGATTGGTCCTTAGAATAAAATGTGCTGTAAAGGTAGGGGTGAAGTGTTGAAATTGGCATCACCATTGCCAAAAGCTCCCTGTGTGTAACATAGTAATTTCTCTCAGGCTTATGCAATAGCTTACTGAAGTATTCTAGTGGTCTTTCCTTCTCATTTTGAACAAGAGATAACACAGCTCTAATGCCTACATCACTAGCATCAGTGTCTAAAATGAACATGCCCGCACTTTTCAGGAAACCCAGAACTGGTGGGAATATCAGAATTTTCTTTTCACCTAGTTCATGTATTGGCTTAGCGATTGTGGCAAATCCAGGTACAAATCAACAGTAATATGCACATAATCCCAGAAACTCAGCACTTCAGTTTTGTCGGTTGATATCGGCCAATTTCTTATTGCTTTGGACTTCTCAAGTCTGTTTCGATTCCATGGGCGGACACTACATATCCCAAGAAATTAGTTTTCTTTGGAACAGGTGGTGCTTCTTAGGAACCATTTTCAAGTCTGCTGTGGCCTCTTCCTGGAATACATAGTCTTAAGCATGTTAGGTCCCTTTTTTAAACCGTCTGCTGTCACCACGTGTCATCTAGATAAACCTGACAGATATCTAATGCAGGACTTTTTTCACCAGATGTTTGAAGGGCAGGGGCATTACATAGACAAAATGCATAACTTTGAACTGCCAGGCTCCTTCCTTTGGACACACTACAGTCTTTCTTGGTCCTCTGGGCAAACTCGCACTGCCAGTACCCACTCTTCATGTTCTCATTAGAAAACAATTGCGAACCTGATAAGCTGTTTGATGCGTTATCTATTCTTGGAAGTGGACAAGAGTCTTTCTTTGTCACATTATTAAGTTGGTGATAAACTACACAAAATTTCAGAGAGCCATCTTTCTTCTTGACAAATATGATGAGGGATGACCATGGACTAACTGATGCTTCTATCACATCTAGATTCTTCATTCCCTTCAGAATTCCCTCAACTGCCTCATGCGAAGCTAGTGGCAGTCGTCGTGGTGGCTGCTTTATGGGCCTGACATCTTATGTATCTATGTGGTGGCAGGTCAATTGGTTCCTCCAAGGTCATTTTGTCCACATGAGAAGGCATTACCATTTCTCTGCAGTAATTCAAAGACAGCCTCCTGTCGCCAGTTAAGATTTTCTTTTTATGTTACTAACAGTTCCTCTGGTACTTCTGGTAAATGACATTCTATTTGTCTTACTCTAAAATCTTCTGGATCATTTGGAAATACGTGTGTAACTTGCTTTCAGACACCTATCACGGCCCCCTCCTCAAGACGAATAGCACTATTGGACAAATTTATCATTCTAACTGGAAAACTGACAGGATGCTTATCTTTTCTGTTGGCTCAATTACATCCAAACATCTGACAGACTTTCCTTGGCACCTGCCTGGAATGACAATTTAACTATAAGCGTGCAGCGCAGTTGGTTGACCACATATTACTTGGCAGCTAACTGGGGAGGACAAACCACGCCATGTTGACACCACCAACTTTGTACTGTCTAACCATAGCATGCCAAGTAGAGTATCATTACAGCACCCCTGTCTACAAAGTACATCAAGTCCCAAAATACATTCATTCTCTATTTCTGCTATGTAAACATTGTGCTCTATGCTTATGTCACCAAGCTTCAAAATCACTTTCATTTTACCTTTAACTGGTGTGATCTCACCCATTACTGTAGTTAAATAGCATCATTCCATGTTATCGGGGGGAGGTGGAAGGCCGAATGTCTGGTCTTAGTACTGTTATTGTCGCTCCAATGTTGATGACTCTCTGGCAAGGAACTTCATTCAGGCTCCCCTCCATAAGTGTAGCATCCTAATCCAGGTTCACCGACCGTACATGTAAGAACATTGGGGGCTTCCCTCCAGCAGTCACCGACCTTCTTCGCCTCATAATATTGGTATTTACAGTTCCATTTATCATACTATATTATTAACATCTTCTTTCAAGTTATTTATTTCTGACACCAATGTTACATGGGACGCCTGAGGGGCATATCTGAGTTTGTGAGGGATGGAGGTCTTCAGAAGAAAAACTATATTTGATTTCTAATTTATTTACACAGCTATAATTTACAGCATTAAATTTTCTGTTTCCACTGTTATTCTTTTTATTTAACAGTGAGTGCAATATTTAATGTCTATTTCCAACTATAATTAACATCCTTCTTGTCTCTATTTGGTTACAGTCAGTTAACTCATACTCATTATTAACACGTGTTCAGTCAATCAGTTACCACCATTTGTAATATCTTTTCACCTCTGCATCTAGTCTTAGCCTGCCAGCCACATTCTTCACTGCTTGATACTCGCAGTCACAGATTTCCCTTCCAATGGTCACTTCTCCCGCTGCTAGTCTGTTGGAATTCAGCCACTCATTCAGTCAACTACTTGGCTCTGAGGTCTGTCACACTTATATAGCGTTCACCCTGACCATCTGTAAGGTTGAACGCACTCCGAGTCACGCTGAGAGAACGAGGTCATTACAGCAGTGAGCGCTTAACAGTACATTGTTGCATCACCCTTACCTTGGATACATGCAGTGACACAGTCTAGCATGGAGTTGTAGAGACATTTAATGCTATCCTGTGGAAGATGATCATATAGTTGCCACTACTGCTTCAAGATACTGCTGAAGCTACCATTTCAGCTGGCTCTGTACATGTTATAGAGGCAACAATTTTGAAGTTTGTGCTGGCCGAGGAAGGGCATCAGTGGCATGTGAAGGCAGTCATGGAAAACTCTGCTTATTTGGGTGGTAGTAATCTTGTAGGAAAATTATGTGTTGCAGCTATGCTGTGAAGGGAATCACACGAGGCCACAGATTCTCCTAACTACACTGCTGTGACATCAGTGTTACCTTGATCGCTGTCAGGGAAGGCCAAAAATTATAGAATTGTTCCCTGTACCATGATGCCAGCATGACTGTGGTTTCAGAGTCATGCATTACCCAGTGCCCTCCTTACTTGAATACAGTTTTCATCAGTGTCCAGACAAAACTGCAAATTAAGTCATGTTTGTTCGATGGTTAGACATATGAAATGTAATTTTTTTCTCCTGAAAATCACTTATTAATAATACAGGTGGATACAGAGGTCGTTAGTGGTGCTGCATGCATCTAAATGGGGGAGAAAAAACACTGTGGGTTGATTTATTATGGTTTGCACTTTGTCTTTCAATAATTTTCAATAATACATTATCTAGAAATTCAAAGATTTGTCTCATTCTTGCTGTGTAAAAAGCAATATACACTCATTTCAGCTACACTTTCAAGGGCATTTACATACTTTCGGAATAGTGGTATACATTTTTTTTTTTAAATTGGGAATCGCCTGCAGAAGTTTATCGGTCAATTTCAGTTCCATGTATATCAGTGACATGTATAGAAAAATTTGCAGAACTTCTTAACTGATGGATATATTAAAAACATATTGTTAAAATAAAAAATATATATAGTTTATCAAAGGTTAAATTCATAAAATAAGTAATCATTATCATACTTGTATGAAGTGCCATTCTGAGTTTCTGTGTGAAGACAAATTAAATTACACATGCAAATCTGTTTTAATGACAATGCTAATTAACAATAATATTCTAAGGTATAAATCTAATGGTGCTGAACAATTTTATTCACATAATACGTGCAACTCTTCATTTTATTTATATAATATAATAACGCTCATCTAGGTCCTGGAAGACGAATTTCCCAATATCGGGATAAATTTGCACCCCTGGCAGTATCGTATTACAACATGTGGTCTTGCCCACACTCGAGGGGCTCCACAAATAGAAATACTTTTTTTTTTTTTTATTAATATGGCTGGTCTGCAGCCAATCATTATTCCATTCTACTACAGAGTTATACCAACACATAAACGTGGTATTTATTATGCTTAAACAGCCTTCTCTGTGAGCGTGCACATATTCATCGTAGCAATCTCGAATATATCTATTGTATTGTATATGTCTGACAACAAACGGATAACGAAAACGTCTGGTCTGCCTTATCCAATGTGAAGCTGATAATTAAAGTTCAAATCAGACAGACTTATATTGTGAAGAGCGTTGAAATCTTCTTTCGTAATATACTTCAGAATATGCTTCTTGTTGCGGGCCGACTACTCATCCAGAGCGCCCGATGCAATGTGGCTTCTCAGGACATCCACCACCTCTTTTACATCCAATCTGAGGGTCATTTCAATCCAGAAATGGAGGTAGGGAAACCTGTCCACATGCCTTTTGTAAGTTAAAGGTCCTGATAACATACAATAATGTTCCGAGAGTAGTTGTATTTTACTTCGTTACCGATATTTTGCACAAATATGGTTTAAAACCTCGTTTTTTAAGGACTCATAGCTCCCATAATATTCATTTTAGGTATAAAGTGTCACATATGTTTTCCCTTTTACTTTTTCATGAAGAATCATTTCCCGAAGTTTGTCAGTCTAATTGCGAAACAATGTGAGTGTGTGCGTGCATGCATGTGTGTTTCAGAAGGGACTGAATAGACTATCTTTTGAATAGGAATCCATGTCTGGAAGTCTACCGTTTCCATGCTAAACCATTTCAAATCAAAGGGGCTCATCAGTGCAATGATGCACATGCATAAGTTAACACGGGATGCAAAATCGGCTGGATGCAAAACTGTATCCTTTGGAGGTGGTGAAGTTGTAGTTTTTGCTTACCTCCCAGACGATGCTGGGAGCAACACCCATTGCACGCACAACTGATGGTGTTTTTGTTGACAGGCTCTGTTCGACATAATGCAGTACAGTGTCTTCCAATTTGGTAGTGCTGCATCTCTTTGGAGCACCACAGTTGTTCCTGTTGGCAGTGAATGTACCTCGTTCTCGGAGCCATTGCGTAATTGTAGCAAAAAGGGTATGTGATGGCGTCGCACGTTGTGGATAACGCTCTTGATACCGCCGACGAGCTGCTCTTCTAGTACCTTCAGCTGCACCATACACGAGGAGCATGTCTATGTTTTCCACAAACGTGTTCTCAACCATGTTAATCAGAAACTCAAAGGGGCGTGAATGGGTCCCCGAGGCAGGTTACCGTGGAAGGGTAGGTGTCATGTGCCATCAGGTGATCGTCTGACGTAATGTACTGCCTACCCAGTTACATACTAACACAGGAAAATCCACAACATTGCTCTTTCCCTCAGTGGAAGGGGACGAGTGGTACACCTGATTTGAAATTGTTGTAGCATGTTAACTGTACGTTTCCGGACATGGGTTTCTATTCAAAAGATCATTTACTCAGCCCCATCTACAAGTCCTAGAAGTTTGTAAGGGAAATTTCCGAGCACTCTGTATACACACACAGGGTGCAGAAAAACTTTGTTTAGTAAACAAGTGTGTTAGAGAGCACAAACACAAGTATTGTGAACATATGAACCATAGGTCTGCGGTGATTAGTTTCGACGCTACACAATATTTGCTGCTGCGCTGTCCAAGTGACCATCCTTTTGTCCTCCTTGTATCCGTCTGTCCATCGCGACTCCTACTCTCCCCTTTCAGAAAGTTTGTGTGGTTACATCAGTTAGTTCAGTCCTTGACATTCACACCGGTGAGTGACCCCGTTCGACACAAGTAGTACGTTACCTTGTTCGCGTTGCATTGAGATGGTCACACAAGTTGTTTGCAAGTACTGTACTTGCAGTGTTAGTGCAGTGTTGCAGTTTAGGGGCATGTTGTGTTTAGTATTGTGTTCAGTGTGGTATTAGTACATGTTGTGTTGTGTGTGGTATCTGTTTAGCCCTACATGGACAGACACAATTACACATTCACAAAAAAAAGAATGGTATTGTGGGTAAAATATGAGATATGAAAGGTTGTGTAATGATGTAAGCTGAATATGGGCTGGGGTATTTTGTATTTTTAAGTATCTTAATTGTTTAAGATAAATAATTTAATTTTTACTTGAAAAATAAATTAGTACTTAATATCTGGTGTAGTATGGACAATTTTTTGTATTATTATAACCTTTATAAACTAATTTAAAACTATAATACATCTAAGTAAAATGAATTTAACAATTTAAATTTTTTTTAAATTTAGTTTCATTATAGTATAAATTACTAAATTAAAATATATTTTTGGTAACATTTAATTTTTTAAATTTTCATCACAGAATATAAAAAATATTTATACTCAGGTTTGTAACTTCATTTAAAACTTTACTTTTTAATCATCAAATGGGGAGGCCTTTACGTTTAGTTTTAAATTTAAATTGCAAATATGCTTTTGAAATTCGCCATCGAAGTTGTTTCTAATTTAAATTAGTTGATAAAGGTTTTTCCAATATAAAAAATTGTCTGTATTAAACCAGATATTAATTTCCAACTGTTGACAACAGTGTTAACGGCCTTGAGTGTGAGTGCTTCTAAGATAGGTACATCAGTATGAGTATTAATGTAACATGAGCATTAATGCAACTTTTTTATAGCAATAGATACATCAATTCTGATTCAGTCAATAAAAGTCTCTTTTACTGCCTTTCTACTGTTACCCTTCCTCAGAAAAATATTAAATATGAACATTCAAAATATTTGTGTGTTAAAATATTTTAGTGCCCTTAAATATGTGCTCCTTATTAGGGGGGAGCATGTACACTACCTGCATATGCCTATGCATACGTAACAAAAATAATTGACTTGTGCAGTTGAAGTTTATAAATTTACTAAATACTAATGAAAGTGTCCTAATTTATGGAAACAATTCTTTTGAACTGTTGTACTCACTGCCTAGTAAACATTATAGTATTTTATTGGCAGATACTGTATTGTTCACACTGAAAAAGAAAGTATTAATTTTAAAGTTATTCTTTTGTATTTTTTTTTACAGAACTGCAAATCCACTATCAGCAGATGCACCAGATATGACACAATTCACCTCAGTAGAAGAGTGGCTTAATTCGATAAAGATGGCACGTTATCTTGAAAATTTTGAACGTGCAGGTATAATAAGTATGGATGGTGTAGTGCGTGTCACAGTAAAAGAATTAACAGCACTGGGCATCACTTTAGTGGGGCATCAGAAGAAAATAATGAACAGTGTTCAAGCCATGAGAGCGCAGATCAATGCCAATCTGTCTGAAGGCTTTCTTGTTTAACAGGCACAACCTTTAGCCAATAACTGACAATTGATTCAAATGTTGACTCCAGAACAGGTTATGCAGTGGTTGTGCAATAATCATGACACTAAACCTATATAATTTATTTAAATTAGAAAAGTAAATCTTGGACAGTGTTACTTCAATGTAGCAATCAGATCTTCCTGCACAGTGTTGATGGAAATTTAGACCAACAGTGTTGCAATAAACTGAAGTGCTAAAGTCAAAAGTTGTGATGTGCTCTTGGTCATTGATACAAGATATGTTCCACAGTTTACAAACATTGAATAAACTCACAGTGAGAATAGTTTTATAACAAATCAGGATGGTATGTTAAAAATGTGATGATTGCCTATGTCTGAAAGTAAGGTCATTCTAAATAAAAGGTATTGATATTGAACACTAATTTGTATATGCAGAATCTTTAAACAGTGATAATTGTTTAATTAATTATAAACCAGACAAAAGAAAAATCTAAAAATTATTTTTTATGTTTATTTTGTGGCTATTTTGAAGAAATTTGCACGTTTACTGTACAACGTGATACACTACATTAAAATTTATATTTTTCAAGAAAATGCAGTACATGCATTTGTGTTCAGTAAACATTCTTGTTTGTCTCTGTCTACATGCAAATTTATATTCCAGTAAAAAATTTTATTTATTTTGATACAGAATATTTTCATGATGTGTTATTTGAAAGGGTGCAAAATTGCTAGTGTTGTAATTAACTCACTTTAAGTTGATGTTTTCTTGTGTATTATATGTAAAATTGATTTTTCACCTGGAAATAATATATAATCAGTGCAGTGAAATATTAGTAAAAGAAAACATAAGTCAGTTATCAGTTTAAATGTTTTCAAAATAAAATTTGGTTTTGCAGCTTTTTTTTTGTAATAATGTTAAAGTTCTTGCTAAATTTTTACAAATATTTTTGAAACATTGTAAATAATTATAATAAAAATGTTTATTCCAAAGATTGCAATAAAGTTTTCATGTTGTATAGGTTTGGTTTGGTAGTAGATACATAAAGTGACATCTTTTTAGTACATGTCTCTATGAAAACATCATGAGAGTTGTGTTCTAGTACTGTAGAGAAGCAGGGAAATAAGATTCAGGCTTTGGTTGTGTGGGGAACCCCCTAATGAGTTTTTTATCGTACATTTAAATTGAATGTAGAATAATGAAAAGAGATATATTGTGATTTCCAATGGTTTTTATGCTGAATCCTAATGTAGTGATGATGTTTTTAAATATGTATTATGTTGAGTTTTAGAAAACTGTGATGATGATTCCATTAGGTTACATTCTTCTAAAATGTTTTTGTGACTGTTGATTTAAAAAAAAAAATTAATCTTGTAAATTTGCAATTTTTTCATGAAAGGGTCTTTCATTTTTATCAAACATTGTTTTTTATTTTTAAAAAAGCAATAAAGATGTTCTGATTCATAGGTTGCTTAAATAATTTCATGTTATGTACAACATATTTAGAATGTATGTCCAAGGTGTATTTTACATGTTATAATTTTAACAGTGAAACTGCTCAAGTTGCACTGTTGTTTCCAGACTGAATTTATGTAGACTAAGCTTGCTAGAAAAAACTCAAGAAGTACCTTTATTTTACCCTTTTATTCTTTTATTATAAAAGTGGTCCTTTACTAAACTTTACATTGTTCGTGTTGGATATCAACAATGCTTTTGGCTAAACTACTGTGTGTGTGTTTGCATAAGTGTGAGAGTATGTTTTATATATATATATATGTGTGTGCATGTGTAATCACACACAGGTGGACTAACACTGCAAATTTCAGTGGTAGAAGAAAATGTTTCGGACCAGAGTAGCTTGGGTCCAAGGTGCTAATAATCTGATAGAGGTAACTTCCCCATATGTGGAAGGGTAAAGAAGATACAAAGGTCAATTTTGTTAATTAAAATGTAATTATAACTCTTATTAACACCCCTCGACAGTGTGTATGAAGATGTAATAAAAACAATATTTGCTGGTCATTGAAGATTGCTGAAGGTAAATGACGAAGCAAAATGTGCTGCCACACACAATGGGCTGACTTAATGCTGTGCTGTAGTGACTGTAGCTGGCATTTGTTTAAGCAAACGCCAGCCTCAGACTACTCTTCCTTTGTTATGTTAATATGATATCATGTATTCAAATTGGTGACTCTGTGTATTGATATTCTGTAAAGCGATTCTGAGCGAACAATACCGCACGTCAAATCTCACCATGGCGTATCACAGAACAAGCTCATGTTATAAGGCCTGTCATGTCTTTGGGAGTCGTCGGTGGATCTTTGTTGACCTGTTGCTTTCATGTTCCCCACAGATAAATTTCCATAGGCATTAAGTCTGGGGAACATGCAGGCCATTTCGGATTTCCAGACCGACAGATCCAATGATCACCAAAGTTTCTGTTAAGAACCATTGTTTTTCTCTGCAGAATGAGCAGGACATCAATCGTGCTGGTACCACATGGAATGCATTATGTCCAATGGGATGTTTCCCAACAATTGTGGTAGCAATTCTGTTAGGAACTTAAATACACGATGCTATTTATTATCCCATTAATAAAATAGGGACCAATTAGGCAATTATGTACAACACCACACATTTACAGAAACATGGTCTCCGTTTATCCACGTGTCTCGGCCAGTGTGGGGTTGTCAGTTGACCATGGTTTGTAAATGACGCTTCATCGGTAAACAAAATCTTTGACAGGAATGTGTCGTCGGTTTGTAGTTTACGTAAACACCATTTGGAGAACTCTGCCCTTTGTTGAGAGTAGTTTCCATGTAGCTGTTGATGAAGTGAAATGTGGGAAGGATTATATTTGTTCTATGTAATATTTGCAAAGTACTCCGGTGACTGATCCCACTCTCACGTTCAAGCTGCTTCATGCTGACGTGTGGATTGCCCAACTAAGATGTTAAATTGCGTTTCTCTCGTCAGTTACTGTTTTTCATCGTTGGCATTTTACGCTTCCATTGTCTTAAAATGTTTTTATTATGTTTGCAAAGACAGATTGTGCCGGTGTGGCATGATCAGGATGTATCTCAGCATTCAATTAAACTGCTGCTCTAGTTCTGCAGTGACATTCGCCATAAATGAAAACCATATAAACTCTTTCAGCTGTTGTGTACCTTGTGCCAGTTCGAAGAAGTTGTCTGATCACAACAGCAGCACAGACTAATGGCCCATTGTTCCATGACACAGCACAGTTTGCTTCAGCATTCGCCTTAAGCTATCTTGAGTGACCAGCAAATGTCATTGAATTTATTATATCTTCTTGTGCACTGTCGATAAGTGTTAATGAAAATTATAATTCCATTTAAGTTACTGAAGTGTACTTTTGTATCTTCTTTACCCTTCCATGTATGGAGAAATTATCACTATCAAATTATTAGTACCTTGAACCCAAGCAACTAATGTCTGAAACATTTTATTCTACCACTGAAATTGGCAGTGTTTTTCAGGTGGTCTACCTTAGGTGCATGACCCTGTGTGTGTGCATGCATGTGCGTATGCATGTGTGGAGTGAGTGAGTTTTTCACAACTATATATATAAAATAAAGGGATTTGGTCCTACCACATCCTAGGTACTGTCAAGTGCAGTATTTTTTTTACTCACCACATAATGATAACTTTGATATGCAGGTGCAGGGAAATTCATAAGGGGGTGGTTTAAGCAGCTCTTAACAGCAGGGTCTTGAGAGCTGATGAGGTTGAGGCAAGGAGAAGCGCCGGAATGCAAGGGCAGAGAAATGAGAGATACCAAAGTAAACCCGCCAACCAGCAACATTGTCTAACATGATTCCCAGATGTGAAAATCTGGGAGCGGCATGCAACAAATCAAACATTTTTTGGCTTGGGAGGCAAGTGCTCTAGCCGCTGCACCAACTACAGACCCCAGGGCGAATTGGCAGCTTGCAAGTAGCATAAACTGGATCAGAACTCCTTGAGGTGATTTGCAGTCTTTTACTGTTTTGTGTTCAAAAAGACACCCACTTTATGGCGTATTCTTCTTTTGTATTCTTGTTATGGTCTCTATTTGGTTACTGGAGTAGCAGAATTTTGCTGATGTGCAACTCTTGTGTGTTACAACTCCAACTCCTGCAGGGCCACGGTTGCTGAGTGGTTAGTCTGCTTGCCTCCCACCAAGGCGAACTAGGTTCAATCTCCGACTGGGTCGCTCCTGGATTTTCACGTGTTGAAATCGTGCTGGTAGATGCCACTGGTCAGAAGGTTTTCTTGATGATCTCCTGTTTCCTTAGCAATTTCATTCCAGCACTGCTCCATACTCACCTCAATCACCCTTATCACCTCTCTCAAGACCTCTCTGTTAAAGAGCCACCCAAATCTCCTCACTCACTCTATCTCCTGCAGATAGCTGCTTGATTCTTGGCATTCTATTGCATATGTACATTGTTTTTTCTAAGCCATAAGGAATATGGTAAATAAGCAATGAATGGCTTTCATAACAATATATTGCTTCGCTGAGGTGTAAAATCATTATTGATGATGGCAATAAAAAGTTGTTCCCATATATAACTAGAGTTTGCAAAGTTTTGATCATCATACTGAATTTGCCTAATTTATTCTCAAATTGAAATTTTGAAGTAAAATAAATATTTCTAACACTGAATGTTTTAATTCTTATGCATAACTTTTGAGTGTGTATGACAAAATTTATTTGTAAAAAAAGCTAGGCATATACAAATAGCAACTGAAATGAGAGTAACTGTTTGCCTAAAGTTTATTTTTAATCAACTTTACATGTAGCTTTCTTTGGCAAATAGTGTAACGTGTGTGTTCTGAATGTACTCAAATAAATTATGGAGTGGGCTAGATGAGTAAAAATTGCTTAATGTCCATAGGTAACCTGCTAATGGTAGTGGCAATGTGCAAGGGTAGGTATGAAACTCTGTGTAGCTACTTGGCGTATTAACCAGGCTGTGCAGTTCTGCCCACTTGATAACCTCACTCAGTACAGCATGGCTGCTAACATGGATTACAGTAGCTTGACTCTGCTTGCCATAGTGGATGGACAGTTAGGCCAGTGTCAAGATTCTTGTAGTTGACATATAGTTATGGGGAAGTATGAAAAAATGCCAGTGCAGAAGTCTGGTTCTACTTGGCACAATTCCCCAACAGACCACAGCCAACACGTACCATGTATCCTTGGCTTGACCGAAGGCTGCAGGAAACTAGCAGCCTGCAAGTGAGGAAGGTGGATGCAGAGACTATAAGAGGAGTGTGCACACCCAGGTTCGAATAATTTGTGTTGGAGCATGTTAACAACAACCCGAGAACTAGCATGTATGCTAATGCTGATCAATTGGGTGTTGGTCACATGGATGAGTGGAACATTTTAAATGAGCAGTTATTTCACTCTTACAGCCTGATGAGCGCTATATATTTTATAAGAGCATTTTCATGGGTGCAGTGTCATGTAATATCTCGATGCAAAAGAGTCGTAAGATGATGATAGTATGTATTATCAATATCACCCACACATTTTAAAAACATCAACAAAATTAAAACAAAAATTAAATAAAGATACTACAGTATATTTGTACTTAGAGCAATTTATTTTAAATAACTCAACAGCTTCAACAAATCATAAAAAAAAAAAAACCAGAATAAAATCCTCTTTATATCAAGGATTGTAAAACAGCTCAAGATGTCCATGAATATGCATGTTTCCAGTTGTACCAACTCACTTTCGATACAACCGTAATCTGATCGCTCGCCAGACTCAAACTTCATCTTTTACGTGAATACAGCGAAACATTACCAAAGACACTAATGACAGCAGTAAACATATCACACGTATCGATGTCACTTATTTCCTTAGGAGCAGGATCCTTTTAATTCTGTCTCTTTCTGAAGAAAAACATTTCCAACAAACCACTGCCTGCCTTAGCAGTAATTCCTTGAATACCAAAACGGTACAAAAATTATGACAAAATATAACTTTCTTTTGCATCAACAATTGTAACAGTCCAAGGCCTGTCTTCTGTATCAACATCCTTTGAAAACGACAAAATATTACAGTATACCTTTCTAGGGTAATAACCCGGCTGCGAACGCCTCAGCAACATTGTGATGTGTCTTCTCTCTACTGCCATGAGCTAAGTGAATAAAACTATATTCGAAAGCTACATATATACTAACCAAAACCATTACCTGAAGCACATTGTCGCACGTGCATGCGCACGCCTAGTTTAGGAAACAATTTTACAATAATTTTTTACTTCCAAAGAAATTTCCTTTAAACTTCAGGTTGGCGTGCGTCCATTCTCACAGAGTGAACCTATAAATGTGAAAACTGCATTGTCTCCAAGTTTAAAGAATTTTTAACTTCTACTTCGTATTTATTTTGTAATTTAGGGTTAAAATAATAAATTAACATGTAAGAAAATAGGCCTGTGTGGAAGAAATTTTCTTTAAAATACTGTGTGTTTTTGGAAAAATGCGTCCAGTTTACATTAATAAAATTGACAATTTCTAAATGTTTTACTTATTGAGGATTTGAAAATTTGGCAGGTATGAATTCGTAATTTTGTAGTTTGTGATTTCGTAGGTTTCAATCCAGATATTGGCTGTCACATGTTTAGCACTCGTGGCAACACATTCTTACATTAACAGTGAAATTTTGTTATATATATATATATTAAATGCTTAAAATGGACATAATATTTCTACAGGAATGCCGCGGATGTTAATAAACAAGGAAATAATATACCTAATATACAATAACTATGTAAAATAAAACATGTGTTGGAAATATATAAACAAAGCACAAAACTTACTTGCCTTTTAAAACATGTATAGTGTATTTTATGAACAGTTATTTCTTTTAAAAGATGTTTTGAGTAAGCCTTCGCACATGTGTTTTGAATGTCAAAACCAACATAGCACTGATTTAGTCATTTTGTATTTTAACATACGTTATAGACAAGATAAGATATAGCAGTTTACCAAATCCATCACAATGTTTGTATACACAATTGGGTCACTTGATCATTTTGTCAACAGTCTGCTATTTTGTACGTGGTCTACATTTACAATACAAAACTAATGCATTTAGAATTATACAGCAGGCGCTTATCTGTCATACAGAAACACGTCCTCTGTATTTGCAGTTTTCATGAATGTTTTAGTTCTTAATTCCAGTGAATGGAAAACAGGCAGCAAGTCTGTCATGTTTACGTTTGTTCCCAACATAACCGTGTATAAAGCAACCATATTGAAGCAGATCATACTTCAAAACCGACATTTGCTATCAGAGAAGCTTATTATTTGTGAACAAATGTAATTGTTAACATGTGCACACACATGCTTTTATCATATTGTTTTAGACTTGCTTTACTGTAAGTAACAGTTTCCTGCCAACAACACAGACTGCTTTGTACTGATTGGTTGTAACCTCGAAATGTTTTCTAAAGATATAAAATACAACTACCTATTTCTTTCAATTCTTAAGGAAATCCCAGAATGCACACTATTGGATAAGTTCCACTAGGAACCAAAACATAAGAGAACACACATTAGTTTCTTCTGCACATATCTTGACACGTAATATAATGCTTAAATATTTCTATTGTAAACCCAGCTTTTTGCAGAGAACATTAAAAAAAGGTTCTATCCAAAAACGGCCTGTAACATGCCTTTCTATTATTGAATGTTGATGCTTATTGCAGTCCGATATTAATAAAACATTTATATGATAATTTACAGGAAACATTAACAAATTACGTACATATGTATATATAGGAGTACTGTGCTTGCACTGTATGTATATCACTACGAAAATTTTGCACAGTGATATCGCAAAACATGATTTTGGCATATGGGCCCTTATTGCAGCAACCTCGTCAATTCCTCCTGGTTATTTTCAGGACCGAAACATTCCAGTATCATATACGTCCACTGTTGACAGAACAAATATCTTATAAGTGGAGCATAATTAAATTATATACTACTAGCATGGCTCCACCCGTGTGCAAAATTCAAACCTTAATTATAATGACCTACTGCTCTATCTTAATTGTTCATCTTTATTACTGTGATATCCTGGATTAGCAAATAGGGTACTTTTCATCCAAAACGAACATTTCCTTAACAAAATTTAAAAAAAACGGACTACCAAGCAGCACCTACGCAAATGGTTTTTTTTTTTTTATTCCCTAAGAAACTGTTTGTTTTTCCAGGATTAAAAGTACCGTATGTGCTAATCCAGAATATAATCTATCCCTGTACCAAATCCATCGAGCCATTATGATGTGATTGAGTAACAAACATTCACATTTATAATATTATTAGTATGGACTTCGAGTACCCATTACAACAAAAAAAAAAACTTTATTTTCTACATGTAGGCCCTATGTTACTTGGCAAAAATATATTATTGCCAGTTTACAAACTTAGAAATTGATATTTTAAATCATATGCTTATAATTACATGTACCTATATTCACACCACCAACTACTTCTGTAGAGTAGCAAATTATTTACATTTTTCCTGACCTAGGTTTAAATATCCCAACTTTTCCCTGTGGGTGAACAGTGTTATACTTTTACTTTATTATGAGAAAACATATTGGCAAACAGGAAAATACAAATTTCTGAACAAATTTACCAAAATACTCCCAGGCCGAGAAATATCTGTATTTTTTCAATGATTTGATAACTGAAGGCATGTACATAATTGTCAATTTCAGGAATTAATATACTAATAGTGCTTTGCCTGATGTTTGGCTGGGAGCTGTGTGGTTGTGGACCAGTTACAATAAAAGGGAAGAAATATGGGTACTCAACAGGCTCCAGCTATCGCCAGCTGACAATGACATGATGGTAGATATGAAATTTCTGTGGTATCTCTCACAGTTGTATGGTCGAACGCCTCGGGACGTAGAAGTATCCTAGTGCTGGTATTTGATACTAGTTAGCTCCATATACTTGTGATACCGTACAGGTCTATTACAGGCTGTCCTGCATGCCTTAAACACCGCTGTAAATTATATTGAAATCTAAATTGCCACTTAAGTTCACGCTTATGATACTTAAGCCCCCAATTAAGAGAGTAGTGATATTGTGGGTTACAGCTTCAACACATCATTTTAAAAAAATCCTCTCTACATCAAGGATTGTAAAACAGCTCAAGCTGTCCATGAATATGCATGTTTCCAGTTGTACCAACCCACTTTCAATACAACCCTAATCTGATCGCTCGCCAGTCTCAAAACTTCATCTTTTATGTGAATAAAGCGAAACATTACCAAAGACATTATTGTGGGTTACTGGGGTCCTGTCCTAAATACACAAGGCAATGCTAGAAATAATTCACACAGGTGTTGACACACACGTATGTATTTTCAGCATTTGGTACACTAATATTGCTAATTTGAAAAAAAATACAAATAATGCAGTCCCTGGGCCCAAACTTGTCAGGTAGACTGCATGGAAAATGTAGGCATATGGGTCACTCGTAATCTGAAAGTTAAGATTTCCCAGGCAATGAAATTTCTGGGGAAGGTGAGGTGGAATCTCTGGACACTAAAATTAAAGGCCCCAAGTAATAAAATGACTACTGGACTTAACGTGGTTGGCACAAACAGTTGATGGTGCCCATAGCAAGGTACATGCATGTCAGTCTTCGCAAGCCTCCAATAGCCGAGATGCTGTGGGATGAACACCATGCTTGTAGTCGCTCACTCTCCGGGAACTGCCCGCCTCTTGGATCCAGTGAAGGTAAGGTGTGTGTACGGGCGTGGTGGGACTGTTTAAAGCTCAGATGCGGTGCCTATCCGAAACTAGTTGCGTCCCCAGATGGCAGATTGGGAATACCCAAATACTGGCTCGTGGACCAAGAGGCTGGCTCGAGAGAGTCGTCGTCATGGACGTCGATTACCTGTGTGGCTCAGTTGAAGATGGCAGTGGCACATCGACAGGAAGCTGACCAATCAAGGCAGTGAGTTGCTTTTCAAGCAACTTTTTCCAGTTTTCTAGAAATGCCAATTTTGCAAGCAAGTGAGCTAAATCAAATAAATTTAATACAAAAACAAGCAAATTAAGCTAAAAGTCAAACAAAAATATTAGATAGATTCATATTAATGGAATTTAAGAGAATCCGGTATCATGCACAGTTTTTACATTTTTAATTTCTTTCAAAATCGTTATACATTACAGAAACTTCTTTCTCTTTTATTAATGTTAAAGCATTTTCATTAAATACATTAAAAATAACTATCATGTAAAGTAATTTAATACCCACTGTCTAGAATACAACTAATTTTTTTTTACCAAACTTTGATTCACAAATTTCAAATTCTGTAGTAGTATACCATCTATTTTTTCTAGGTCTTGTAGTTTGTTCAATTCATATGAATTGTTCAACTTGTTGAGCAGAGACTCAATTTTTTTTTTATTTATTAAAGTGTTTATACAAAAAAATTGAATTAGATTTTTTTCTTTTTAAAATTTATTTTCTTTATATATATATATATATATATATGTATATATGTATATATATATATATATATGTATATATGTATGTATGTATGTATATGCCCTCTTTAACAAATGGAAAATAATAAAATTGTAAAAAGTGCAACGAATTATAAAAAAAAAAAAAGTTTTCACTCGCATAAACATACAAGAGATAAACATATTAACACCGGTAAAAAATGTGCCACCGAATACGCTAGACATAGTTATGAATTAAATAAAGAGAACATACTAAGACACACGGCTTTAAATAAAGAGAAAGTACTATGCGATTGTGGAAAATATGTTTGCTATTTTTGTCTCCTTTGAGAGTTAAATTACAAAGCACACGATACAGCATTGAATATTCCAAATGAAATTCAAAATGGTGATAATCCAACAAAGACATGTAAAGAATGTAATAAGAATAAATCAATAAAGTAGTTTTCCCCTAGTAAAAATACTAAGGATAAATATGCATCAAAATGTAAAAATTGTTATGGTGAATATACGAACTATATGAGGGAATATAATCAAAGCAAGAAATTATCTAGTTAAAAAGTATATCATTATTATTAACATTTTTACCAATTGCTCGATTTTTCTATTTTAGTTCATTTTTTTTTTTAATTTCCTTAATAAATTTGTTTTCTTATAAATTACAACATAATAATGGAGGCGAACAATCTAACTGCTGCGGTAAATGAGAAGAGATGGTGAGAGCTGAGAATTATAGCTAGAGATTTTTTAAATTAAATATTGGTATAATCTGAGGAAAACAGATTTAATTTAATCTATTTTGCCATTTATTATAAACGAACAAACAAAAAAGAATTTTACAAATTTACTTTTTTCAAATTACAATGTAAAATATCGAAAAAAATATATAAAAAAAATTCCGTATTTCTTAGTAGATGTTTGTGTCAAAGACTGAAATAAAAGAATAAAATAAAAATTTAGGCCAAATTTTTCCTTTCAAACAAAACATTTTTTTAATGAACGCATAGAAAAAAGACCACCATTTGAAATTCGTGAGATACGTCGTAATTTAATTGATAATTTAAACATTGGTCAAACAAAATACAGTATTCGCATAAATAATTTACAAGGCGATCCAATAGAAAAAATGAATGCTGTTCGAAATGCTTTTCACGAAAAAATGAAAGCAGTAAGAAAATCAACTGGTTATAAACAAGGTGATCTGAATTTTCACCACACTATTTCAGCCGCAGGAAATAAAAATTTAAACGCCGAGCATTTACTTAAGTTGAGAACATAATTACATCGAATGAAAATGTGGATATAAATTAAACAACTTTCGATATTTATGTTTATAGAATTCCAAGAGGAGATGCTGTAAGAAGTAAAAAATAATTGTTTATTTAACAAAAGAAATAAAAGCAAACAGAGTATGAAACAAATTAACAATTATGGTAATTTATGAGGCCCTAGAGGAATAATTACAGCTTTAACATACGAAACTAATATCGTTTTGGATAGAGAATTAACGAATAAGGTTATTATATTCCAAGAAGACGAAAATTACAAGGAGAATAAGCTTGTAAATTTTGTGTAAGAATGGGAAAAAGTTGTAAAGTCGGTTTCAGTTTAGAAGAAATTATTGACACAGAAAATTTTCTGAATATTCAAATTAAAGTTGTTTCAGCTGCGCATTTTAATTGAATTATACAATCTGGAACAAAAAAACCAACTACTGGTTATTTATATACACACAATGAACATTATGATGGAATTTATAGTATGAAAACATTTTTTAGGAACCTAGTGTTTATTATTGTAAATATTGCGATAAACCATACAATGATAAACATCAACATGTGTGTAAGAAAAATAATTAAAATATATGCAATTTATGTAAAAAAAACCACAGTACGAAAATGAAGATCTAATTAGAATTTATTGTCAAAAATGCAATAGATATTCGTTTGGAAAAGAAGGTCTTGCTAATCATGATTCGGTGTGCAATATGGCTTATAACTGTATATAAGTGTGAAAAAATTTACTTGAGAAATAAAAAATACAACCGTGGTTCTGCCAAATTCAAGAGTTGTGAGGAATATGTGAAAGCTGACAAACACAAATGTTATATACTGACATGTGTCACGTCCGAAGCCCGTTTGACAGCCGTGGTACCACGAAGCTGCACAGTTGGGATGCACACTCGATGGGCAGAGCAGCAAGTGCAGTGCAAGTGTGGACGCTACGGAATGCAAACTTGAGCATGTGACGTCAGAGCACCCACTGTAGCATAGTAATATAAAATAGATATTGTTTTTCAGTGTTATCTTTTATGTAGGGTTTTGCGTGTAATAAGTAAACACGGGCATTCACATGTTTATGTAATTTAGGATAGGAAACAGCCCCTGTGCAATTCAGAGTGAGTAAAGTTTGTTTTTCAGTGTTTCATTATGTATCATTCACAACATATGCCATCCTCACCTCATTCACCCAAATGTAAACTGTTTCATATGAAATGTTATTTTTAAGAATTATTTATGATTGTTCCAGTACAAGGTAAGGAACGCAAAGGGTTATTATGTATTTTGCAATGTTAAGAAAGTAGATCCACATGGCCCACCAAACTCGGCTGGTGCGCCACGGCGTGCAAGTCAGTCAGCTACGAGCATCTCGGGGGTGTGGTTGCATGTTACCATGGCTCAGGTTTTGCGTGCTCAGGCAGCCTTCAACTTTTTGTTTTTCGATCATTAAATCTTCCATAGTTTTAATTCACCGGAACCGTTGTTCTTTGGCTGCTGGAGAGACCACACCCCCTCTTCCACAGTGCTTGCATCACCTGGGGAAGCTTAAAACCTTGCATGTAATTTTTATCGGCTTCCCACCATTTTTACAGCATTACCTCACCAGCGGGTCAAAGCTGTGATGTGTGATTATATATGTAAAGTGTAGGTCTGAGAGCCTTGGTAAATAAACTTCATATTCTACACATTGAAAACTGTTCATGTGGACATTATTTCGTGACTTTCGGGCTCCTCAGAGCACGGGCCCTTAGAATACCCGCACCTTTTTCACCCAGTGTCTTATTATATATTTTCTTTATTCGTTAATGTGCAAGTATTGTGTGTGTAAACGTAGGCGTGTGACTAACCGATAAGTCGCTGCGACAACTTAATCGGTGAGAGTTTATGTGCTGCAATATTACGTAACACGGGCGTGTGAGCTGACCCGAACAGGCCACTGCGCACTACGCATTTGGAATAATTTTACGGCACATTTATAAGGAGCAGCATTCAAGGATAGCATTGATCGTCGGACAAACGACCTTGGAGGAAACCTTGTCTCTACCGACTCTCACGACATCGTCCACGATGTCTGGCACCCCGGGTAAAATAACCTTCAAAATTTCACAGCTCCTTAAATCCTGCCTCTACCCAGTGATGCACCATGGTGCCACGTCAATACAAAAGAAAGGGGGAAACGGTTGTTTTTGCACAAGAGCTTGTATTTGTAATGGTAAACACAAGAAAATATATATTATGGATTGTTCTTACACCGAAAAATACGACTTTTTTTTTTACTATGAAGCCACACAAGATACTGGTTTTTCACACACCAAACTTTATATCTGTACATGATTTTAATGGTAATAAAAGGCATTTTTTACACACATTATGAGTTTTGTGAATGGGAAATATCTGAAGAAAATAAAGGACATAAATTTATTGTACGTAATTTTAAAGGCTACGATTCATATTTTATTTTACAATATTGTGTTAGAAATAGTAGTAGAAAACCACATACTATATATCAAGGCTAAAAAATTATGCAACTTAAATTTCGAGTCAAAATATCAAATAATAATTGATAGAATAAAACTTTATTCAAGGAAGTCTTTCAACATTTGCAAAAACATTTGGCTTAAAAGGGCTTAAAAATGATATTTTCCACATCTTTTTTTAATGTACACCAGAAAATCTAAATTATACCTGCTACATAATATTATGGAGTCAATACAATGAAACAAGAACAACGAAAAGACTTTTTAAAATGGTATGCTGAAAAAGTGAAAGAAAATTATAATTTTGATTTCAAAAAAGAACTTTGCGAATATTGTGATTCTGATGTTGATATTTTACGACGTGGTTGTCTTGAATTTAGATCATCTTTTGTAGTATTAGCAAAGATAGATCCATTTTGCTACATAACAATAGCGGGTGTTTGTTGGCTATTTATATATCAAAATTTATTTTTTAAAATACTATTGCAGTAGTTAAAGATGATAAAAAAATTAATGTTTAGTAAAGAACCAATATCGTGGTTAAATACACTTCTTAATGTTCGACATGCATTAAATGGTGGAGAAGTTAATATTTGCGGAGCAAAAGTTGATGGTTATGACGAAAAAACTAAAATAAAATATCAATTTCATGGCTTTTTTGGCATAGTTGTTCTTATTTACTACTCTCTTGATACTGTAAATAAATGCAACAATGAAAGTATGGATCACTTGTATACTAAAACAAACAATAGAACAACGATTTTAAGACAAAGTTGTTACAAAGTAATGGAAATCTGGGCATGTAAATGAAAAATATAGATATTTTATAAAAGTAATTTAGAAAAAACTACAAATATAATAGAACCACTACAACCTAGAGATGCATTTTTATGAGGTACAACTAATGCTACAAAATTTAAAATTTCGGGGGAAATAATTAAATATGTAGACATATGTAGTTTATATCCAAAGGTGATGTTTTATGATTATTATCCTGTTGGACATCCTATTAAAATATTTAACCCAAAAAATTACTACGAAAATTGGTTTGGATTGATCAAATGTAAAGTTTTACCACCAATAAATTTAGAATGTCTGCCAGGAGAGGGACATCAGAGTCATATGACGGTATGACAGTATGTTTGGGGCAGCAGAATTGATTGGACAGCCTATTTTCAAGGCACGGCAAATCATCCATGAAAATCTAAGCCTCGTCGAACTGGAAAAGAGTTTCGTCACGTTTGACAAACCTTTGTATACTGGTGTTGCCATTCTGAACCTTTCCACATTATTCTTATATGATTTTCATTATAATTACAGGCTACAGAAATTTCTTCAGCCTGCTTTGCAACTTTTATATTGCGATACAGATAGTTTAATTTATGAAATTGATTGCCATTACATATATAAAAGCATTTCCCCTGATTTGGCTACACAATTTGATCCCACTAACTATGCACCAGATAATCAGCAGGAATTCACATTAGTGAAAAAAGGCATAACTGAAGTGATGAAGGATGAATGCGCCAGCTGCATAATCACATATTTGATAGGCCTCCATTCTAAACATTCGTATACATTGTTTCGAATGAACAGATTGTGCGCAAAGTGAACGGTGTGAAGTCTAACATGTTGCAATCCCTACTTTACTATGATTATCTGGAATGCCTACGTCAAAATTCAATGGTTATGGGAGACTCAGTTCCATTTTCGTTCACATGCCCACGACATTTCTACCGAATGTGCAACTAAAGGGTCTTTGTCAAACACTGGCGACAAACATTTCATCGAGCCGGATGGTGTGTCAACTTTGCCTTGGGGCAGTACTGCATTCCTCTCCGAATTCCCCCTACTCATCACTATCTGCCAACACCAACTGCCACATCGACTGACTGCCCTCGCCAACAACAGCCTACAAGAATCTGTCATCTACTGCGAGTGCAAAGCCGCAGCTAAAACAACACGCTACAAGAATCTCCAGTATCAAAGCGGGCAGTTCTGCACTCTGAGCCCTCATCTCAATGTATGTGCCACTGTGCGAGCGAGACCGCCCCACTGCACGGCTGGTTTGTCAGCTACTAGTTCACAACGCCTAATATCATATACAAAAAGTCAGTGGAAAACAACATTAATCGTTCTCTACAAATTCCAATAAATTTGCGGCGAGGCCATTAATTCTAGTTCACTAAAACAGATTCATCATTTGCGAATGCAGTTTTACTCTCTCATCGCCACCAGCGAGACCAGTTATTCTGGTGCACTACAACTGATTCAACAACAAAGACAGTTTTACTGTCTTACAAAACATAAACTTTAAAAACGTCAATATTCCAGCCTGCCTTTTCAACTCCCGCCTCAACACCAGCTGCTCTCCAACACGGGAGAAGATCTCCCATTAAAGAAGAAAAAGTGATATACCGATCATGAGAAAAGAAATAAAATGCAAATATATGTGCACGTTTTCTCCGAATTTGATGTAACAGACACCCTTGAATTATGTGGCAGTTTTTAAATAAATAGAAGTAAATAGACTTAAAAAAATTTGTGTTTGAGTGTAAGAAAATGTAAATAATTTTTGTACCTATATATTTCAAGATTTTTTTTAAATGTAAAAGGACTTTCGAAAGAAGAGTGAATTTGTATGTATATTTTAATGTATTAATAGCTTGTGTATACATTTGAATTTTTTTTTAATTATGTAAATATTTGGTTTGGGTGTGCAAAGGATAAATATGGAAATGGTAAGTAATAGTAAATTAGTTTATTAAAGTTTGTCTGTGTTTCATTTCTTTTTTAATTCCATAGTCATTATATGTAAAGTTCTCACAGAGAACGAACTTATCCTCACAAAGGTTTCGAGGAAAAAACGTTTGCGTTTGATGGTGGTGGGGGGGGGGGGGGTGGAGGTTACACCAATATTTTGCACTTTTCCTTCATAAACACGATTTTTCTATTAAACTGCTTATGTAAAACAAAACGGGGAGTTGACACAAAAGTACAGCAAGCTTAAATGGCTCAATCACAGAGTCTTTACAATAACACAAATGTAAACAAGATATGTTTACTAAGTCTGAGTGAAAAATTTGTATGTGTTAATAAACTTATCAATATAATGTTTCAACTAAGTAATTGTGAAATAACTTGGTATCAGAGGAGTGTGGGACAAAAACAGGGGGGTTAACACAAAAGTAAGAATCAATGGCTCAATAACAGAAATGTAGGTTTAACAATACACTTAATAAATAAAACAATTTGTACTAAGATTGAGTGAGGAAGTTTAAATAGTTACTTAGCATGTAATGTAGAATGTTTATATATGTGTTACTTACATAAAGTTGAAGAATAACATTTACAGTCTACACATTGACATGTGCAGCACGGCACTAGCCTGTTCACCATGCCTCTTCAAGCACAACCAGTCTGCACGGCAACTTCAGAGGACAGCAGTGTCACACAGTATTTCGATGTTGCAGTACAAATATAAGTGCAGTGTAAATAAGTGTCAGTGTGATTGTTCTTTTACATGGCTATTTTAAAATTAAGAGTGTAGTGTCTGTTTTGATTTAATAATTAGCTTTATAGTGCAATGTAATATGTTCAAGTGCCATGATCCTGCATTCCAAATTGTGCACGAGGTGCATTGGTGTAATCAGCTAGTACACCACATATTATTGTTATGAGTGCCTTGTAAATGGTTTATATGTAAATACATAACATTACCAGGTTTATGTCACGTACGTCAAGGGCAAACACCATTTTCTATTGTTTATGTTTGTATTAGTATTTACTTTCAGGGTTATGATGTGTTGATATCTTGCCAGTAGAATTGCCACATGTCTAGTTTGCCACATGCCACAAAAACAGGAGATGTGCATTATGTAAATAAATACTATTGCCAGGGTTACATCATGTGCATCAAAGGTGCACACCATGTACTATTGTTTATGTTTTGCAGTGTTGTTGTTCAGTGTTGTGTTGTTCACCTTACCAATGGGAATGTCAATTGTTCTTGTGTACTGCAATGTCTCTTAACCTACTGATGTAAGTATGCCAAGGCACTTGCCTTTGTTAAGGGTCATAATTTGTAATAACATAATAGGTTTTGTACAGGAAGGTTCCCATGGTGCTCCAGTCCTGGTGGAAGAAGTGTAACAGTTGAGGTTATGTTTTGATGCCAACTGCTTCCCCTTAGCCCATTTTCCCCCCATCGCAGGCAGCCGCTTCAACTATCAGAACTCTACCAGGCACTCGTCGAGTGCGCCGGTCGAGTAGTGCACCACAGAAGTGAAGCCACAGAAAGTTCAGTTCCAAGTACGGTCAAGGGGCCGATGAGAGCGCTCATGACATGAGCGGGTTAGGAAAGTGCAAGTGCAGAGTAAACTGTGTGCGCCTGCACCCACATGTTTTAAAATAAGACCCTGTGAAATGGGGCCTAAGTGAAATAAGCTTTTAATATAAAATGCTCATGGATGCCCATTCACGAAATGGCAATTTAAGGAGTCCTGCAATATTTTGATGCCCCTGCGGGCCTTAGTTTCAGTGTTTGTAATTTTCTGTTATTTGTCATTTTCACATGTTTTACCCCCATTTTATTCCACACAGTATTTGTATGTGTTAAAGGGTTCCTATGTCAAGGGCATTTATGTACATGTTAATTGCAGTGCTTAGAGTAACGTGAATATGTTTTCTGAAATTTGTGTGTGTAAGAAAATAGTCCACAAGGCTTGCCTGCTCGTCAAAAATCGGCCGGCATGCTGGCTGGACCATTAGTCATTCTATGGTGTCTTGGGGAGTTGCATGTGCGGACCGACAGGGTCGCATTTTGCACATTTGGACAGCTCATCATCTTTTTAACCTAATCATTTCTCTGCAATAGACTCTAGTTTACTGGAACCTTATTTTATGTATCACTGCCCAAGATTCTCCATTCCTCCCTTCCCGTGGAATAGTATTGCCTGGAAGGCATAATTTCCACGTAAGTCTTAGTAGTCTTCAGGCTTTTTGTAGTGTGCTACTCTGCCGGCAGGTTAAGCCCGGCACCTTGTATCTGTTTGCTTCCTGGAGGAGCAGTTAATAAAACCCAGCGAATTAACGTGAGAGGTATATGTTCTTATTCGGGTTGCCTATGGGCTATAAAGGAGTTGTTCCCCATATTTCCCGCCAAATCTTGAGGCTAATGTGTCAGTGTTTTTGTGTAATCTTTTCAGTGTTTTCTCTATGTATAACTAAATATGGGTGTGTGAGTCGCCCTGAGACCTCACTGCTTGGTTTTTGGTATAATATTTTCATTGGTGCTAACTACGACAGTTGGAGCCTAGAAGGACATCGCAGTGGTCATTGGCACATGGCCCGGAGTAGGAGTCTGTTCTACCATAAATTTGACATTGAATCCTGACAATGTTTGGCGCCCAAAATTTTACTTCAGAGGTGGTGAGAAAACTCTGGTGAAATTCCTACCAATTCCCAACCTCTAAAATTGAACACCTTTTGCTCCACTACCTACCATCAGTTACCGTGGCAACATTGTCGTTGGCAATTATGATTCAAATTTTATACTTAAGTTTAAAAGCAATTTAATACTAGTGAATAAAAGTGTGTTACATTCCATCCTTCATGTGTATCGCAATCATCCATCTCATTTTAATAATTATATTTTATATATTTTTCAGAAGTAATCACGTTATGTGTGGCGGAAGCAGCAGACAACCAGCAGGCTCCGCGCCAACTTGACTAGAGTGGCATCGTAATGCTCTAGCAGAGTGGACACGTGTGTCGTCCTCCCTAGACTTTCAACATTATTGACTAATCTTTACAATATTTTTCAGTTAATTATGGGAACCTTTTGTGTACTTGCTGTCCAGGGAGTGAGCCATTCTGCTCCTGGGTCATCTTGTATATAACCGGGCAGTAACTTGCAATCTAACCATGTAGGCCTAGTACCAATTTTCTCAGTGTAAGTGGTCGCCCACTTTAACGGATTAACATGAATGTAAGTGCCTCCTCGAGAGGAATAGCATAAATAAAATTAGTCATGTGAAATTTCAATTTTTTTTTTTCGCTGGTCACTTCGCGACCGTTTTACAATCATGATCACGTAAGAGTTTAAGGCATCAGGTGGCCTCAACAACCTGCAGGGAGTGTGTATGAGGGTCTGGGGAGAGTTTGGACAACCTTCACTAGCCTAGGCATAACTGGATACAGTGAGTATGTACTTCTTCAATGTCTGCAACTACAACTACAGTGACGTGACGATGTTGAGGAGGTCACTTAAGGCCGTCGGCCACACAACCCAATTATTTCTCGTGTTCTCCACTGAGGGAGCTGGTGCCTGCCTGGAAGAATGGTTGTAATTTTTCATGTCCTGCCCTTATAACCTTACTCCTCAATGACCCAGCCTAAATATGCACACCAAAATAATATGTGCTAATCAGACACTCTTCTTTTTAAATATTGTTTTACTAATTGAGAAGTTACAAGTGACAAAACCAGCATCGCAAATATGTTTGTGCAAGGTGAGGGAATAAAAGTATAAAGAATGTTTGAAATTATTTACCAGAGACTTACGAAAATAGGTATCACTAAGACAATTAGCAATGATTTTTAATAGTAAATAATACTTTTGTTCTTAAATGTGATTTTTCTTAACAATTTTAAACTTGAATTAATGTCGAAAAACAGGAGCTGTAGCTTGTCAAACATGAGTGTCATTAAAGCATATTGATTGTGTAATATATGAAAGTAAAAGATCAGTAACAAGTATATACAATCCACATATTAAATTATTCAGTTTAAACGACTATTTTACACTCACACGTGTGTGTTAAAACATGCGTGTCTGGAGCAGAGATACAGAGCAAACCGTTGAGGCCTGTGGAGGCAGAGCTGCTGACTGGTGCTGCCTCATGCGGCGAACTTGGAAACTTGTCCACAGTCCATGCATGGCATAGCAGTCCAGCACTGGGATGTGGCTGGCTACAGACTGCGTGAGCTGTCGGCTTGCACTGTGGCAATAAGAGACTTACCTCAGTAGGCCTGCGTGTTATACATTACTGCAACACTACTACCCTTTACTACAATATATATTTTTACAGCAGTATTTAACATGTAATATTTAAATGTGAGAAACAGGGATTACACGTAAAAGCATGAACGAATGGAGTAACAGGGGTTGCACGAAGGAATATGTGAAATAGTATTTTTGCAAATAATAAGAGGAGATGTAAAATGATCTTACAGAGTTTTGGGGCTAAGACAGTACTTAATATCTTAGTGAAATGATTAGTAATAGTGTTGGCATGCCATGCATCGCCTTTAGTAGGAGTTGCAGAAGCACATTTCCAACCAAAACACACTCTTATTATTAATATATATTTTATAATACTAATTTCTAACAATTTGTAAATAATAGGACGATTAGTTGGAGGCGTTTGGTTCTTTCATTCCTTCATGCTAACGACCAGTGGCATCTCGTTAGCGCAAGCAAGGCAAGCTGTGCTTGCCCAGACAGTTTCCTGACATTGTTATATCCAAAATAAATATAAAATTCTAACTTTCATTTAGGCTACTTAAAGGCAAGTTTTCACTCATGTGGTACACATTATACTCAGGAAACAATACTGTACATTATAAGAAAACAGGTCGTTGGCTAGTAAAACCAAGATGTTTGGAAGCACTGTAAGTAATGCTTTCAACAGGTAGGCGGTCGCAAGGGTTTCCCAACCGACGGAGGGACGGCAGGGTAGGAAGACCACCCATGGAAGGGGGGGGGGAGATTATGGCTGCGTTAACCTGTGTTAGAAGCTACGATGGTAGTGCTTTCTTCGCCGAACTGAAGTGGACATAGTCGAAGCTGGCCAAGGCGCAGGCAGTTGGCTTCGTGTAGTTTACAGTAACTAGATCGATGCGTGGGCAAGTTCATGCAAACAACAAGAATCATATTGTATTTATTTAATTTTTCACTCGGGAAAATTTTATGTTAAAAAATATTAACATTTTTACAAGCAGTGTAGTTTCTATTTATGTACGAAAAATGTTTAAATGGCATCATTTTCTACCTTGAAATCTAAAATTTCCTGGGGAGGACACCCAGACCCCCTCCCCCTTTATTGGAAATACTAACATCACTATTGTCCCCTGCACACAGTAGCTTGCCCATGAAATTATAGCAAGCATCGCAATTGCTAATGACATGGATTTCTGTGAGAATTTTTATGCTAATTATAAAATAAATATGAGAAACTTGAAATCAGTTTGAGGTCGCGACTTTAATTGAAATATTTACTTAAAGTTATCATATAATTTGTAGAAAGTGTGACACAACAGGAGTCGTAGCTTATAATTAAGATGTTCGAGAAGAAGAGATTCTGGCAGCTACACAAGGTGGGAAATGTTCTTACATATTTTAATATTACATGTTGCCAGGTGATATATATAATTGGCTTACAGAGTTTTGGGGGTAACATAATACTTTACCTCCATAGTGGGAGATAACACACTTAATTCAATAAAATATTATTAAAAATAATATTGTAAAGTGTGAACAACCGGGTGATTAGCCCGGGCAACAGGCAATCGGCATAGGACTGTTCGTGCAGCATTCGGGTGGCATGCATAGCCAGTTTGGTTTATAATGAATGGTAAATACGATGCCAGTTCAGTCTGCAGTGGGGAGTGGTAGCAAGCAGGCATGCAATCAGCATTTGTAATTAGCAATTGGTAATTACCCTCTTGGTACTTCATTTGTAATTAGTATTGCTACTTATTGCAGTTGGTAATTAGTATCTATTTGAGCAATTGGTAATTACTCTCTAATAACACATACTTCATTTGTAATTAGTATTGGTACTTGTAATTATTAAATTATGCAATTGTACAATTGCTATTACCTCCCTCTCACTACCCTTTCCAATATAACCTGCCTCATCCACTCGCCGACCATCGAGGGGTGAAGACCTTTGCAACAGCCAACCCTCCCCGTTCCCCCTTCCATCCTCGGCAATCCAACTTCGTCAGAGCTCAGTTGCTTGCGAGACACCAAAGAGTGAACATCCATTCTCCAAAAATGTCACTTGTGCCATTCTAGCTGCCACTACCAACTGCCAATCACAGCACACCTCTAGAGGAAGGAAGGGAAAGGAGGAGTAGCCTATCAGCAGGGCGGGGTAGCCCCACCACCAAACAACACAAAATCACAACACACCTCGTAGGGGAGGGTATTGGCCATCCACAGCACATGATAGGTGGAGGGGCGAAGGGGATACACATACACCAGGGAGGAGGTGGGGGACATAAATTTATGAAATGGCACTTGTGCCACTCTTGCATTTTTAAGCCAGAAACATTCATGCTGCTACTACTAGCATATTCAAATACACAAATCAGATAAATACTATTCAATGGTCCTACACTGACACTGTGAGCTAGTTCAGACTTGCACACTTGATGTGCCATGGCAGTATCATGTCCTTATCGCATCCTGGCTTCAAAGACGTAAAAAATGTAACTGCAGCCGCACATTTGCAGAAAGTTACTGGAAAACCAGTCACATTCGCTTTTCGAGGTCAACTCTTCAAAGATGAAAACATTTTGTTCTGTACGAAATCGAACAAAAATACAAATTATAGAATTTTTTTCAGGTACTGCAAATATATATGTATTTTTACATGGTCAGCCATAGATTGAGCCATGAATATGTAACTTTTCACCCCTACAACTGTACCCTTTCCGAGAATTGTGGGGGTAAAAGTTATAATTCACTTTTACTGATAGCTACTTCAAATAGCAGAATGTCGTCAAAAATAAGAAACACATAAATTTTATGCCTCTAGATATATATTACTTTTATAAGTGAAGATTTTAAAGATCATGTATGAATTCGTACAAAATAAACTAATCACCAGCATTGTGTATACTTTCATATTATTTTCTTAAATGGCGAGTAATACTGTACAATTATTGTAATTTTTTATATAAAACTTAAGCATACATGAATGTTTCAACAAGGTGAGGTGTGCCACGTCCCTGGTCCTAGACCGTTCACCATGTCTATCAAGAATCTGCCAAAATTCAGCCCAGTACCACATCAGTGCAATAGTGCTACAGCCAGTGTTCGGTGTGTGTGCTTGAGTTAGCACCACTGCAGGTGTGCTGTACATGTGCAATTATCTTGTTTACCTTTTGCAGTGGCCCTGATTTGTTTTTTTCATTATTATATTTATTTCAAAGTGTTAAATATGTTTCCAGTTATTATTTAATTTACGTCAAAGTAAATATTATTGACCCATGTGATCACGTGGTATTGCATATGCCGCACCAAGTGCACCAGTGCGACACATTGACAAGTAAGTGAGAATTGTATGTATGCAAATGTGTATATCGCCTGTGCGATTTAGTGTACTGTCTCTTTGAATGATTCCAGGGTTTTTGTAGAATTTTATATGTTTGAATTTAATTTATTTGACAAGTGTGTTGACATGCACAACATGCACTGTAGGGAAAACATCGTGCTGCCATGTGATGGGGTGCAGCGTATCGACAATATTATTTTAAGTGTTTTGAATCCTGTTTAGTTGTGTGCGCTCGTCGACGTTAATTTTAAACATATATTTTTCTGAATGACATTATCAGAGACTGTACTAATACCGGCCAAAGCTGGTATTGTCTTACGTGGTTCATGAACAAGGGTTACATATGACTTAACATAACGAACACTTGGCAATAAGCGCGCAGAAATTCATAACTATTTCTTAAGAGTTTAATTTGTAATATATGTTGTAAGTAATGTGTTATACATTAAATATGAGAGTTGTAGAAATTAATGCAAGCAAATCCCGGCATGTGCAGGACCGTGCACATGAATTACATAACCTCCAAATGTGAGGTTAGGTTGCCTCTTAAGTGTTAAGTGTTACGTTTACAATTTTATATTTTTATTTAATGACGTGTGATTTGAAGTGTAATGTTTTGTGTGTCTCATTTTCATTCAGAGCCATGATCATCCATTTCATGCCATTAATTATTGTGTTGTGTGAAATTTGTAAGAACCTGACACTGCAGTGGGAGTTGGAGCCAGTGAGAGAGCTGTCCGTCGCCATTTTAAGAGTCGCTTTTCGAATGCCGCGTAAGCCAGACGTACATCAGTGTCCTCCCCAGGCACTTCACTGTTTTGCACAAATCATGTAGTTTTGTAATAGTTATTGTAATTTCAGGAACCTAGTTTATTTTTACAGCCCGGGGAGTGAACCGTCTCACAGCCCAGTCCATTTGTACCTGGCCGAGGAATAAATTCCTTGTAATTTCATGTAGGCATTTTGATGCCTTTTTTTTACAGTGTTAGCATGCACCCTGCTTAAATAGGGCAAATCATGTAACTGCTTCGTATGAAGGTAATTTGAATAAATAAGTATGTTCCATAGCTCGGCAACTTATTACTTCATCGGCCACTTCATGGCCGTGTAGCCCGTTTGTGATATTACTTAATGATGTGGGGGAGACAAGAACAGCCTCTGCGAGTGTGAGTTAAGCATTTGAGGGAGGCTGACAGCCCTCACTAGTCTGGGCACTTGGGTTATTCCTCAGATAACTAGGTCGACATTTGGGTATGTGTCGTGGCAGAACGCGACTCTGTACTCTAGCCAATGCCTTATTGTGTACTACATTATGACCAAGCTGCCATAGAACTTATGGGTAGCACAGACCAGTGATGGACGTTGGAGGAAGCCACATTTAGTGCGGTCGACCACACGACCCAACTTCTCTTTGTGATCATCATTGCTGAGCGCTGGCGCACATCCCGGTAATTATTAACCTGAAACCAACTTCCCCAATGGTGTGATTCCTTTCCTCCAGTCCAAGTGTCATTAATTGGCTATGCCCAACTAGTGGCTTGGTCAAGGTAAACCATCTTCCCGCTGTTAAAGGAATAGTTACTAAATACCATGCAGTGGTTGACAGTGAGACTGCATGCAAATCTAATATTCTTATATTGATAGAGGACTCTCCTTTATTTGACCGATTTTCAAAATAAAATACTTCGTATTCCAAACAAATTTTCAGAAAAATGCAAATGGATGTATCGTTCAGTGTACATGTATGCAATTGATCACAATATCAGAAAAATCCAAGGAAGGCATTTGGGTAAGCAGTGTTGAGTGGCCAGTGCGGGCAAAGTGGTAATCAACTCATACATCGCTGTAGAGTGTTGCAGTCTGGTGGCATATTATCTAATTGCCGTACAAGTTATTTGTTTTGTTAAATTTTATGTAGATTTGTTCATGCCTGATGTAATGTAAGTAATGAACAATGTTAATTTTATCTCGGTAAGTGGTAGGTTTATAATTATTTGCTATAAACCGAATTAACGTTTATGTATTAGACTTTTAAATTAAGTATGTGTAATAAAATTTAGCATATTTCTTAGTTTTTACTCTTAGACAAGCTTTTATGTAGTGTCATCCAAAATGTCAAAGTGGCTAGCCATCTAGATTAAGCTAACAGGTTGAAACATTCCCTACTTATATATATATATATATATATATATATATATATATATATATATATATATATATATATATATATATATATATATATATATAAAATATAATATTTTGACCACTGTAAATGCCTCATTGTTATATGTTTGACTTCCATAAAGATTTTTTATGTCTTAAATGCATCTTTTCTTTTCGGCTTATGATGTTTGGAATAGGTAGATATGTGTTTAAGTATTATTAAAAGTCTCAGGGAAAAAGTTTTATTATTATTTTAATTTTATGTAATTAATATCATAACGATTTATTTAACATTTCGGTACCATATGAAAGTGTCCGATCAAAATAAAGTTAATAAATATTGAACAATATACATATGTTTTCACAATGTAAAATTTGTATGAAGTTTTATTTATTGAAGTGCATTGTAATTTACTTAATGAATAACACAAATTTCATGGAGGTAGACGAAAACAGTTCCAAAATGTGGATGAAATGTTTATTATTTCAATAGCGAGGGAATTATTTTGTTGTCTAGTTTTTTGCATTTTTTATACTTTGATTTAAGTATTTGTTACTAGACCTGAACTAGGAACTCACAAAAATGTATTAATACATTTTAATTTGTTTGCAATTTTCATCTCAATGATGGTATTTTATCAGTTATGGCGACACACTACATCCATTCCTGTATTCAAGAAAGGAACCCAGCCTAAGGAACTGCTGTTAACACGACAGACGATGTTAGCACAAGAACAAGTGTGTGTGTGTGTGTGTAGGTATTTGTGTGCTGTGTGTGTGGGGGGGGGGGGGGGGGGGGTCAGGGTGGCAGGAGTCAGAGACTGACTTCCATATGTGATGTCTAATGCCTTCATGTGATTGGTCACCTGCAATCAAGTTGTAACTCGGTTATTTGCTGATCAGTTTCCACACAATGCATTAATGGTGTAAAACGATTGGTTCAAGACACCACCACGACCAACATCACAATCGCAATCACACCTCCACCAACACCACCATATGACTCCAAAAATTGATTCTAAACGACTCTAAATGACTACATATGAGGCATGATTGATCGATAGGTTGGTGTAAAACAAGTCTTTAAATAATTTGTTGATATATTGTAGAAGTTTTGGGATTTTAAGGCCAAATGTATTCATCTGTGCCCAACATCGTGGTTGGTATCAGTCGATTATGTTACACTGGCAGATGGTAAGAAATGTTTTGATATGGAGTGGCCTTGAATGTATGGTTGCTTGGGAAGCAGTGATGGTCTCTGACTTTCTATTTAGCTATCTTGCAGGGGCGTATATTGAAAGTTTTGTCAAGGCATGCAACGCGAAACTTACTTTGGCACTTTGTTTTGTGCAGAGGAATTAAACATTAATAATAAAATAAAAATAAAAACGTTGCTGTAAATGTCTTTAGGTTCTTTAGAACCCCTTTCCTCTCACGCTTACTTTCATCTGGGTCGCTTTGAAACATAAAATAATCACTGACCTTAAAATATGCCCTTATAAAACTCAAAAGCTTCTCCAGATTTAGATAATACCTTAACGTAGGTGTACGCGAAGTGTACAAGATCTGTAAACTGTCAATGCTAAAAAGAATCGAAGTAATGAAGTAATACAAGAATATTTAAATCGCCACACTCAAATACCTCGACACGTATCACTGGACATAATGAAACCCTTAATAAAATAATAAGTGACACTTTAAATTAAGACAAATCATAGACCAGACACTCCAGCATGTAAGAAGAATAAAAGAACAACTTAATCCTTAGGGTAACATGCAGTGTTAGTGCAGGTACCAATTAAAAAAAAGTCTTGTATCCAATTTTTAAATAAAACCATTTTAATGTTCTAAATGAGAGAAAGGAAAAAAAAAAACATTAATCCAGGTGCCAAATAGCCAGATTCACTGATCAAATCAAATTATTATAAATTTAAAGTTGAAAGGATTAAAATTAATTTGAGCACCCAAAATTCACAAAACACTTCAATTCGCTAGTAGTAAATCACTTGAATTAGGGCTAGGGCAAAGTTACATTTATACTTGTTAAGAAGTATCTGTTAAAAATGTCAATATTTGCCTGTCTGAAAACGAAATTAAAAAGTAAAATCACTTCTGAAAGTTCACAAAAAATAATTTACTTTTAAGTTTTATAGAATTATTTCCAGTGTAACATTTGCCACTAGTTTGTAAGTAATAATTCACTAATTTTTGTAAAGGTCAGTATTAAATATTCGTACAAATTTTCTGAATTTGTTCACTGACTTTAAATTTTTGAGAACAGATATTGTCTCCCATTTTTAATGAGTTATAATTTCTCAACAAATGAGCACAAGTGAAACAATTTATTAAATATACTTATTACAATCTCACTTTTACAGTCATCATTCATCTTGTGAAACTACTGTATAAAATACTAATTTAAATGTAAGAGTAGAATATGCAACGCATCAGTCATAAAAAATTGAATAAAGATTATTTAAACTCACTCGCTAGCATGCTGAATGCAATATCTCCTTGTGCATGCATTTGCTACATTTAGCGTGAGATTGCAAGGCAGTGATGTTACACCAGCTGAACGAGTGTTGAGAATACGCCTCGACGTTTTAGGGAACTATTACGAACTACGAACGATTATCGAAATATCCACCATGTACTCCACCACTCAGCGCCTTGCCACTGTGTTTCGAGTAACTATTTAAAAATACAGATGACAAAAGACATGAATCCTAGTCCCAAGTGTAGCGAGGAAGGGAAATTTTATTTTTATTTCAAAGAAAAATGGGTAGCATATGTTTAAGAATTATGTTCGTATTTGGATTTTATTAAAGCATGCACTGCATGCATTGCATTCATGGATAATACGCCCCTGCTATATTGGATTTTGAATATAATTCTGCTTGATCCATCTGTTCATTTGTAAGTGTAATGCGAATGTTACTCGAAGTGCTGATTTGTTGCAGTCTGTTTGAAGTGCGTTTACGATGTTTAAATATGTAAAATTTTCTCAAGGGGCTGAAATAATGATAGATATTGAGGATATATGTGTGCTTAGGATGGGTATAATTTTTATCTGGACTATGGTAGGTTAGGTTACGTTAGGTTATTTATAATTTTCTCTGGTCTTTGGTAGGTTAAGGTTCGTTATGTTTTTTTCGTGCTTTGGTAGGTTATGTTATGTTAGTTTGACATATGGTAAGAATGTCTGTTTTGCCGGTTGGTTTGGACTATAAAAATTTGTTTGTAGACTTGGGTTAACATGCATGGTATGGTTGGTTTGTATGGTTATCTGCTGTGATGGTTCGTTGATATATTCAGATGTTATAGTATGTTAGTATGCTTGGTTGTATGACTTTTGACGTCGCATGGCTGAGGTACCCTAATGTCATGATGAAAGGTATTATATCTGTTTAGGTACTTAGTACCATTAGGTTACCGAGATGGTTGTCGAGTGCGTTGCAGGTATGTTACCATGTAGGATGTTTTTAGTGCAACTATTAATATGGCTGGCTGGAAAAATGAACTATTTTGTTGGTTGATAGAGTAATTTGTATTAATGTCTGGTATGCTGGAGGGTTGTCATCTAGTATGTTATGTTTGGTGGGGCTAATGGACAGTGCAGGGTGGTATGAAATGAGTAGTTGTTATGTTGCATTTTTATAACTACAATGTGATCTATGTGGCAAGACTGAATTATACTGGGGTTATGTTTGGTATAGTACCAGTACTCCTGGTCAGCAGGGTAAATCATATTTTGTGTCATATATCTGAGATGTGGTGGTCAGCATTTTATTGGTATGGATGGTTCGTATAATCAGGTGGTTTATTTGATGGGTGGTAAGATATTTGGCTGGCGTCTGATAGTAATGATGCTATGAGATACATGTCGAAGTTACGATTTTTGGCATATTTTAGTGGGTGTGGACTGAGGTATGCTTTAATTCTGGTGGATGATATGAGAGGTGAGCATATTTAGTTTGATGATGGTTGGTAGAGCAGATGGCATGGGTGGTAGGAAAATTTTGGTAAGGCTTGTTTTTGCTTTGTATGGTGTGTGTGGATGAATGGTTGAGGTATACTAGAGTTTTATTGTGGGTGGTATGGTTGGTAAATATAAGCGGTGTTGGTTGGTAGAACAAGTATAATGGGCGTTAGGTTATGTGCTGGCCTGAGCTGTATAGTTGCTCGAATTATGATGGATATTGTGCTTGGTATATTAGGTGGTGTGGTTGAATTTAATTTTGCTTTGGTTATAGAAGATGGGGGTGTTGGATGGTCTGCTATGACTTGGGTTATAATGGTTGGCACGGTGGTAAAGTGACTAGTATATATTTGGTTGGTGTAGACCAGTAGAGCAGAAAGTATGAGTAGTAAGTAAATTGTTGGTAAGGTCAGTGTGGACTGAATGGTTGAGGAATGCTCGAGTTATAGTACGAGGTACAAACGATGAGTACATTTCGTCTGGTGTTCGTCGACAGAGCAGATGGCATGCATGAGTTATAGTGGGTGGAACATTGAATGTTAAGGTGCCTGCTTGCAAGCATAAAGTGCTTAAACGAATTCCCGGGGTTAGAAATGATGCTCCCAAAACTTAATTTCACGAGCCTGGCCTTAAGAGATCGCAAATTATATTCACCTGCTTATAAATATGTTTACAGCCCGACTTGCTACATAATTATTTTTAAATAATATAAAAACAATCAATGTGGTTATATACACATAATTTAATTTAATATTCAGGCTCTGACTGAAAAAATAACAAGATGTTATAGTACAGTACATCGCTTACCTGTAAATAAACCAAAACCCCTTCAAAATATCAGTTTTCATAAGTCATATATACACAGATTGAAAAGAAGTGTAACAAATCCTTAAATATATTAATTAAATTTTACCAGGGGAATGCAGCTTCTTCATTTGGATTCTTATATACATATTTTAAGCTCTTATTTCGCTGTTAGCTCGGTGGCCGAGTGGCTAGCATGCTAGGCTCCTAATACAGAGGTCTCGAGTCCCATCCGAGCATGAGGATGTTTTTTTAATGTTAGCAGCTGTCACGGCAAAGTGTGAAATTTACATAATTGAAAATTTTTATACCGATTTTACATTAAAATATATTTTTGATATATTGAACTACGTATTTTTATGTATTTTTCGACATTTTAAAAATAATAAATAAATTTTTTTTTTTAATAATTCTACTTACTTATAAATGTTTCGATTCCTAGATGAATGATCGTTTATTGACAAGGCCGCATATCGACGAGAGTGATCACTTAAGTTCGGGTGCACCTATCTCGGTGATCGTTTACACTGGCCGCCACTTTCCTGCTCTGTGCCTACTGACGTCACTGCAATTTTGGTCTGCCACAGCTGGTATTTCTGCCTCGCAGGCCTGTCGGTGCGTGCGTGCATGAGTGGTTACAAGGTTAGGCGACTTAATGTACAACAGTAGTAAATAAATTGAGTAAAGTAAATTATTAAACAAATATAGATTGGATTGATTTTTAAAGTTATAAAATTTGAATATTTTTTACAAAGTCCTTACTGGAACGTATTTTACCATAATTACCTATATACCTTCTCATATATGGAAAATGACACAGTTAAATTTGTTAATTTAAATTTATACACTGGCGATTCGCGCTCTCTAACAGGCGATGAAGGAACAATGTAGATGATGGTGGCGAACGAGTGAGAGAGACATGAGAGAGAAATGAAAGAGAGAAAGCGAACATGAGTAATTGGGAAACAAGAGAGAAAGAGATAACACGTGAAAGAAAGAGAGGAAGAGAGACAGAAAAAGGAAAGAGAGAAAGGGATGGAATGAGAGAAAGATATGGAATGAGAGAGAGAAAGATTGAATGAGAGAGCGAGAACATGGAAATATAGAACATGTAAGAAATACAGCATGGTGGTATGACATCATTATCGCATGCGCCTTGAAAAGACGAGTCCGGTGATATATAACACTTAATACTCATGTCTTAAAATTTTTTAATTATAAAAATACATTGAAATTTAAAAAAATTAAAACAATTTTATTTGCTTCTCAGATACCTAATTGTTTTATCTAGAAACAATAACAAGTCCTGAAAATCTTTAAAATCGCTCGTTTTTTGCAAACATGGGGTTCAAGAGTGGTTCGAATCTTTTTGAGAGAAAAACAGGGAAATTTCTAGGGTAAAAAGGAAAATGTTAAGACCTTTGTGGGCTAAAACATGCTATTCTGAGTGAAAAACTAGAATTTCCAAGATTTCGGCCGGCTCCCTTGAAGGAATATTCTGGGGAGCTTTTTTTTTCGCAGCTGGGGAAAATGAGAAGTTTTTAGTTGAGTTTTGGGTAAAATAATTGATTTTCGAAACGATTTTTGGGTAAAAACAATTTATTTTTGGGTAAAAACACGATTTTGAGAGAAAAGACGAAATATAAGACGCCCTTGGAGCCTCGGAGCCTCAGCCTGAAGCCTGAATGTGCCCATTTAAAATACACTATCGACCAAATATAATTGGGCACCTGTCCACAATGTTTTTTCTGTGGTTGTCATCTCGTTAGAATCTCGTGGTGCCATCTCTTGCGGCTATAATAGCAGTCATCCTGTCTGGCATGCTCTATACGAGTGTTTGCAGGACATCCACGGGGATTCGTCGCCATTCCTCTTTCAACTATTCCATGAGTTGAGCAATGGATTTTGGCCGCACATGACGAGCCCTCACCCGGCGATCCAATTCGTCCTAAATATGTTCTATAGGGTTGAGGTCGGGGACCTGGGCGCGCCAGTCCAATTGGCGAACATTGTAGAACAGAAAATATGAGCAGTAAGAAATTTTTGGTAAAGTCAGTGTGGACTGAATGGTTGGGGTATGCTTGAGTATGAACGATGAATATATTTCGTCTGGTGTTGGTTGGTAGAGCAGATTGCATGCATGAGTTACAGTAGGTGGAACATTGAATGTTAAGGTGCCTGCTTGCGAGTATATAAGCAGCCGGGTTCCAGTTAGGAAGCTTAGATTAACAGTGCCAGTAGTGAAAGGCACTTCGTCTCAGCTCGTGTAAGCAACTGGAATATACTGTATTATGGAGACAAAAGTTGCCGGTCCATCAATACCTGAGGTTGGCACCATGCTATCGACTTCTTCAGATGGGACACCTACATCAGTGGCGTCATCAACAACTTCGCCAAGGCTTCATTGTTGCTACTGTGGCAAGATATTTGCCTACAGCCAAAGTGCAAGGAAGCATGAAAATACTACTTGTGCGAAGGGACCTTCCTGTGCTATGCAGCGATGCATCAAGCTCAAGCATCTGTTAAAATGTGGTGATGAACTGAAGAGACATTGCAAGAACTGTAAAGACCGAGTTTCAGCAGCTAAGAAATGCGCTGTACTTGCTTGTTGGCGAAACCACATCGAACGAATTCTGCCTGAAACAATCAGTATTCAAGGGTTTATAAAGGATTATGTGATTTGAAATAACTTTGTATGTACGAAAGACATATATATATATTTACTTGGACAACATTAAGCAAAGGATAATCAATCAATTAAAAGCAGAAGTTGAAGAAGGTCCCATAAAATACAAATAATGTCTGGAGTGTAACTATGAAAAGACACAGCGTTTGGATTAAGCCATCAGTCGCCGAGCATTAAAGACTGGGAATCAAGCCCTTTACAATTTTGATAGTATCCCGGGGTCTATAGACGTCTTCAAAGAAACACTTTGTCGTCAAGAAGAAGAATATGTGGCCAAGGGGTCTGGTTAGACGCGTTCTAGCATAGACTGCATTGAACTGCATAAAATGAGCATGCTGCTGTTAAGACACTGTGTGGGTGGTGTGGAAAAATGAAGAATTATGTTTTTATATTTGTAGTCTGAAGTATGTGTATATATATATTATATAAATAAAAAATGTCTCATAGATCTCGCTGGTCTGGTATCCTGCCTACTTCCCCTTTATATAGAGAATATGATAATACTTGGTTTAGTTAGATAAACATATATTTAAAAAAAAGCCGAGTAGGATTATTTACGCCTACAAAACCTTCGAGATAGTGAATAATTAACATCGTGCAATAATTAGACCTCAATAGAGGAGATCTGAAATGCAGTTGAGAGAATTTTTTACTATACCCTATGTACAATTTCAGTACAACTTAAAAAATTAAATAAATTATAAAATCATAAAAAATACATCGCTTTTTATTTGACATGCCATACACCTATAAAAGTAATATGATTACCAGAAACATACATATATTCGTGGACCTAAAAAAGATACATGCAAACTGAATTTTACGAAACCATCTGTCTCTTAAAATTTCACAAATTATATTTACCTGTGATTGTAAGTATTTGTTTGATTACAGCCCGACTTGCTACATAATTATTTCAAAAGAATATATAAAAACAATCTATGTGTGTATATGTACATGATGTAATTTAATATTCAGACTAACTGTCATGGCAAAGGGTGAAATTTACATAATTTAGATTTTAAATCCAATTTTACATTAAAAAAAACATTTTCGATGTATTTAACTGGATATTTATTAAATATTTTTCGACATTTTTTCAAATGATAAATAAAATACATTGAAATATTTCTCATTATTTCCAAATGCATCGATTCATAGATGCCTGATTGTTTTGACAAAGCTGCATAGCGATGCGAGCAATTGCGGTCATTGGCCCCCATTCCTTTCCCCGTGCGATGCCTACCTACGGACTTCGTCGCAAGCACTCTTGCTTGGCATGTTACAACAGGGGCATCTGTCTAGCGTACTTTACAGCACGCGCGCGCGCGTGTGTGCGTGTGCGTGTGCGTGCGTGGTTACAAAGCTAGACGACTTAATTTTAAATTAAATTCTTTTTTCGCACAACAGTAAAAATAATTTGGAAAAATTAAATATTAAAAAATATTGATTTAAAAAATTATCGATTGAATTGGTTTGAAAATTAAAGTATTGAAATTCGAATATTTTTAAAAAGTCCTGCCTGGAATGTGCTTTACAATAACTTTTTATATACCTTGTCATGTATGGAAAATCACATCTTATAATTGGTAAATAAATATACATATTGGCGATTCGCGCACTCTAGCAGGTGATGAAGGAACTACGTAGATGGTGGTGTCGAACCAAGGTGAAGGACAAGAGAGAAAGAGATGGCGAGTGAAAGACAAGACGGAATGCAAGAGAGAGAAAGAAAGAAAAAGAATGGCGATTACTCGGAGAAAACCTAGGCATGATAGAGAGACAGTAGGGAAAGGAAAGAGAGAGAATGGAGAGACAATAGAGATAGAGATGGAATGAGAGAGACAAGAGAGAAAGAAAAGAGAGGAAGTGATTGTGAGAAATCGGGGAGAAAGAGAGAAATAAAGAGAGGAAGAGAGAAAGAGAAAGAAATGAGAAAAAGGGAGAGAAAGAGAAAGTAAAGAGAGGACAAGATGGAATGAGAGAGACAACAGGGACTGACAGAGCATGTAAAAGAAGACAGTATCGGGGTATATCTTCATGATCGTATGCGTCTTGAAATGACGAGTCCGGTGATATATAAGACTGGATATACTCATGCCTTTAAATTCTTTAAATATAGAAATATAATAAAATAAAATTTTTTTTTTTTACAATAATTTAATTTCATCGATTCCTCAGATTCTTCATTGTTTCGTCTAGAAGCTATAACGAGCCCCATGAATCTTAAAAATGACTCGAAAATGGGCTTTTGGGCCACGCTACTGCATATTCTTGGGCATGGCTTTTCTTGAGGGAAAAAGGGGGAATATTTAGGGAAAAAAGGCAAATTTTGAGAGAAAAAGTCTGATTTTATGTTGAAAATGGGCAATTTTGAGAGGAAAAGGGAATTAATATTGGCACATTATTAACTATATCCCTTTATTTCTCACGAGATAATATTTAAATGCATTTTAAAGTAATAAAACCTGACATAAATACATTAAATATCTTACACAGAATACTGAACTGCAATACTATTATATGTACTCTGCTCCACTTGTCCTATAAAGTCAGAGTAGTGGAGTTGGTGACACATCGGGAGAGTAATTTAAAGATCGCCAGTTCGAATACAACATCGACGAAGGAAATTTTCAGATCATGATATGAAAGGGCATATGATTTATAATAATAGGGATGATAAAAAATTATTTTCTAAACCTTATATGGGGGATACAATTGATTTAAAACAGCGCAACAAACGCTGCCAAGGTTTTGTTAATTGTTTGGCTTTACATATATATCTTGTCTGCACGTAACCAAAATTGAAACATGTTAGTTAATCTGTGGTTAGTAAATGCCTGTGTCAATGATTGTTTGAAAGAAAAAAAACATACTACTACTAAAAGTGTGCACAAAAACATAACGTTGGCCAACGTTGTATCTCAGTTGGCAACCAATATAAAAGTAATGTTGAGCCAACGTAGGTCCGCATGACGTTTCGGCGTTGTGCTTATGTTGGTCCAAACCGAAAGTTGCTACTGGAGTAGCACCAAATTGTAATATTTGAAACGAAAAATTGACTACTGATCCACAAATTTATTGAAAGACCTAGCGACTGTGCACTGTAATCGCCTTCTCTGTGACGTGTTGTGTTGTCTCGCTGAAGACCAGCCGAGAGCGCTGAATACTTGAATCAAGTTGTCTGTTTCACAAAACACACATGATTCCCAACCATTTACAATCCAAAATATTTTCTCTTAACTTGCACTGCTTATCCTATCATTCTGGCACGTCCCCATCACGTAAACAATAGGGGTTGGCTACCTTTGGGTGCATGCAATATTTACACCGCAAGGTTAAATTGATTGTGGGTACCGTTGGATGAAGCAGGACGTCATAATTAGAAAAAACCGCCCCCTGGTTGAAACTCTCTAGGACCCACCGTTTCCGTGTAAAACACAAACGAAAGGTAGAGTAGAAGCAAGGACATAGCCTGGTGAGTAGTGATAATGACGTATTGGGTATTATATATGTGTATATATATATAACATTTATTCTCATTTTTCTTAAGTCTCATGAGCACAGGTTAAACAATGTGTAAGCAGATATATCAGGAAATAAAAATAAGGAAAAAAAAAAGTGAATGAAAAAACGTCAGCTTAAAATACAAAATTACAGGGAGCAGAAGATTTTTTCTTATTTTAGTGTTACGGAAAACAAGAAATTGCCATGATGCAATTTAAGTACAGTACAGGTCGATTACTGCTCACATATATTTTCTGGTAATGTAATCGGAGAAGGGTAAAAATTAAATATTTATCGAAAAGTATTAAGCCTGAATGTACTGCTTCAGTTAGTATTCTTACTACTTAATTATGAAGGAACATACGAATTGCGTGAATTAAAAATGGCATGGAATATAAAGAAAACATTTTTGCCTGCGAGAGAGAGAGAGGAGAGAGAGAGAGAGAGAGAGAGAGAGAGAGAGAGAGAGAGAGAGAGAGAGAGAGAGAGAGAGAGGTAGGCTTTTCTCTCAACAATAAAATCGTGTAATGCACCTTTGAATAGAAAGTGGTGGTGATGAATGTCACGCTGTTTAACTGGCCACTGTCATCGACCGGCATTGTTATATAACCAAGTGAAGGATGGATCGTTCTCCAGCTGAAGTTCGTAACTAATGCATAGAGTCAATAATGGGCAGGATGTCGCGGAGCGTGGCTTCCCGCCACACGCAACCTATTAAAACGCCAGGTCAAACTCACGTGGCTTGCGCTGCACATGCGCTTTTCTGCGACAATTCCCATTGGACCACGTACATCTCCGCTATTTCAATATGTTATTTTAATGGCAGCGCGCAGCGGATATGTATTCACTTTTCTTGGGTTCGACGAGTCATCGAATTCAGGTATCACCAAGAATAAGCGGCTCAGAAAATTTCTTGAAGTAACAAACAGTGACGTTAAGTGTGGATAAGAACTAATTCAACTGTCGCATCACGAAATTTTAGCAAGGTTTGTAAAAGTTTTTTAGCGCTTTCACGACGCATGCAAAGTGCCGAGAAGAAAATGGTATTGTATTTTATGGGGCTTTTTATCGTCCCCCGATTTATGCTTGAAGGCTTGGTAGGGGGCGGCTTACAGACTACCTAACTTAAATGAACACCCATGCTTTGCCCGGGATTCGAGCCCAGGGCCTCCCACGCCCCAGATCGGTGGCTCGCCAACCGACTGTGCCACGCGAGGTCAGCCCGAGCATAAAATGTTGGTAAACTTATAGAATTGAATTAAAATATTGTTACAATTCATTCAATTACTAACATGAGGGCATTATCCTTATAAGCATATGTATTGAGGAAATAAATATTATAATTTAAAACTCAAGTAACTTTTTTTTATTTTAAACTGAAAGCTCCAAAGAAGTTACCGGCTTTAATTTTTTTTGGTTACATTTGGGAAAATTTGCATAGCAGGTAAATGTAGCTGACCTACAGAAATTATAGGCCACAGTACTATATTTGCACATTTTATACAACTGCCGAGTAATCAAGAATATTTCCTCGCGTGTCGGGACGGCGTTTCATTGGCAATGATCGCAGAAATCTGATTTGTAGCTTGAGCTTAACTAACACACAGCGTGCAAAAAAGAGACAGATTAGAACACCAAGGTTGCTTAAATAAGTGATATTTGTGAATAAATCATCCCGGTTATGTTATATTATGGCCAACCGTTTGGTTGCTGCGGCACCCTGAATCTAGCGAACGATGGTTTGTGGATCGCCACTACCAAGCTGCTGGACCGTAAAGTTTCAACATCTTGCAAGTTCACGTGTGGAGGTTTCGGTGATTTAGGCTCTAAGAGTCGGATACGAAATAATGTGAAGGCCAATTTGAACAGTTTTACTGAGTGCGCGTGGCAATTATTGTTTATGCTTATACTGTAAGTGGTGTGTATTAATGCGTGCTGCCATTACAGGATGTATCACACATGGAACATTACACTGCCTTCATCACATCACTTCCGTGAAGCTGGCGTGGTACCCCACAAACGATCATACGTCGCGTTCACGAAGAGCTGAGACCAAACGATTGGTCATAATACGAAATGAACCCTGCGATTATTTCTCACTTTTTACTTCTTTACGCAATCCCAGTGTAACATCCCAGCATTTGTACTTGGTGTATACTAACATATATGTAACCAAATACGTTTATGGATATTTTTTACTTGAACTGTTCGCAAGATACCTACTTCATACGGAGCACAAAATAAACTTATCATTACGTTTTATTCCTCTTTGTCTTTCATGCGGGAATGCTAGGAAGAATATTCACCTACTGTGACAGAAATGGGGAAATAAAATATTATGAAACAGCATCCAGAGTGTGACTATGGGGTATGAAACCACTATGAGGGATATAAAACCACTTAGGAAAAATCTTGCACAATGCAACTAACTGGGATGGAACACATGAGATTCCTAATACCTGTCAGCTATGTTATCAAGTGATCAGGCAGGCTCGGTAATCTGTACTAATTTACTGGTTATTTCATCCGTATTATACTCAGTATTATTCTGAATTACAAGTAAAAACTAACAGATATTTCCTTATGCAATATGAGGCAGACAACCTAATTATTTACATCGACTTATGTGAAGTTTATTGTTCTTGAAAAAAAAAGATAATATTTAAAAGATTTTATTTGAAAATATTTAGAAAATACTTGTGGCAGAAAACACATCCCTAAACATAATATTTTCTTATTGGATGGATATTAGATATTTGGGAAAATTTGTAGTGCAATATCGCCCCCTTTTTATCAAAGAAATAGAAGATTTCCCGACAGGTTGCATAACTGGCAAGCAAACAATAACAGCACTTCAGAATTTGGAGATGTTTCCTCAAAGGAAACTTCAACCGCTAGTATAACAATAAGACTACCTTATCTGTTAATTTGGAGATGTTTCCTCAAAGGAAACTTCAACCGCTAGTATAACAATAAGACTACCTTATCTGTTAATTTAATCATGAAAACTCATGTCATTCATAAAAATTAGATCGCTGACTAAGGTTTCGAAATCGTGTATGATAATATCACAGCAATTCTTTTCATTAATAAAGAAGGTTCATATTTCCTAACAAAAGTTTTAGGGATCTCTTACATAAATTTAAAAAAAAGGAAACTCAATTTTGCATATTAATTACTTTTTAATAACTTGAAATAAAATCATTTGAATTAAAAAAATTTATGGATGTACACCTTTCTTATATTATTAGTCATATTATATTTCGTATCTCTTTTGCATTTGGGATAACATGGCTGTATTCTTACTCGGTGTTCAGAATGCTCCTATATAATATGCAGAAATATGTGTAATATAGTAATTATTTACAACATTAAAAATATATTTACTCAGTAGGTGTTGTGAAAATATGTTTACTTTAGATTTCAGATGATGGCGTTTTAATGGTTAGTCAGTGATATTTCGCACGTTTAATATAAGAACATTTTTTTTCTCAGTAAAAGGTTTTTTTGATTTACTATATATATTTTTAAATTTATTTACGAATGAAGTAACTTGAAGGGAAAGTAAAGAAGGAGTACATGTTTATCAACCTTCACCGAAATTTACTTTCCTATAGTTCAAAAGCTGTCGTAAAATACTCAAACATTAGTTTTAATAACAGTGTTGTGTGTGAAAGTGGTTAAATATTTATGTCTATTATAACTTGTCAAATTGTTTACATAACTGAACAATGTTTCTAGTTGTTATTGTAGATAATCAAAAACTCCAACTTTCTTCCAATATACAACATTCGGTGGGTCGAGTGTTTGAATGTATCTTTTAACAATCACAGCATACCCAGAATTTCAATTGTTCGTTGAGCAGAACGACTCGAAATAATTTTTATTCCCAAAACAACATAAGCTCGTAAAATTAATATCTAATTAAAATTATTCAAACGGAAACTGATTGAATCTAACTTTTATAAAATGTTAGACATATAAAAAATATTTAAAAAATGCGCATTAATTGATTTTGAATAAGGTCATGCAAACGGAGATATTGTCGACTGTGACTAGTAGGGCATAAGTGAAGTAAAGAAGTGTAGTTAGCAAAGTTCAATAAAATCATTTTTATACAGTAGCTATAAAAACCACACTACTCGTGAAGCAGAACTTCATTTTCGGATATTTGAGCAGGCAGGCTGAGTCGCACAAAGCCGGTACATATGTGAAGAAGGCGTGCTACAGGAATAAATATTTTTGGAGGAAAAGTGCACAAAGCAAGAAATGAAATACATGCGAACTAAAATGTTGATTCTTTAATTCAGTCTTCATGACTACAGCACTCGAATTTAGCAAGTGTTGTAAAGTAAAGTGCTTCATGCTAAATAAATATAAATAAACGTAAAAATATCTACAACTTTTTAAATAATTTTAAGTTATCTAATTTTAATCAAAAATTTCTAAACGATGCCCAATTTAAAACACCAAAGTTACAAATTGGAGCATTTTAATAAAGTCCCTAATGACTTTTTTCACAATTATACATTCAAAAAGTTATAGACAAAATTTATAAAGTTTCCCTACAAAAATTGCTATATCTTGTAATGATTTAGGCGATTCACCTTGTATGTGAAGAATAGACGACTACTAGGCTGTCAGTGTATTGTAACAAATCTTTTAATCAAAAATACCTTTCTCATTTCATTTTCCTCGTAAATGAATTTTTACATATTCTTGGGATAAACACATTTTTTATTTCTCAAACCATTAAATGGGCACAACGTTAAATATAAGAACATTTTTGGGAATTATAAAAATATATTCTTTTTAAAAAATGTGGTAATACAATACATTTTATACATATATGATACATAAAATAAAAAATTATAACAAATCTTTAAACACAGTTCACATTAAAATGATACCAATTAAATTGAAGATACTTATATGGTATTTTTACATGAGTTCCGTATTTGTTTAACTTCGTGTTTTATGGACTGCTTTGCGCATAAACTGCCAGACAATAGAAACGTTGTAAACTACATAATATTTTAAGTTAAAATAGACATTTTGCATGACACATTTTTATCTCTTCTCATATATTTTGACTAAAATGAAAACTTCCTGATGCAAGGGAACTTCTTGATGCAAGGAATGTTGCCAAAATACAAATCACAGCTCTTTTTTGTTTTCAAAGATATTCAAAATATTTACATCTCCTTGCGATACTTAAATGATACATGGGTTGTGATATTTTGTAAAATGCTACAAAGACATTGAAGAGTTGCGATAATAATGTACTTTATTTCGTGTCGGTTCAAACACAATATCAATTTTAGTGTAGCAGTTAGTTTTCATTATTATATATGTTTGAAAATGTTACACACTGCTGTGTATTGTGTTTTTCTATCAGCTTTTCTTTTATATATAAATCACATTTATATATTTTGAAATGGTTAATTGATAACGAATATTAATACATGCAATCACTATATACCACAAGAATTTTATGTATTTTGGATACTATATTTTAATAAATTTTCAGAGGCTTGTGTTTCCATCAGAAATAATGTAAGTAATAACTTACATACTGCAGGCCCACCCAGAAGGGGGAGAAGAGCTAGAGGAATGAGGAGGGGGGAGGTGTGAGTTGGGTACACTCTGCCCGGGCCCTGTTTAGTAAGATGCTCTGCGAAGTGGAAATGAAAAAAATAAAATATCAATGTTAATTTATTATTGTTATTAAACATTATGCCAATCATTGTTCACTGACTGACTTCACCGTACCAAGCCATCCTGGACAAACCCAGTGGCAAGCAAGCATGTGGGGACGATCTCTTATGCTTACATTAAGAGGGGACATAAAACCATAAACCGTCACTCGTCGGGAAGTTAGTCGGACAGGCACTAGTGAGGAATTTATTTCCAGTCAGTCAGTGTAAACACTCTTGAGATTGGAACAACAAAGCAGCATTGTAGTTGTGAGAAACGTGTGCTTCGATCGCGTGTCATATTTATTGACGAAGCGCGAAAATACACCAATGGTGAAATATTAATGTGTTATGCATTTTTTACTCTGCTGTAATATACATTTGTGTCTAATGCTCTTGCATTTGGTAATCACGTCTTCTTAAATAGTTACGAATTATAACGCATACGTTCAGTAGTTCAACATATTGCCTGTTTCAAATATATGGTATTAATTAAAGCCAATTGTGGTTAAATTATTATTTTCTAATTTATTCAGGTAGGTAGCTTGAAAAATAACGGTTTATAATTAATAAGAGCTGTTCTCGGTAAGAATTATTGGCGAATTTTTTTGTATTTTGACATTTATGTTTGTTTTGTGGAATTTTTGCCATGCAATATTAAAGTTTCCTTTGAAATTCCACAAATTATGCTTAGTAACTAGTATACGCAGTGACATATTTAGAGCAATTATATAATTTCTCACATAAACAGTACCATAGCTCCTCATTAATATATATTTTTTTGTTATTTAAAATTATTAAAGATGAATAAAAATTTTTCACCTAATATTTGAACAACGTAAATGTGTAGTCTTTCGTGAATTTTATTCAAATATTAGAGACAGATTACATAATGATAAATTGTGTTGTAAATCAGCGATGATTTAGTTTTATCTATTCGTCCAGAGCAGCGTGCTTAGTATTGTCTTGTTCGACATACTGAGCTTGCTCAGAGAATTGAAACAATATTAAATACCTTATTTTTACTTAAAAAAGGAAATTTTGAATTTATTCCAAGTGCTTCTTAAAACATAAATGTCATTTCCTCTGATCATGCGAAAGGTACCACGTCTTCTGTGTTCACTAATCGCAACAAACATAATCATTTTCAATTGTAGCACACAAACACTTCTGGTAAGCGTGACCTCTTTAAATTTTGCTGTTAAGTAATCACCTAACGTTACATTATAACGCTACCATCTAATGACATCGTTATTCAACTGCTTGGCTTAGCAAGGACGTTGCTACGTTGTAGCTCACGTAACCCCGTCGTCAGTTGCCCGCTCCTGAAGTTCGCCTACTGTGTTTGACCTACGTGGCAGTAGTAATCACCTAACGTTACATTATAACGCTACCATCTAATGACATCGTTATTCAACTGCTTGGTTTAGCAAGGACGTTGCTACGTTGTAGCTCACGTAACCCCGTCGTCAGTTGCCCGCTCCTGAAGTTCGCCTACTGTGTTTGACCTACGTGGCAGTAGTAATCAATCTTATATGCTAATGAAACCTCGTTTCATTACCTTTACGCATTAACTTTTCTCGCGTGGGAGGGAGAAGTATCTAATTCTTTTGTGGGAGGGGGGAGGGAGGTGGCTTCCACTTATCTCTCGCAATAGTTTTTACTTGTCCACACTTAATTTTTTTAGAATTTCAATATAATTATAGGAAATGTTCAAAAGCTACTAATGCTTTTGGTGGAGTTTGGCTTGCAAAGATGAGGGGAAAACCCTAGCCTCCACCATTTGCTGTGGCCCTTCCTTCCAGAGGGGAAAGGTCACACATTTAAGAGGGTTTAAGCGTAGACAGATGGTGTAGCATTAAATTGAAGGCAATGGTGTGTATAATGTATTTATATAAAACCTTACTCAAAATACGATTGACTCAACTCGTACAATCTTTACTTGACATTAAAGCGGGGGAGCTGATTGGCATAATTAACTCTATTACTATCAGTCGCGATATCCAAGTCAAATAAAGTCTCTGCAGTAACTCACTGGAACGATATCACTTTGTCAATGATTCCGAAGACTGCTTGCAGAAGTCTCGGAATCGGCGGCAACGGAACGCCCTCTTGCGGTCCGTATTCAGGTGGCAGCTGTCTGGCGGCAGGTTAGTGACAGTCCTCCGCGCGTCCTAGATACAGACGCCGGATTATTACGAATGTCTTGTTTTACTAACACTCGCTGCTCGCGTCCTCATCCCGAATACTGTCGTGGTTGGGGTGATTTCCAGCCAAGCGCAGGAAGCAGCTTGGTAGATCACAGCAGTTCACATTTACTGCTGAAAATTGTAAGTATATGCCTATATATTTACATTTATATGCGTATTTATTAATTCCATTTGCCATAAGCTACCCCAAGCTACTACCCCACACAACTGTAATTCGTGGATTCATGTTATACCATCCAATAATCTAGGCTGAGTCATTCGAAAGAACAGGATGCCCATTTATTGAATTTTTTTTCTTGTACACCTATCACAAATTTCCTTTATCTTCATTGCCATTCATAAAAGTTTATTTATTTTTTCAAATGAATGTTGAATTTTTTGATACATTGCTGTTTGTCGGTAATAAATAATAATAGTACGATATTACATTTTCAATTAACAAGATATATTTAACCACTATTTTTGCTGATGCCACACTCCCTCATAATGAGGTCTGTCACCATCTTACACTGCATTCCAATCATTTGCGAAATGTTTAACCAATCAATATTCAGCTTGTCTGTATGAATGTAATAACGAAATGATTCAAATTCTGTATTTAAAATCCACCACAAAAATTATCAACATTAAATTATTAATTTAACTGTATGTGTTTATTACAAACATTCTGACAGCCGCTATCTTTTTGCTATGGCTATGGTACAACATTCAAATACATTTGTTCTACCTAACCTATTTATATTGTAGCTATCTGCCTAACTTTTGTTATTCTATTTACAATTATTTTCTACAATTGAATGATGTTAATAGAAATAATTTTAGCCTGATTTTTCATAAAACAACTATATATAGTGCTTATGGGAAAGAGACCTAACCTCATTCTTAACCAGCAATCTCCCAGCATACAACACGAGGCGTGAACAGACAAGCCTCGTCAGCCACCAAGGAGGCCACGACAGGTAGGCGGATGGTGTGATGTAAACAGTGTGTCGTTTAAGACGTTTGAGAATGCGGATTTCGTCCGGAGGCGAGTAGTCTGTAGGCGTGAGTCACGACAAAGCGAAGTTAGCCATCTGGGAATAGCACCCCTGCTGAGTGACTACATTGTTGACCGACCACCCGGCTTCCTTACAGATTCCCGAATTTTTAGTTGATCACACAATGTCGGACAGGGTGGATTCATTCCACCACTAGCGATGCGGTTTGTGTGTGTTCGCTTTAATCTGAATTTGATGGTTTCATTCTAATTGGCTCGATAGGAAATCCGTTTTTATTCTGCTGTACTAACCAAGACTATTTGGTCTTGTCTAGCATAATCTAATACGATGTACAGCACTCGATTCTTTTACAATATGCGCTGGTTCGAAAGTGCTAATAATTATTTTACTTTACATTATATTTTTATATATGTTGGCATCGGCATGTAACAGAGACGACCTTGTCGCTCCCGTGCTTCTAGGCTCTGCCATAGTATTTTCTTTAGCCTAATGTGACGTGCGATACTCGATGCTCGCACATTAAGCGTTGGTTGGTAGTAGAACTTGTTTCCCTTCGTACTGTGCCCGAACTCTGCCAGGGGTGTACGTGGAGAAAATATATTGTTATTCTGCTGTACTAACCAACACTACCTCGTCAGTTTTCAGATGCATGGTCTTGTCTAGCATCAACTGATGCGATATACAGTGCTTGATGCTTGTGCGATATGTGTGGGTTGATAGGTGATTACAACTATTTTTCCGTCTTATATCAGCTGGCATAAGTGCATAGCAGTATCTACCATATTGCTCCCGTGCTTCAATGTGGTAATTTTTTTGGCCTCACTTGACATACAGTGCTCGATGCTTACACAATATTCGACGGTTGGTTGGTGCTTGTAACTATTTTTCTTTACAGTCTAACATGGGAGAAATTGATTGTGTTGTGATTGTACAATGTGGTGGTTTAAAACAAGATATATATTGTGACTTTGCATAATTTTATGCTAGTTGTGTCTGTCGTGAAAAAAAAAACGACTGGTAATATATGATGACAGGTGAGGCTGGTCAGCTCAGTTGCTATTCAGATTGCGAATAGTGAACAGTGGCTGCGGATAACATACTCTTATTCGATGATGGAATATATTCAGGAAATTTATTTTTGGTGCGACTGCAAGAAGACCTTTCCTAATTAAAACAACTGCAGACAGCATAAAGCTGTTTGTCATCAGAATCCAGAGGTACTATGTTCACAAAATTGAAAAGTGTACTTCTCAGCATTGTAGCAGCTTGAAAAGACATCTTGTATCATGTAAGATTCTCCCTGCACTGCCTGCCAAGAGTTATCTGCTAAGATTGCCTAATCTATGTGAAGGTTCATCTGCGAATAATGAGAGAAGTTCTTTGCTCCCGCTAAGACATCCATGCAACTATTGTGGGAAACATTTACACGTGCATACGATGCAAGAAGGCATGAGAAAAGTAAATGGGATAGGAGCACTACTCGTATGACGTATCGGTTTGATAAATGTCGACGAATGTACGCATGTGTTGACTATTTAAATATACATTTGAAATGCTGTAAAGGAGAAAATGCAGGGACCATTGATGAACAACTTCAAGGTTATTCTTCATCTTTAGAATTTAGGTTGAAAACTTGCCCTCAGTCTGTCTGTAATTGTATATCAGATATTGTGCCATCATCATCATCAACATCTGATTTTGCAACACAGCCTAAGTCAGTGCTCTGCAAGCTGAAACCTAATGTTAATGGCTTTTTCCTGAAGCAAACTGCATTCAGGGGTCTTCTAAAAGATCATGTTGTGCTGAATATGACAAATACACAACACAATATTTGCTCATTTATCTCAAGTATGAAACAAATTATGATAAACCAACATATCGGAAAGATGGGAAAATATAGTGGTGTAAAATATAATATGTGTCAGGACTATTGCTATGCGAAACAAGAGCCTCAGAAACACGAAAATCAAGCTAGAGTCTTCATGATGTTGAAGGAATGAAAACACTGTTGATAAAATAATACTAATAATATGTCACAAGGGTTCAGGTTGGACCCTGTATCGGTAAATCATCTAGAACTGAGAGCTAGTGTGCTCAATTCACTTAGCAAATAGGCACATGCTGATTCCCCTCTACCACATTACGTAGAAAATACAACATAGCTTTCCCTTCGACCTAGAGGATGGTGATATAAATTACTTCAACCACAGAAAATCTCTCAGTTGTTAAAAAGTCCTGTGCAGTAGTGTTACTGTGTGAAGGTGGCAGTGAAGAGTCAGGAGTTAGGAGTCAGCAGTGAGGAGTTAGCAGTGGGGAGTTAGCAGTGCAGAGTCAGGAGTGAGGAGTTGGCACTGCACAGTACTACTGTTGTTTGACTTTGCATATGCTTGAAGACAATGTTAAATGTTGAGGATGTTAAATCGAGTATGCTGTGTACGACTACATGCAAACCTTCACCGAATGTTCAACAATTATGTGCAAAACAATGTTGTTACTGTAACAAGTACTCCAATAAACGTTGCCATGCATGTCATCATGAACAGAGCAAATGTTCAAAGAAACCAACATCCAGAATACTAACATGCTATATGTGCGGTGCAACATTTAATATAAGCAATAATTTAGAGACAAAATGGTGCCTGTAAAGGTAACGCATCATCGTTTGGCTCGATACAAAATGTATTGAACTTATTGCCGCAAGACTACCTGTTGAATCGTCGTGTAAACTAACTCTGATTCAGGCAAACATAACATTGCCTGAGCCTGCATCGTGTCCCAAAACTGTATGTGATGAAGGAGACGAGTATTGAAGACATTTACTATGAAGAGCGCGAGCCATATAGATCGTCGGAAGTTGTAAAGAACAAACATGCAGTGTTAAAATGTAAAGTGTAAAACGAAGATGTTACAACTAGTTATGACGACGAGAGTGAAAATGTGGCCTTCAAGTCTTCTACTGATGCCATGAAAGCTATACGGCGGTGATGGAGTGATAACATCTGCAAAGCAAAAACCTAAACACATTGCTGAAGATAAGAGCTACTTGAAGTTGGGGAAGAAGAAACATGGATTCGAACTCCATACTCTGGCTCAGAGATATCTTGCAACTTCTCATGACACAAGAGCAAACATGCAGACAATTATCGTAAACCTTCAGAGAATAAGAAGAAAGTCGTGCGTTCTAGCTACTTATTTTCTGAATATTCCAATGACTTGGTTGATTGACTGCAGATGTTGGTTCCATTACAAAGAATATGATATCTTTCTGTCAGTGAAGAGATGAATTTGACTATTAATGACTCAGCGCTAGAGGCTATATTGAACGAGATATCATCTGTGTGTGTGATTTTTGTTAAGAAAAGGAATAAATACAACATAAACAGTCGAAAATTTTTATAAATCTTTTGACTAGAATTTTCTAGTAATTAAGACTAAACCTACTGCTGTGTTGGATAGTGATCTGCTTATTATGTATTTATAAATGTCTAGTAGGCTGTAAGTATTTGCGATGGTCATACGTGGAGCATTGCTATGCACAAATATCTGTTGGCAATAAAGTTCATTGTAAGCTGGGGGTTATAAGGATTTTAAATATATATACATATAAACCCAGTATACCTGATTGCCACAATATGTGCACTCACTTCTAGATGAACAACAAACACTACTTTTGAACTTATTGTTTTACATCTTCAAGCTATCACTGCCTGTCTTCATGTTGTAACAGCATAAGCGATCGATGTTGATGATTGTAATCAAAACGATCTGCTGTCCACCATGTTCGATGACGAAGTGAGAACCATTTTTACATTAATTCTGCTAGTAAACCATTTCATCTACATGGCAGTTCGTGTTGCCCATCTCGAATTGCCTCAGTGTAAACGGCTTGTTGTATATTTATAAATGTTTAATTGGCAGCAAGTATTTGTGATGAACTCCTGGAGTAGGGCTATGTACAAAATATTTGTTTGAGATAAAGTTCGTTGCAGTTGTTGCATGATGCGTTCGTTACTTAAATGCTAGGTATAACACAGAAATTTTAACTGTGTGTCATGTCGTATTTTTTACCTGTGAAATGATAGGACACTAGGGAATTCACCCTACTGCAACTTATTCTCAAGGTCGGTGCACTGTCTCCAGTACCACCAGGGCACATGATTTATGGGCTATAAAATTACAACAGCAAAGGTAAAAAGTAAGTATGTTTATCATTCTGAAGTTTATATGAATATTTTGACAAGGTTGACGTAAATACAATAATTTTAAGTGAAGAAATGCTTTCTTGGCCAGTGATATACGCAATGCACAGAAACAGTAGGATAGTCATTGTGGCCTGTGCTTCTGTTAAGTTTACATCGATAGCTACGAGATGATCACGCGATCACCAGGTTTCCTGAGTATGAAACTGCCATACTAGATTTTTTTTTAGTTATGGAAAACCTCTTCTCTTTATTTTTTCGGGACGATTAAAAGCAGAGTACATGCACAGTTGAAACGTTTGTGTGTTGGATTGCTTCCTTACTCGACATTAAAAAATTCATACAATTAATGTTATTTATGTATTAACAATTATAAGTATATTATACTTTAAACGAAATAAATTGTTACCTTGTACTGTATAACAGAATTCCTCTCGTAAAGGGAAGTGCGTGTATGACTCGCCTGGCCTGCCACCCTGGAGCCTGTTGCGACTCTCTCGACAGTGTATGTGCCCCCCTTCGACTTGCTCAGACCTGCACGGCGCCCGCATTGTCGGCCGACTAACCGGCTGACATGCAGATTCTCGAGATGTCAGTTGATCATACAATGTCGGGCAGGGTGGAAGAGTTCCACTGCTAATGTTGTGAGTGTTGTCTCTACTCTGAATTTGACGGCTGTACTCTCACTTTGATGGTATCGTTGCAATTCGTCTGTGAGGAAATAGTTTTTTATTCCGTTGTACTAACCAGTCCTACCTGGTCTTGTCATGCATCATATGATGTAGCATATAGCTCCAGATGCTAGTGTAATTTGCGATCGCGATGGTTATAAAGTGCTAAAACTATTTTTCTTTGCCTTTTTATGTCTGTTTGCTTCATTGTGTAGCAGTGTTGACCTCATCACTCCTGCTGAACTTCTCGGCTCCGCAGCAGTATTTTTTAATAGCCTAATGTGACATACAGCGCTCATTTCTCACCCAATATTTGTCGGCTGTTAAATACTTATACCTATATGCTTTTACAAATCTTTTTTATATCTGTTTGTATCAGCACAAGCAGTGTTGTCTCTCTTGTGTGACTAATGGTTATATGTATTTTGTTTCGTAGTAAGCAATTGTCGCAGTTTTTACAAGTCGCGTAATTTATATCGCAGTTGCTGGATTGTATACTTTTTTGAGGTTGGTCTTTGTGAACATACTTTCTTTTTCATTTCGCCGAGCATTCTAGTTTTTACTACAATTCCTGGCACTGTAGCATCAGAGATATCACTATTATGGGTTGTGGAACAAACTGATAATTTTTTACAATTGCAGCTCGATATGTCATCGTGCTCGCAGTGCACTTGTGTATATGTTGGTACTTTATCATTTGTTTGGTGACTGATTCTTCATGTACACAGTAATTCCCCACGACCCGCATGTTAGGCTGACGGGGTTAGTTCATATTAATGTGTATGTGTTTTAATGAAACCCACGACTATGTACATCTTGCTCTCAATCCAACTTTATATAACTTTATTTTTTGATGTTTGTTTGTTAAGCGTCACTGTGCTATCAACGACTCGGGCCGCTGACCCTTGTGTTAGGCTGATGGTGTTTATTTATGGTACTATAAGTATTTATTTTACTGTAACTCACGACTATGTGCGCCATACTCACAGTGTAATTGTATAAAATTTTCATTTTTATTTAATGTATGGCTTGCTATGTGTTAGCCAATCTAATATGGCAGTGGGCTGTCGTTCCTCGCATTAGGTTGGTGGGGTTTGTTTATATTAATGTAACCAACGACTATGTACATCATGCTCGCAGCACAATTGTATATACCTTAGATTTTTTACATGTATGGGTAGTTGTTGCATGTTGACGATGAAAACATTTATTTAATGTATGTTCGATTTTATTATAATATGATAGTCGGAGGAATTGAACGAAAAGTGGCTAGAAGACAATGAGGGATCCAAAATGGTGGACACATGCGACAGCAGATGATGAGGGCTTTGGTGTGTGAAGGTCGTGTGCACATTGACCAGTGAATATGAGTCCTATTTCAGACCCTACACTTCTGTATGCACCAGTAATTGCTGACTACTATGTCATGCTTGTGAGACGCTTGTATGTATATCTACCTTTATTTTCTTTACATGTAAAGCTGGCTGTTGCATGCTACCCGAACTTCAAAGGTTCGGAAATGGTGTCCAACTATTTTATTTAATAGGGCCGAAGACCTACTTGTCATTATCTCCTTGATTGCTGTCAAGTGATGCCTGTAATATGAATTTGACGAATATAACTTTAGCAGATGGCAAATGCCTGCCTCATAAGCTTCTGAGTTGGGTTAAGAAATAATTGACCCTGCCATCTAGTTCGATGTTGGGAGCGATGCCTGTGATTTGAATTTGTAGACTATACTTTAAACAGTTCGGAAATTATAGCTAACTGTGCTTATAAGACAGGTTATGGCTTTAATTGACCCTGACACACTGCTCTTCATCGGGCGTGTTGACTATGATATTAATTTGGTGCCTACAGCTTCAGTGAATAGAAAATGACACCAACTATGCTTATAAGGAACAAATGTATGTGTAATTTTCTCATTACTGTTCCAAGTTTCATTTTTCATGTCTAATGATATTGCTGTCAACGAGCTGTCAAGGCCTACCTACCATCTAAGCTTCTAAGAACAACATTAAAAATTATTTGCAGCCATGTCAGTAACTTCTTGTTTATAGTCTATTCTTGCAATTTAATTGTGCTCCATGCATACCTCCTAGTCCACCTCTATACTAACATCACCTTTTGTGGTGCACTATGTGCCAATTTTACGTAATGCTGACATGTGGGGCTCTGAGAAACCAATGCGATAGGTTTGCTTAACTTTTGTGAGCTTACCCACTACCTTGGGGTAGCCCTGACCTCACTGTAGGGTTAGTCGAGTTCACCAATCATCTTGTGTTTTTATTCTAACCCTGCAATGTTGTATAGTGAAAGATAGGATCCACTGTATTACCAACTTTCACAATGTTTCCAAGTTGTTTTCTTAATAGATAATTACTCATACTATTCACATTGTCAGCACCTGGTATATTCTATTTCAATAATTTTTTTTACAATCATCATATATTTTTAATGCCATGTTCAAATCTCTAAGTTGCCCTTCACTTATTTCTCTGCCACTTCTAATTTCAGTTTTAACCTAAAAGAATTACATTTTGAGTAAGGTCCATGATAATAATGTAAACCTGAGTTTTCGCATAGATAGACAGTATTTTATCACAGAGTACTATATTTATAATTAAGATTTCAAACTACGTCACTATTACATATTTTGTATACTACATATAGAAATATCACATGTTTTTGTATCTCCGGGAAACTTCTCTGTTTCTTAATCCATTCGGCTTATTATGTTCCACATTTTATTTAAAAGACATCTTCATACTTAGTTTAAATTAACAATAGTTAGTATTTGCAAACCCTTGCAAGAAATGCTTATTTTTCGTGGCTCTTTCTACGATTCTTGCATTTTTCTTTCACTTATTGAATTATTTGTCTGTGTTTCTATTACATTTAAAGCCTCTGCTTCACCCTTGCGTTTTCCTCTTCTTACAAAAATTTATTAACATTACAATGTCTTTAATTTTAAGGCTATGGCTTGCAATGATATGCCTTTGGCTGTTACCCATTGCGGTTATTCATACACATACATTTTTTATGGAAACATTTATGATCTATGTCTTCATCTTGAATGTTTACTCTTTCATCCCTACTTTACCTTCTAGTTAGTTAAAAAATAGTTTGAGTATTCTCTCATGAATTTATGAATTTTACTATGCATCGTCACTGCACACTATCAGTCTGCGTGTTGAATTTATTTGGATTTTGAAAAAGTATGTGTCAACTTATCGGCACCGCATAAGTTCCTCATTAAGTTGGAAAATAAGGCGGTAATGGATACAAATTTTCAGTTGGTGTAATGAGGCTGACTGACAATTTCGGTTCGCTCTGGGACTTTGACTGAAATCGTTGAGGGGTAATAAGGCGGTGCGGCATCATCTTGCATCACTGCACTGGCTAGGTTTCTCAATTCTTGTATATCATCTTCGTTAATTTCATATCCGCCGAGAGCAGTGTGAAATTAAAAGGTTTCGAAATTCTAATAAGAGGAATGTACATTGAATCATGTGTGACATCGATACTTGTAGCACCTTCTAAGTGGAATAAAATTTTGACAATTGGGTTGTACAAACAACATCCTGCTGGTATCGTAATCATGCCAGTTCTTTGAAAATATAAATTAAGTGGTGAATTATATTTTCTGGGGCATTCTAAAGTGACATCGGTCAACTCTAGGATGCCAAATTCACAGTGTTCTCTGTCACTCAACATATACATTTTAGAGGGAACACCTTTAATATTCCCATAACTGTTTCGGTGTATAAAAGTGGCTAGCATTAAGGGAGAGCCAGTTAGATGCTACATTAGTACTATAAATACTTGTTAAACGTAAGGATTGATTAAATTGAATACATTTTCTTCGTATTTATTCTAATGAGGAATCGCATAGCCTTATGGCCGTACCTTTTTCATAAAATGCATGGAGCTGGTATTTGATTTCGTTTAATGTTTTTGTCATCGTTTCAATTTTCCCCTATGTTTCTAGTAGGTAATTATAGCTAACTTAAAAATTATCCGTTTATGTTTATCTAATATTATGTGTGTCCGATTCACAAGAGTAAACTGCTCTCTTTGCACATGTACTATTTGTCGTTTATTGCTGGACAACTAATTTAATTTTTTTATTAATTCTTTCCAAAACCTTGCCGTAAGAGTTGATATGGTTTTCATTTATAGTGACTGTCATCGCAGCATCAGTGCAGCATTGCGATTGTAAGCTGAGAGATATCCTGATCGTGCCACACTGGAACGATCTGCCTTTGGGAACATAATGAAAACATTTCAAGAAACTGGAAGCTTGGAAATGAAAAGATGCCATCGACGGAAAAAAACAACTGACGAGGGAAATGCAATTAACATCCTAGCTGTAGTAGCAAACAATCCACATGTCAGCACGAGGCAGCTTGAATGTGAGAGTGGAATCAGTCAACAGAGTATTTTGTGAATACTACATAGCAACAAATTTAATCCTTTACACATTTCACTTCATCAACAGCAACACGGAAATGAATTTCGACATCGGGTACAGTTCTCCGAATTATGTCTACGAAAACTACAAACCATTCCTGTCCAAGGTTATGTTTAACGATGAAGTGTCATTTACAAAACATGGGCAGATTTACCTTCGCAACATGCACTAATGGTCAGCTGACAACCCACACTGCCTGAGAGAAGTGATAAAACAACCACCATGGTCTGTAAATGTATGGTTCGGTGTTGTAAATAATCGCCTTATTGGTAACAATTTAATTAATGGTACACTAAATAGCATCAATTATTTACCGTTCCTAACAGAAGTGCTGCCCGCAATTATTGGCAGACATCCCACTGGACAATGGCATACCAACACGACGTATGTCCTGCTCACTCTGCACAGAGAATTGCAACAGTTCTTATTAGAATTCTCGTGGTCGTTGGATTGGTCGATCTGGAAAAACGAAGTGGTCTGCACATTCCCCAAACTTAACGCCTTTGGACTTTTATCTGTGGGGAACATTAAACCAACAGTTCTACAAAGACCCACCGACGACTCCCGAATACATTAAGTGCCGTATAATACGAGCTTGCTCTGCGATAAGTCCAGATTAAATTCGACATACGTTATTGCCCGCTCAGAACCACTTTACAGTACGTACAAGTGCACAAGCTCACCAAATTGAACACCTGATATCATAATAAAATAACAAAGGAAGCATAGTCTGAGGCTGGTGTTTGTTTAAAAAAACACCAGCTACAGGACGGCTGCAGTCGCTACAGGATGGTGCTATGTCGACCCATTGTTCCGTGCGGCGGCGCAGTTTGCTTCGCCATTGACCTTTAGCGATCTTGAATGACCGGCAAATGTCATCGTATTTATTACACCTTCATAAGCATTGTCGAGGGGTATCAATAGAAATTGTCATTCCATTTAAATTAACGAAGTTGCTCTTTTTATCTTCTGTAGTCTTTCACGTACGGGGGAAAATATCACTATTACGTTACGAGAACCTTGTAACCATGCACCTTTTGGCTGAAACATTTTTTCTACCCCTGAAATTGGCAGTTTTATTCAAGTGGTCTGCCTTACGTGCCTCACCTTGCATACGTACTTGGCATCACCGACGAAGAACAAAAACAGCCATATTGTTTTGGGAAAGTACACAAAATTTAAAACTAAATTTCGAGTCTTACCTGTCATGAAAATGTTTCCCTTAACCAGAAATATCATACACATCTCAAGCTGGTTACCTCCAAGAATTGGCACCACTGAGGACCATACTGCGAATATCAATTACTACAGACGTCTCGGCTGCCTTCATTTTCTTCTTTTTCTCTAAACAGAATGATATATAACTATCCACAGAATTACCTAAGGCATAATCCCAGGCAGCTCATCGACTAGGCCTCATCTGCGTAATTAATATGGTTACCTAATTAACTTATGCTCGACCGGTGGGTTGGGCTGTATCTTTGTTTCATTAGGAGGATCAACAACTCCGAAATTGTCATACGGCGGCGCATTTTCTGTATACTCAGTTACATTCTCATTTTCACCTAAATTGTTTTCAATACTTTCGTCCTCGATTTTGCACAGTCTATACCTGTGAATATCTTACGCACATGCACATGCAACCATTACTTACCATATATCTCGTTTATCTTAACATTTACAGGGTAGTCTGTCGTATCACACGAAAAGGGCCTATCCACTAACATGCCAACATTTTATTCATATCAATGGTTTTGTCATAAATTAGCAAATATATAATCTGCGAATTGTTCTGAGATGTGGCCTATTAGACTTTGCTTTTTTTTTATTTTTGCCATATATCTGGGTGGCTGGTTTAACCCTAAAAATGAGACAACAATATTTATGTATTTTTTCATTTTCACTTTACATATCTTTTCTTATTTACGTCGTGTCTCTGGCTTGAGCTATCACTAAAACTAAATTAAAATCAAAACAAGTATCGGAATACAACCAAATAAACCTGATACTAAAATTAATTTGGACAACAATTACAAAAATAAAGACATTGCCCTACAAAATCTAGTTAATAATTAGTACAACACATTTCACAAGCGTTGAGGATCCATATTCGGCGCAGTGCGCCTCAGTTGACTAATGAACAAAACAGCCTACAGGGTTAACAACCAAACATGGACACTGAAAACAAGATAGCGTCCTTAAAAAGGCTGCAAGAAAAAATGAACATAAAATCAATGAGCCTAAAATATAAAATATTAGGGCAATATAGACGATTCTTCACAAACACAGTATTAAAAAAAAAAACTAAATTCATCAAGTAAACTCTAAACTGAAACATAGAAGTCATTATTTAAAATTGTTGAATCCTGTGAAAAGAAACACACATTCACAGACAAGTTAAACAACAGCAGAAATAACTGGGATAAAAAATATCACTGCAAAACTGAATAACTCTTAAAAATTTAGAAAAAGGAAAAATTATCCTCACCAAAGTAACAACTTTTACTACACAAAGGAAAGTTAAATGTGAAAAAAAGGTGACTATCTCAAAAATCTAAAATTGTGTCAGAAGTGGGGCAATATATCAAAATACGCATTTTTCTTAGTTAAACGACCTATTACGTACAATTATTTTCAAAATAAGTAAATCTCAAAACAATTAAATAGGTCGACATAAAATGAAATAAGCTTGGAATGATGTTTTCACCACTGGTAGTACATGGCCATGAGATAACAGTGTAACAAAGGATGGCAGCACTGCAATGCACTGACACGACGACATTTTGTTAACAAATGCTCTATCAAAACCAACTTAATTATGGAACTTTACATTACTTTAAACAGCGATATTAAATATACTAAACAGTCCTCAGATTAAATAACTTGCGACACATGCACAATAATATAATAAACACATGTTGTATAGCAAGTATATCAACAAGAACAAGCTAACCAAAACACGCAAAGTCACGACTGAAAACCCAATGAAAAATTACATTCTACACATAGCTACAAAATAATCACGTACCCATAGGGCAATAACACAACTTTATATTATAGAAGGATGCATGACATTGACTGAGAACATTCGAACGCAGAGCTTTAGCAGATGTTATCAAATTACCAAACACGCCAAACATGGGATTTACTGAATTCACATCCAAAAGAAACAACAAGATAATTAACGACTCAAGTAAAATATAACAAATTTCGAAAACTATGAAGCCAGAGAAATAGCTATGTGCTTCATGTTCAAGAAGAAAACACTATCGAGAGATAACAAACACTTACCTGTCTTCAAGGTCAAAACACAAGTATCCGGGTCTCACATGAAGATTTACTACAATAGCAAACTTAGAGCTAATGGAACCAAATAAACACTATGCCACACAAAATTATGTATTAAAATGTAAATAAATTTCGGCTAGTTAAACTTCTAAAAATACCACAAACTTTTAAATTAAAGCATTATCTGTCAATTCAACTTGACAACAATACTAAACATTATGATTCATATTTCAATCAAACGTGACATGTGAAAAACAGTGATGCTTTGCTACAAGTTTGGGCCCACATATGACGAAAAAATCATAATCATGTAATATATCGAATTCAACAAAAGTGTACAGACAGTCCTCGGCATATACAACACAAAAATAGCAGTAGTATACAATAACCAATTTTGGCATAAGGGATGGCGTTCGGAGCAGGAGCCGACCGACCACGATCTTGAAATTTCAATTTTCCCCCTTAAAATTTTCTTTTTTCCCTCAAAATTTCCCGTTTCCCCTCAAAAATTTCTTTCCCCTCAGAAGTTCTCCCTCCCCCTCAAAAAGCATTGATCTACCCATGTGCGAAGAACTATCTCCTCATTTACAAAAACCATACGTTGTAAGGATTTGGGGGATCGTTTTAAAGGGTATAACAGCTGATACACATGTTTTATAGACAAAAATCTATGCCAAATCAATACACAGGGACCAAGATACTGAGCCATGAGAAGGGGGAAGAGGTGCTGGTCCCAGCTACCATTCTGTTTCCACCACCTATCAGGTCTCCTGATCACTTACTTCTGCTCGATTACTATCTTGTTTCCTGAAACCATTTTGTTTCTATCCGCCATCTTAGAATTCATTTTTTTAGTAACCCAGTGAGCTGCCGAGTTAAATGCTATCTTATGCTCTGTCATGCCATGTCCATCATCTTTTATTTGATTTCCCTTAATAACGTTTCTTTGATTCTCTATCATTCCTTCTGGATTTAGTCACCAACCCCTTTTATATTATATTTTATTCATCCTCTGCCATTCCACCTCAAATCAGTAGCCTGCTGATTACTCGGTCCCCTCGAACATGTCGTCTTGGATTACATCACTTCACAATATTTGAAGCAGCAGGTCTGGGCAGGCCCAGCTCGACATCCGCCCTCCCCTCCCACCAAGTCTCATGGATAAATTTCTACCACTTCAACAGCATACTTCCAAGTGTGTTGCATCCACCTTGCTTAGAATATATTACAATATTAACCAATTCTCATTTTTGTGCTCTTCATTTCAACATACACTTTTTTTTATTTTTACCATTTCATGATTGTGCATAGCCCGTGATTGGCTTACATAAGAAATATTTAAGTACTAACTTTCATATCATATTTTGACACATCATTTCAATTAGTTCCTTCGTCATCCTCGCTTATAGTGCCGAATGCAGCGACAGATTTGAAAACCAAAGCTATCATATTCTATATATCAGGGAAGTAGGCAGGCTGGGACAAGGTACAATAACACTAGCAAGAAATAAAACTATTATTTTCATTAAAAAATATATATTTTTACATACTTTAGACAACAAACAAAAGAAACGAATCATTACATTCTCCATACCATTTACGAAGTGTTTTTCAAATACATCGCTCACTGTTCACGTAATTTATATAATCTGTTTATTCATAGCTCAAGACAGTCTATGCTAGCAAGGATCCAATCAGAACCCTTGGTCAAACATTCTTCTTATAGCAAATTTTTTCATTCGTGGCCTCTATATCCTGTGGAACACTATCAACATTGTGCAATGATTCATGCGCAATATTAAATGTTCGTGGCTGATTTCTCTATCCAAAGATCAAGACATTTCATATGTACACTCCAGCGAAACATGATATTTTATTGGACTTTTTTCGACTCCTTTTGTTAGTTCACTGATAATACTTTGCTTAATAAAGTCCAGGTATATACATGTATTTTGTACCAGTAATTTTTTTTCAATTACATTCTCTATTAAAGTAACATTGAATGCTGGTTTTTTTTAAAATGTAGAATCTATTCCATGTGGTTTCTTCAACAGTTAGTACAGGAAATTTCTTAGCTGCAGAATCTCTACATTTACCGTTTTTGCTGTTCCTTCAGCTTATCATCAAGTATGAACAGGCGTTTACACTTAATGTAATGTTGAATAGCACAGGAAGGCCCCTCCATACAAGTAGTCCTTTCATACTTCCTTACACCTTGGCTGTAGGCAAATATCTATCACAGTAATGGCAACTAAGCCTTGACGAAGTCATCGATGATGCCACTGATGCAGGTGACGCATCCTAAGAAGTCGCTGTTGCTGTTGGTGTATGCCTGAAGAATTCGACGGTGCTGTTGGCATCATACCTGAAGAAGCTGGTGTCATTCCCGAAGAAGTCGATGGCAGTACTGCAGCTGGTAGTATTGCTGGACCCACAACCTTTGTCTCCATAATATTTTCTAAGTGCTTTCACGAGTTGAGACAATGTGTCTTTAATTGTTTGCACTGCCAAACTACGCTTTATAATTAGAACATTAGCTGCTTATATACAGGCTCCTCCAAGCGATGGTGCTATAATTATATTATAAAATAATTTCGTGTAAAAGGACTGTGATTTTTCGGGAGGCATGCAGTGTGTATGGGCACCAACCAATCTGTAAGTATTTTCTTCTGCATGTTGTATATTGTACATAGGTTGAACAGAAGCATGTTGTGGTAACTGTAGTGAATATATTGCTAAGTGCAGTTGATGTGGTGCTATGTACAGTGCATGTGGTGCTAGGTGTAATGCATGTAGTACTAAGTGCAGTACTAAGTGTGTTGCATGCAGTACTAAATTCAGTGCTAAGTGCAGTGCATCTGGTGCTTGCAGTGCTAATTGTGATGCATTTGGGGTGAGTGCGATGCATGCAGTGCTAAATGTGGTGTATGTGGTGCTAAGTGTGGCGTGTATGGTACTAGCCGAACTGACCACTCACAATATTGTCCCCTCACAAGACAGACCTCTCACTAGAGTGACTCCTCACGGTTCGCTGTTTTTTTATAAAGGATTTGGTACACAAATTAAATAGATATCAGTTTCTTTATAGAAAAAGAAATTTTATTTTGCACATTACAATCTCAGAAGAAAACATTTTATCTCGTTATGCGATATAAACCCTGACCTTCAGTTCATTGTTGATTGAAGATATTTATTTTATGTGCGATAAATCTCCACGTTGTTGCAAAGCGGTTAAATATCTGAGATTGTCAACAAGTTCATTCTTGTATTCTGGAAATATGTAGCCAGAGTTCTCACCATATTCTGCCTTCTTCATGCCACTAATTGCAGGAAATGTAATGGAGTGGTGTGTCAGAGCATATAGAATATCACCATTGTCTTCAACATCACCACTGTCTTCATGTTTATTTTCATCAATGCTGTATTCATGATTATCTTCACCTCCTGTCTTGAAGTCTATAATATATTTACTTTTTTTTTGTAACAAGATTTGTATGGTCATCAGTATTTAGAGCTGATGGCTGTTTATTTTGAAGTTCATCGATTTCACACAGAAGTCTTACAAGTGTATATTTCGCACGAACCGACTTTATTGTATATAACAGGTCACTCATCCTGTATTTATCATAAAATATCTCTCATAATCGCTTGTGGAATCAGTATCCATCGATGCAGCAAGAGGAATTTGTTGCAACACTTGCTGGCTCTCAGTAGACGAATCCTTGCATATTTCGGTGTAATTCTTCAATGTATTGCCTTGCATAAACTGCAGTAATGCTTCATTGAGCGAAAAGGACTCTTCTTACAGGCGGTTCTCTCATGTCGCCGAGCATTTTGACTGAACGCGAAAACTCGACCACAGAATCAACACCGACAACAATGAGGCAGCGATTATGCAGGTCGGCGTGGTATGGCAAGAATGTCCTTCCAAATCGATGGTATTAGAACGACAACTGTAATTCTTGTATATAACAGGGATTATTTTTAATGCAAAGAGACTGGCTTTTGCTCATAAAATACCTTCTGTCATAGATTTTAACTATAAAATGTAGGAACATTCTGATGAAACCCACATACTCGTTCGCTCCAGAAGAAAACATTCATAAGGGCGAAGCCTGTATTGTGTGAGAGATCGGTCTTGTGACGGGTCGGTATTGTAAGGGGTCGGTTTTGTGAGGGGGTCTTTTTTGCGAGGGGCTGGTATTGAGAAGCGTCAGTCTGGCTAGCACCGCACACACCAAACTTAGTACTGTATGCACCGCAATTATCACTGCACACACTACACTTTGCACCACACACACAACACTTAGCACCTTAGACATCGCACTTAACACTTCACACACCACACTTAGCACCACACACTTCATACAAAGGGCTGCATGCACCTGATTTAGCACTACATTAACCGCAGTTAGCACCACATGCTTATGCTCATCCTATATACTATAAAATATCAGCAGAGGACTAGCTTAGAGACTGGTTGAGGCCCATACACATTGCATGCCTCCCGAAAAATCATAGTCCTTTTAGACGAGATTATTTCAGAAAATAATTATTGTGACTTCATGCGGATATATAAGAAGCTGGGGTTCTAGTTAAGAAGCTTAGTTTATCAGTGAATGCCATTAAAGAAACATTGTCTCAGCTTGTGAAAGAAACTGGAAAATATTATGGAGCCAGAGGTTGTGGGTCCAACAATAGTACCTGCTGCAGTACTGCCATCGATTTCTCAGGGAATGACACCAGCTTCTTCAGGTATGATACCAACAGCACCATCGAATTATTCAGGCATGATGCCGACAGAACCATCAATTTATTCAGGCATGTACTGACAGCACCATTGACTACTTTAGGCATGACACTAACCGCACCATAGGACTTCTTCGGAAGGGTCACCTACAGCAGTGTCGTCATCGAAGACTTCATCAAGGCTTCATAGCTATTAAGAGGGCAAGATATTTGCCTACAGACAAGATGCAAGGAAGCATGAAATAACTACTTGTGTGAAGGGGCATTCCTGTGCTATGCAACGATGTATAATGTGTAAACGACTGTACAAACTTGGGGATAAGCTAAAAAGAGATAGCAAGTACTGTGGTATTAGAAATCCTATAGGTAAGGTACATTCTGTACTAGCTGTTGACGAAACCACACGGAATAGATTCTAAATTTAAAAAAAATAAACATTCACGATTACTTTGAAGATTATGTAATTGGAAATAAATGTCCAGTTCCAAAAGACTTACATACATATTTTGAACTCGCTAAGCAAATGATAATTAATGAACTAACAGAAGAAGTCAAAGAAGATCCCATAAAAATAATGTTTGGCTTGAGTGTACCTATTAAAAGTATCAATATTTCGATGAAGAAAATAGCTGGCGAGAATTTAATACTGTGAACGAATCATTGTACAATGCTGAGAGCATTCTAGTGAATGCTTGAAAGTAAAACTTTGCAGTGAATAATAATATATGGCCAAGGGTTCTGATTGGCCGCTTGCTAGCGTAGACTGTCTTCAGCTATGTACCTATCAGCAGATCATGTAAATTATGTGAAAGATAGCATTTATTTTGGAAAAGGGTTTTTTATGCTTGTTGTCTGAAGAATATAAATATGCACGTTTTTAAAATGAAAAGAACAGTTTTATTTCTCACTAGTTTAATTGTACCATGTCCTAGCATGCCTGATTCCCTCATATAGAGAATATGATGGCTTCGGTTTCCAGATCTGTCCGTGCATGTCGGTACTGTAGGCGAGGATGACCAAAACGTATTAAATTATTTGTCAAAATATGACATGAAAGTTAGTACTTAAATATTTCTTATGTAAGCCAATCACTGGATGTGCACAATCATTATATGGTAAAAAGCAGTATGTTGAAATAAAGTGTACAAAAAATGAAAGTTGGTTAATATTGTAATATATTCTAAGCAGGTTGGCTGCAACAGACTTTGAATTATGTTGTTGAAATTGTAGAAATTTGACCATGAGACTTGGAGGGAGGAAAGGGCGAATGTAGTGTCGGGCCTGGCCAGATCTGGTTCAGTGCAGTATCTGGCGAAGAGAGGTCCTACGTAAATGTCTTAATGACTGGTCCTGCTGTAATACACCCCATTATTTTCTAGGAAACACAAATAAACGAAATTGATGATCTGAATGGTTAAAGGCCATGGCCATATTCTTTAATCAAATATTGCGAATTGGTGTAATCCAAGACGGCATGTTCGAGGGGACCGAGTAATCAGCAGGCTACTAATTCGAGGTGGAATGACAGAGCATGACTAAAATATAATATTAAGGGGTTGGTGACTAAATCTTGAAGAAATGATAGAGAATCAAAGAAACGTTACTAATGGATATTAAATAAAAGATGATGGACATGGCATGACAGAAAATGAGATAACATTTAACTCGGCAGCTTCTTGGGTGGCTAAAAAAAATAAATCCATGATGGCGGATTAAAACAAAATGGTTGCTGGAATCAAGACGGTAGTCGAACAGAAGAGAGATATTAGAAAACAAGATGGGTAATGTAAATAAAATGGTGGCTAGTGCCAGCACCTTCCCCCTTTTCCTTGATTTAAGATCCTGGACCCTGTGTAACGATTTAGCATAGATTTTTGTCTATAAAGCAAATTCATCTGCTGTGGTGCCCTCCAAAACATCTCCTCTAAATTATTCCAATGGATCTTTTCGCAAATGGACATTTCTTTGCCGCTGGCCTGGTTGGTGGTTTTTGAAGGGGAAGAAATAAATTTTGAGGAGAAAATGAATAATTATGTGGGGAAAGGGACGTTTTGAGGGAAAGAGTGGTATTTGGAGGCTAAAACGGTGATTCCAAGATGGCGTCGGTAGGCTATAGCCCCGGACATACCCTTAAGCTAGAATCGGCTATTATATAATATTAATGACGTAAAATTATTTCGAATATTAACTAAAACCAAAGGGTCCTGAAAAAAACGTACAAATATAAGAATTTATGAAGTATAATTCACTAAATTAACAATTTTTGTGACAAAAATAAAAAATAAAAATTTTTATAGTTTCACCAACAAAAGAAAGACAAAGTGAAAAATTAAATTGATATGAAATCAAAACACATAACTTGTGGTTGTACGTTACTGAACAGATGAATAACTGTAGTACTCGCCACAGAGGATAAACAGAAGAAAAAAAACATTTAATTAGAAAACTACATGCTGGTATAAATTGCCAAGAAAAACCACCAAATCACACGCAAAAAAACTATTAACTATAAATTTTAGTGAAATCAGACACAATAAAATCAAAATATCCACATCAAGTTCCAAAAAAGAAAAAAAACAGCCACGGAAGCACGATGGTCACATTCCATTTTCACTCCCCAGCTGAATACAAAGTGCCTGGAGTATGTCTCGTCCAACACAAAGAAGAGCCAAACACAATACGAACTATAATATTAAAATGTTAGTGACGTGGGCTGTCCAGAACAGACAAATTACGCACAGACACACAGAGATGGGAGAAAATATCACATAAAAGGAAGATTATTTTTCTTTGTAAAATCGCAAGTCGGGTGGTAGGGAAATGCCAAGAAAATGCGATGATTACACCTGCAGAGAAGTGAGTAGTGCGAGATGAGACTCAAAAGCCGACAACCGAATGTGCAATGTGCAATGCTGCATCGCACATCCTCACAACAGAGAAACAATCGCACGAAACGCTGGTCGATGGGCAACTTACAAGATTATAAATGTAACTTTAAAATCAAAGAATGAAATAGAATTGGAACCAAAATAATGAGAGAAAATATTTAACAGTAAAATAGTGACGAACAATAAATATAGGGAAGTATTTAAACAAATTCCTATACATATGCAAATAAATAATGTTATATATGTATATATATACACATATATGTATGTGTATATATATATATATAAAATATATATATATATATATATATATATATATATATATATATATATATATATACTTTTATCACTATCAAAATTGTGTCATAAACAAATGCCCAACAGTTCAAACTCACGCATTAGTCAAATAAATCTTAGATTGCTCAAATGATAAATTAAAGCATTATTTACCACATTAATTAAAATACAGATGCTCCCTAGACAGTTAATTGATCTTCCCAAACAGTTTTCACCAACATAATAAACAGTCTGCCTTGAAATTGCATTTAAATTTTATAATGAGTGGAATTTTTATTTTGGAATTTGGTCTCTGAAAATCTGATAAATATTTCCAGTTATGTAACTATATACACCCCTGGACAATAAAAGTAGAGCACACAGAAGGATGCATCGGATGGTACTGAAAGTTTATATAGGTAGAGACAGATGAGTTAAACACAATCACAAAAATAAGTGGAAGGACAATTATACACGGATCTGTGGAACATTATCTGATCATATTTAATGTTATGTCGCACCCCCGCGCACTGCTATACACAATGCATCACGATCTAGCATTGAGTCCAGCGGATGCCACTTGTCCTGAGGTAGACAGACCCACAATTGTTGGATGGTGTGTTCCAAATCTCTGATGCTGTGGCATGGTGACAGCTGAAGTTTCAAACCAACACTCACAATATCGATTCGTAACATATGAGGGGTTCAGGCAGGCCATGGTGGTGTCAGGGGACCAGGCAGGCAATGGTAGTGCCAGGGGATCAGGCAGGCCATGGTAGTGTGAGGGTACCAGGCAGGCAATGGTAGTGTCAGGGGATCAGGCAGGCCACGGTGGTGTCAGGGTATCAGGCAGGCAATGGTAATGCCAGGGGATCAGGCAGGCCATGGTGGTGTAAGGGGATCAGGCTGACCACGGTAGTGTTTGGATATAATGGAGATAGTCCTGGGCGACCCATGCTGTTTGTGGTCAGTTGTTATGCTGGAATATACCGACAAGAAAGCAAATTGGGGGTATTGGATTTAATTCACGTACTGCTAACCCATCAATGCTCCAAATAATACATAGGCTATGGCTCCCCAGATCACAATATGACTGCGATGGAGGATGTATGCTGCTCGACCGCGAGGTTGGGATTGTGATGTTCACTGGGGAGCTCTCCGCACAAGGTCGCTGTTATCGTCAGTACCCATACCGAAGCAGCATTCTATCACTAAACACCACACATCGATACTCTATTTTGTGCCACGCAGCTCTGGCCTGGCACCACTGCGAATGGTGCCACCGTTTTTACAGTGTTAATGGGAGCACAAGTAATGGTCACTTGAATCGCACATTCGCCTCCGCAAGGCGTCGACAAATGCTTAGTGGGCACACAACAGCACCAACACTGGTCAGTATAATGTAAAGAATGGCCATAGTATCTCTTCATGTCTGGCCCACGATCAGTTGATACTTTCGACTAATAGTCGACCTCGTCCGTCCTGAGCCGGTCGTCGGTGTGTAAGCGCCTTCATGTATACACTTCTCCCAAAGGTACCGCACAGTATGGTCCGAACGCTTCACATGGTCGGCTAAATGGTGATGTCATCCCTCTGCGGTTTCGGCGCACTTATGAGTACTCTCTCGATGTCCATTTTTCATGGTATTCTTCTTCATTCTGTACTGTTCGTGATTGATGGGTATGTCCATGCCCCTGGTAGAAAGTTTGTTTTATCTTGACAGCACCCAGCTTTAAACACGGAACTGATATTTTCACATGAGTTCACATACCTCTGTCTAGAAACAACAATTGCCTACCATCCTGGGTATTCCTGAAACTTGCCTACCCCACCACAAAACCACATCTCTTACTTTCAGGGTTACTCCCATAAGGCATGTGCTTTATGCGTGCTTGGAATTATCTAGAGTTTCTCAATTTAATGTGGCTTCGACTATATGCCATTGTATACTACCACTGATTGGTGCTCGCAGCGCCACTGCCCTGTGTGTGGTCAAATTGAAACATATCAACATGGGATCATGTCCATACCAGCCCGTACTCCAGCTATACACATAATTTCGTGGTTGTCACGTGGTTTTTCGTAGTGTTCTAACTTCATTGTACTGCCGTACATTGTATGAAAATATGATTATGAAATTACATATAATTTAGTCCTTCAAATGCAAAATAAAATAGTTATTTTATTTAAAGACATTCCATGTGTTTCTGTTTTGTTTGTGCAGATGCAGAAAATGAAGGTGACTGGGCTAGTGGCCGATATGTGGACTCATATCCGAGTGCTCCAGATGGCTGGTCACTGGCTGCTTGATATTAACAAGAGCAGTAGTGCTATGTGGAACTATATGCGTGTTGCAGGGACATCGTTACAAACATTCTTGCTTCTCATGAACTATATATTCATGATCATTAACTGCACACAGCAGACTGCCGACTCAGACGAATTAACCAGCAATGTGGCTACGATACTCTTCTTTACCCACTGTGTATTCAAACTGATCTACTGTGCCATGCGTCGTCGCAAATTCTACAGGACTCTAAATAGCTGGAATAATACAAACAGCCACCCTCTCTTCGCCGAATCGAGTGCTCGTCACCACGCCAAAGCTACTAGTGGCATGAAGCGTCTGATGGCGATTGTAAGTAACACAAATCGATCATTCATGTTTAAAATGGAGCATAAATTTTGTAACCAGATGTAATGGAATTGTTACATGGCAATTTCTTTAAATCAATCTAAGAAAATAATGTTTTGCTTCAAAATTATACAAAAATGCAGTTCTTCAACTAGTGCCCTACCTCCCAAAGTTTTTGCTGCAATATTTCATACCTTGGAAATTTGAAGTTTGCACGAATTCGCACCAATAAATCTTATAAATATATCTGCTATGTTTATGATATGTTCCGAACCTTTTTATTTTTGAGTGGGTGTTCAAGAATTTCAGTGTCGTCAAATGTGGGCAAACCATTACAGATAATCGGATATATATATATATATATATATATATATATATATATATATATATATATATATATATATATATATATATATATATATATATATATATATATTCAAATCCCTGCATCTGCATAGGAAAGATTTCTTTTTAAAATATTACCAGCTGCCATACGAAAGTATGAAATGTACACGATTTTTAAACCGATTTTTACATTACAAATGTGTTAAAAATACATTTTACTGTATTTTTGAAAAGATTTTTTTGGCATTTTAAAAAATGAAAAATTAAATTATTAAATTAATTTAAATAATTCTAATTATTTATAAATGTATCGCTTCATAGGTGGCAAGGCGCACAGAAGTGCTTAAGAATGTGTGCATTTGGCTCTTAGTTCATTTACACTCGCCCCCTCCCACCCCCCCCAAATATTTTCCAAATATAAAAGTAAAATACATTTTGTTACATTTATTTCAGATTTTCATGTGAAAAAGAATATTTAAGGAACATATATCCAGATCTTATTTCGGGTAAAATATTTAACTCATAATTAATTTATATAAATAAATATATATATATATATATATATTTAAATGGCTCTTTGACATCCCTTGTTTTATGATTGAAAACTAAGCAGGGGACGGCTTACAGACTAATTTATAACCTACCTTAAACTAACCACAATGCCTTGCCTGGGATTCGAGCCCAGAGCCTCCTGCACCCCAGATGGGTGACGTACCAACCGACTGCACCATGCGAGGTCGGCTCAATGAGTATTGCCCCGAATGTGTTCAACCCCTGCACAATGAAAAACATTGTTTATTGCCAGCCGAATCGAGTGAATGAAACATATTTAGAACCAAAAATCGACAGAAATCCAAACATAAGACTGTAAAATTTTTGGCGATGCCTGAAATAATTTATACACTTCCCATGTAATCTGTATCCTCAAATATTTCTGATACACGGCCAGGTGTACGAAAAGTTTCGTCGTATTTTTATGAATTAGATGCTGAATGAAAAATTCGATCGTAAATATTAAGTTAGTTGTCAGAAGCTAATTAAATTATATTGTGTTATGTAGTGATTGATATGTGTAATATTCACAGAAATCTAACAGGAAAATTAAATTTATATATCGCTACAATAACTATTCCGTTGTCTACATTTTATTAGAAAATGAAGCATTCTTTTTTCAAAAGTGGAATTAAATAAAACAATTTCAAACATAGAGAAATCCCTATTTGCACCTGTTTCATACTGTGCAAATATATCTTGAAAACGCTAGAGAAATTAGACACATTGGTATGAAAATACTCATGTTGTAATAAGTGGGATATCAATACATCAAGGATATATGATGGTTGAGGAAGAGTTACATACTATATTTAGTAGTATGTAAAATGAGACATCTGCTGCACTATTTATATTTTCCCATAAGTATCAAGATCCCTATTGCCCTTTGATAGTTTTATGTAAACATCAAGAGTTTAAGTATCCATTAAAATATCTAAAACTATAAAAAAATACAAATTTTCTTTATTTAACATAAATCATTAAAAACGAGATATATTACTAATTTGTAAATATTTAACAGTGAATATAAAATAATATTATGGAATTAGAGAATATTATTTTACTCATTACTAACAAAAATTTATTATATTTTTATAATAATTGGTAAATATTAAAATGAGAAATTGTAGAAAGTGTGACGAAAACAAAATAAAATAATATTCTCTTCATCCTTTCACAAACTGTAAACATCTGAATATATGTAAAACATATTATAATATTTAAGCATATTAGACTAATAAAGAAAAAACCTAAGGACAAATACATTGTGACTGTGGAAAATACATTCATAAATCATATTTTAAAACATAAACAAATTAAATTACACATCACTGAAGCTGTCGTTGAAGACTGCGTCTAAAAATATATGTATTTAATATAGAAGAGTAAAACAATGGATGCAAATAATGAAAATAAAATTTATTAATTCTAATTAGATAATAAAATAATTATAAATATAATAAAATAATATAAAAAGCATATAAAATTGTTTTCATTTTAAATTTAGCAAAATTAAATATACTAATAAAATGATTAAAAATCAAAGCCATTAACAAATAAATCAAACCAAACTTATCAGGTCTTAAATAGATATGTAAAAAAATGGATATTATAAATATAAAACATAGATTTAATTAAACTTAAATCTGATATTTGTATTGAAAAAAATGCGAAGAAAATTTTTTCAATAGAACAAACAAGAAGAAAATAAATTATTAAAACAAAATATTGGAAATTATCAGAAATAAATCAATTTTGGTGCAAAATTGAATTAGAGAAATTTTCCAAATATAAAAGTAAAATACATTTTGTTACATTTATTTCAGATTTTCATGCGAAAAAGAAAATTTAAGGAACATATATCCAGTTCTTATTTCAGGTAAAATATTTAACTCATAATTCATTTAAACATTATGCTAGACAGCATGACAAAACTTAACTCTAGAAGGTTGCATAAAAATATACCAAAGCTAAGAAAGCTGAAGACTTTTTTAAAATAATGATACTTCTATAAAATTTAGCGATGAAAAATTATTTTTTAAATGAGTACTATGTAATATTTCATTTAAAAATTAAGTGAAGATATAAAATAAGGAAAAACTAAAGGAAAATAAATAGCCTTAAAATCAAGAATGCAATAATTTATAATTGAAAGTGATGAAGGTTACACATTTCTTAATCAATTTTAGATAATTAACTAAAAACGATATTATAAAACAAATTAATTATAATATAAAATCAAACTTAATTGATATAAGATCAAGTTTTAAAATAAATCTAATACTAAATTCAGCATTTGAACATAAAAACAATTGAGATATTAATTATGTTTATTTTAAAAAGTAGACATAAAATAATTTATAGATCAACAAATCTAGATGACCATTTAACGAACATTTCCAAGAAATTTTAACACAAATATGTGGTTTTGCTTCTCAAGAATCTGATTGAAATAATATGCAATAAAAAATATTGAAATTTACAACTATAATCCTTAAAAAGAGATTCATCTTATATTGAATTAGCAAAAAGAAAATTAAAATTAACATAATTGTATCAATGTTATAAATATTGATGAATAATGTTTTATTTATGCTATAATACAAGTTTATATACACCAAAAAAAGATCCACAATAAGTTAATAATAATAATCATATTGGTTTAGAATGAGATTATTTTTTTTTTTAATTTGAAATGTGTATGAAAATTAATATATGTATATATTTGAGTTGTTAGTTGATTTTTGTTTTCATACTTATTCTTATAATGGGAAGTTTGAAATATGTTTATTACAAATAAAAAAGTAAAACAGGAAAACATTAATTAATTAAGTTTTGTTGTTGCATATGATATCCATTATTGTTTTATTAAATATTTTCCAAAATTATTTTCACCACTACTGAGTGAACATATATAATTCCGAAGAAAATTAAATAATTAGGAATTACTTTGTTCGAAAAAGGAAGCTGTTACAATAAGGATGCCTAAATAAATAAATAAATATATATATCATTAACATAATTTATTATGATATATTTTTGTTATTTATGCTGCATTTTATTGTATATAAAATATAGATACCTGTCAACCAATCCTGTATTAATTTATTATAAACCACCAAAAATATGAATAAAGAATTTTTTCTCCTAATGCGGTATATAATAAGGTAATTAATAAAAAACAAATTGAATATATCAGTGAATATGCACATAAAGATTTTACTCAACTTTTAAAGTTTATAACAATATAACAATTCTAAAATAAAAAGTGAACAAAAATAGAGTCAGAAGAATTTGAAAATTAAATAATATACCATCATATATGAAGATATAAATAAAATTTCCTAAAATTTTAGAAATATAACTTTCACATTCAAAATTAAAACGAGAAATTATAAATAATATCAAATCGATTAAATAAAATATAAATAAGAGAATATAATATAAAACTAAAAAATTCTAGATATTATCTCGGAAATATGATATTAAACATTTAAAAAATAATGAATATTTAATGAGATAATATTAAGGATCTGCTATACTTATTGTAATCATAATTATAGAATTCCTTTGTTAACACTGGTCTATATTCATAATTTATCAGGATATGATGCAGATTTATTTATAAAATATATTTGAAAACAGAACAGATTATATCAAAACAATTCCAACTAATATAGAAAAATAAATTCCATTTAATAAACAATTTAATGTTGGTTTAGAGTTAAGACTTTTCGACACATTAAAATTGATGGGTTTAATTGTTGGTAAATTAAGTCAAAGTATTAAAAACAATATTAGAACAACATCAAAATATTTTAAAAATTAACAATTTTTTTTTAAATAAAAAAAAAGTGTTTTTCCATGTGAAAATATGAGTTAAATAGAAAAATTAAGAGAAATAATTGACCAACAAAAGATAACTTCTATTGGTGATTAAATAGAATATATATATAATAAAGATTATAATCATACTAAAAGTATTTGAAAGACATTAATAAATTTTTTTTAAATATTTGCAAAGTTATATAATATAAGTGATGCATTAATATTAGCTGATATATTTTAAAACTATACTGATATTTGTTTAGGAACATATTATTAATTAAATCATTCATTAAATTTTTCATCATCAGGTTTACCATGGGATGCAATGTTAAAATTTACTAAAATAGAATCAGTTATATTAGAATATTCTTATAAGCTTATAATTTTACAACAAGGTATTAGAGGTTGAATATCACAATGCTCTAAAATTTATTGAAGCGGATAGTAAATACATGAATAATTATAATAAAAATATAAATTCAAGTTATTTAATTTATTAGATGCATTAATTTATAAGGTTTCTCAATATCAGAATTTTTTTTATTATATGTTGGATATGAATAGAATACAGATTGTATTACAGAAAAATTAGATGTCGAAATAGTAAAAGAAAAAAATTACAAATTTGTCAAAATAATTTGAAGGATAAATACTAGAAGTATATTTAGAATATCCTAAAAAAAATCACATAAAAATGATAAAGATTTTTATTATCTCGAGAAGCATGATATAAATTAACAGTTTTAGAAAATATACATAAATTTATTTTACATTATGCTATTTCAAAATTGTGTTTAGGACATAGGTTAACATTTATAAAAGTAACTAAAATTTCAAAGTTAAAATAATGAAATTGGCTGTACATATTATATATCACAAAATTAATTTATTAATTGTTCTACAAAGGCATAACATAAAAATTATAAGTTGGAAATAAAAATTAACACATGAGAAATAAATAAACGGATTTTAAAGAATAAAAAAAGATAAATTAATTAATAGTTCAGTTTCTGAAAAGCAATGGAAATTATTTGAAAGGGACAAGATATTCAATTAACAAGTTATAGTAAAAAAATTAATAAATATATGAATAAATGTTTAATAGAAAAACGGTGTTTAGTGGAAATTTTTTTGCTGTTCATAGAATCAATAAAATTAAAAAATTAAATTATTTAGGAATGTCAAACTCAGGAATATGTCGTATATAATTTCCATTATAACGAAATGAAATCAAATTATAACAAAAATATAGAATTAGTGTATAAAGGCACAGATTATTTGGTATATAATACAAAACTGATGATTTTATTTTGTTTTGAAATAAATGATAAATGAACTTGGTGCAACTGATTATTCAAAAGATAATACATATAATATAATACAAATTAATAAAATAGGAATAATGAAAAATGAAGATAATATAAACATCATAACAGAATATATAGGTTAAGGATTAAAAATATATGCTTATAATCGTGATGAAAAAGAAAATAAAAATGCAAAGACATTAAATAATCTGTTGTTTTTTAAAAAAATGAATAATATTTGATGATTATGAAAATGTATTATAGAAGAAATAAAAATACATAGAAAATATAGTTTCATAAGATTTTATAAACATGAAGTTTATATCAACAAAACATATAAAATTGTTTTAGGTTGATGAAATTATAATTTTAGAAAACAAGATTGATAGTACTTCAAAGTTATAATGAAAAATTACGTTGAAACATAAACATTACATAAACTATAATATTAATTAACTTATTATACAAATAAAGTGGTCATTAACAGTATGAACAAATTTTATTCAACATAAGTGAATGCCAATATGATTTTAAAAAATCAGAAATGAAGAAAAATAAAATATCATATATAAATCATTTAAACTATAATTAAAACCATCACAACAATCTAAATTTACAACTTTATAAAAACATAAATATTTATTTGATTTAAATTGATTTAACAAATTTAAAAAAATGATATCCATTAATAGATGTTGATTTTATAATTTCATACTCCGTAAAATTTCAAAGCTTTTCACCACTTACAAATAAACATTTTTAATATGAAAATTTGATGTTTCATTTCTATACCTATCATTATTACAATGCATTAGATTATAATTTTCATTTTTATTTCTAAAATAATTGAATAAAATCTTGTATTATTATTTTTTAACATAGAATAAACTGGATTATAAATAATAATATGTTCAAATTCAAACATGGTTTTCGTTTCAAAGCTTGCTATAGAATTGTTGCTAAATAATTCATTGCATCATATTTTATAAAAAATATTATTAGCTTAATTACAACGAACTTTTTAAATTTTAAATTAATTAAAATGAGAAATTTTAGCTCTATATTCACTTTATTTTAACTATTAAAAATTATAATATACCTGATAATCTACCATGTAATGTAATTTTAAATTTGCTTTGAACTTTAATTTAATGAATCATATTATGTTTTTCGAAAGTCATATAATCAGTTTTAAAAGATTTATACAAATTTATTGTCATTTGTAACAAATCTATATCAAATTGAGTGTTTAGAATAATAATTTATAATGCTTACTCAATCACAGTAATTTTATTATTGTTTGTTTATATTTGTTGTTATCTAAGTTGTTTTAAATGTAACTAAAGAAATAGAATGTTCAATATGTTTAATAACACAATGCAGGTATTTTTAATATATAATTATGGTCTGATAATTTAAAATCAATAGAGGGTTTATTCATTTAAAAAGAAAAAAATATTACAATAACAAATGAAAAATAAGAATGCTGAAGGAACTAATCGGGGAACAAGAGTTTTAATAGAGGAAGAAATGTCAAGAACATAATTAAATAGGCGATATTTTAACAAGATAATAATAGAGTTATGATATTTGGTCCAAGTACATGCGGAAAAACTTATTTAATAATTAATTTCATGTTAAAAATTGTTCATAAAATCTTAATAAAATAAACATTTGTTCAAAAAGCTTAAATACATTAGAATATGTAAATTTTAAGAAACACCTTTAAATTCAACTACAAAATTAAAGAACAGATAGAGTTCTTTCTTAATAATCTCGATGAAATGATTTAATTAGATAAATGTGAAATAATTATTTAATATTATTTCTTTAGTCTGGAACAACACGCTACAACTAAAAAAATATGCATTTTTCAGGAGCAGCATACAAAGATTTTCTTTCCATTCCGAATAGAATATGGTGAAAACAAAAAGCAGATTAAGTAGCAAATTCGTTTTCAATACCGCCAGGCATACTTACAAGTAGATACCTGAATAATTTACGGATCCATTCTGGGACAAGCTAGAATTCAAAACATGTGAGTTAAGTTAACTTTAGCCATTGACCCAAACATTGTTTGACTCCTCCTGGAGATTACTGGCCCAACCGCCCATTGTGAGAGCTGTCAACCAATGCACAGTTAATATCGGCTTATTTCTACAAAAGTCTGTAGATTCTTACATGCTGGTCATTGAAATCGCGAATCTTTCAGGTCTCTAGTTATACAGCATACTGGTGTAGTTCTCAATTTATTGGTTATGTCATGTTGCCAAAATTTGAGCAATACGAGATATGACAATCTTGTGCAAAATATACTGTCATTCTGTTTGAGTTGTCAAATAACATTTTACAAATTAGTGGTCAAAATTTATTTATATTTATCAACGAACGCTATTTCTTCTAAAACACTGTTAAGAAAACTTATACCCTTATTAATTCTCAGTGTTCAGAATGAGAATTACAAAAGTTATATTGTAAGTATGAGTAAATTAAACTATCGCAATTATAAAAAGAAGACATAGTCAAAATTGCAAGTTGTTTATTTTTACAAAATAATTGCTATTCAGTATGAAGTAAACTCAAGAAATAAGTGAGGAAGAAACCCCAGTTCTGACGAGAAAATATGTTCCCAACAATACAATTATAAAAAATATTTTTACTTCAATTGAGTTGTAAGTGTCGTAACTGGAAGTAAAAAATTGCTCAAACTGATTTTCTGAAACAAGTCATGGTAGTAATATTAAAAATATTGCACAATAGTATTACTCCTTGTCTTTACCAGCAACTTGAACAAAAAACAACTGCATCAAATGAAATACAGGAAAAAAAAAGGAATTAAAATAGATATTGTACATAATACAACACACTGTCCAACGTTAAGTTTCTCCTTAAACAATATTTAAGGAATTGTTTATAAAAACCTACAAATTCTCATAAAACTTTTTGTAACACTGGGATATGACAGAGACCACTGAAAGTAAACACTAACTCCATCTTCATTGCTGAAAATCTTGTTCACGCCAAGGTCTTCCGCCAGTACCTTCATGTCAAAAAGTCAGTGTAGCACATTTCGTGGACATGGAAGATTTTCCCACGTTACATTACCTGGTTTCATGATAGTCACATAATTGTCAGATACATAAATGGGAGAAGCTCTTTTGAAATGTTTTGCTGCATGCTCAACTACAGAGTGAACCACGTCGACCTTATTTAGGGCGGGCCCCATCATGAAAAAGTTGTGGACCATTGAGTTGATATTTTCTAGTACTGACTCAGCATAGATGGATAAAGCAAAAATATGTCTATTTTTCTTTTGACTCATGCACATTCATCACTATAAAATACAATGACCAGTAGTAGCAACTTTTCCATTTTGACTTTTCAAATAATGCTATAAACACGAACATACTTCATTCGTTAGCTCCTCTGTTTGCGAATCCTTCATGCCATAAGAAACAGTTTGCTCGAGTGGACTGCATCTCATAAATAGTAAAATTATACACATTCAATTTGGATACTAGTAGAAGGATGAGGACTCGCCTTGTGGACATGGAAGTGTAGCTTTCAAATCAAATACTGTTACTATTTTGTTAATACGTACTTTGTCAATTTTATTTTTCGAGCCTAATAAGTTACTTCTCTTCAACATGTATGTTGTATTTCTCTTGAAATGTGATTTTCGCCTCCTCTGTGAAGTTGTGCAAGCCTTCACAGAAGTCACAAATGCCTTTCTTGGAAATATGGAAAGAAAATTTGAACTTAACATCATACCCCAAGCCCAATCCCAACACGTGGATGCACAACACATAGAGTTCGTTCAAGGTCATTTAAACTCTTCAAGCAGGGGTGTCTCCACAGAATGCATGCTAGTCTGGTAGTCTGAACCGAATCTGTATTGCCTGTGGACTGCGAAAAACCTATCTCGATGCTTTATTGATCAAGCCGACTTCGGTAAGACTTGATAGTGCGGTAGGTGATTATCAAGCCACTAGGTACTCTGTTCCGCAAGGCATGCTACTCCAGTGAGAACGATTTTGCATTCACATGGCTAGGCCAGCCGCATCTCGGCCCTAGGTAGCTGGTGTACCCTGTGGCCAACAACTGTGCATAAAGAAAGTAAGTAGGTCCTCAGATGCTGTTCTAGATCACCTGAGCCTCGAGCATGTTGAACTTTCTGTAGTTGCAAATGGGGGAATTTCCATGAATCCTACACACCTTGAGACGAGTCTCGACCTTTTTAGCTGGGTTAGTGCTGAGTGGTACCCAAGGACACACCTCAGACGGCATCCACACCGATCCCCCCTTCCTACAACTGTTTTGCAACGATTGTTTCAGATGCAGGTCGCCGCTGCTTGTCGGTCAGTGAAGGGTAGACACCACACTTGGCATCCAATGTTTTGGCGGTCGTTTTTCAATGCCTGAAAGAAAGCAGCAGACCATCGCACTATTTCGGACGAAAGGCCGATGGGGAACCTGCATACTGTCATCGTAGACTGCGCACAGACACACCACCCCACCCGCATTCCAGCCATCCCCCTCTAAGGGACCATTCTGTTCGTCCGTACCCTTCTAGGGAGGATTAGTTTCCCTGCACTAGCGATGCATGCGCGCCCAGCGTGCCAGAATGCATTATATTCACAAACTGAACATGTCATTCATGTACGGAGTCAGTGTGAACTGTGTACACTGCCACAGGCCACAGATTTGCTGACAGGGGACTGGCTATTGAACTTGACTTGTATGTGCGCTGGGACTGACTCTCCCCAGGACTTTGCATGGATTAGTGCAAGATGTTCGGAGAAATGAAAATCACTGCCAACCACTAAAAGTGTGACTGCCCCACATGGGACATGATTGGGAGAGAGGTTTACGAGTTTGTGCAGTGCAGGGTGAGAAAACATCGTCGCTGTGCAAAAGCGATGGATCTGAGAGCTCACCACCTGCAACACAATGCGATTCGCTAACCAACAGCGGCGAGGCTAGCATGCGTGTTCGCCTCACGATCCCGGGAACCTCGGCCGAGTCGGGCGGCCCGCAGTGGCCTAGAAGTGGGATCCTAGTGTCGGCGACGAACCTGTCGAGGCCGTGTACAAGTGTGACGAACACCGAGGCCGACCAGCCAGTCATGGACACGCCCTACCACAGTTTGTGTCGCTTCTGGGTACTGCAGGAACAGTGCTTGGGATTTGAACACGTTTCTGACACAATGCGAGAGAGGATAATGAGGTATGGCATCCCCATCGAGGAACGGGCGGAATGCATGGGGACCCAGCTCTGGTACCATGTACCGGTTCTCGGAATACGAGGTAAGAATTGACTGTTTCGCCCATTTCTATAGGGGCATACCAATTTGAGACCGAGTCAGTGGAGAGATTTATCGGCCGGGAAAACCAGTTGTACCACAGGCTGTATCTCTATGAGACACTCGTCAATGTGCTATCAGATGCGACGCGATGCCTCCAGGAAGTGTTTTAACCATTCATGATTATCTCCTTGGGGAGTGTATCAAAGGGTATGTATGCCGCACCATCACAGCATAACGTGGACTTAAACAGCTGTGCCAGATTAGGGGAACCATGAATGACTACCATGCAGGGAACATACGGGAAAATGGCAGGGTAAAGAACGCCACACAGTGGTCCGAAATGTAGTGGTCTGTGCCAAAAATCAGAAAAACCTTGAGGATTATTTGTCACTATTTGTAATAATAAAACGTTATTATAAAATGTATTCGTATAATTCAGTACCAAGAGTAAAATTCTTATATACTGTAAGCAAAGGATATCATTATTACTTCACAACTTGTTAAACTGCACAATCCTTCATAAACACATCATAGTATTTCGTAGGTTACTAAAATATAAACATCAAATAAATCAATATGAATTTTAAAATTGGCAGCAATTATAATTAATATTTGGAAATTACATAAATCCATTTTGAGTAATTTTCGAAACCACAGAAGCTTTCGGAATATAATAGGACTATTCAATTGAAAATTGGTTCTCTCTCTCTGAAAATAAAATTACAGATTTTTCGACTTTTAAATAATTACCATTATTATGCATTTGTCCCGATTTCTTTCATGAGAAATTATTATGTCCAGACTATCAATTTTGAATAGGATAATATAATAATAATTAATATGTAAAGTGTCTCTAAGAATCGGATTAATTTCATGTATTTTCAAATTCCCAGCAGGTAACTTGTTTACAATACATTACTCAGAAGAAATGTACAAAATATATACTTTTGCATAAATTTATTTCTTCCAGCTAAACAATAATTTTGTAATGGTGAATAAAAAAAATATAGCAGTTGTCAATTGATTGACAACTGTACTGTTAGCACTGGTGACAAAAAACACTAATACTGCTTACCATGTTCAATAGGCCTGCACATTTAAACCATGAAACATTGGTACAGGTATTCAAAGGAAAATATTCCTAAATATTTTGGATTTATTCAGTGTTTTTTCCTAATGTTTTAATGTTCCATAATTCCCGACCTTTTACTATGCTTCGTCATTACTTCTTCAATCCTCAACATTCACTCTACATCTCCCTTTTTTCATTTCTTGCTATTGTATTTCTTTAAATAAGTATATTTGTATTTTGTGCTTCATTATTGTCATCATCATAATACCCTTCTTTCTTTTTTTCCCGCAACATTTTCTTCACTTTAAACACTTTAGGTTACAGTGATATCAGATTTTTTTCAGGTTTTTTTTTTTTTTTCACAGTATATCTCCCGATGTAATAGAAACTAGTCGAAGAGGAACAAGTCATGTGAGAAAAAAAGATTTTATCACTCGTTTCTGAGAAAAATGTAGCTGGTCATCCTCACAGTCACTGTCATTAGTAGACTGTCACTTTCACATTCAATGTGAATGTCCAGAAATACCATGAAACCCATATTTCACTTTATGTATGCAGTCTTGCAATACATTTCACTAAGCCATGCGTAGAACCTAAACTAACGTCTTCAGTGTTTGGTTCAAGAGATCTAGCAAAGGCACTTCACATTAAAGTTATGTAGTGTTATTGTTTGTCGAGTATGTTTTTTTCTCAGCTTCCAAAACTTTTGTGGTATGATGGGTAGATATCAACATTGTAATACTTGTAAACATTTCGAATTAACATGTACAAATTATTAGACTCATTACCATCTAAAATAAGGACACCTGTTTCATCAGGTATGTAAGGGATAACGTATCGTTTTACAGCTCTTAGTCTTGGTTCCATACTTCGTGATGGAGTGCTATCACCGAAATACAACACACCCACTTGGCTGATGATTCATTCCGCTTTCTTCGCAATATTACTGATCCAGCTTTGACTTTATGAAGAGTGTTACATACATCAGGATTTTTCCCTACTTTCCTTAACTTGCGACGACTCATTTTAGTTTGCTAAAGGATGGCCACGTTTATGAGGAGTCGAGTTGTTTAATTTTCCACTCGATGCTGAGCCTGCTATGAAAGAAATTTTTTAACCAATAAGGATAGCCTCGTTGAAAGATATCATGATTCCCCCTTGCTATTTCTGGTTGGAAATTTGAACCTGTATTTGTTTTCTGTGAATGCATTCCTTCTCGTTAGAATGGATAGACAGTTATTTGCTTCATTGAATCATAATGTTTAAGCTCATTGTCAAACTCATGGAATTCACCTTCTGTCCTCCTGTCTTCCCATTTTTTGACAGTCCTGTTGATAGTTGCGATTTCAACTTTTTCTGTGGCAAACCATATTTAGACTTCTGTGACAAATCGATTGTTAATCTTGTACTTCCTTTCTTTTCCAATACACAGTCTGCAGCATATACTTTCAAGCTAAATGTAAAAGTTTGAATGTTTAATTTACATTCAAATAATTTTTGGAATTATATTTTCCTACATCCAGAGTAGTCATTATAAATAATTGTTTACAAAGATAAAACATATATTAAAATTTTGATTTATAATGTAATAAATTATCATATTACCTGAGTGTTACCGAAAGCATTTCTTGTGGATGTATGCTATTCCTCATTTTGGTGTTTCAACGCTTCAAAATTTCTTGCAAATGACTATGCAACTCATCGAATGAAGCACATGACATTCTGAAATAGTTAGATAACCTTATTTCTTCTTGTCTCAATTCTTAGGACAGTATAAGAAATGCATTGAGTTCATTCCTTTTCTGTAACATGGGATGCAGCCATACCTTTCTATTACTGATTCTTACTTCGGTGATTGTACAAGAACTGCACCGCGAATATTTTGTCTGCAATCTATCATAGATAACATCATACTGGAGGGAAATACTTGTCCATGCGAGTGCGGAAAGGTAAACACCTGAATTGTGTGAAAAATATCTATGAAAGTATGCCCATATGGGTGTTCGCCGCACGGGCAAAATGAGATAATGTGTTAAAGGGGCCTAACAGTCATCGCGTGGTTTCTGTAGCAACAAGGGTTGGTTGGTCGGCGTCTCTCGAGAAAGTATTTAAAATTCATGGTTCGTAGAGTTCTTAGTCGCAACATGGATCGTTCATCACTATGTACATACTTGGAACACCAGTTTTATGAATACCATTACTTTTACATCGACCACCAGTGTTAAATTCGATTCTACAAGTTGTTATGGCCAAAAGGAAGGACCATATGGTCATAATTCAGAGCGGCTGAGCAGGCTGCCCAAGACGGGCGTAAAGGGGAGCAAAGTGGGGCACGGCATACCTATATAAGAAGGATCGAGCAAGGCCAGCCACCGCCATTACTGCCACCACCGAGACGCCACCGCTGCAGATATGCTTCCATAGATGTCCGACATCACCAACTGCTGACGACAAGGATCAGGAGCCAAGACGCCATTATCGAGAGAGACGAGAAGTGCCTACATCCAATGGCCTTCCTCGCAGAGAGGGCCTGGTCGCCTCGAGAATAAGTGTGGTAAATAAAGTGGTGAGGTGATCTGATTACCCTGGGTAGTAGGCTGTTACTGTAGTCCCTGCTTAAGCCAATACTTCTTGAGGATCGGAGCCGTCCATCAGATGGTGAATTAATGTTTATTTAATATTGATTTAATTAATCTGAATTTGAGTTAATTGCATTAATGTGAGATTAAATATTGGTGTACTTGAGCTCATCAATAAATGATTTAAACAGTACACTGCCAGTTTGTCGAACTTACTACTTTGATAATCTTAACAGTAATGATAAATCCCAAAGTATAAGACAGGTGGAAATGCCTCACGTTTCCACCACTTCGTGCAGGGAGATTTTCCTTCTTTAGTAATACTAACCCCACTAACAATAGCTCACTTGTAGAATGCATACTACTTAATTGAGTAAAATGAACTAACAAGTAGTGTAATGCATGGTATGAGTATGAAGTGTATACTAACATCTAAGAGAAGCATTAGCAAGTGTTAATGTTGCGAAATACACAAACAGTGCAGTAGACTAATATATGAGTTCCGAGATAAACAACACTTTCGTGTCATCTACAAAGAAAGTGTTCAGAAGAGCAATTATTGATCTTTCTGAAGCTAAGGCAAATATTGAAAATAGAACAAATAACATAGCAGATAAATTCCATGCATTAGTGCAAAATGCAGATAAATTTTAAGAGGAATATCCAAATTTATTAAGAGAGTTAGATACTGAGTCAAACAGGGTTACGTGAGGTCTTCTAGCACAAATAAAAGAAAGAGGGTTAGCTGACACAGACAGAGCGCAAAACGAACATCTTGATACTTTGCAAGAACTGCAAGGTTACGAATCGCCGATTGAAATATGCGCTCGCCACAGCAGTTTAGCAGCAGATGAATATAGTATGACAGGTCCCATTCATTAATATGGGAGTGTTCAAGTATAATTTTAAGTAAGATTGCCCAGGGTACCACAAATAAAAGTACTTATTCTAGAACCAGTAAAAGTAGCCACATCAGATTAGGATATAGATGAATTCCTAGATTCATTTCAAATAGCTAGTCAACTGGAGCGAGGAGCAAAAACATGCTAGAATTAAATTGTATTTAGAGGGAACAGCAAAGCATGTATGCGAAAATACAGTAACAGAGAATGCACACAATAATCCCACATGGTAAGAAAATAGGCTTAGATCAACATTCAATGTAGTAGATAAGAAAGGCAAATATAGACAATTGCTACACAATAAACGACAGAAATTAAGGGAAAGCTGCCAATTCCACATAGAAGACCTGTTGTATTATAAACGAAAATTTAATCCTCAAATGCTGGAGAGTGAGTTTATTGAAATAGTTTGGAAATCATTATTACCCAGCTATGCAGACAAAATTATAGGGTTACAAAATAACACACTAGAGGGGTTAATAAGTAACTTAAAGAGAGTAGAGTTAGTAAACAAAAGGTATAGTGAATGCTTATTGAAAACTGAGTAAATTGTAGAAAAACATAAGCTTCAGGCTGAAATACATAAAATAAAAGAGGAATTAAATAATTTGACAATAACAGAACAAGGAGGTATACAAGTTAGCTCAAAAAATCTTGAACAGGCTAGAAATACAGAAACTCACAGAAACAACATAAAATCCTCACATAATGTTAATAAGTATAACAAAAATTTTGAAAGACAATAAAACCAAGATAGACCACCTGTAGTAATCATTCAGAGGGAATATAGGCCCGTTTTCTATAGACAAAAAATATCACAGGAAAAAGAAAGAGTAGACAAAAGTGAACATAGCCAGGTCCCTGCTGAGGAGTGCCTAAATGGAGAGGGACCGCCGACAGCTTCTGTGGTACAGATGCTAGTGTCTGGCCACTGCCACCCCCTTTCTACTTCACCCAACATCCATCGATCGGGGACAATCAATATTTCAGAGAAGGAGGGTATTGTTATGGCCAAGAGTAAGGGCCATATTGTAATAATTACAAGCGGCTGAGCAGACTGCCAAAGGTGGGCGAAAACGGGGGCGAAGCAGGGCACGGCCGACCTATATAAGCAGGATCGAGCAAGGCCAGCCCCCACCATTACTGCCAACGCTTAAGAAAATAGTGCTTGAGAATCGGAGTCGTCCATCAGACGGTGAATTAATGTTGAATTAATATTAATTTAATTGATGTGAATATTGAATTAATAGAATTAATGGGAGATTAAATATTGGTTTACTTGAGCTGATCAACAAATTATTCAAACAGTATACTTACGGTTTGTCTAACTACTACTTTGATAATCTTAACAGTAGTGATAAACCCTATTGTATAACAAAGTGAATAGCGCCCATCATTGTGGGGCTATTTTCCACTGAAAAATGTATTTTAGCCTTAATGCGATTTTTTATTGTAAGCACTGATTTACGCAAGTTATAGTATTTCAAAAGAGTGTAACTGCTTAAAGGTCGTGCAGAAAGAACAACTTACAACTTCAGTTTTATTATTTTACTATCTGTTGCTAGATAAAGTTCACTCACTGGCCTAGCAACATTGTTATTATTTATCAAATCATTACGATTAGAGTTCATTGGACGTGATGTGCCTTGCAAATTCACACAATTTAAGTGAAGCACAATATCAATGTTAAAATATTATCTAACTGATTTTATAAAAAATTTCAATATTGTTAAAAATTAAATTTAAAAAAGTGGATTGGTGGTAACCTAATACCTCATTTAAACATTCATAATATTCTATTAGGGAATATAACATTAACGTCATTACAATACAATCAGATGGCCCAACAATCAACGTATGAAATAGTTTCGTCGTATCGCAGTCGTATCCAGGATCCAGGTATTCGGTTCTCCAGTCAAGGCTCTAGCTAACAATAGCTAATGGGTATATGTGAGAAATTTTTGGCTACCTCATATTCCTATTACGACCAGGAATATATTATTATAAAAAGACAACAACCAGATACATCTTCAAAGACGAAACATCAGGTACAATATATAATACTTCAAAAATAATACATAAATACAATAAGAAACGATTACACAAAACAAAAATTACCTTCACAGTGTGAAAAATGCAAAGTGAAAATTCAAAGTGCAACAATAACTAGTGATTATGCGACGGCGCTACCGTCGCATGATAATTGTGCATGATCTTCTGAATACGCGGCTTGCTCCTTGGCTAGTTGTCCCCTCTCGTTGACTGTCTCTTCTTTTCCACCCCTCATTCCCCTACCTTCCCCAAGTGGTCGCGTTAATTTAAGTCCTTGCGCACCTGATTCTGGCTATTTTTTTTGTACTGCACCGTCTCCCGAGGATGATGGCTCAGGAAATCATTATAGAAACCAGCTGACATCACGAGACTGGGGCTTCGTAAAGTCATTAGCATTTACGTGCACCGTGTGGTCCCCACATTTTTTTCTAAATTTTTGATATAATGCCCGAGGAAGAATCAAACCGTGAGTCGTGGCGACCGTTAATATTTTTGCGATTTTGATAGTAATTGGTAATGTTCAAATTCAGTTGATATTTGTGATGTTTGAGCACGTAAAGTTTGGTTTCTCTTTCACACGAACGTGGCTTTGTACTTAGTCAGATTGGTTGATTTTTGAAGCTTTGTGGGCCACGTACATTTTGGAGCCTGGAAACAGCTGTTTTTCACTTTCACGTTCGTCAAATGGTGCTCAGTCGGTAGCCACGACACTCGTTCGGGGTTTACAGATTAGTAATTGAGACATTCCTTTGATTTCATTGTTTAACAGAGCCTTGATGGGCTGTGTGCTGCCTCTGCTTATCGTAAATTTTATTAGCATTTAAACGCCCTTTCGCATCCGTGTGTGAATAAAATATACTGCTTGAAATTATGTGTAATTGTGGGCAAGGTTTCTGGCATTAAGCTGGTTAATAAAACAATTATTATACGAGGAAATTCTTACGCTTCGGCATTAATTAGAGTGGTGAACAGTCCAAGTTGTATAATTTGAAATTAGTAAATGAACTCGTTAGAGTAATGCACGACGTTGAGATGTATTAATAATGGCAATTTAACTTATATATGTCTTGTGTCTTTTGAATATTTAAGAGTCCTGTTCCAAAATATTTGTTTCCGACACGTTGCATGTTTTGGTAACAATCATGTTAGACGTGTTTATTCGTTCCTTTGGTGATCAATATCATGTGTAAAATTAGGAACCTCTTTAAAATTAATACTAGATATTAATAGGCCAAATAAGAGTGTTTGGTATTGAGTTGTGGAGTTGAGTGTGAGTCCTTGGTTATCAAAAGGGTTTTACAATGGGTAATCAAGACCACTGCGTTAATTGGTTACGTTTTAATAAACATAGCTAGCCTAGAAAAGTTTGGTTGGCGTCAAAGTGTTACGCCATGGGTCGTTGATAATGTGGAATTCATGCTGTCGACGCTTCTTTTCCCATTGGTAACGGTCAACATTGCTGTCAGTTGTTAACCAAAATGATTAATGTAATGAAATTATTTTAATATTTAAAAGTGGGTATGTATGATCAGGTTGTTTCAACAAGACATAAAGTTATAATTTGTGAATACGAGAGATAGCAAATGCACTGGTTGTGTTTAAACACGTGATTTTGCATGAGCAAAGAATTAAATGCACCCTAGAGAGGTTTAGCACACTAGCGATTTTAAAGTTGGGGTTGTTTTATTAATTTTTCGAGAGTGCGTACCATCATAGTTGAAAGTTTATCAGCGCATATATTATAACCCTTGTTGTTGTCAATAATTATTTGTGTTAGGAGTGTTCAGAAAAAATAAAAAATCAATCATAGTGAAAATCATTATTGCACAAATCATAATTGCGAATCAAACGTGTAACAAGAAACTTCAGAGAAGAGCGCCTTCAAACAAATCAACAGTGCCAGTTTACCTTGGATTATATAAATATATTCGTTTGCCTATACAAACAAATTAGATTACCCTTTTGTAGGCAAGTCAACACAAGGTAGGTGAAGTTATCGTACTGTGAGGTTTCATGTGTCAGGATGTGCATGTTCACTGCGTACCATTTCAAAACTTTACACATTAAGAAAAAAATCGACGCAACATTCTTTAACAACTAAACAGCACACGTTTTCAGGCTAACTTGTATTCATACTGCCCATGGCCCATTTAAACAATAATTTTCAACTAAAATAAATTATGAGCGTTTTTAGGCTGCATTAAAACTTGTAGCTTAAATTTCAACACAACAGCTGGCATTTAGCCTCGACCTTTTGTTTCATGTGACGTAATATGATATCTACAGGTCTGGCACGTCTAAACTAGTAGCCACTTAACAGCTCATATATCGAAGGGAAGCACTTTACTGCAAACAGCGGGTGCAACAAGAGTGAAGCGACGTAATCAAATACAAAGTGGGGTAACCAAACCTTCCCACTAACATTAACTCTAACACTCGTCGGTGTTCCAGAGGACAGCACATATTTATAAGTCATAAAATAAATCAGATAGTGTACTGAACTATAGATTGTGACTCGCTCGCCTCGCAGTTGTGATGACATAAATATCTATACAACTGCTTCAAGCATAAGTACGACAAATAGAAAATTCGCTCGTCGACAGATAAAGAAAATAATAGTACTTCTTAACACACTACTTCAGTTGTATTGTAGGACTTCAGCTGTGTGATGTTATATCTGCCAATAGGTTCGTTGTCTAGCGTTGCCAATAATAACAATATTCTTTAATAATTTCAGTAACTTTAAATGGCCCGTCAAATAGAAAACAAAAAATTTTTGGTCACTCGGTTCTACAATAAACTCACGTGGCTGGTATCTCGAAGTACAAAATCAAAATTTTCAAATTTATTTAATTTTGATAATAGTTGACATTTCTGCCTAAATTGAGCGGAACTGTTAGACACTTTTTCACTAGGACTAACACCTCTTCCTTTGTAATTGGAAGCTTCTTCTCATAAAGTTTCGTGTTGTAGGTTAGTGAAGGAATTATCTTGCTCGCTACAGTCTCGCTGGTCCTTCATACTTACAAACTAACTTCATTTCGCTCCCACAGTTAGCTTACTAATCCACCTGGGTCAAACACGTGTCGTAGATACTGACACCGCCTACCGGCTTGGCGGCAATCCTATGACTGATTGAAAAATAATTTCGTGCCTTTTTTTTTCACCCCTCCAGACGATTGCATTTCTTGAGAAGTTTTCCTCTTCTTCACCTCTTCACGCGAACGTTCGCGTGACGTATGAGCTAGCGCTTTTACTTAGACTTGCGCGTGCGTGACTCGCGGCCATCGATCGCTGCCTTTAGTTAGGTGTTTTGCGCGGGTTAGCGAGAACTGAAATCTCATTTCCAATATTATATAGTGGCGGTAGGGTCGTGTCGAAGGGGATCATTTTTGTGGGTTTGCATTCACAAAGTGATGAGCTTGCTGCGATTTTATTTTTTGTGTCAGATCGTCAGTCAAAAAATGGCTGATTTCTTTTTCAGTGGGCACATGCGGTTGCGTGGGAGGTTGAATCACACCTACTTGTACTAAATTAAAAGGTGGTGATAAGGAGCTGGATTCTGTTTCAATGTGTACATTTTGGTTCGCGTGCATGGTTTCATTTTCCACAAGTTTACGCGCCTTCTGAATGTCAGCTCTAATGGCCTAAATAGTACAATTTGTTTGAGCCAGCCCTTGTTTCTTCCCTTAACTGAAGAATTTGTGATGTAAATGTAGTGGCTAGGGATTCAGTGCATTTAGTAATTTCTTCCCTGACACCCGTTACCTAGTATGTGAGACGAGAGTCAAGGTTTTCACTAAAATATTCAAGCTGTAGAGATAACCTCTCCATAAAGTGGGTCAAACCAGCGACTGCAGGGTGGGATAGAGGACTGAATGTAACCTGGCCAAATGGCGTTAGTGTCACTGGACTTTAGTTTAGAGGCCCCTCCAGGTGGTAAGACGTTAGTGTGTGTTGGCGTTTTTGTGTGTCCCATTCATTGCTACAACATCTGTAAGTACCAGTACTTCTCTGGTATTAGAGAGTGTATCGTCGAGTACCGAACTCCTCAAAACTCAGTTCTCCCTCTGGTTATCTGACATGATGAATTAATAAATTGAAGTCACAAATAACGGAGGACAAATACCTTTTGTGTAGCCTCGTATTCCGGCTCCATTTTGTCTCGGTATTCCGCTTTTGTACTTTAGTGAGAATTTATTAATTAGTTTGTGTGAATGATAAAATACATGAGACATATGTACCAACTGTGCGGTACTGAATCAACAAATATAACAGTATCAATGACAAGATAGCACTTCAAAACAATGCACTGAAAACTACTCCAAACTACACAAATCAGAAGACACGGAAAATTATTCTCCTTGGAACGATTTATTTTTGCATTATGTCTGGATGAAACAAAAAGAAAATTCAATTTGAAAATAGTATGCTCTACTCGTAACAGTTTGTATACATGTATTTCCATATTGGCGATTGCATCTTCTTATATTATGGGTTGCACATCATTAACTATTTATTCCATTTATATTAACTTGATATATTAATTCCCTTAAAAAAATCCGTTGCCCCATGTTAACCTTCTTAATTGAAGTGAATTCTATAATTTTGTTTACATCTTTTAGAGATGTTAGTTTAACTGATCCTTCCTTTTTAGGAACATATTAAGTACGATACACAGTGCCCATTTTCATTGTAATGTGCACAGATTGAAAGTGTTTATATACTTTTATTTAAATGTAATCACACAGTAATATCTTCATTTCTAAAATTAATAATTTTGACATTTTGGTCGATAATTCTAACAACTATTTCGTCAACACAATTAACTATCACTGGAAGATATATTAAAGTATTTGGCTTTTCAATTATTTTGTAACCTGGAGTCACTGCACAAGTGAATTCATGTAATATGTTGGCTGATGATTGTCCATTTAAATATGAACCTCCTACAATTATTACATAACATACATTAAGTGACAAAATATTAACTTGTTTTGATGATTCATGTAATTATTTTGTAACCTGAAGCCACTGCACAAGTGAATTCATGTAATGTGTTTGTTGGTTTTCTATTTAAATACGAATCTCCTACAATATTTATATTTACACAACACACATTAATAGACAAAATATTAACTTATGTTGATGATTGTGTAATTGATTGTTTTGATGATTCGTTTAATTGAATACCAGGATACACTTCTCTTTTGTAACCTAACATTGATGCAATGGAGTAGTTTTCCATGAAATCAACACCGACAATACTGTGCTAGTCAAAGTATTTGGATATCCACATATTCAAATATACACATTTTCATGTAATGCTCCCATGATAAATGTTTCCAAATCTTCGAGTTTTTATGACCCCACTGGTAGAAAAATCATATTTTTCATTGCCAATGTTGAATGTGAATGATTGATTTTGCATATCAATATTTGGTAAGCTGTTGTAAGTTATGAATTCAATTAAACTTACTGGCCAGTCGCCATCTAACTTAATTGCTTGAAAATAAACCAAATGCAATTGCGATGAGTTTCCACTTAATATCAACGTAATTGACATTTCTTAACGAACGAGTTCTACATTCTACATATCTAATTTATAGTCAGGAATCTTAAAGTTAAATGTCCACAATTGAATGTATTTGGTAATTAGTTCTATTTTGTAATTGTATTTGATTTGCATAGTCTTATATAAATATATATTTCAATTGGTAGTCTCAAATCGCCACAACTATCGTAATACAATGATTGATTTAAGTTTTTAAATAATGCACTCCACGTGTTCCTTCATTTTGTTACGAATTAAAATTAACAATCATACATTCACAAAGGTTTGGTTTCTTTGGTAAAGCATATCTCATTTACCCACCTCGGATATATGGAATCTTCAGTATCTTGGAATACACAAGTATGTCTTGATCTGTTAGTGCACAATTTGGAAGTTTGTTTAAGGCTTTCCGCACTTATTTCTATGTTTGGAGTTTCTTCGCTCTTCTCCAACTTTGTATGGGTGAAGTTACATTCTTTTCCCACTTGATTTAGCCGATATAGCAAAAGCTGAAACTTCACCCATTAGAGCTCCAAGGGCAGATAATGTGAGAAAAATAAATGGCAATACCCCACCTTTCTTGGTATTTCTCTTTGTATTGTGTTTTACTCCCATACCGCTTTTAACTTTAGCTCATATTACTTTGTCTACAACCCAAGCCCCGAGTTTTCACCTGTGAATGTGGATGGACTCTTCCTTATATTTTCTGCTTTATTGGCTAGAATAGTATCTGCAATATGACTTTGTTTCAAATCGCTTGTTTGAGCATAAACCATTCCTTGCTCTTTACAGGAATTATCCAAAGTGTTTATTCCTTGATTATTCCATGCCAGACATTTTACAAGTTTCGTTCCTGGACCACAGTAATTGCATTTTGGTAAATTATGGTAATTTATTAATCAATATATTTAATACTCTGCGACCTTTTTGATGCATTAAATACGAGGCATTGTTTCTGAATGAATGCGATCCTATATGGCTCTCCTTTATAGTTTCTACGCCAGTATATAACCAAGAATAAAGGTAGTAAAACAAAGTGTGTATCTTCTGGTAATTGTATCTTAAAAAGAAAATGTAATTGAACAGAAACACAGTACACTATTACCATCAAATATACTTTTTATAATAAGTAGTCCTTCATGTGGAAAAACTTGTGTTATAATATCATTGTTAGCACATCCAAATAGTCTTAAGTTTGAAAATGTATATGTGTTTTCCAAAACAATACATCAAGAAAAATATCAATGTTTAGCGAATATTTTGTCGTCCAGTGAAGGAGTGCAATATTTCCCTTTAATAATAAAGGGGAAATCATAGCTTCAAATGAAGCATTTCCCAATTCAGTATTTATATTTGACGATATTTGGAGTGAATCTCAAGGAGAAATACAAAAATATTCTAATTTTGGCAGACATTCAAATGTAGATTGTTTTTATCTTTTGCAAAGTTATGCTTGTATTCCAAAACATAATTTGCATGATAATGGAATACGATAATTGTTTTTAAATGGACAATTTGAATCTACAGTATATCTACAATGAACATATTATAGGCTATAGGTCATTTACAAAGTTTAAATAAATATGTTTTTTTTTACTGTTGGAAATACAAGTACGGTTTTCTTGTCATTATTCCAGCAATTCTCCTATGAAAAGGCAGATGTCATTGTGGGTTTGATAGTTTTGTATTTCCCGATGAAGAATAATGAGTATATCAAGGGTTGGATGTAGCAGTGAAAATAATCATTACAATGCACACCTAGAAATCAGGTTGAAAATGTCTATATAAATATGTGAGGTAGAAGTGAAATAATAAAAAAAATGTCTGACTGTTTTGGAATTACGTAATGTTATATCTGCTGTAAAGGATAAGTATTTGCAAGCTAAACATGTGCAAATAGAATGGGGTGTTTTACACAAAGAAATGTTTAAACCCGTTGCAAGAAAATTGGAAACATTATTACATGCATCGAATGATAAATCAGCAGAAATTATGTTAGAAGAACCTTTAAGTAAGAAAAAGCAAGTCGTTTCTCAATTATTACAAAACTATTTAGCTTTAAAAAGTTCTTCGCCTGCACATGATACGACATTTGGTGTATATCGGCATGGTAACGTATGGTTACTAGGATATTCAGTAATTACATTTTTTGCCTGAAAATAGAATCAAGTATGTGGAAAATAAAAAGAACTTGCTACACGTATAAATGTAAGCAATCATCCAGGAGATAAATAGCACCCGAAATTTCATTTATTAGGTGATTTTGTTGGAAGTGGAATGTATAAAGATGAAGTGGGCGATCACTTTATTCTGTATATTGGAACAATCCCAACGAGTTAGTCAACAGATTCAAACTTCTCATCGCATCAAAATATTCTGGGAATAATTGACATGCAAATGAAATTGTGTCTATTATTGAAGAATTGACTGAAGAAGGTATTATTTGTAATGAAATTGAGCATGATTGCTCAAGAATTACATGAACGTGCTCGAATAAAGTTTCCTAGTAGAAAAATTATTACTCTGGGAATGAATTATTTGTTTGAAGCTTACTTGTGTGACTTGAAATTGCTTTCAAAATACAATAATGGATACAAATATATTGTAACCATGATAGGCTAGACATTTATTCAAAATATGCTTGGACCATACCTGTGAAGAACAAGACTGGAAAACAAGTTAACGCTACAATGAAACATGTATTAGAAGAAAGAACACCTAAACATCTCTACACCGACAAAAGGGCAGAGTAATTTCATAGTGATTTCAAGAAACTGATGACAGACTATGAAATAAATCATTTTATAACATACACTGAAATAAAACTAATGTGGTTGAATGTTTCAACAAAAGTTTAAAACAGCTAATATATATAAACATTTTACTTCACATGGAACTTCCATTTGGTTGGATGTTTTGATTGAAATACTGGAATTGTATAATTCAAAATACCATATAACTATAAACATGGCACCTGAAAAGTTAAACACAACAGTTTATTGAAGAATGTAACTAATAATCCCTAAGTAATCGATGAGAGAAAACAAAAGTTTAAAGTTGGAGAATATGTACGTTTTTCCAAGATCTAAGATGTTTTTGAGAATAAGTTATTTCAGTTAGACACTTGTTCCCTAGAGTGTATTACTTGGAAATCTATGATGGTGAACCAATAAAAGGTTGTTTCTATGAATTTGGATGACAGAATGTTCAATCGCCAAATTTAATATTTATTTGACAAAGTTATTAGAAGGGAAAAAGATAGGTCACTGGTTCGTTGGAAAGGATTCACAAAAGCTCATGGTTCATGGGTGAAAAATCAAGATCTTAAGAGATTAAAGTAGTGTTTGTAAAGTATTACTCAATGTATTAATAAAACTTGAAACTTATTGAATGTGTTTTCATTCCAATAACCTGTCATTTTTTACTTTTAATATGTTACATAAAACATAACCTTTTAAAAAACCATTTTAATGTTACTATATTGAAATGAGTTTAAACACAAATACAATTTAATATGATGTACAACAGAATGTTAACTTCAGTCTGCAGTCGGAAGTGGCAGGGCTCGGATGTGCACTTTGGCTCTCTGTATGCATAATTAGGGTGTGGGTACACTTAATACCTGTTTAATTAGTTTCTTGTTACATTATATTATGTTTAAGGTTTCATTTGTAATTCATTTTCCATTGCACATACTTGGCAATCATCTCATTGCGTTATATTAAATTGAATATTTTTGGTATTTATGATTAATTCATCTTGTTAATTAGTAATTGTTTCATGCTTGTAATTATATTTAATTGGTAAATTGTTGCACATTATTATATTTATTGCTTTAAGATTGATCATATCTCAGTGTTACTTATTTGTCAGAATATATTTTATCTTTCGATTCGCATAATTGTCTTGTAACATTATATTGTATTTAATGTTTCATTTTTCATTGTGCATACGTAGTAATTGTTTAATTTTATAAATGTTCCAGTGTTTGTGAACGACTTCTTTTAATGTTTCATTGGTAATTCGTTTTTTGTTGCATGTGGTTAGTAATTGTTTAATATTTTAATTGTGCTGGTGTATGTGAATGATTTGTTTTAACTGTGTTGGTGATTGATTAATTATTTTTAAAGTTTCATTGCTACTTAGTTTTTCGGAATATATTTTATGTCTTGGTGATTTGTTCAATTATGTATTTATGTTTCATTTCTATTTACTTTTCGGTGGTTGTTCAATTGGTAATTACTCATTGCATGACTTGTAACACTCAAAAGTAAATGTTAGATTTGTAATGGTAAAACATAGATTCGTTATTTTTCCTGGATTTATAATGATTATTAATTAATTAAATTTCAGATTTGTAATGGTCATTACCCACAATTCCGACCTCAGTCGCTCGCTAGACATTAAACAGCAAACACCTATGTTACTGCCGAAGTCTAGAGCTCAGTCTTCATTCAGACAGCAACCAAGATGGACATGTGTTGCTCCTGACTCCACCCTTATCCCTCCAATCTCATTCCAAAATTAGACACAGACCTGGTCGGATGGTAACCTACTCCTGACACCCTCCCCTCTAACCCCTCACAAAATATCAAACCTCAGTTTTCATCAAGAAACACCAAATGGTTAACACCTATGCTGCTCCACAGCTCATTCCTTGCCAGACTTCGAAGAAGCTACATAGAAAATGAATGACTCTCTTGGTTCAAGATCAACATTTATATATATATATATATATATATATATATATATATATATATATATATATATATATATATATATATATATATATATATATATATATATATATATATGTGTGTGTGTGTGTGTGTGTGTGTGTGTGTGTGTGTAGCTACTCCCACTGTTCAGAGCTCATCGGCTACAAGATTTCCAAGGATGAACACCTATGCCACTCCCCCAAATGACAGAACTTAACCTCTCCAAACAGTACACCTCAGGGGAGGGGGTACAGCCAATCACAGCACAACTCCATGGGAAGGAGGAGGGAGGAGGTATAGCCAATCACAGCACACCTTTGGAAGGGGGGAGGGTGTATAGCCAATCACATCACACTTCAGGTAGGGGTGTGTGGTAGGGTGCCCCACCGAACCTAACCCCACTTTTTTTCAAATGGTGCTTAGATCACTCTTGAACTGACAATCCAGAACAGACATGCTCCAACTATTCCAGGAAGTGGATTGGGGTGGTGATGGGCCATGCAGCAAGATTACATTTCCTTAGGGGAAGGGAGCGACACACCTGTAATCATGCCTCCGATGCACTCTCGCATGTTAAACACCCAATGTCAATAAGGGCGAACCAGCAGTTTTTCCTATTTTGACTGAGACCCCTTCCAGGTTAATCACATGCACTCAATGTCGGTAAGGGCGAGAATGGGCTCGAACTGATATGCTACCACTACTATCTTGTAGTAAAATGTAATATTTATTTTATATTATCGACGTAATTATTAGCTACTGTCAGGTCTCGAAAAAAATTATTTTCAAAGAATTTGTGTAAAACTTTGGAATTAATTTCAAAATGTACTGGTGAACTAACTTGTAACTATGACCATCAGTAATGGTCCTTCTGCCGAACCATTACTCTGTGGATTTATCCTTTCCAGCACATTGTTCTTTTGTGTTGACATGCCTCCCTTCTTGAAATCAACAAATATGAAATGGCTTCTATGTTTCTTCCGCACTGCAATCAATCAGTTTAATTTGTGACAAAAATAATCAAGTACTGCCATTGGTAATTATAAAAGGAAATTTTATTTACCCACACTTGTTTTTGTGTGTTATTTTTGGGGAAGTCATAAATTTGTTGGTAATATTCTCTGTTAAGTGTGGTTATTGTCCGTGGTCAAATATCCTTTCATGATGTGCTTGTTAACTTCCCGAGAATGCACTGTGTGTTACAATGTAACAATGCAACTTTCTTCCTCCAGCCTGATAGTATTGGCTCTGACTCGTGGCAGCACCTCTCTTAACAGGAAAACCATTTAGGAACTAATTGTATTTTAGGTCATCCCGACCATAACGAACATTTTAAAATTTTCTCTAGCTTTGCAGCTGTTACAAATGGAATGTTGTAAGATAGTAATTTAAATTTTCTTTGGTGTTGTACTGACCTGTATGAATTTTGAACATTTGGGAAGCCATTATATAAAAGTTATAAATAATTATGTTAATTCTGCAAAAGGTAAAATAAAAATATTGGATAAGTAAAGTTACAATCCAGTGTTCCAATAATGCGAGTGACTCTGTAAGCCCAATAACATCACCAACTGATTTTACTCTTTTATTGGCTTGCTTATGTGCTTGATCAATTGGCAGCGATGAGAAACGATGAATGCTTCTTGTTGCTACACCATTTCCTGCTTTAAACTCTTCTCGGATCATTTCTGGGATTGTTTGTAGGTCTCTTATGAATACAGGAACCCAACGAGCATAATTATGGTGATCCATGGCAAAGAATAAAGGAACAAGCCTTTGGAGGGTATCGACCATGAGTCTGAATTTTCTATCTCGATATGCCCATATGAACATGAATATTATTTTCTCGTACTTGTGAACAAGCAGCCAGAACTGCAATGTCGGCTGGTCTTTGGAAACAAGAGAGATCCAATCTTGAAATGACATTTCCATTCCAAATTTGTTATATGCTTTTCTTATAATGTTATCAAGCACCACAACAGTGACTTGGTGAGCATATCGTGTTATTATAGGATTGTAAGCTTTTAGAAATGAATTGGCTGCTGCCAATGTTTTTGTTATCCCTGCTTCCATTATGACTTCTGGCAATCCTGTTTCAAGTAACAGATCTCCCATGGTTACCCACAGAGCCATTTCAATGTGAAGTCCTCCAATCATCCTCAAAAACTTGTCCTCCCAAAAATTTTGGAGTAGGTCCATTGAATTTTCTTTGAAATGCCGGAAAATGGGGTGATCTAGTACTAATACTTGAGGTTGTGTAGGGTTGAGATACTCTGTTGTTTGTTTTACTAATTGCATTTCATGGTGGATCATTCCTGGAATGGCTGCTTTAACATGAAAAGTTGGTAGGAGAGTTTCGAGACATTTATTTGATGACCCAACTGCATCTGATCTAGAAGCATGGTATGATGACCACATAATCTGAGTAACTGTGTCGGCTCCTGATTTGGTAATAAGGTTTTCACGTACCTCAAACATCCATTTCTGTTCGAGCTGTTCTCGTCATGGCATGAATTCATTACCAGTGAATGCACATCCTATACTGGTGGTTGAGTGGCAAGATTTCTGGCCACATGTGTAACAAATTTATAGGAGATTGGTATAATATGACCTTCAGTGAATGACTCTTGACCTCCATAGTCCAATTGAAGAGCTTCTTGACACAATACAGGTTTATCAGAAGATGGAAATTGAAAAATTGAAATTCTTGTTCCATGAAAAGATGTATTGGTGGTTCTGGATGTGGGATTATGATCCAAGTTATCAAGAGCGGTAAGTGTGATAATACTCTTGTGTAGATTAGTAGGACACACAATGTTTTTGTTGGACTTTGCCTGTTTAGAAACAGCCACTGCAAACATAGCTTCGATTTGAACGACTCTCCTATAAGAAACACTGAGGCAATGTTTATGTGACAGTTCTACCAGTTTCTTGCTCCTTGTTAGGGAATGCAATTGCAGGGCCAAAAACACTGCAAGTGGGGGCTCAAACTTGATGTGTGTTGAAAGAGAACTCATGTTGAGCATAATAGGCTGGCTGACAGACAGAACCTTTCTAGAATTGATGGTTGTGGGTATTGATTTGGATCCAGCAAGGAGTTGACAGAAGAGATATTTCACAAGTGTTGGAAATGATGATTCTTCACAATCTTTGGTAATACTCCTTTGAAATTCAAATGAGTGTCGTTATTCGAAACTGCTTTACATAATATTGATGCTTCTAACAATAAAGTATGCGATTCTTCCTCTGGTGCACAATGTCGAATATCTTTCTATTCTGTTAAACCCGAAAAGCCCGAGTCTCGCTCTTTTAAACGAGTTCGATTCTTTGTCTTTTGGATGCCATGTTCAGCCAACCTTTCTGCCATCATATTCGTCAAATCTTGAAGTGGAAAAATTTCACATCCTCCAATATTATTCATTGATAAATTCGAAAAACTCATGTTGTACCATAACCTCCACTTTTACAGGTTTACTTTTTCCTTGCTTTTAATCATTTGGCAATATCGGCTATTGAATCCAGTGTAGCAATTACGATAATACTTGGCTTCAACTGTTACCAGACCTCCTGCTGAAAGACATGCAACGATATCATTATCTCCCAATACAATAGCTTTTTCTTGAATATCTTTTGCCAGACTCAGCTTTTGGAAAGAATGGTCTGTCGTGTTACTTTTGTTACCATGGAATATGCCCATGTTACGGTTGCATGTAGTAGTTCGTTTTGGTTTTTTTCCCTGGGAGGAGGTGCTAGTTGATGCCATTTTGCACGGTCAAAAGCTGAAACCTTATATAGTTGACGACATTATTTGTACCAGGATGCATGGTGTATCTTATATACTGTTCATCTGGTAGTTCTAAGCTTGGATGCGGTGAAGCATCAACTTCTCTAAATTGGCGAACTAGGTCGATTATGTCGTTGTATGCTCCCTCTCTACACACAGCAACTGGATTATCAAGGGGACAAACAAGTTCCTCTGTATTTTTTTTTTGACAAGTATTAATGAGTTCCCAATTTGTTTTATCTGTCTCCATTTCATTCATATGAAAAAAAACCACAGATTGTTTGTGATTTAGAAAAACAAATACCATATCAATGGTCACACATCCACATACATTTATTTCGATAAATTCATTTCATGTGGCTTTATGCCATTCAAAAGTGACATTGTACTATACATTTTCAGTTCAAATAAAGAATCATAATTTCACCCATTTTTAAAGAACATAAGAGTGTGCAAGTAATCTTAGAGTAAATCAAATATTGCATGTAGAACAAAGTAATCCTACCTGGTACAAAGTTGCCTGAAATGACTCTATCCAATGTTAAATGTTATTTACCACCTAGCACCCAAAAATATGTTTTTTTAAAACAAATGTCATTTTGAAGAGTTCAGAGTAATTAACTTTCATTTGATACCCACATGTATTGTTTATGTGTATTCACTCTTGAAAAACCCAGACTCAATGTAGACGACTTCACATTACAAAGTCACAGAAGAGTAGATACAGTAAGGTAGAATACTGAAGGGCAAAGAGGCGGCATAGAATCCTAAATTACAAGTACATAATACATTTTGATTGATAAACATTCACATAATACCTTCATCTCTTGAAGACAATTAGACAAACGAAGAAGTGCATCCCCAGAGATAATGACAGCTGGAAGCTGGCAGAAACATACCACTCGAGTGTCTGTAAGCCTCCACTGCCCTAGGTGGGTTGCCTGCAAAGATCCGGGAAACTCCACTTGTGAACTTCCACGCTGGCATGCAGAACTCAGGATGCAGAAACCTGAGCTCAGAGGAAGGACATGAAATACCTAACGATATAGCAAAATTAGAAAGACAAAAAAACACGAGAAATGAAAACAAGTAAAAGGAAAAATATGCATTCCCAGAGTGCACACATAAAGTCCTAAGGCACTAGCAAAACAGCAAATTCTCTGCACATACATATTTTATTGAGCGACATGCACCTACTGTAATCATGGCCAGAAGAGGGAGAAATCTAACTTACAGTATTAGGGGCAAGAAATTTGTGGATCCTGAAGGGACCCACAAATTTTGGTAAAATTATACTAGACAGGTCCTTATTTAGATCTGCAAGAGTGTAAGTTTTAGAAAGGACCAGGTTTCCTAGCTTTAATTTAATGGGGGATCTGCCTGGTTAATTTGACCTATAATATGCTTTTTGGCTATGCCGAGTCGCTTGTGCCTCTCCCCCAACAGGCAGTCCTGGTCAGCACCACCAAGCAGTGAGGAAAAGGGGGGTTGGGGGGATATTCCAAATCTTGAGGAGCGAGCGACTCAAAAGGCGACCAAGGAAAGGAAGAGAGGGTGGAACACCAGTATACCCATGTAAGGCACTATTAAAACTTACATTTTATATCAAGATCTTTGTACCCAAAGGCATGATCACAGTTATAAAAATGGTGAGGCGTGGCTTGAGGTTTTTGTAAAATCTCTCAACCTGGTTACCCTTTGGGTAGTACGGACTTGAGGTAAAATGTTTTACGGCCCAATGGAAACACATATTCTTGAACACATTGGAAGTGAAATATTTCGCATTGTCTGTGAGGATCTCAGCAGAAGTACGAAACCATTTACAAACCTGCTCTGTAAGAACCTTAATTACGGTTGATGCCTTCACAAAGGTAACAATACGACAAATTTAGTGAAGGTATCGAGTAAAATGAAAACACAAATTCTACCCTTTCTAGAACGAATCAGAAGGCCAAAAATATCCAGTTGGACAGTGCCCCAAGGAGCCACTGAAAGTTGTACATTGGCTTGGCTAACATTGGACTAACAGGTTTACTTGAACTTCTGGCAAGTATCACAAGAGCACACATAATGTGAGACATCATTATTAAGTGTAGGCCAAGCAAAGTAGGTGGCGATCTTACGATAAGTTTTGCTGATCTCTTTGTCCCCCCCCAAAACATAGAATCATGAAAGTAAGCCAACACCATTGGCCGCAAGGCCACAGGTATGCCCACTAGTTTCCGAAAATTACAAGATCTCCTTCTATGAGGCATAGGGAAGTACAAAACCCTTATTCAAATCACTCGTAACCTGAGCACAAAAGGCGTCATCACCTTGTGCCTGTCCCGACTTCATGAAGAATTCAAGGAAACCCACAATCAAGTTAAGGGATGCCGCCGGCACCTCGACCAGTTTGATTTCAAAGTCGTCCACATCAAAGATGTGTGACAATGCATCTGCAACTTGGTTATTTGTGCCATGGATGTGGTGCACTTTAAAACGAGAACGGGATAACTGTAAAACACAATGGCCCAACTTACCAAGCTGCTGCATATGGTTTAAGACTCAGTTCAGAGATTTATTGTCCGTGAACAAGTCGCATTACTTGTGTTCGATATAAAAGGCAAATTTTCCCAAGCTAAATATACAAGCTAGAGATTCATTTTAATATATTCCTAGTTTACATTCAGCCTCGGACAAGATGCGGCTGGTGAATATTATGGACGCCAAACCACATTCCGCCCACTGGCTAAGGACTGTGCCAAAGGCTAGGGAGGAAGAGTCTTCCTGAACCACAAACCTCTTGGAAAAATCCGTCACATGGAATGCCGATGGCAATGATACTCTTTCCTTCAAAATGGAGAAGGCAGTTTCCTGCTCCGATTCATAATGAAACTGGACACTCTTGTTCTTCAGAAGGTTTAGGGGGGCCGCAATCTCGGAATAATGATAAATAAAAATGGGAATAATAGCCCATCTTAGGACATGGATAATCTAAAATTGGGGCAACACGATCTGTATCAATGAGCAAGTGTCCTTCACAAAGCAGATACCCTAAAAAATTCACCTTATCAGGCCCTAAAGTAACCTTTTCCATGTTAACACTAAGGCCAACCTCTCACACATTGAGAAAGACTTCGTATAAATGCAACACGTGAGACTCAAGGTCGTCTCCATAAACTATTATATCATCAATGTAGTTAAATACAAATTTGTATTTTAACTCCAACAATACATGGTCGAGGACATGGGACAATGCCTGGCTTCCGAAATTTGAGCTAATGGGCATACTAGTAAATTCGTACTGACTCTGCGGTGTACTAAATTCAGTATATTTTCTGCATTTGGGGTCTAACAGGCACTGATGAGAACTATTATTAAGTTCAAGGACGGAAAAAACCTGGCCTTATCTAAATGCTGAAGGGCACAATCTATAGTAGGCATAGGGAAGGGGTTCTTAAGAATTTTTTTGTTAACAAAAAAATTATTTACAACTAAGCTGTATTTATCACTAACCCTTTTATTCACCAAAAATCCCAGAGAGCAGTAGTCGGAGGTGAACAAGACAATAACATGGCCCCACATGGGTATGTCATCCGCAAGTCAAATTTATAGGGAAGGACCTCATATCTCCCTATACGAGGCGTGATGATGCCCGCTACTCTTTCGTAAGTTGTTCGAGACAATGCTTAAAATTACCCTCGCAGAGGTCACCCTCGACAAGAGGCGTGAACACCTCCAGACCCATGTTAAACCGTAATCCTATATGGATATTAGGGGTGAAACCAAAGGAGATATAAAAGGAATCCAAATTATCTAGATCCCTGTCGTACCTAAAAACTCCAAACCAAGGATTAACTCTTGCATTAAATGTGGAAAAACCCAAAAGGGGAAGTTCCACGAATACCTACCGATATTAAAGCGTAGGTTAACCACCACATCCGACTTAACAATATCGCAGTTAGCGATACAAGGACGTTTCTCCGAGATAGCACTAATGTGCTCTTGAGAAATTATTTTCAACACAAAGAGCCATTAGCTAAACACCTCACTCATGCAATGTGTGGCCCCGGTCGATTAACGATGGAAAGATGTTTTCACCACACGAAACAATGTCAGTATACTTCTGTAAAGCACGCAGAGTTTTCTTAGATGGATGATTGGCAGGCCCACACCTCACACCAGTCATTCGTCATTTCCCATATTGTTTCACAAGCGACAAAGATGGCCAAGCTCTCCGCAGTGAAAACACTTTCTATCAGCCAAGCTACATCTGTCTAATTTGCATTCTCTTGCCTGATGTCCTACAAGAGCACAGTTGGTAGAATGCACAGATGACCTATGTTGTGCCACATTCTGAATATATAAGTGGTCAAATGCACTAGAGCTCACGTTGTTGCGAGGCCGCTAGACGACATTGAACCTCTATCGCGAGTTGTCGCTGCTCGTAAAAATTGCTGGGAGAGGACAGTAATATACAATTAGCATGCACATGTGGCGGCAAAATTATCGTTGATCACACCTGTTAACTCCTATTTTGTTAACGTCAAACAAAGGTTGTCATGTAAAGTGCAAATTGAATTTATAATTTCACATGTTGGCTCGCCTGATTTATGAAAGCGATACACAAAATCACTTCTGCACTCTCTCTTGACACATGCAGGAAACAGGGCTTGCAAAAAATGTATCTTAAACCCTACAATAGTGCCACGTTTCTAAAGAGATCAATTCCTCGTGGAGCAGTTGCATGATGAAACCCTCGCACTTAACCGAGACAGCTTTCAACAGTCTATCCTCGGAGCAAAGACTTATAAGCTGGCCAATTTATTGATGCCTATAAAACATTGTATTATCTGGGCCAGATCTAAGGAAATGAACAGAGAAATCCGTTCCAAGAGCAAATAGAACAGCTTGTCAAGTGAATTAATGGGATGATTGGCAACTGTCGCCCCAGTGACGTGAAATGGCAGCCTACTGGGAAGGGATTGTGTAATGGAGCCTCTTTGTCCTGCTAATGTTGCGCTGCGATGAATCACACTTGCGAGACTATTAAACCCTCGTCTACAGGGACACCCATATCTTGAAGAAAATCTATTATCTCGTCGCGATGCAGCGAACATATAAACACCACATTGCTCATGATAATATGAAACAAATGCAAAAAAAAAAAAAAAAACAGACGTAAGTACAGACCTAGCAGAGTGGTTCAGATTTTTATATGTGTCAAACTGACACAAATAAAATTCGCAACACAAGAGAAAGTTTTCACTCATATAGTTTTCAATTACCATTATAATACAATGACTTTTAAAATTGTACACATAGGTTTTCAAAACAAGACAATAACCTGAAAATATCACTAAGCTCAAAATAATACTGAGTATTAAAAGAAACACGCATGAATTAAAATACAAAGAGCCAAAAAAACACAGAAAAATTAACAATTATGTTTACAACAACCTTTAGCTGATTAAATACAGTTGCCAAAAATACAATAATGGCTCTTGCAAAAGTTCCAGTATTACACCTGAATACTCAAAAGAAGCTTGGAAAAAATTAGTTTCATCTTAAATAGAGCAATAATTAAAATCGGTGAACAATACATACCTAAAGATTTACATAAAAGCAACATGCAAAACTGCAATGACAATAAATTTAACCTTTTGTTACATTGATTATTTATGCATGTGCTAGTAAAACCTTTATTAAAAAAACCATTAAAACACAATGAATTGGCAGGCAGTTCGAAAAGAAAGAACTCTAATCAAAGCTCCCAATTATATAATATTGACAGCACAATTTTAAAACACACGAAACAGAGCGAGTAGCGAACGAAAATGCAGTTTGCTAAACTCAAGGCTGGCCGGCAAAATAGGGCTGCAGACAGACAAACAGTACATGTTAAAAAACAGACAAAGACACACAACAATGTGGTTTATTTTAGGCTGGACAGAAATTTTAAAGTGCAAATGAAACAAATGAAACAAAATTACACATGTGGCTTTGAAGTGTCCACTATCGTAGTGCTGGAAGAATAGGAAGAGGGGAGGTTGAACATGAAAATATAATATCATGACCCCCTCATCAAAAAACTATGACACACTAAGAGAGGTAAGAAGGTAGGGGTTCAAGGGGCGGAAAAAGGAGAAGATGTCGAGCTCCACCGAGGTATACATCGGGTGCTGCTGTAGAAGTAATGGTTATTACATCTAGACGATGGCGGCCACGACACCGTAGTATAAATGAAATGAAAATAATACCTCAGGGGCTGCAGTCTACTCTGCAAGGGAAGTGAATTCGGGGTGCACGAAGAAAGATAAAAGTTTTGTGGTGTATGTTAAAGTCAATGGCAGCTGTTACACCCCCCAAAACCACGTAATGCAATCTGCCCTGATGTCTGCTTTTGCTAGACTGGCAATGTATTGGCGAGGTGGTGGAAATGGTAGCTGCACACTGCCCGCTAAACATAATTATTTTGAAATAAAATAAAAATGGAAGATGTTCGAATACATTGCACTAGGTGAACATTACACTTGCATTGAATTAAACTCTAATAACATTGATGTGTTTAGAATTCATAAAAATGACATGACACTAATTTTTATAAGAATTTGAATTTGTTTTCGAAAAAGTCTTTACATCACCTGTAAGGAAAGTATTTGCAGGAAACCCTTTTACACTGAGAATGTTGCTCCATATTAAAAAATTAACTTTTTAATTAACAACTAGTTAACATACAAGTTTACAAACAAATTTGGTATGTAATGAAGAAGTCACCTAAAGCTGCAGCATTTGATTTTTGATATATGCATCATCTACTAATTTATGTTGTGAAAATTTACGTGATTGCTTAGGTTTCACGACCATGTCGTCGGCAATTTGCACGCGCACTGTGCCGGTGTATGTTTAGGAAAATTCCTACATTAATTTGTAGAGTCGTCTTAATTACAGATGTCAATTGTAACCTTGCGGTCAGGCTGATTATTTAGGTCTGGTGGTAGTTACGCCTTATGGGGCTATTAAATTTTGTATTGACCTGAGAATTATGTCTTGGGTGCATGGCCTTCGGTCAGGCTATGCATGGCCAGTGTCTGGCGAAGAGAGTTCTTACCTTGAGCTGATAGATGGCGCGCGATGGTCGACAAGAGCTCTTTAGGATGCCGCAGATGGCGTAAACGCTCCCCTCTCTGTTGAGGGAGCCCTTCCGATCTAGCGTGCAGCAGGTTTCTATGGCCTCTGGCAACAGGGCGGCCAACACCGTGGGCGTGGCCACAGCTGGTAGTTGTGTTTGGGGGCATCGGAATGCCGGCATTGTGTCATTTCGGCGGCTCGTCGATGATGCTGGTATGGCTCATCAGTGCTGCTATCACAGCAACGGCAGTGCAGTGGTAGGTACCGGCGGCGCTGGGGCAAGAAGATCAGGATGCTAGAGGTGTTGCTGTCGTAGCCATCACTGTCCAACAGTGTCCTGTCAACTGGTGCTGATGTGGGCCACCTACTCTTCTCCCGGCTCTTGCCACCAGTGCTATATCGGGCATGTAAACGCCGGGCATCTGTGCAGGTAGGAGGTGGTGTCGTGTAGCTGTAGTACTGGTGATGGGCGATAAAAGCTCTTCGCTGACTGGCGAGTCACTCCAGACCTCCTCGATGGCTGACATGGCTTCCCTATCGGGACACCGGACGAGGGTATGGTCACCAGAGGACTGGGTAACGTCTGCTGAGCATGGAAGGACGGCTGTTATATTCCGCTGACTAGTGGCAGAGCTGCCGCAGACAAACTCCCACAGCTGGCTTCAATCGCGGCCACCGAACTAATGCTAGGAGGCTAGGCGGTGGGTGTTAGTGTGGCTGAAGAACATGGGGTGAGAGTTGATTGATGACGGTGATGAAGGTTTTGTACATCACTGATTAAGGGCTTATGAATGCAGTATGAAATTGGACTCGTGGCATAAAAATTACATAACCAATAGTAAACACACAAAAAATTATTCGTACGATTTTGGTGACACACAAAGCAACGAGTACAAAACCCTAAATGATATTGGGTAATAAGACTGGGAACTGATGACAATAATGTGTAATGGGAAACACTAGTTGGTGAATGTAAACGAGGCACTGTAAACATAAACACTGATACATTGGTAGATGTGAACAATAGTACTCCGATGAATGTAAACAATGTCCTTGCAGATGTAAACAATGGCGAACTTGAATGTAAACAATGCTGCATGGTAAAGAAACCATTATGGACTGGCGAATGTAAATGATTTACAAGTAAACATCACACTGAGTAGACAAACTATTATAAGGTAAACATTGAATGTCACCTTGGCGAGGCTTGCGATGCTTAATGACAAATGATGTGCATGTCTACTGATTAGAATTATGCAGTGTTTCGGCTGGCTGTCACTCGCTGTTGGATACTGGATGTCACTATTGTTTATGAAAATTCCAAATCCCCAGAGGGGATTGGTTACCCACCGATAATCTCAGCATAAGTGGGGATGCTAACTGCAGAGGGGAGATTATAATACCAACCGATTATCTCTGCCCATATGATAATGTCACTGGTTGCTGAGGTTGTTACCCGCCGATTATCTCTGGGTACCAGACAATGAGTGAAGCACTCGCGATGTAACGAGTATCAAGAGCACGACCAATGTTTACACACAACAAACAACACTATGGCGCATGACATGCGCTTTCCGGAGTGAAATACTGAATGTTTGGCATTACTTGGACTTTGTAGCTGTGGACTGATAGTGAATTTGTTGCTAAAATATATTTAACACTTAATGAGTACACAATTGTAAACAATTTGTAGTGTTTGAAAAATGTGTGCAAAAACAATGACAGAAACAACATAATGAACTTAACGACTGGCAGGAAAATATGTTCAATGACGAAACACGAATATACATGAGCCTGGAGAATGAAGGATGATTTGAATGAAAAATTGTGTCATATGTCGGTTATGGTACTGACTGACTGCTGCTAACCCGTGAGATGCTTTACATCCCAGCTGTGAAGCCTTGCATGCTTACATGTGTTGGAACACATGATATGTTGCATCACGATGTGGCTGTTTGTTGATGTGATGAGTGCAGAATATCTATGGGAGGGGAGGGTGTGGCCCGCAGCGCATGCTCCCTGGGCATGAAATGGTAGGGGAGAGGGACTGCTGTCCTCCGATTAGCTCCCGTTGTGATGTTGCAGGATGTGGGAGCTCCCCTGTAGCTTCCCTTACAGGAGTGAAATGAAGCATGGCCACAATATAACATAAATATACTGTAATTTCCTGGGAATGCTTGTTGTAAGTTCTTGAAGTAGCAGTGATGTGTAGTACTTAAAAACTAGTTTATGTTACTACGGCACTGTTTATAATGAAAACTGTATTTCGCTCTTGCTACACCACAGAGTTTCACATGTGGTTTTTACATGCTTCCAATGCGCCTATCATAGTTCCAAGTACTTGTCTGGTGTACTTGTGGTTCTTTTACTGGATCATTTGTGTGCTGTTTGTTCTGCTAGCAAGTGACATCACGGCGCTTCCATTGCAGTGATGTCTTGCTGGAGTATTTTTGCCTGGGCACCAGTGTGGACATGTCACTCATGCCCTGTTTTCCACAATGTTTTATTTCTTTGTGGCTGTGTCTTGCAGCTGTGTGTCGGATCTGCCAGAGTGTGTGGCAGACACATTTCACTGGTGTGGAGTTGATGTCCGCTGCAGGTTTCATGTTGGACGATTTGTTGCTTTTAGGAGGCACATTGGCAACAGCTGCTGCCAACCTGGCAACCCATTCTCCTGCTGAAATGTCGAACACCATTAACACTATTCCTTGGTCCACATCACCTGTATGGTGGTTGGATGCTGATGGTCCATCGCTAGTTATTTTGCCTACATTGCATTTATCACTGATGCTGGCAGAAGTGGTGTGGCTGTTGTTCGTATTGGCGAATTGGAAATGGGTACACTCGAACAGATTTGTTATTGAGCTGTTGTAGTTCGGCCACACTCAAAAAGTTGTGGTGATGTGCAAGTTCGCAGCATGTGCACGACACTAGATCACACCCTGAGTTTCCTCACTGTTTTCGATTGCAATGGATCTCGTACATGTGTTTCGCTAGTGGGCCAAGTAATGTTGGTGTGGATGTGGTATATGTTGGTATGGGAAGGCAATGACAAATGTTCGATGAAAGCTCAGATTTTACAAAAGGGTCAAATGATGCAAATGTCCATGAGCCAACCATACATTGCACAACCAGTCATTTGGATAGGTGCTCAGCTGTGCGACGTAGTTGCATGGGTACACGGCTGCTCGACACTGGTGTGCGGGTGGTGGTGCATGGAATATCTTTGCAGGGGCTATGGCCCTCTCGCTCGCACAGGTGCAACATGCATGTGGGCAGCTGTTTAGGATGTTTTTGTCGCAGCAGGTGTAGAGGTGACGAATGCGCACTCTCCCTTCCCTACATCGGTTGACACGGCTGACCAGAAGGGTGCATGGTGGCAGCATTTGGTTGGGAATGTGAGGGGAGGCGTTTTCCTCCCTTTGTCCCCAGGAATGGGACTCTAAAATTGCAGAATTTTTGCTTTCTGCTTATGCCAATGGCGAAATTGGTGGCTCCACGAATGGTCATCCTTATGGCAGTGGAGTTCAGCCACACAGAAGGGCGCCAATTGACATGTTTAGGGGTGGTCACAGAGTCCGACAGATGGAAGTTAAATATAAGGGCGCCAGCTTACCAGTAAATGGGATTCGCTCAGGTCCACATGAGACGCTTGAGGTAAAACAGCGGCCAAAAAGCCAGAGCTAATGACCCTGTGTCTGCTCCATTTCTTAGTTAAATCGTACATGGAGACTGAAATCATCGATGCCATTTAGACACCTGAACTCACACAAATTTACCAGACTGGTGTATTTTGGTTCTCAAGCATGCCATTCCGATGTGCGGAGATATAACACATTAACAAAAATAATTAATAGGCTAAAAGAAATTCTGGTGTCTCTCCCAGTTGTGGGCTTTCCAAGTAGTGAGGGTGAGTTTATTCTGGATAATGATATTAGTGATGTAGACAATGAAACTGTATTAGCTCACATTCAGGATGGAAAGGAGGGACCACTGGATTACTTTAGTAAGGTAAAGCACAACCCTGAGAGAAGTTAAGCTTCTAGCTGTTATTGAAGACAATTGCATTCTTTCAGGTCTACCTTTGTCGCAGATCCTTCACACTATGTAATTATAATGCTTCATTACAGAGGCTGCTAAATTTCAAGAACCATAAAGTTAAATAGCCTGATGTATACAATACGTGTAATAATATGACATTGAGATAAACCAGAAGTCTGTATGCCTGTACAGATGTGCAGATTCACTTACTAGGATACCATGTGAACTGGTCTGTCACCATTATTAATACCCCCGAGGAAAAGGGTGGTGTATCACTGACCACAAGAATTAAAAAAATTAAAGGCATTGTACCTTCCGATGTGTTACATAAATGAGATGACGAGGGCATTAGGAAATATTAGTTAAATGACCCCACCTTGTGACCAATAATTTAGTTTAAACAAGCTGGATATCTACCAAGATGGGAAGAGGTATCCTATGTGGGCACAACAGTCAAGGCATAATGGGCACAGTGAAATTCCCTCTAACTGAAAAATGGCGTACTTTACAGGAACTGGGATAGTAATAATGAGAAACAGGGTACCTTACAACTGGTTATAGAATTGCAGAATCCCAGATGTGCTCAACGGACTGCAAAATACAGCAGCATTAGGGCACTTTGGTGTAAGTAAGATACTGGAGAGGGTAAAACTGAAATTATACTAGCTCCATCAAAGGAAGGATTTTGATAAATGATGCCGTATGTGTGATGCCCATACCTCAAGGAAGGATTAGAGGATTAACGAATGAGGCCTCCCTCAGAAATAAAATGTCAGGGCAGCACTTGTGAGGTTGACATTGGACATCCTTTTTCAATTATTAGTCAGTAAAAGAGGTAATCGGTACCTTGTGTAAACACAAGACAATTTCACCAAGTGGCCTGAGATCATACCAATTCCTAACTAAAAGGTAGGCACAAATACTGATGCACTTATAGAGCATGTATTCTCCGATTTGGTGTTCCTCTCGAACTTAATTCAAATCAAGGTCGACTTTTTCAAGACACTTATTTAGAAAGTTATGAGTAGTTTAGGAATGAAGAACACTCGAACTATATCATTACACTTTTAATTGGATGGTTCAGTTGAGAGGTTAAGCAGTATTCTTGGAAAGTGCCTGACGATCTTCGTGGAACGTTAACTAGAAGGATATGGTCTACAATGTACTCTTAGTTCTCCTTGCCTATTGTTTGGCAGTCCACGAGTAATCAAGTCTAACACCTTCAAGGGTGCCGTTTGGGAGAGCTCTGCTTCCCTGGTGACCTGCTATTCGGAGATCCAGTGTAAAATGAAGCATTCACCCCAGAATACGCCAGTAAACTACATTAGAGGTTAGTAGACATCCATGAGTTCTGCCAGTAACTACTTAAAAATAACAGTGACTGATTTAAAAAAAGACGTGGCCGGAGAATGCCTGATGAATTTTTTCAAGAAGGACAGCTGGTGTGACAAAACACTGTCAATGGCAGGAATACATATTGCCCGAACCTACAGGAATATTGGGAAGGCTCATGCCGTATCCCACAGCAGATCAATGACATGGTCTACCGGATTTGTTGAAAGACTCTCAGGCGAAATCACATGTTGTTTACATCAACCGACGGACACTCTACGAAGGTCCAGAAATTGGAGGATCTGTTCGGTACGAACAGACTTAAGGATGGGATAGTGTTAAGCACAACTACCCTGCGCCAGACACATGCGAACAGTCTCGACACAGTGGAGGTATTTATAGTGGGCCTGGCAATGGCTGTGTTACTTTGTATGTGGCGAGTGAATCACAGTTGTCCTGAACTCGCATCGCAATGCCTCCCCACCCCAATTACCTTTATGAAGGAGTCGGTGGCAGCTATTTCATGATCTTTCTGGTAACTTCCTCCCTTAGTGCAGCCTGACGATAGAAGAAGATTCTGGATTAGGACACCTGCCATTATAACAACCACTCCAGCCAGAAAGTCGGTAGTCTGTGACAGCCATCTGGCGAAGTTGCGGTGAAGAGTGAACCGATGGTGAGCGATGGTGTGAGAGTCTGCGACGGACGAGGGTGTGCTTCAGAGACGGATTACAGTGTGAAAATGTTGCTGAAGGCGAGGAGTCCAACATGTAGAGTGCGGCTGTGTACAGTAGCGTTATGGGTGCTCCAGAAAATTCTGGAAAGCAAAGACTGGTGAAATCTGAACAAAAACAGGGTGGTATAGAATAGACATAATAAGACTTGATTTTAAATACTGGAACTTAAAATATGAAATATATAAATTCTAATATTGTTTCAGTAGGTGTTAGGAAACTGTTTATAAAGAATCGTTTTAAGTGTTTTAACGTGTTAATTACTGTGAGGTAATGGACGGTTATGTAAATATTTGATACCGTATGTTGTAATGGTATTATATAGGTTTTTTTACATCCCTAAAGAACATGGCTTTGTCCACAGATTTTGGAAAATTTGCAATGATATATATATATATATATATACATACATAGATGTATATACATATATGTGTATATATACATATATATCATTGCAATTTTCCTATATATATATATATATATATATATATATCGATTTCCTATCCTCGTAGATACCAACTACTTAAATACACAAGAAACCAACACTGGACATTTTGTACATTTATTCGAGAAATCCTGGTGTGGTGTCATTTGTACCAACATCCATCTTACAGGAAAATCCTTTGTAGCAATAAAATAATGGATTCCAACATAAATTACTGTGTGACTGTATCTTCATGTACTATCTGATAATAGCTTTTATTTGTCTGAACTATTGCTATGCTCAATAATGATCCTTATTCAGAAAAATAAAAATTTTATATGATCAGCCAAGATCACATAATTCCTTAATCAATTTTAATCTAGTTTTAGTACGCACCATAAGTTTCAACATCTAAACCCGAAACTGATCACTCATTATCACGATGATCATGAACATATGGTGATAACTACTCTAAAATATTTGTGATCATTCAGTAAATTATAGTGTTCTCCCAATCAGCAGGAATGATTTGATTCCTTTGTAATTATACAGTTACTTTCAAATAAAAATTATACTTACTAGTTTAACCTTCCTGTCTGTGTTTGTGTCTGTGTTTCGCTGGGTGTTGGTTCCCACCTAAAATCGTTAAACCCGTGAACAGGAGTTCACCACAGTTGGTACATATATAGTAATTAGTAAGGGCATCAACCAGCTAGGTTATACTTTTCAGAATCGTGCCAATTTTTAATTTATGGTTCTGTTTTTGTATGTCTTGAGAAAATTGAAATAGATTTAAACAAAATTCGGTTATATTCACAGAGCATCATGAAGTTATTGAATTAAGAAAGGGATGTTAGTGGTCCAGCATTTTGAAAAACAGTGCCATATGTAATGTAAAGTATATTTTATGACTTATCTCGGAAACTTCTTAACTTATTTCCACCAAATCTGGCATGTAAGTAATATTATGGTAAGACATGCAAACATGTGTGGTTTAAATGTATACTCTAATTATTTTAAAAAATGACAACCGTGTAAATAATTCAGCTTCATTTCTATATCCACCATCCCATTTGACTTATTTCGACAAACATGGCATGTTGAAATTATCTATTACATTAATAAAATGTTTTAAGATATAACCTCTGTTGTACATAATTTTGTAAGAAAGAACCTCATAAAAAATAAAATTTTCATGTCATGTTCTCGAGAAAATCTTCAGATGCAAACGAAATTTGACAGTTTATTAGTAATGTGGTACACCATGATAACTGGCATGTTTTGTATTGGCGACACTTTTCTTAATAATAGCGGTTGTTTAAATATTTTTGTTTGGTATCCTTTTTTTTTTTTTTTTTAAAGAAACCATGTAACCAAGTTCAACTTAACATTGTATGTTGTCCGTAATAATGTGAATTAGCGCTACATGAAAAAAAATTTGTGCCATATTTCGGGAAATAATTAACCGAGTCCTAATCAATTCGGCATACAAGAAGTACCTACTGCTGTAGGCCGTGTAAACTAATAAACTTTGGGTCAGACACAAATATTCAAAATGGTGGTCACATAAACATTTTGGTTTAGTATGCTTATGCTACTAAAACTGTGCAACTATTTTCAACTGAACGTTGTAAGGAGTGCTTTATATATTGCGTCTGTCAAATGCGTTTTCATACTGACTCTTATCCGCCATTTTTGAAGATAGTATCACTTGAAAAATTAAGTTTTAATATCCTATTTCGGGAAAGAATTTACTGATTTCCTCCAAATCCCGAAGACAAGTTATACTTTTAAAAATAATCTAATTCTAAATTACTTAATAGGATAGCCGCAATTTTCGAAACAATAACCATGATATTTTGTGTTTCTGTGCCATATGTCCCAAATAAAATTCAAATAAATGTTATATGCTGACACTATTTATGACAAGCATCAAAAGTGTTAAAATGTAGCCTTTTTGTCTGAAATATATGGAAATCGCACCACATGAATATATGAAGTTTGTATTCAACATCTCGGGGACCAAACAACATGTCCCCACCGAATTTCGAAAGCAAGTATTGCTATGTTACATCATGTAAACTGATAGGTTTTAAGTGAGTCATATATATTTTTTAAATTGCGGCAGTGTAAATAATTTAGATTAATATACTATATCTATTAAAATATTCAACAAAATACAACAAAACTTTCCTTGCTGACAGTATCCTTTAGAATGATAAAAATGTCAATGGAGTGCCTCTTTCGTTCGCCTATTTTTAATGTAGTGCAGTGTGCGTAAATGAATAATTCATGCTGTATTTTGAGAATAATCTGACTAGGTTCTTACAAATTTTTCTCACACGAGCATTGCTCCAGTAAGCAATGTCAACTGACAATATTTAAATATCTCAGACTTTATTTTCATAATGGTGGTCATATGAATAATTGTAATAATGATCCAAATAGCTATATTATACAGCTGAAGAAAATTCAACGAATCTTTGTACGTCCACAGTAGCTTAGAAGCATTATTTATGCATATACAGGACCTCTTTTAAGGCATTTATGCATATACAGGACCTCTTTTTTAAAGGCATTTTTTATGATGAGAAAATAGTTAAATGCCTTATCTCGGGAAACAATCAACTGAATTCCAAACAATTCTGTGAACAAATTGTGTTATGGTAGTCCATGCAAAATTAGATCATTTAAGTGATTCACACACTTCATTTAAAATGACGACCATGTAAATATTTTAGGTTGGTAAATCCTTTCTACTAAAATACCTATTAGACTGATTACAGCCGAATATGATCCTCCGAATCCTATAACTTTTAGTAGCACGCCATCTTACGAAATGAAGATTTCTTGGTTAGAGTTCTAGGTAAGGCAAGCTTGTATTTTTATTTGCCTCACTAGTGTTGCACATGTTTCTGGTTCCATCTATGATGCCTCCGCTATCTACGAGACGCCAATACCTACCTACCATCTAAGCTTTTAGAGATGTCATCAAAATTATTTTCTTAGAGGAAGATGAAGTTGGACATATTAGTTACATTGGTAACTTTTAGTTATTTACTAATTTATAAGGGGGCTAAGCGATTAGCACGCTCTCCCCGCACCAAGGCGAACAGGGTTTAATCCCCGGCTGGGTCACCGGATTTTCGCAAGTGGGAATCGCGCCGGACGATACCGTTGTCGGCGGGTTTTTCTCGGGGATTTACCGTTTACCCCCGCTTCTTAATTCCGGCACCGTTCCATATTCATTTCAATCACCCTTATCGGTCCTCAAGACCTCGCTGTTAACAGCCGCCCAAATCTCTTCACTTACTCACTATTTATACAAGGAAAACTGTCTCTGGGTTCGTGCGTATGTCATTACACTAACATAAAATGTTCTAGGAAGCATAAGGTGGTTAGCACTGAGAGCAGGAGAAACAATTTAATGGCGGACGATACATAGCAAAATAATCTTTATATAGCAAACACACACAGTGTGTTATTACACTTCTTGCCGAACAACTAAAAAAGAATCTGTTGAATTTTAAAGGGAAAAGAAAGAAGTCCAACCTAACACAAAGCTACGTACTTTTCAAAACATGTTTATCCCGTGAACATATAATGCATTTAAAACGAAAGATTTATTCTATTTTGGGAAACATCAATGTTTTGACGTTGTGAAATATGCATCAGAACTTGACAATAAAGATTTAAATGTTTGATTACCTATGTTACCAAATATTTTTTAATAGGCGCTACGAATGTTGCAGATCTTAACATGCACTTTGACAAGTGGATTTGCTTGGACAACTATCACGTTCTTTGGCGAGAGTATCATCCATGTACGCGATCCCGAGGACGAAAACAACACTTTGATCGAAGAGGTTCCTCGTTTGATGATACGCGCATGGTATCCCTGGGACACCTCAAACAGCTTTATGTATGCTGTGACCTTCGCATATCAGGTAAGATTTTATGAGTTTTTATTTGATCATGGAGCCTATTTCCATCTGTTGTGTTCCCAAGTGGAACATTTTCCAAGAAAGGGGATTCAAATGGACTAATGATTCACAATGGAAAAATGAAATAATTTTTTTACCCTAATTTAAAAGAAATGAGGAAAAATCTTTAGGAAAAGAGAAAACGTTAATAAAATATTACAGCTCGCACTTCTTGTAAATATAGGCTTATAAAATCTAAGGAATATAGTAAAATTATGCGTCTGCATGCCACCCCCTTCCCCCGATGGCTACTTAAATACAGAAGCGTCTGTAAAAATATTTCTCAGGAATAAGACACCACTAACGATTGTAACGATGCAATCGTTCAAAACAGTATATCTTCGGTTATTTATAAAACTCCGGAAGAGCGAACTTTTTTGAACACGTGCTCATATAAATCGGACCTTCTTTATTAAATTAATGACAATATAAATTGTAGTAATTAGCAAGACATGTTTATAATTATTTATCATAATTTCTACTTGTACTGCACACAAAGACTGTAGCAATGTTTCGAGCACATGTATTAAATATTTGCAGATCGCATACATTACAATGTAGTATGCAAATTTCCCATTTCCCAATGAGTGTCATTGGCGCACCTAGGTGTGCCATGAAGTAGTGTGGTGGGGGGGGGGGGGGGGGGGGGGGCTTTCAGATCCAAACCCGCCTATAACTCCGATTTTATGAATATAAGTTGCGTATGTGTATTAAAATGAAAATCGTGACTCATATTCGTCACAATCTAAATTACACATATACAAATTAATATTAGTTTTGCCATTGGTAGTAGGGAAATGCCGATTGACGCGCAAGGGGATGGGGGACAGTAGCACACGAGCCGCCGGCCGCCATGTTGTTACGCCACCCGTCCACCATCCTTTCCCCATATTACCTTGACCTTGACTTTGGTGACATCTCACCCCAAAAACCCAAAAAATTCCAAAGAAATTTTTAAGTATTTTTGAAAAAATTATTATGATTTTTTTTTACAAATCATTTAAACATTTATAAAATAATTTACTATAAAACATTTAACTAAAAAATCGTTTAAAATTGATCAAAAATCCTTTTAAAATTTATTAAAATTTGTTTAAAAATAAAAAAACAGTCAAAAATATCTTATTAAAATCGTTAAAAAAAATTTATAAGTTGTTTAAATAATAAAAAATTTCTTTTTATAAATAATTTTAGAACTTACATTTCCAGGGTAATTAAACACATCTGCCCCACCCCTCCTCTTCACTTTCGTTCAATCAATTACTCATTTTAGTTCGATCGATTAGTCATGTCCGCTGCATCCCCAGCAGACGACTATCACCAATTGCTATTGGCTAATTATTCACATTTGTTCGACTGTCGGCAGTCTTCCATTACCCCACCAATCCGCCCTCGCAATATATTTTTGTGTTAAAGTGCCCCATCAATGATTCTCACTGGCTAATTGCCGCCCCCTATCCCTGCCAATGCTTCCATTGGTCAGTTACAGTTTAGTCGGTAAGCTTCCATTCCCTTCAGTTATTAAATTGGCTAATTTCTCAGGTGTCTTCGGAAACCTTCGTTCCACCAATGTTCCTCATTGGCTAATTAGTCACATCAGTTCCACCCTACCAATCAAGGGAATTTGCTCGAAATCTAACAATCAATCACCTTCGTTCCACTCACTCCAATTACCTCTCCAATATATTCAGTTGGCTAATTATTGCGCGTATCTTCGGAAACATTCGTTACACCAGACATATGTGTTTGCACCATCCCCTTCAGTTACTCATTTTTCGTTGGAGTCAATGTTTCTCATTAGCTAATTATTGATTAGTCGGTGAGCCACCACCCATTAGTCGCATGAGCTCCACCCCCGCCAATACTTCCCATTGACCAGTTAGTCACTTCGTTCGACTGTTGACAGGCCTCCACCACCTCCATTCCACCAGTTTGTCGGCAAGCCTCCACCATTGCCAATGCTTCCCATTGGCTAATTAGTTGGCAAGCCTCCATCCCCTTTAAACACTGGATTTATAAGAAGCATCCCCGAGGGTGTCTGGGAAAAGTTGTACCTCGCTGTTACGAAAGGTGAGCCCTGTGATCATTTCGTTTCAATCTCTTATTACGGTAGCCATATTGTCAAGTACAGAAGAAACCATCAGTAATGCATGAGTTAATGGAGATAATATTCTTCATCTCATCCGCACGAAACTGGCACGAGGAGCAACATCGTCCATATCGTCAACTGGCACTAACTTGCTACCAGTAGGCAACCCGCAGTCGCAAGTAAACCCGCATCCACCAGTCAACTGGTACCAGCCCCCAGAATACAGTGTATTCTCGCCGAGCTTCGCAGAGAGTCCCATAAGCTCCGGCTTCGAAGACAGCGACGTCGAAGTAGTGACCGTCACCGAATTTTGTCCATTCAGATCAGAAGACGTGAGCAAGCGCAGTAAACTGAACTGGGGGCACCGACGTGTTAGTTTTCGTGATGCTAGAGGCGTTCTGCAAATTCAATTTTGCAATGGCGCAATTCACTATTTATGCTGTAACTTGCTACTATGAGTTCGAAGGTTGTTATTTGCTGAACACATTAACGTGCGAATATAAAAACTGTTACGTGCACAATTTATACCACGACTCTACGTTTCCTTGTTAGCTGGAGGAGTTGGTAAAACAAAATTTTACTGTCCACATAAGCAAGTTAAGAACGTACGAAAGTGTATTGTACTATCTGTTCCGAAAAAGTAAACGTAATTACGCGTGTAAATAGCAGGAGAAATGCAATGGATACAACCACGCCAATAAAAGGCAAGGATTTCCGGACTGGAACCCCAACTGCACGCCTTTTACATGCGAAGTGTATCTAGGCTCGAGGCCGAGACTGTTCACCAAGTCTTCTCGCAACGATGTAGTACATCCCGGCGACAAGTTTAATCCAGAGAAAAAATACGCAAGTATATCTCCTCTACTGCACGGCGTAACCTACCCGTACCAGCCATCAGCTACCGTGACCATGAAGCGATGTGACAAAAATGTTTATTTCTTCCTCCTCGAAAGAATGATCTATTGTAAGGTGTTTGAATTAACAGTGCAAGATTGCAACAGTGACGAGTGTGCGGTTTATTTGTGGCATCCACAAAACAAAGTTCCTCACTAACATTGTAAGTATTAAACAAGAAATTGCGTGTGAAAGACGTTCAAACAAGTACGACAGGCATAATTGCTAAATTATTCACGAAATTAAAAAAAGGAATAACTTTTTAACGTATATTTGGAATGATGTGATGGTGCTTAGCTCAGTTTGGAGGTTACAACGCCAACGAACACCTGGCCAGAGGTGTTTGTGTGTACTTTAGCATATGAGATCTATCTCTAGAAAAATCCAGATGAGGAAAACCTCCCATTCCACCTGTAATATTTGTGAAGTGAAAGAATCACACTGTGTAAACAACATATCGACGTACGTGATTAATAATATGGATGGGGAAAATAAAGTATCTTAGGTGTAAGAAAAAACATTATTACGCACAGAGAAATCTACACATGTTTTATTATCGCATAATTTTTCTTTTGTTGTTTTGTCAGTAAATATGTTTGTCTTGTAAAATATGTTCTTTTGTGTGTTTTGTTAAAGATTTTATCATTAAATATGTTTCGCACTTTCGCCTCAAGATAAATAACCAAGTAAATAACAGAATTCAGCTTTACTTTTTATTACAATGTGGAACTCTCAAATTCACAAAATATTCTTTTTCAGGTACGTTGTTCTTTTAAATACTGACAAATTAAATGATACTCCGTGCGTCCCGTAGGACCTCCAAAGACGAAGCTTCACTAAAATAAAATTAAAATAAAACAATTATAGTTTCTTCTTTACACAACTTAAATATAAAACCACCCTCATTAATACGAATACAGATTATAAGAAGAACTTGGCTGATAACAGGAGAAGTTAACCAATAAGTTTTATGCTTATATAGAAAAAAAATTAAAACACCTGCATGGATTGGGGCATCCCGAAGGACCAAATCAAAGTCTGAACTTGCTAAAATTTGAAACTAGACACACATATTATATATATCAAGATTTGGGAGTTAATACTGTTGGTTCCAAAGAAGGCACTGCAACAAGACTAAATATGTGGCTTTCACACAAGAAGGGTAAACGGCAATCACACTATGAAAAATAATGTGGACATATGCGGCCACTTTCAAAATCACCATCATATTTCCAGGCTGTCGCGTTCACTAATTCTCACTACGGCTTTGACCAAAATCAATTTTAGACTTAAGTAGGGCTCCATAGCTACAAGTTACTTCAAACAGAATCGAGACTAAAGCACACAACTATCAAACCGAATTTGGAATGCAAACTAGGAAACACCTACCAGTACTAAGTTTAAATCACTTCTAGTCTCAACTTTGCCAGTCAACCCACCTTGAACCCCTGGTGCTGCTTAACTCCATTGTCATCTAACGTGCTGACGAATTCGACAGAATCCAATATGGACCTCGAGCAGATCTGCACCTGAAGGGGGCTTACAGGTAGAGAGCAGAAAACGAAGTGGGCGAGCCCAGCTCTGATGCTAGTGTCATCCACTCCACAAATATGTCACAGCCAATGAAATATAAGTGAAGCGCGCATGGGCGGAAGAAGGTGGGAGTTACACAGAGGTTAGAGAGAAAAATGAAGGTAGGTGTTACCAGAGTCACAACTCATTGTTAAACAAAGTAGTGCCATCTATAAAATTACTGGCTCGCAGACCCAATTTGCGCAAATACATGTTTATTTTGTAAAATATTTTCTTTCAGATATTTTCTTAAAGATTTTTTTCATTAAATATATGCTTATCTTGTAAAATATTTCACGTCACGTGTTTTGTGTGTAAAGACAATGCATGTATTTTTTCTTTCATTCTTTTTAAGTATGATGCATGTATATATTATTTTCTTTCCAGTTTTTTTTAACTATTGTGTATCTATATATGATGTAAAACAAAAATAAAATATTACAAGTATTTGTGTTATATTTTTTATTCTTATTGAAATCATTAGAAAAAAAAAGAGGTATTGCTGCTGCTATTGGGCGCGGGCGGTACAGAGAGAGAGGCTGGTGTTGTTCTTGTGTGGCGTGACAGAATGAAGTTCGCGCCGTAAGTACTTCCTCTCCGTCAGCTTTCTGGCTCCCTTTCGCCTTCATACACTTTCGAGAGGTAGTTAACATAGGTCAGTAACAGCGCCATCGCGCGGTACGCATGTTTTAAAAGTCAATACACTTCGTTAAATTTATATTCGTTAATAATGTCGCCCAAGTTATGCGTTGTAATAAAAAAGAAAGAAGATAGGAAGATGTTCATCAAATTTAAGTTTTGTTAATATTATAGGTAATAGGAACTATTATAAAATAGATATTGCACGTTCTTGCCCCTCCTCCAAGGGAAAAGTAAGCCCAATGTATACAGATTGTTTAAAGACTATTGCACATACTTGCCCCTTATCCAAAGGAAAAGCAAACCCAATCAATATATAAAAAAAACTTTATTTAGTCCTTCTCCTAGGGAAAAGTAAGCATAACAACTACAGATTGTTTAAAAACTATTGCACGTACTTGTCCCTTTCTCCAAGTTGTTTTTTTTTTAAACTTACTTACGTTTATGTTTACACTGAGAAATAATAAAGTACTAAACGCAACACAGATATAGGATAAATAACATATTGAACTAGAAAATCACATAAAAATAACATACTAAAAAATTATGATAAATGTGTTTCTTTCTTAAAAATCGCATTTGTAAAAATGTCTCGATTGAGCTGCAGACTCTCGGTCGGTAGAAATCGTTTCACAAGTCGTTCCATGTTACATTTCACCTCTGTAAGAACACGCACACAGACAGTTCCAGGTGCACATCAGCAAAGTCGTTATGCAACACGAGTAACATTGCTTCAAAGTTATTTATACACTGGCCAATGTCATCACTCCCGGGCCGAAGGGAGGGAGATATATCACCGAGAGGCAGCGGAGACCACATGTCCTCCCATATTTTGGCATTAGTATAATCAATATCAGAGACTGCAGAGTACTGTACCGTCACAGGTGAGTTATCACTCTACGAGACTCCACTGTTGTTTTTTCACATGTAAAACAGCCATTTCGGGCGATCTATGTTCTTGCTGCGGTACATTGACAGCTTCCAGCAGCAGGGAACCCTCAGTGATGCTGTTGTCGCATGTAGACAACTTAACCACCTGGAAGCCACGAAAGGGCTGCCACTGAGAACCATGGAAGTGTGCTGCCTGCATGCTCCAGATGGGTGCTGACTGGAAGGGTGCTGACTGGAAGGGTGCTGACTGGAAGGGTGCTGTCTGAGTGCTCCGACCAGGTGCTGACTGGAAGGATGCCGTTTGGGTGCTACGGATGGGTGCCGCCTGGAAGGGTTCCGACCTGGTCATCCAACGGAAGGGTGCTGTTCTGGGTGCTCCGTAAGGACGTCTACGTCGCGATGTCGGACGCTGCTATAGGTGCAGCGTCGGATTCTACCATGATCTCCAATGGTGTAGTACCGCGTTTTCCTGAGATGGAGGCATCCATTTTTCCGTATAACTCTATTTCTCTTTCTCTCTGCAATTAGGAGAGCATCGTCACTCTCGGACTAGAAATCGACAGTCGACATTATGAAGATGGTTGCTAATGTCCATAGCTGCATAACAAAATGTTCCACAGAGGATAATGCCTAGTACGGTGAATTTACTTGTCGGCTGTAGGCCACGACCCCAAGAATATAATTCGTGCATCTTCTTACAAGTGTCACACCACGTCATGGCATCATCGTCCTTTGACACCACTGCATCCTGTTTCTCCGCTCGACGCGCCTCGCACCATACGCGGGGATGCGGTTGCCGAGGGTACCTAGTCTTTATTCCGTACCAATTACAGCCCGTGCATTTTGCGTACCCTCCAAAACACGACAAGCAACGTGTAATTTTCGCCGACATAAATTTCACTGTGCGATGCAGTAGAACAATGGTACATCAATGTCCAAACTAAAGCTTATAAGCGAGTGTCCATCCCCCCTTTCTATAATGCTCTGCATACTCCCACCACAGGCTGCCTCCCCTTCAGGATGTGCTTGTTTGCTCGCGAATACAAAACAAAACCTATATACTAGATTTTACTTCTACGTAGGCAGGACCCTTAAATAAGTTGACGTAATAGTTAGTCTTTTTTTAAAACTGTGTACATATTGTTTACGTTAAACTATTAATACTTTACTGACGAAATTCTGCTAATAGCAACGTAATGGAGCGTGGGGTGGTCACAGGCAGGTAAATGAAGTAGGAGTGGTTACCCACCATAAGAACCACCTCGCGACTCTCAGGAGAGGGTACTAATGGAACTGCTAATCATGCATAAGAACAAAAAAGTCTAGATACAAGGAAATATGTATTGATTCTAGCGGAGCAATATTTTTTTTGATCAGCTTACAGTTCATGCGTGACAAGGCACGGTTGAGTGGATGTCCGAGAATAACTTCGCACAAGCTTTTTTCCTGTTACCTGCTGGCCATCCAACGCCTGCTGGCTTGAAGGACACCTTGTGTTCCCACGAGCCAATCCTTTAAATAATATTTCCACACAATTTATATATTTATAAATAAATGTATTAAAAACATTTGATAAATTTAAATTACAGTACTCAACCAAGTCAGTTTTGGTACACATGTATATTTTATTTACACAATTTAAAAATAAATCCAATGCGGCAGTTTGTTTGTTTTTTTTTTTTTTTTTTTTTGGAAATTCAATCTGCCTGTCAAAATACGTTCGTAAAAATTATTAACAGTCTTTGGGGCATCTTCTTCCAAGTTGAGGTCAGCCGTGGACGAGCCCGTGTCGGCGACGGTAGCAGGTAATGTCACACATGGACGTTTGCGAGGTTGCACTTTACAGTCCGATGCAGTTCTCCTGGAATTTTCAGATGTACACAGTTCTGGGTGGAGAAGTCCTGGGTGGAGCAGCCCTCGGTAGAACAGGCTGTGACGTGAGTTTCGACGCTCATAGTGTGGCCTCGACTCGAAGTTGGTGCAAACTCTAGTACCTGGTCCACGGCTGCTGGAAGAGGCATATCCCTCTTCACATGATGAAGCAAGCAATTCCCGGGAGATCAACAACTTATTAACTGTTGCGTTGGTTCACCCGAAGTCACCAAATATAGCCAGTGGTCCCATACATCACATTTTCTTTGTAGGTTTGTAGCGATCCAGACTCCCAGAACGAATCCGTGATTTTAGAGTTTTCCGGGAATGACAAGACGTACAGGTTCTCCGGATGAAAGGGCATCTTGCTCCCATGGTGACTCGTACACGACTGGCGACTAGACGTGGGCACTGAGTGAGTGATTAGAAACACTGAGTCGACTCACCAACATGAAAGAGTGATTCGAAACATTCGTCTGCTGGTGACTCGATACTTTCGCCAAGGCTCCAAGTTGCGAGTTGTGATACATGCGCGATATGTTCCGTACATTTTGAAACAAGCCAAAGGTTTTTCGATTCATTCGCAATGGTTCAATGGCTCAAACTAGATGGCGGTGATGTGTCAGACAGAGTCGTGAATAGTTTTTAAGGACAAATTATTATACAAAGGCGTACTCAGCTGTCACACATAAAAGTATCGAAATGGGTTTTCTAAATTCCAATTTACAGTGAGTCAAAGAACGAACAATGTACTATGCTTTGCTTTTATTATATTTAAGAATTGTTACTTAAACCAGTTTTTTATTACTTATTGCTTGCTTTTGTCAGGAGGTATTAATAATATATTTTTTTTATAAAAGAGCAATGTTTTGTGACACTTTTAGTTTTTTTCTCGTTATTAATGGTGTTTTTTCATGTACGAGCATTTTTTGAAAATACTTTTTGTTTATTTTTGTTTGTGTTATTGATGTTTTGTTATGTAAGAGTTTATTCTAGAGTATTTTTTAATGCATTATCCATTGTTAAATACAAAACTTTGAATGGAAGCGCAATTTTCTAAGTACATCCTCATAATATATACCTGTATTTTTTTAGTTATCTGCTAAAATTTAAAAAAATTAATAAAATATTCATTCATACGGCAGGCATTATTTTGAAACGAGTGTATATGTGACAAAATAAGCATTTTGAATCTCGTTAAATCTGGTATTATTACATTTTAATATTTTAATTTCCCACTATATTCGTATATTTTCTTTCTTGCTTATCACATGTCACTGCAACACAGCTTTTCGGCAACGATCAACGATTCTCTGTGAGCCGTGGTGAACCGAACCTACTGTTTCAAGTTGAAACAGCCACACAAAGATGTGTGTGTGTTTTGTTGATTCAATACAGGTCAGAGCCCTCAAGATGTCTCGAATCTTGAGAGTCGAATCAGTGAGTCGACTCATCTAGCAGAGTTGATCCAAATGTTTCGAACCAATAAAACTACTCGTTTCGTCCACGTCTACTGGCGACTAATTTGATTTGTTGTTCAAATTAATTTACATAAATTTGTTTCACACTGTGCAATGTCATCATATTTCACACTACCAAAGATATATATATATGTATATATACAACTGTGTTGTATCTCTGGGGATGCCACACGTAAAGTAACTGTGCACTTCTCGAAGCGCTCACCAAAGAACTCGGATCAGTTTTTTCCTCTTTTTACAAAGGGAAGGAAAGCCATGATAGCTCTGTAAGTCGATAATCTCCACATTTAATTTACACAAATAACTTGGCCATTTTTTCTGTTCGGCTCCGACCAAATAAATCGAATCGAGTTACGACGTGACAATCCGTGACTGCAATTTACTTGAGCACTTAGCCGCTCTGGAAGCCTTGCTGATTACAGTACATTGTTACGACTGAAACGTATGAACCCACAACTTGCGCATTTATGTGCATAATTAACTGATGATTTTTACCAGGCCGGAAAAACAATCGTACTGAGCAATCTTGCCGTGGACTATCAAGCAGTAGGCAGCTGTGTTTGCAGGCACGTCTCACTTGGTGATTATATCGATCAGGCAGTCGACCGTGCCTTTTGCATGCAATCGTTTTGCTTCGATGTATCGAATATTAGCAAAGGTGCCATGTCTCGGAAATTTTCGGGGCTTAGGATGGGATACGCCTCGCATCCATAATACAGAGATTGGAATTGCGATTACATATAATATGCCAGCAAGTACTTTCCATTTCCAAAGTTTGCGTTGAAGTCTTCGTATGGGCAGTTTTTACAATTAAAAAATATATTTACGTTTTCAACCTTGCGGTGGTCGAACGTAGACTTGTCTCCTCTTACACTATGCTATTTGTTCGTCTGATGCCCCAGTATGATGTAGTGCAGTTTTTCCAAGCTGGAAGACATCTTAACGAACCAGTGATTTTGCGTGGTGGCGGGCAGGGCCGGGCAGGTGACCAGGCTCCAACTTCTAAATGCTATTTCGATCACTTTTTCTTTCTTGGCATAATTCAACAGCTTGACACGTTCGCAAGTGCTCATGGTCATGTGAGGGACGAACCATTCTATGGTGTTCAATGTAAGAATGACGGGCTGCGGGTACTCTCCCAATCCCAACACAGCATCCAAATGCGATGTGGCTAGCATTATCACCAGCTCCTGCCTCGCTCGCTATTATTTTCTTATAATATTCGGCAAATTCCAGTAGCATGGAGAGAAGAACGCATACTTCGAACCTGCCTCGTAAATGTGAACTTTATAGTCGGCTTAGATTCCCAGCCTTCCAGCTTGGCTGCAGAGAGATGGTTTGACGTGAGCGATAGGTAATTTTTTATCGACGAGGTTATGCCCATATCTCGCGACTAGTCGACCGCTATGACATTAATATAATACATTACTCTCTCGAAAAGGTGCAGAATCCCATTTCGTACCAAATTGGTTGTGGTCGGCTGGGTCCCATCCACCTTCGTTAGCCTGCCTCGTATCCACACAAAGGACTGGCTAGGCAGGGTGTAAATATCTTGTTGCTGTATAGGTATTCTAATCTCCATTCCGAGAGCGAAGGGTTTGGCAAGATACTATTCGTAACAGTGGTTTTCGATTTTATCGAGTTTATCGTTGAATTCTAGGCGCTGATCCTTGTCGAGAATTTTGTCTGCCATGTCGATTTACTTTTAAACCAAGGATGCAGAGAGTCTATGCATTTTCAGGTGTTAGAGCAACACAGCCTCGCAGCTTACTGATCTCGGGTTCGATGTGCCGTGGGCATTTATACGTTTTTGTCATCCCGGTGAAATTCAGTCCCAACCTTTCAGGTGTAACATAGCGTAATTTCTTCGTTTCGGAAATTTATCAGTTCCTCATTTTGGTCCACGATCGAAACTGCTACTTCGTGGGTGCTCTTTATAACAATAGAAATGTAAAGAAGTGTTTTTGGGGATTCTACGATTTTATATCCAGGACCTACAGTGAGGGTGAACTCATATATACTACAGCTCAGTTTCCCATTCACGTAACTGCAACTTGCCAAGTTACAATTTATACATATGATGTTGACCGGAAAGATGTTCACTTCCCATGACGATTCGTGTTTCATTCTTGCTTCGTACACTCTGGCTTGAAACCCATTATGGGTCAGATGGTATCCGGTTCCATGAAATATATTTCTGCTGTGCAAAACATTTCAGCCTTCAGGGTATTCGGATTCCCGCGCAGTTCGAATGCGATGTCGTGCGGTAGCGATTTATTTATGAAGTATTTCACATCCTTCAGCTCGTACGCTTCTGTGGGAATGCTGCTTTCTTTCGCATCTCCTGCCACTATGTACCAGAATGCGGAATTCACATTTTATTCTATGTTGGATATGGATTTGTAAGTTTGAAAGCCCACCATCCCCACACACCCTTCCCCCTCCAGCTCCAAGAGAGGGTAAAAGCTGACCCTCAGCTGTGAGGTTTTACCACTCAGAATGATGGACACCGACATACTGATGAGATCAGTATGGCTGACACAGAATTTTTATACCCTGCTTAAAAATCGCAGACACAAGTTCCACGTGTTGGGCATCTGCTCTGTTTTATAGTTGTATGTCAGTTTACAAGTTTTCAGGTACTCGCACAGTTTGGGCGGAGGACACAATCTCTCAAAACTGTCCTAGAATACCGCATGTTTGCCACATTTTATTATAATAAATAAAAACAATACATTCTACAGAAAACTTAACTACTGGAAAACAAATCAATATTTTAGTTGTATAATAAATTAAGCTATCTCTCTTTTATAATTGATTGCAGAGTTTTTAGAATTAACACAGGTATTCATGATTCATATATCTTAAGAATAATGAGAAGATGACATGATATAGATTTTTTCAAAACCAGTTCCAAAAAAAATCGCTATCAAATAATGTTTAAATTAATAGTTGAAATTCAAATCGCTAAAGAGTATGAAATTAATATTTGTAAAATTATAGTTTTTAAAGAGAGAAAATAAATTATACATATCAATAACACTTGGTGATTAAAGTGTAAAAAAGTAAATATAAATAATAATATAAAAATAGAGACAACTATATATCTAGTCATTAATATATATTCACCAGATTTTCTAATTGAAGGAAGAACTTCATGTGCAACCGATCTCTTTAATGCTTTAGCTGCTGGTAATTTTGAACTTATAATTAAAACACGTAAGCCATATTCTAGGATAAATTCAAAATGTCCCATTTATCTTGACCATCCACAATAGCTCTGTACCGAGGCTCTAAATGAAAAAGTGCTTCACACAAATATTGTATAACTGGAAGAGGGAAATAATACTGCTGAGGTGTCAGCCTAACAGCAATACTTATTAGTGAGATATGAGTACTAACATCAGTTTTTCAGTGGCACCATGTATCTATTCGTCAAAGGTTCAATAAAGCACCTCAAGATCTTCTCAAAAATGTGTCACAATCTCCCAGTCTAATAAACAGATCGCTAAGAACCGCAACAGACATTTTAACTCACAAGGGTTCATGAAGATCCATTTTGTCATACCTTGCGGAACGATTGTGCAGCATGGTACTGTACAGTATGACGTTGGTGCTCTGCATTTGATGTAGAAGTGATGTAAACAGTGTAGGTACCCACATTTGCATACCCTATTTCACAGATGTTGTGCTTGGAGGAAACAAAGAAACACACATGACATCACGACTACTCAATCAGTCATCTGTGTTGTCATGTTCCATCCTGAGACCATGGTCTGTAATTTATTTATCTGCAGTGACTTTAATAGCTCTGCAACCAACTCGCTGTTAAATTATGTACCCCTATCAGTAAGGATTTGTTTCGGGCAGCCGTATTTGAGTATTACGTCCTTTATGAACTTTGCACATGTTTGTGTGTCAATTAATGATACTGGTTTAGAAACTATGTAACAGCTAAAAAATTCAGTCATGTCCAAAATGTATCTATTGCCTTTTGCTGACCCTTGCAATGGACCTTTAGCATCCAGTCCCCAAGAACGTAAGAATTCCGGTGGTGTTATGAGTTGTAGCTGGCCTATAAGGTTTTGGTTGGATGGCTTAATATTTTGGCAAATGTGGCAGTTTTCTATATGATTTTTTACACCATGGTTCATTGTGTCCAAGTAATAGGCGTTCTTTATTTTTTGTAGAATTTTAAAATTTCCGAAGTTCCCCCCCTCCTAATAAGGTGTCATGTTTGGGCTGCAATAATCTCATTAACAAAATAAGACCACTACTTTAAGTTTCTTTTCGCCAGTTGGCGTTCACATTTTGATACAGATTTCACTATTTCCTGAAAGTCCGTATATTCTAGTTAATTTGATGTATTTCCTATGGGCATCAGCTGGATCCGTTAATGCTATTTTTAAGTTGTGTATATGCAGATTTTTGTTGTATTCGCCTAGAAGCGGTGATGCGTGGCTGTCAGTCTGGCCCATACAAAAGATTGGTATCATTTTCGATTTTCACGTATTCTTGGTCGTGATGATGTATGGGCAAGTATTGTGTGTTTTCCTCTATATCAACTAATAGAAACTGACAGTTTAGTAGGGGATCTATGCAATTTCTTTTGATTTTGTTAGGGTTATTTTCCATTAGTATTTCTATTTTGACCTGAAAGATTTCAGTTATAATTTTAGCTGTAGCATAAATTAGAAGGTATTCCTCATTTATAATGCTTTTACTGACTTGTGATTTGCCTTTACTAGTTACCGAGTCCTTTAAATAGATTTATATTTCTGTCCAATTATTTATAATATACTTGCCTATTACTTTCTTAATTTCTATGTCTTTGTTTATATTCTGATATAATGTTTCAGTTAAGGCTTTGTATATCATATTGCAATTTACCACATTATCTTTAACCTTATAAGAGTTGTTACTCATTTGTATACCCCTAAGACTGGCATGTCCTACCATTGGTATTCGACTCATTACATCAGCTAGAGTGTTTACTTTACCTCTCACTATCTAGCAATAAAGTCATATTCGACCAGATCAATTGCCGTCTTTGGAATGCTAATATGGTGCTCGGCCATGGTTTTGAAATTTTGCAAGCTTGCATGATCTGTTTCTATACTAAATTGTCTACCATATACATTCTATCTGAAGTACGTAACAAAGTATTTGATTGCTCCTAGTTCCCATTGCATCATACTGCAATGTGTTTTCATTCAACAATTTTTTCTTTGCAAATGCTTTAATTGATTGTTTCTTAATGTGGATGTTTTCTTGCATCAATACCACCCTGATGGCCACCTGATACTTATTGCATGCTAGTATTGTGTGTTTACTTTTGTAGAATTATTGCAATATGGGTACATTTTGTACTGCCCTTTTTAATTCTGAATAGGCTGCCTGCTTCCCCCCCCCCCAGTGCTGTGGTGTGTTATATATTGCCAGTTTAACTATGGGTTCTGCCTTGCTAGTGTAATTTTGGATATACTTACATAGGGACGAGGTCATTCCCAAGAACGTTGTTAATTGCTTTAAGTTGCTAGGAGACATATCCTGTAGAGCCTTTAATTTATCTGGGTCCATCACTATTCCTTTTGGTCTTATATAATGTCCTAGAATGTTTATCTCTGCTTGTGCGAAGGAGCATTTCTTAGCTATAATTTTTAAGGTAAACTTTTGTAATCTTCCCATCACATTTCTGATTTTGCTAAGGTATTTACTGAAGGTATTGCCTATAGTGAATATATCATCAATATATGCTATTGCGGTATTGCATTGTAAAGGGCCTAGTAGGGTATCAATAAATTGTTGGAAATATTGGGGTGACATGCTAAGGCCCATTGGCATTCTGTTATACTGAAACAGTCGTACTCTGTCTAAAATGAATGCCAACTTTGCACTTTCTTCCTTCCTAATGGGAATATCATAAAAACCAGAAAATAAGTTAAGAGATATAATGAATTTCGAATTTTGCAAGGTATTCAGAATGTCTTCAGTCCTAGGCAATGGATATTGTACTTATTTTAAATATTGGTTAAGTAATCTAAAGTCTTTAAGAAATCTAATGCACCTTGCATCGGTGCAGCAAAAGGAGGTTCAGAACATTGAATTATACCTACTTGTTCCATTTGTGAAATTTGGTTTGATAATTCTTCCAGAAATTTTGGGTTTATTCTATATGGACTAGTGTGGATCACTTTGTTTGTGCTTAGTTCTAACTTAAGTTGGTAATTTCTAGCTTCAGTAAGTTCTAGGATGCTATAGGCGAACCTGTCCTTATATACATTTAATAATTTATTGAGAACTAGTTTTTGGCAACTGTCTAAATAATTATTTACTCTGCCTACTACTTTCTCTTCTGCGTTAATTTCTATACTCTCAATTCTATTAATAGAATAGTGGATATCATTGTTTTGGCCTCTCTCTATTACCAAAGTATGTAAGGGCATTTGAAATATTTAATGCTATTGTTTCCATTAATAAGCATTAAATTCTGTTTTAAGACTGGAATAATGTCATATTTCTTAATAAAGTCGACACCCGAAAAATCCAATTTTAAAATGTCAATCATTAAAAACTCCTGTGAAAATATATTGCCTGATATACTAAGTCTTATGTTAGTTTTATATTTTGGGGCTTTTATTGGATGGGTCGCACCTACTAAGGAAAATTCTTCCATTACTGGCATTATGGGTTGGTTAGTAACCAATGTTGTCGTGATGTAACTTTGTGAGCACCCGATGTCTAGTAACACATAGTACTCTTTCCCTTGTATTTTTACTAGCACACATGTTGTAAAAGTTTTGGACAGCACCTGATTTCATTCGTGGCTATGTAACCATGGCGTTTTATTACTATGTGTGTCTTTGTGGGACCTGGTGCAGCTCAGTTGATCTTGTCTGGTTTCATTGAAGCCAACCTGTGGTTCCATGTAGTTTTTTTGAACTTGACCACCATGGCTTCAATTCTCTTCTGTGTTGATGTGGAGTCGCACCTGTCCGATGCGGAATTTATTTTTAAATTTTCTGAACCTCATGGCAATGTCTGTGTGGAATATTTGAGCCTGTTTGGGAAACAAGTCGCAATTGTTGACCTTATGTCCATTGTATAGGCAGAGAGCATACGTCTGGTTGGTTTCGCTTCGTGGTCCGATGAAGGCTGTGTTATTGTGCCATGTGTTTGTATTTTTCTTAGTTGAGCATTCCTGAACGATGGCCGTGCTGCGGTTGTGACAACTTTTATTGTTTGTCTTACTTGCTGTTTTCTGATTCCATGGCGGACTTGCAACCTCATGTTTGTTTATTAACCTCGCCTGGCTGTCCTGGTTTTGCCTGATTACTTTATTATTTGTGTATCCAAAATGTATTTGGGACCTGGGCTGAATCCGATTTATTGTGTTTGTTTCACGTTCCCTGTGTGGTTTTTGTAGAACTGTTACATTGCCACTTCCATTACTTTTTGCATTAAACCCTGCAATTTCTGCATATGAGCTGTTAGGTACCCTCTTACTAAATACGATTTTTCATGCGTAAATTTTCCTATTTTCCACTTTCATATTGCCTTTGGTTTTCCTACCTTCTATAGTAATTTCTATAATGACTTTGTTTTATTTCAACATTGCACTCACGTCTATTCATTTCCCTTTGTGGACCTGCCTGTTTGGGTTTTGTGTATTTGAAATGATCTTCCTTATGCAATTCTCTAGGTTGGTGCAACACGATCTGCATGAAGTAATTCTGTGGGCATGGTGTGTGTATTTATAACTAGATGTGTACTGCCACTTTTTTATGTTATTTTGCACTGTATTTTTGTTTTCTTGTGTAGTGTTTTTGTTTGTGTGCATGAGATTAGCTAATTGCTCTTTTAACACTTCTATCTCATCTTGGAGTTTGATTTTCTCTATAATTTGCGAATTACTTTCAATAACCTGTTGTATCTGTATATCCCTAACTCAATAGTTTTTAGGTTGTGTATTAGTTGTTCAAATGTGCCATTTTCTATTGCTATGAGCTTATTTGCTACTGTTGGCAATATATCTTTTAAATAATGCTATTTAATTCAGGTTCTGGCAACTGTGGATCACATTTATTTTTGTAGAAAATTAAGTCTTCTACATGAGGCTGGCAATTTTCACCTTCTTGTTGTTGTTTATTGTGGAGCAGTTTTATGTACTTGTTTGTTTTGTCAATTGGTGTAAATGTTTTTATTAGTTTGTCTTCAATGTGTTGCCATATTATTTCTTGTGCATTTGTGTAATAGACAGTCCCATACACCCTTTTAGCTGTGCCTTGCAAATACAATTTTAGGTGTCTACGTTCCTTATTTCAGTCCATCCATTAAGTTCTCTAGCTGTTTTGGATATATTTAAAAAGTCTTCCACATTTTTATTTGACTCACCTGCAAATGTAGGAATCTCTTCTGGTTATTTTATCACAATATGAACCGGTTTTGCTGTGTTTGATCTGTCTTGGGTACATGTGTTATGTTGATCTACACTCTGATAAATGTGTGCTGGAATGTCGCTCTGGTGTTTGGGGATAGTGAATGTAAATGTGTTGCTTGATGCAAGTTTTGCAATGGGCGTAGTCTGAGGTAGCCACTCTTGCTTTCCTCAGATGTGTCCTTGTTTTGTGTATCTTGCAAATCGTCCTCTGTGTAGTCTTGAAATGAGTAATCAAGTACGTCATTTTGTTGTGTGGCCGAGCTCTATGCGGTATCTACTAAGGTACTTGCCTCTCTGTTTAACTGAGCTTTTTGTTATTAATTTTTAACTAATAAGGATTTTTATCGCTCAAATCTAGTGTTACCACTGTAACCAGTTTCCTTACAGATAATGGGGTGGATGTACCTTGTTTGCTCATGTCTGTCTAATGTATCATTACATGAGTTCATGAAATATGTTCTATGTAATTGTTTGTTGCGGGTAGTATATCTTATATGCTTGATTCTAATTCTACAAGCAATCTACATTATCCCACAGTGATTAGTTGGTACACACTCTACGTGCTTACTGTGGTTTTAGAACTATTGCTAAGGTGCCAAAGAGTCGTTTCTTTTGAATGCATACATGAAATTCTAAAAACGAAGTGTACTACTTGTTGGACGCCTGAGAAGGACCTCACTTTCCTGCTACGTTGCAATGTGTGAAATGCTGGTGCAACGAGGTTGTTCGGCTGGAATGTGTTGCTTGCTCTAAATAGTATTTACTGTGTTCTCTGACTGACTGAGTTTATGGTAGTGTATCGACTAATTTTTACTATCGTGCCTACCATCAATTATATTATGACTACTTTTTTAATTTGCATGCAAAAGAATTGAAGCACAATGCATATTTTACACTTTGTTTTATACCAGCTGTTAATGTTTACTGGGGTAGGTAGAGATGGAGTCATAAGGCGCCTCCACCAGTTGTTCTCTAACAACTGCTAATTTTCGATGGCTGCGAGGGTTTGGGAAAGCCAGCGCCCACCAGTTGTTCTGTTACATCCTGACTACAGGATCAGTTAGACCGTATAGGTTAATATGGGGTAGCATACGCTAGATGGAGAGAAAGATCTGAAATAGAACTCAATGACCTGTCTCCTTATTGCAAAAATATCTTTACATTAAATTGTCAGTAATTAAACAAGCTAGAGAATCTACTTTGTTATTAACTCCGACCTATGCTTTTCATGCTATACTTAGAACAACAGTTAGCTAAATAGGCTAGAAGCCATACTTTACAAGACTCTGCTTTGATTTAATTCTCTATAACAAGTCTTGTAATTACTCCTAAAACTGTGGTCCCCTCTGCACCTACTCAGTCCTTGCTTATCACTGATTTAGTTAGTGCAGACGATCTGCTAGAACTCGAACGACATAGGCCACGCCGACCTCGCAGCAACAGTGTGCAGTCGAATACAGTACACTGCAAGATAAAACGGAAATGTACCCCACAAAGAGAAGGTAGAAATGCTGCTCATTTATGGAGAATGTAAGTTATCAGATAATTTGATTCGCATTATTTTACAACATGGTATGTTCATGTTAATTGTACTTAAACACACACACCTCTGTTATAACCACTATGAACAGCTTGGTTTGCTCACTTGTTAATTCTGTTGAATGTCAGCATAATGCTAGTCAGCTGGAGCAACTTTACAGAGAGCAATACCCTGACAAGACTCCACTGCACTGACGATAGTTTACGCATCCTGTTGTGAAGCTTTGTGAAATGGGCAATTAGAACCAGCAGCAATGCAATCGTCGCAGAACTCGCACAGATGAAGCTGCTGAGGTTGCTGTTTTCGTTGCTGTAGTAGTTAATCCACATGTCAGCACACACCAACTGAGAGCTGAAATTTGTATTCCGGAAACGAGTGCACACCGCATTCTTAAGCATTATACATTCCATCCCTGTAATGTATGCTTATAGCAAGAATTGCAAAGTAATGTTTTCCAGAATCCATAAAAATTTATAGTTTTTTCTAATGATCAAATATTATAGTTTCTTTTTGGCATAATGATTTTTCTTCATTTGTATCAACTGCTTTAAATATATTATTATTTAAATCTAGTGTAGAATATTATGTATGAAATATAATTAAAGTGACAGAATGTTCATCATGAAAAATATCAAAGTTATTTTTTTATTTATTGTAGAATTATTACTTCTTCACTTTAAAACTTTAATCATTTATATATTAAAATTTTAATTATTAAATGAATAAAGTTGATTGGTGTATTGGTGACTTAGTAAATTAATAGAAACCAAAAAAATTAAAAGAATGGTGATTTATTACCACATATTATTAGAGCAATAATAATCGTTGGTCCTCGTAATTGTGGTAAAATATTAATAATCATTGTAATTTCGCCTATGGAATGTCTATGAAATATGATGAACCATATATCATACATAGATCATGAAACATAGAAACATATATCATAGCTAGTTTTGAGCCAAAATCTATGTTTGGTTTTCGCGATTCTATTGTATATGAGCCAGCTTAGCCATTACTTTACAAAACTAATAATCAGAGGTTAAATCATATTGTGTTAGAAGTAAGAAATAAAAATAATTATTTAAGTTATTTTGATGGTGCTGAAATTGAAATTATTTTATAAATTAAGGATATTTAGATTTTATTAGGGGGTGGCAATTTGCTACTTTCTTAATGAAAAGTTTTGAGGTATAATATTGGAGAATAATTTATTATAAAAGAATAAGCGGATCCAAATTGATACACTGAAAATCGTAAGCTTGGACAATGGGTAAATCATCCATGTTGAGTTGGGAAGAATTTTGCATACCAACTGTTTTTAAAGATTTTTCAGAGATCGTGAAATGCGACGTCCAAAACATTGATGTAAAACGATAAAATATTATTGTAATTCTATTTGGTATAAGCATACTGCTGGAATTTTTTTTGGTACTATGAAGTTAGTGCCAGGATTACCAGGGTTTATGAGCTAAGAAGATACCGATGACTTAATTAGAAAACACTCAGATAATGATGATAAATCAAAATATAGAGAAATTTCTAACCCTGGCAAAATGGTACCCTTTCAAAAATTCAACTTTTTTATTTAAAAAAATACAAAGTTTGATTTCTTTTTGGATATCCTGTACATTTATAAACGATTAAAAATTAATTTATAAAATGTTTAAAAATTTATAATTCTTGCTGAAGTAAATCTATCTGGTAAATTTTTTTAATTTATATTAACATTTTATATATATAAATGGAATAAGTAACTGTCAAATTATATTTTCTTGGTAGTGAATATGACATTAATTATACCTACTCTTTTTGAGATAATGTAGTTTTCTTCAATCTTATTATATGTGTCGATAAAAAGGTTTTGTCATAAAATCTTTGGGAAGAATTTAAACTTGAATTATTTGATTTGGATTAATTCGATATATTTAAAACTATAAATATATTTTCAGATCTTTATGAATGTGAATCTGAACTGAAATAACAAAGTAGTAATTGGTCTCTTAAATTTATTGAAATATAGATTTTAATCTTTAATATTCATAACAAATATTCTATCAGGGTTCGTATTTCCAACCCCCTGAAACAATAAACCTCGTTAATTTATAAATTTTGTATTTGAATACAAGGGTAGCTGTGGATTGCGCTTTATAATTGATAATAATAATTAGAATTTTTAATGATCATGGTATACTAATCTATTTTGTTTTGTAATATAATTCTTTCATTATCATTTGGGCCTATTGCAATTTTGTTAACTTCAACTGTATATACTTAATGCTTCTCATGTCATATTAAATTAATTGTTCTATATTAGACTTTATTATTGAATAAAAAAAATTTATATTCATCAAATTTATTCTATTTTTAATCACAAATTATTTCACGCGTTTTGAAGTCTTTCCTTCTTCATTGCAATTTTATATGTATTTAATCGACGAACACTATAATTATGTTTTAATAAAGTTAATTTTTCATTTTGCCTATATTGTTTTATTATTAATTATTGGGATTTTATGTACATTCTCTTTTGGATACTCATTTGTGTCAAATTCATCTATCATTTTCATATCAGAATAGAAAATGCCAGTTTTTGTTTGATACTACATAATCTATCTTTATAGCATAATTTGATATTACCATTACATTTATTTTACATTATATTATAGTTAAAACAATACATTAATTCTTCAGGCAAATCTAATATTGACATATCAACATACATGGTTTTATTGAATTTTCATTTTGCTTTATTCATGTGAATACTTAAAGATTTTCATACATTTTTGTACATCCATTAAATTTTTGTCCAGAAAATAATTTTCGAACATCTCCCATATTTTATTTTAAATTAAAATCCATTCTATTTCTTAGGATATCCGTCGTTTTCCCAAAAGAGAATTATTTATTAATTTATAGAAATCATTATCAACATAGTTTGTTTCCTTTGTTCTCATTTACATATTCGAGCAATATATTTCTTTAGCCAACTGTATTTAATAAACTTTAGAATTATATGATTTTTTGTTAAAACTAAGACATTTTATGAACATTCCATTATATTTATATATTGCATAATGATTAAACAATTCTGAAAGTATTAAAAATCACACATGCGTATATGAGCCATATTCAAAACCCTTACATCCACGAATGCGAATTCAAGTATGTTTACCAACTGGTAAAATCTATTACAGTTTGTACATACTGCCAGTTCCACACATTAATATACAAGGTTTTTCAGTATTTTGGCAAACAGAGTGCCCGCGCACCATCACCAGGATAATAAATAAAACAAATATATCCATATACTCTTTATGCTAAGAAGACTTCATACGACTTCTTCACACTATCACATTATAAAATATATTACTAAAAATAAGGCTGTTGTTTACTTGTTTAATATATCGTGCGACCGAACTACCAGCATTGACACATCAACAAGACACATTGTGGATCGACCTTTTTTAATTCGCATAGTTCTGAAGTAAAGTCTGATAAATATTTACATTACATTTTTTCCCCCACAAATGATCCTCGTCGTAGATAAAACAAGTTCCACCTTGCTATGTACTTTCGAATGTAATTGTAATTAATATAATTTTGTTTCCATTATTTCATTTACATCATTCTCAGTTATAAATGATAAATTTTATACTTATTCATAAGCCTAACATAGAACCACTAAGAAACATCCACACAATTTAAACACCGCGCATTAGTACTGTAACGATTTTTTGTAACTACATAATTACTATATTGAATTGTCTTGAAGAAATTTCTTTTACAATAGTTCTTATACAAATATACTGATTTTTATTAATTCTAAAATAAAATGTAGAAACTGTAAGCAGAAGTTACCGAGTACTGATCATGTGTCTAGCATACAACAAAGATCGAACCAAGTATTCGTTCAAAAATATTCGGAATATAACAAATGTATTGGTATAAGCAGGGGCCAGGATTCAAATCCGGGGTACCTGTAAGTCCATTGTGTTACACATATGGCCACAAGCCAGACTTGGAAGCAAAGTTTACTCTGTACTAACTTCCAGAACATGAATATATGACTGAAAGAAAATTTCTGAGATAACACAATGCCCTAAAATTTTAATAAATCACCATAGGCATAAATTTTCCCAAAAATACTGACACAATTATTTAGACAAAAAAAATTAATGAAATTAGGTAAATATGAATAATATTGTGTCCCAAAATCTCAGAAAATTTTACAATGGCACAATTTAACTGTGCAGAATATGAAGTTAATTCCTAACTAGCTTTGCATATATTATTTTAATCATTATAATTATATAATTCCTCAAATAAAGCCCTATATTGGTTTTATGCTTTTTTTCATTATTGCTAAATACACCCATTTCCTCAAATCTACTATCCTGTTGGTAAATAACTAAATATAAATATTACGGTGCTATATTAAAACAATTGCAGTTCATCAGTAAACATAAGTCAATCGATCTCACTGAAAAAATTCCCCTTTCTCCCTCGCACCTGCAGAAACCATTTCGGATATGTACCCCCTGCTCTGTCATTCCAGTGCAGGGGTACCCTCTGCATGCTTCCACAACTGAGTTCTATCCTAGGCAAAGTGCGAACATCATACTCTTGCATTCCACCCCATTGGCCCAGCACTTCCACACCACTGACCAGCGAAATGGTGCCTGACTCTCCATGCCAAAGCCCCATGCTTCGATTGTCACCCTAGAGACCACAACTTCAAAGAGCAGGATACAAGTTTACCAAGCATGGAGGATACACTCGTGCACACCCCCAGGGTCTGTAATCAACCTCCCCTGTGCCACAGCTGCCAAACAGTATAATAATGGGAGAGAAAATAGTAATGGGAGTCAGTCAACATATGGCCAGTACTACACCAATCAACTGGCAGGTGAAACAAATGAGTGTTCATGAATAATGAATTACTGTAACACACATGTGCATGATGGACCTTCATCATAAGAATTCAAGAAGCAAGTATACAGGCAAGGTAGCCAATTTCATTTCCCACAGTCAGCTACAAAGGAGAAAGTACACAGGACTAACACAGTTTAAAATGAAACACAGCAGTTGGCCACATAAAGTTTTTATTCCAGTCAAAGTTATATACACCTACCAGCACATACACTACACAGTCATAAGTGATGATTTTGACATGAAATGATCGAAGCGAGATGAAAAGCCTAACCATTTCATATCCCTCTGTCTCCACAACTGTGGATGACATTCAATATCAAGAAATCAATTGGATATTTCTAACCAATACTCCAAAGTCATAAAAAGACCTGCTGATCTGTTGGCCAGCCATATCGACTAGCGAATAGGTACGAGGTTCATAAACTCTCACTTTGATGATCTGAAACACCTCAACATTCCAAGAAGGGAAATAAGCTTTACAAAAGGCCCCTTTAAACCATGAGATTCCGACAAAGTCTCTAAACTTTGCTCTTGGCCAGCATTGGTCCAATATTTCGATTTTTGTGACACACTATGAAATAGAGATGAGGCATTTTCAGCAGTAACTTAGTGGGGCTAAGTCCAATTGTACAATGCTTGCATGCATTTTACTGAGCAAGGAGGTGAGGGAGCATGTCCTACCACTTATAGCTGCCTTGTACTGAGAATTTTTTCTACATCATGGTTTTGAGTGTATTGTTGAAATGTTCAACTATAGAAGCCTTGAGGTCACTAAAAGTAGAGTAGTAGTTAACATTATCCGTTGCCATAAGTGCATGGAACACAGGGTTGTAGACTTCCTTCCCTCTGTCAGTTTCGATGTTATTTGGCTCCCCTTCTTGGCAAAAACCAATTTCATTGCAGCAGACACTTCAGCACCACACTTCCTGTACACAGGGATGGCCCAACCATGGTTAGAGATGCGGTTAATAACTTCCAAGATGTACCTATGGTCCTTATTGGCAAGTGCATAAAGAAGCATCTCGAATAAATCCATTTGGAAAAGGTCTAGCAGGTCGAACAGAGTGACCTTACATCTAGGATAGTTCCTAAATGCAGAGCGATGAATCACAGTTGTGATCTGAGCCCATGATATGGTTGAGGTCGGGTGATGTAGACTGTTTTCTCTTCCTCCAAGATATTTACAAGTTATTTCATATGGGAAGTATTTCCAGCTTGTTGACATCATTCCAGTAGACATATTCTCGCCAATTCTTATGATAAATATTCCAAGTGAGACCCAAGCCACTTGTCATGTGGGGAACAGACCAGTGATAATGTCGAACTTTGGATGTGTGTCATAATTAAACGTGTTGCCTGGCAGTGTCGTTTCCAATCAAATGTGTGCTCGTGAGTCGAAGTAAGCACTGGTACTGATGCAATGCAAAACAAGAACAAATGCCTTGGCTCGTGCTTAAACAGCAGCTTGTAGAGGCCAGGCGAGACTTGCATCACTTCATCACCCAATAGTTTAACATCACTGGACAGAACGAAAATTTGTTTGTCAACCAAAAACCACTTCTTACTTCCATTGTACAATCCATAAGTAGAATCGTTGAATCGTGGTGTGTAAGAAGTGCGATAATTGCGAACTGACACTGAGCATGCATTAGACTGATCCTTACATTTAAAAGTCATCAGGGGCACATCATCATCGATCTCCTCCTCTGTCTAGTTTCCTCTTGGGTTCGAAGATTTGTTTAGTCTTCAGAGCAGCAGGGGGAATAGGCTGCCGGTGGTCGAGCTGAGATGTTATCTGTCAGAATACAACATCACATTCCATTTGTGCCTGCAGCGAGCAGGTACCTGTGGCAAACACTCACAACAACACATTACAGATCTTCGGTGGGAGCAGACATGTCACTGAAATATAATGTTAAATTCACATTATATATATAATTACTTAATTACTGCCACCACTCGATCTGCTTGTTAAGCATGTCTTCCGATTTGCCAATGAGTTGTGTGACTGCATTTCACACATGTTTGCAAGGAGTCCACTTATCATCAGAACACATGTCAGATTAAGACGCGAGATCGAGCGGCATACAGCCTCTTCCATGGTTTCGAGTCACACACTCAAGAAGCTGATGTTGGTTGTGAACAAGTTGGTAATGTTTTTAAGGGTACTATTTGTCATCTTTGCCATGACTGTGCTGAGGTCAGTGCTCAGGGAGGTCACAGAATCTAGCTGCATAGTTAGCTTGCTTACACTCTTCGCAGAGGCATTAAGGTGCCTGTCCAGCTTCGCCGACATGGCAGTAATAATAGTGTTGTTCACCCACAGTGGAAATTTTTGCTGCCAGGTCGGGAGACACTGGACCATGGTTTGTGACCTTGTCGGATACATGCTCTATCTGCCTACTCAGAGCAGCCAGTTTGCTTGTATTTTTTTTGCCACAAACAGCCGATCCTTCAAATTAGCACCAAGAGCTGTAAGCACTCTGCTGTCAACACAACTGCCCAGGTCATCCACTTTCTTCTTGACAGTTACCAGTGTACTGTCTAAGCTGCTCAGGTTCTGCTCATTGGCAGTTAGGGTCATAATCTGACTGTTCATTTGACTGGACGACTTTCCAACAGAAGCAATGTTCGATTACAGGTTGGTAAACTTCTTTATTAAAGTGGCAAGCACACCAGCACCTTCTGCTCCCATATTAAGGGTTTTGTCTAATTTGGAGGGCAGGTTGGTAAGACCACTGGTTGCAACCAGTGTGCCTACATCGTCCAGGTTCTTTCCCTGGCCACAAAGTTTTTATTCCAGGAGAGATAGCTTAGTATCTAAAGCCACAAGAGCACCTGGACCCTCAGTGCTGAAATTTAAGCATCTAGTCTATTTTTGTTGTCAAGTTGGCAAGGCTACTGCTAGTAAATTGTACACCCACAACATCGTGCTTCTTCTCCAGAGCTACAAGCTTGTCCGTGAGAGTGGCCAGCATGTTGGTATCAGTTTAAGTTAACAAGTGAATCCAAGCCTTCATCTTGGCAGACAGTGCACTCATTTTGGTCAACAGTCTTTCTTCCATGACTTTGAGCTCATGGCCAGATGTGAAATCTGTTAGAGAGACCACCCTTTCTATCAACTTGAGAAGTCTCATTCCCATATCAGTTGTCAATACATTTGTATTATAGAGTCAGCTCTCCACAGCAGCCAGTTTCTCACCTAAAGCAGCCATTTTGTGCACATCTTTGGTCAATGTTTGGAGGCCAGTAGTCACCTTGCTGACTATTTGCTCGCACACACTGGTGAGCAACTCCAAAGCCACAAGCCAAATCATATAGGATGTGAGCAAGCAAAGTAGTGTTAGTATGCTGTAAGGTCAAGAGTGGATGCAGATTTGTAAATTCGCTAATCAACAATCTCCCTTTCGAAGCTCATATTCCTGGCTATAACTTCTGTGGGCCAGGGACCCGACTAGCACAGAGATTAAAATGTTGTGACATCCCTATCAATTTGTTGTACAGAATATGCCGGGAGCCAAATATTGCATATGCTACAAGTAGTCAGCTGAAGGACGACACAAAGATGGCAGTATCCTTGCTGAAAAATTATGAATGGTAGGAATTTTGCCTGCATCGAAACTCGGCTAACGACTAGCTGCCTTGTGTGTGTCCATGATATGCCAGCAAAAATTAAGTGTGGCATGGGTTTGCAGTTTGGGAGGAAAAATTTGGCCAGGAGTAGGAAATAAAAATTCGTCAAGTTAAGAGTGGCAGGATATTACTTTTCCTTTTGCCGGTGATCGGGTTATTCGTAAGTTAAATTGGAAGGGCCAGCGGGATTACTCATATGATAAACTTGGCTAAAGAAGAAAATCAGTGGCTCACAGGAGCCATCAGACATAATAGGCGGATGGAAGTGCTAACTCAGGAAGCAAGAAAGGGCAGGGCCTGTACCTCTGCCCATACTGGCAGAGAGGAGGAGGCTGGAGGAAGCAAAGGGTGGTGGGAGTACAAAGGGAGCATGTTGGAAGAAAGATACTGCAGGGACTATCATAAGAGGTCTGCCCAATGTCTTGCTCATGAACACTGATATACACAAGTTTGCTTGTAAACTGAAAATACCTCAATTTCGAGGTGTTTTCATGTGGGTCGGGCTCCCACACCACCTATGGTGAGGGGAGGGTGGAGTAATAAACCTAGATACTAGCAGAGGATAGTTATGGCAACTTAAGGGCCCCACCTGAACTGAAAACATAAATGAGAGGTGCAAGAATATATTATAAATACGGATAGAACAGAGCCCCCGAGAATGTAACTGGGGACATCTATGTCTGTGCTTCCTTTCACATACTTAACAGGAGCACACTACATGTACGAACCTGTCATGTCTGTAACTCTGATTATGTCGAGTGACCATTCGGAACTGCGAGCCATGCATTTTCTTCCTCTGAATTTAGAGGGGGTATGGAAAATTGTGCTAATCGATTTTCAAAGATATTTCTCAGTACTAAATATCGATGAACACAATTGCATGTTCTGGTACATCAAGGAGATTGGGAAGAGAGGCAAGGTGTATATTCCCACTGGTTAGTATGAGATAGAGGACATAGATAAATATCTTAAGCGAGAACTTGGAGCAGATGTGGTGCTGAAGCTGGGTGGAAACCCCAAGACACTATACAGTGAAATGTGCTGTACTGCACAGATATATTTCACTCAAAATGACACACTGGCTATCATGCTGGGTTTTGTGAACAGGAAGTATGAAGTGAACAAACTGCACAAATCTACTCTCCCAGTAAACATATTCCCCGTTAATGTGATAAGAATAAATTGCAATTTATTTACTGTCTTGTATCTCAATGGTCAGCCCAGCCAAACACTGCATGAATTCTCAGCAGCAGTGCCACCAGGGTTTAAACTGGTGAATGTGCTGAAGATGCCTATTTACATCTTGGTCGTCACAGAGAGCATACAGGAAGTGCTAGTGTCTGTTGTAAACCAAGACAGTCGTTTCAATAGTTTTTGGTAACACTGAGTGCAGTGCTGGGGGAAAATGTGTGTGCTCTCTATTACAGATAGTGCTCTCAGGGCTGGCATGAGGCAAAGCCACAAGGTGATACTGCAGGAGCAATGCCAGGCAGATGGGTGGAGGCAGAGTTGGCAAGGAGGACAGGAGCTGGAGAGAGTGTGAGGCAAAGCCACAGGATTGATCAGGGAAAAGGCGGCGGGGAGGACAGGAGCTGGAGAGGTGAGTGAGTGCAAATGGGGAGGCAGACCTGGACACATAAGAAATAGCGACTCATGAGCGAAGGAGTGTTAGCAGGGGGGTTCTAGCATTGGTTTGTGGAGGTCGAATTTTATTGGTAGGGTAGAACTGAAATAACCCTTGTCGATGTAGGGACTTTGCAGTAGGGATTTCTGGGCATGGGGATTGAGGAACTGACGTCCATTTTCTAGGAAGGAGGGGCAGCATGGGGCTTCAGCATGGGGAGTTGGGTGCCATTTTGCTGGTAAGTAGGGTGAGAGTGCTTGGCCGATGGAGTGGAATGCAAGAGCACGATGCTCATACATTGCCTAGGATGGAAATTTCATTTGGCAACATGCGGAGGCACCATTGCACTGGAATGATGGAACAGGATGTACCAATCCAAGATTACTGCTGTGAATACGTTGGAAAACTGGAAATTTTTCTGGGTAAAATGAGAAAAAAAGAAATTTTTCCCTTATGATGTCATTCAAGATGGCAGGCACGAATCCTTCTATCCCCAGCCTCAAGCCACTGTCCTAGGACTCCCTTTTTATAGTACTATTTTCCACTTGAATACATCACTAATTAATTACTTATGAAAGTGTGTAAAATAGCAAGTATTTTCCTTGGGTCGGCATGGTCATAATCCTGTTGCTGGATAACAGAATTAAGGGCATGCAGTGACCTAGCTTCCGGCAGTATGCTTCTTTCTGCATATCTTGTTCATGGCTGCTGCCTGGTCCTACATTCATTTGCAGTTTTATAGAACTGCATATTTTGCCGGAACTTACAGCAGTAGTCCTATATAGATGTCTACAACAAGAGACATTTCAATTTATAACAGTATATAAAGGACTGATTATAAGTGAAATTCAGGTGCATGGACTGGGAATTTGCACTACTTTTCAAGTTCCTTAAATATAATTGTGCATGTGTAAATAACATTAACATATTTGGTCTTAATGCAAATATGGCTTTTACTTAGTTCTTCATTTCACTAATTTCGCACAATAAATTCTTCTTGATCACTTATCACTTGCACAGTACTTATTATAGCACTTATTAAAAGTAATTAGCTCTGTTCAGTAACAAAGATAATTTATATATCCTGTATTTTCATAAGGAATAACATGTAATTGGTATAGCATTGTGTACATGTATTTAAAAGAGATAATATCTCGAAATCATTTCGTGGATTTGTGTTCTTCATTGTTGTACTTAGTGTGTGGGAGGGACCATGGTGGCCGAGCAGTTAGCCAGCTAGCCTCCCATCCAGGGGAACCAGGTTCAACCCCGACCAGGTCACATCCGAATTTTTTCATGTGGGAATCGTGGCAGATGATACCGACGATCAGCGCTACTCCATACTTGCCTCAATCACCATCATCGGCTCTCAAGTCCTTGCTGTTAAGTGCCGCCAATATCTCTTCACTGACTCTCTGTTACTGTGGGTAATAAAAATAAACAAAACAATTGCAGACTACAAAAACTCTTTGTGGACTAATGCAGGTTTTTTAAGAAGATTATTACAGAAGACTAAAATACAAACAACCATATCTGGATATTTCCAGAAAAAACTCTACCCCAAGTAAAGCTCTTTTTTTTTATTAATTATGTGTTTAATAAAGAGGTTTATTCAGTTAAATATTTTAAGGCATGTTGTATAAGGATTTGTCCATGTGAAAACATTTTTACCAATTTGCTAGAACTGTCCTACAGATGTATAATTTGTGAGATTCTTTATTTTATATATTGTTTTAGTTCTTCTGTGGGTTTAGATTTCAAAATCAGACTTTATATTTGACATTTGTTTAGGGCCATTGAATTACATTTATCTATGTTCTCATTCCTTTTCTAATCTGTCTTGGCCATATTCTTGAGTTACATATTTAACGGGTGCACAAGCATCATATTATTTATTGTATACAGCATCACAACATTTATAAATAAAGTCATCTTCAGGCCTTAAATGCATTGCTCTTAGCAACATCATATAAATAAACAAATGTAACACCATATCAACAACAGCAGATATCAGTATTATGTTCGAACATGTCTGTACATAAGAGCAATTATCTCACTCCACATACTATTATTTGCGAACCTTCCAAACCGAAAAGTAGTTTAATGTGGTTTTATTTTACACAGAAACTGATTACTTGCTGGCTTGAATGATCGGCTTGTAATAAGGTTAAACAATTTAACCTCTTGTAGGATCTTTTACTCTATAACAGTTTTCTTTAATGACTTCTCACACTTTAAGGAGCCCAATGTAAAACTAACATACTTTGTTTTAGTTTTTTTCCTTTCAAAATTTACTTATCTGGTTAGCTTGAACCCATACCATATCCCCAACATTAAATTTATTTATTTTAGTACTATTTGTTTCTTTCCTCTTCTCTGAAGCCAAGCACAGTCTTGCCATTATGATTTCAGTTATCTCTCGCTGTGTTATCTTTCTTAATTTGAAACATTCACTTAGATCAACAACCGAGGGTAAAGTCGGAATGTTTATTTAATTGAGTGGCTTCGAACATCGACATATTAAAATTCGTTAGGGGTAAATTTGGTGGATGTATACTCTGTGTGATTCATTAGGGTTTCGATTGGTGGTTTATCTCACCAGTTTTGTTGTCAGTCATGGCAGTGAATCCTCAGCATCATATTTCCACTGAATGTCTTTGGGGATGGTTACAAGCTGTAGGTAAAATATTCATCTTGGGCAATCCTAATTGCCAGACCTTGCTAGTGAATTACGAGCCTTTGTTGGACAACACGTACCTGGAATTTCCGACTTCTTCTACAAATAAATTGAATTTCCCCAATAAACCTTTTGACAGTTCGTAGACAATGGGGTATAATTAAGTGTATTTTGAAAATACATCCTTCTTTACAAAAACGTATTGTACTCCAGATTTGGAAATATGCAGTGGACCTATCAAACAAACAGAAACTAAATTCAGAGGTTCATTCGGTATTATAGGTTGCAATACATTTTGTAATTGTTCTTGAGTCTGGTTTCGAATTACTGCTGGTATTTCTTGCTGCATCTTTGGCCAATAGATCTGCCTCCTCAGAACTTCCAACATTTTAATAATACCAACATGACTTATAAGGCTGAGAAATTCACCCATATAGTGGTAAGCAGCAGCACTCTATGAAAGGCTGCACAAATAGCAGAGTCTCTACAAAGACGTACTACACAAGCAGCAATACTTACCTCCGATTCACCATCCATCAAATTATCATTGCAGGTTAGACTTGCCACCTCTTTGATTGATTGCTCGATGACTGTAGTACCAACATCTGTATAAAATTACATTCGCTCGACAACAATCTCCAAATTTGTACATGGGTGTCTTATCTGGACAGCATACAAGTTATACTTTCCATATTCGTGCGTACAAGCGCACATGGCCGCATGACGTCCCTGCACTTTCCTGCGAGGCACTACTCTTGCTACACTTGCATCACTGCTGTTCAACCTCGTCGCACTGATGTGGTGTGTTCGGCTTCAGTCCGAACATGCCGCGGAACTGCACTGGCGCGCATTATTACTCCGGTAGAGTCCGGTGTCAGCTGCATTGCACTGAATTACGGCAGGCAAACACTGGAGGTCGCTGTCGGCATCAATGGGATACCATTTTTATTTAAAGGTTTCAGAGTATAATACGTGTATTTTTTATCTCGATAATCGCATATATCCAATGTGTACAGTTTTGACAACTCATTTCGATATGTACGGGTTGTAAATTTATGAATGTATATGAGAAAATTTTTATTTTGCACATTAACCTAATTTGAGAGTTATATGAAATAGTCGGGTAAAATGGATTAGTCAAGTTAATTAATGAAAATAAAACATAGTGTAAATTTACATGAAGAGTAATTAGTTAGTAAATATGATTAAGGCTCTGCTACTCTTGATTTAGCACATGCACAGCTTACACAGTAGCACAGCTTCACACACACAACACGATTCTAAGAGATACAATCAAATATAGAACACGAACAGAAAAAATTACATTTATAAAAAAATATAGGGGAACCTGTGTTCGGTAATTTGTGCTAGCAGAGTTGGTAACATTAAATATAAAACTACCTATGTTATGTGCAGTTATGGAAATTGCCATTCCTATACTTTGTTTGTACTTTCCGTGCATGTTATATTTTCAGTGCTAAAGCAATTGTTGTATTGGAGACTTTACATACGATGATATTCAACAGCATGTACATAATTATACTGACTTACTTTCTAACCATTTATAATTTGTAATGGCACTAATTTTTAACAAAAACCTAACAAATAAATAGTATTTATAGCACTGACTTTCGTTAAATAATCATTAATAGTATATCTTTAATATGTAATTATATGTAATACTAATCATTTTGTCTGGTATTATGGAATAGTAGGTATTTCATATTATGCGACTCGCCATGTTTGGAAACTACTGTACTCCTAACCTTACTAGATGAAAATGGAAGTATAAATTCTTTGGGAATAGCTTTGTTGACTTCTATGCTCTATCGTACATCATGATTAATATTGTTAACACACTTCAAAACACTGTTAAAAATGGTTAAAAACTCACCTGCAAAAACTTTCCTAATGCAAAAAAAAAAAAAAAAAAACAAATAATTGTTTACACAGCAGCCGAAAGACGAGCGACGCTCATGAGACTGAACGCATGGCACCATTCGAGCACTGCGAAGTAGTTCGACCGCCCTCCAACAGGTTGCAGCAGCTTACAGCTCAGATATTCACCTGTTCTATATTACCCGCCTATTCCATAATACCCGCACTTCCTCTACTAATGATTAAATATATTTCAAAAATGCGTAGAAATACCCACATTTTTGAAGGTCAATCAATTATCTAAGTCTATCAACAAGTTAATTCGGGTCTTCGGGAAATATGTCACCAGTATTCTTGGCGTCTTCTGCATTCTCCAATTTACTCTTTAGAGCAAATTGGAGAATTTGTCTTCAACATTATCACTTTCATAATGTTCATTTTCATCTATGCTTATTCCATGACTGTCTTCACCTCCTGTTTCATCCTCAATATCAAGTTTACTTTACTTTGTAGGAGTCACATTGTCATCAGTATTTAGAGCCGATGACTGTTTATTTTGAAGTTCGTCTACTCCACGTAAACGCCTTGCTAGTGTACATTCCTCACATACCGACTCTATCATGCCTCATTGGTCTCTCATTCCATCATTAGCATTAACTGTCTCATCATAAATGACTGCGGAAACAGTACCCAATGATTTAGCAGGAGGTATTGGCGACATCACTTGCTAGCTCCCAATAAACGAACACTTGCAGATCTCGATGTGTTCCTTCATTGTATCATCTTGTATACACAGCATGTGGTCATAGTAGCAATTCTTCATCATGCGAGTTCCTCGTTGTCTGCAAAAAATTTATGTAGTGTATTAACAGGAAATAACGAAGTCAAAACATGCTGTTTCTAGTGGGCGAAAAACCATACATATATCAGCCTTGAAGTGTTTATCTAAGTTATCACGTTGAGTGAACTGCCTAGAACAGTTTTTGCAGTTAAAAATCAAATGAGATGGGTTCTTCAAACAGTCACCCTTCTCATGATGCCGCATATTGCAACTTTTACTGAAGGACTTTGCACCTTAACACCATTGTTTTCCACGTAATTTTGTGGGCAGTAGTTGAAGGTATGCATGTAGTCGTACATGACATACACTATTTTACATCGTCAGCAGTTTGCATAGTCTTCAAGAAAACATGAATTTATACCCTTTACTACTGCAGACTGACTCCAGCCAACTGACTCCAGCAGAACTCCAGCCGACAGACTCTTGCTGACTTACTCCTGTGGACTGACTCCAGCAGACTAACTCTAGCAGACTGACTCCAATAGACGGACTCCTATGATAATTAAAAATAATGTTATAAAGAAGATGGAAATTAATAAAAGGAGATGTGCAGATTTGTGGAATTTTTATATGGGTTAAAATCACGAAACTAACAGCGGTTAACAAAAATACGTGAAGAAATATATGACGTCCCTCATAATGTTTTAAGCTGACGATGAAACTTAGAAAAATAATTCTGTTATGACTGGGAAGGGGTTTTTTAGGTCACGTGGTGGACAAGCTTTTTAAGTTATGTGTCACATGAAATGGATGTTAAATAGATAGGACGAGAAGGGGATTTTCCGCTACGTGTGAAAAGTAATTGTTGTCTCTAGAGGTTTCTGGTGCTCGATTTTTAAAATTAGCATTAAACATTTTCTCTTTTTTTTGTTTGATTGAGTCTTGCCTACGTACTATATCCTGAGGAGATTATATTCGTTCAGTGGTGTACTGTAAAAATCCGAATTTCGTTCTTAATTTTTTTTGGAGATGGGGGGGGGGGGGGGGGGAGGGGGGAGGGTGGAGAATACACGGGGTTGTACACAACATTTAGTTGTTTTATTCATCCGACATCATACATTTTTATTATCATGCATTGATTTCGCTATTTCTAGATATCATTTTTTCTCGTGGGGCTTTGAACACGAAACATTTAATTTTTATTTGAATGTCATCTGAATTATATTTTTTATTTTTTGTTTATTTGATAACGTATGTAGGGCGAGTTTTCTTTTCGTTTAAATATATAAATATTTTATATTAATTGGTGGGCGAGTTGTTAAGGCAACGGCAACGAGCAAGTACTCGGTCAAGAAACCATCCAAACATTCACCCGAAGTGATAAAAAAAAATATATATTTGTCCGAACAAGTCGAGTATCGAACCCTGGTCACCCGGAATATGGGTTTCTTCTGATGTTGACATGTGCGTGCAGATATAATCTGTGTTTATTATCCTATGAATGAAAGTTGGCATGTGTGAGGAATAATATATGCCGCGGCTTCGTCTCAGCTCTCCAGTGCGCAGGGGCAAAATCCAATTCAGCATCTGGTGCAGCGTGGCTGGACATGTGCGCGAGCTTACATTACGATTGCATGTATCTCTTGTTTACTTCTGTAATAAGTCCAGTATCAACTTCTTTAAGTACACTTTTGTCTTAAAAGTTTTTAATGTGTCTATCAGTCTCTCCTGCAATTGGAATATTTCGTGATCTTTGTGTTTGTGTGTGTTTGGCACATGAGCAAGTGGAGAATATACCATATTTTCTTCAGGTGATAGTAAGCCATGCATGCATTTGAATTATGATAAGGAAATGATACCTTGTCCAAGACTGTAAATTTCAAATGTGATTTTCCATCACAGAGATCCCAGAATAACATTATCTAGGAAATACTATTCCTCCCACCGCCCCCTCCCCATTTTTATAGTATTTTATTATACTTTTTGAGGAAAATATATCCTAAAAATCTACATTTTTTTAAAATTCATCAAACATACTTTTACCATTTTAACATGTATTACTTTTATGGCGAGAGAATTAGCACACACTCATACACACACCAACACACACACACAGAGTGTATAGGGAACGTGTGTACAAACTCGGGCACATCATTCGTGATCGAAGAAGAGGAAGATTGGTATAGGACACACACGGTCCATCTCAAATAATAAGGGCTGAAGCAGCCCCTAAAGACGGTGGGCGAAAAGGACATTACGTGGGACTTAGGCAAAGTACTTGCGTTAGAGGAACACAAATTGGTATACAGAACAAGTAAACCACGAGCGTGGATGTATGGTAGGTATGGTTCGTCGTACAACCCTCTCATGTATATAATAGGGGTTGGCGCCCTTTGATTGCATGCGAAACGTACACCGTGAGGTTACATTGCTTGTGGATACCATGGGATGAAGCAGGATGACGTAAGTAGCAAATAAGCCCCCCCCCCCCCCTTGATGCAACACACTAGTGAGTGTAAATTATTTAAACTTCTTTGGTAGTTCTGTTGGTATGCAAGTACATACCTATGTAGTTGCAGCTAATCAATTCGTGCATAACACTTATGTCTATGTTAGTTACTTACTTATGCACGTTGGTTTTTCTATTTGAGTGTACACGCCACGTGTAAATGCTTGCCATATGTGTTGCGTGTATATGCCGGCCGACTTGAAATGTGTGTTTTGATTTGTGGCTGTGAGTTGATGTTCTATTTTTTTTTCAGCTGATGGTTCAGTTTTAGTGTCGCACTTGAATATAATTTCTATTACTTTCATGTAATGTGTTTCTGAGCAATGTATAATGGCTGTTGCACACCGCACTGCTTGCATGACATCAATAAATAAGGCACGCTCCAGCGTTTTGTTATTTACACGTTGCTGATAACTCGTTCCAGCACTGATCCTGAAAAATTTTTTAACTTACCTGTCCAGGTAAGCTCTAGGTTTTGTTACCATGATAAACTTCTTTTCATTATAATTCGATTACTATTTCTGATAGTAAATAATATGTTATTATTGAAGTTAATAGGCTACTTGCCCCATTGTTGTATTACTTATTATTTTAAGTCAATTTTTTTCAGTTTGGCCCTACTTCTCGCCATTTTATCGAATTCTCTGCTTGTCATTGTGGTCCCGACGTTGGCTTCTCCAACTGTCTGGACCTAAAACACATGTCGTCCGCACGATCGGACTTACAACACGTGGTTGCTGCATGCTGTCTTTGTTATTCCTTGGGTCTGTTATCAAACCGTAACATAACGAAAGGAAATTAGTATCGTGTGTCCACCAGTTTAATATTTCCTGTGTTAACAGTGTCATATCTTTAGTGTCCGTGTGTATTTGGATGTGTATTTTCGAAGGTCTCATAACATCTATTACTCGGAATGGACCCTTATATTTAAATATTATTGCTTTAGTACATGCCCTGTTCTTTAAGCAAACCCAGTCGCCTATTTTTATGTTATTGGGCTGGTGTGTTTTGTCAAATTGAATATTCTGTCTTTGTTGTGCTTGGATTAAATTCACTCTAGCTTGCTCTCTATCGTTTATAATTTTTTAACACCAATCCTCGCCTCATTGTGAATATTTATTTGCAATTATGTGTGATGGTTGTGTTGCTTCTACACTGTGTAGTAGATAAGATGGCCTGAAATTCGTGTTCGCATTGACACTTGTGTTGTATTTAAATATTATGAATTCTTAATATTCGTCCCAGCTGGTGCAATCTTTGTGTGCACATGCTGTTAACTGTTGTCCTAATACTTTATCCACGGTTTCCACTATCCCATTACATGCTGGGTTGTATGATGTGGTCTACAATTTTTTAATTTGTAATTTCTTTAGTAGTTCTGATATTAATTCGTTGTTGAATGATGTCCATTTATCTGTTAATATTTGTTGTGGACATCCATATTTGAGTATTACTTCTTTAATGAAGTTTGCGCAGGTTTGCACATCAATAGATTCTACTGGTTTTGCAACAACGTATCTACTGAAATACTCTGACATGTTAATGAACAATATTTCAATGCCGTTAGTACAATCTCCTTGAATGCTTATGAATGCCTAAACAAGTAAGTCCTGACTGAAGTTATTATTGAAAGCAAAATATTTAATTACAGGTCAAATAACAATACTTGTTGCGGCCTACTGATACTGAAGACAGCCCTGCCTAGCACTTACAAAGGGTTACACTTACCACTGTGTAAGTTCTGGTGATTTGTTTAGTGGACGTCTGGCCTTCCTCGGGCTGCGCCTCGTCGCCGCTGTGTCTTGGGAATCTCTGGGGTGGTGTGTCCTCACAATAACATCTATTTATACTCACGCACCTGCTGGCCTCCTTTCTTCCTGCCGACCCCCCGTTTATGTTAACAATCCAAAACCGCACACTGCACTTGGTCTGCTCGCTCTGGCACATGAGCCTGCCCTGCTTGGCTTTACTGGCCAGGGTGTGTCCAAACACCAAGAAATAATGTGCAAATATGATTAAGTTAAGTGGTCTAGTACCATGGGGCAGTGGACCTGTACTTACTGTATGTAAGCAACATGCGTCTTGACTCATCCAAGTGGGATCACTTCCTTATAGCAGTGTGGTTCTTATCATAATGGGGCAAGGGTAGCTGAATACTATATTGGACGAAAGAGAGCACCACAGCGGAGGAAAAACAGGCAATGTGAGTGCAAGTCTAACATCAATACATTACATTTTGTTCCGATGCCAACATAATTCAGGATATTTGTTTCCTAGTCGTTAACAGTACTGAGTAAAGAGTGCATACAGATGCATGACAAAAATAGAACAAACCAATGTAAGGAGAAATGCTATCACTTTTGCATGCATAGCACAAAAGAGCACAGTTACGGTTGTAACACTACACTATAGGTTTTTTCACAATATATGCTCTGTGTGTTTACAATCGACAGCAATACACATCTGTAAATGCACAGGTAGCAAGTGACAATCAGCCTGATGTGTTTATGGTGTTATTACTCTGAAAGCTGCCACAATGTATTCCTGCATGCCTTCTAGCATTGTAGGAACCATGTTGTACATCCTATACTACAGTGTACCCCCAGGAAAATAGTCGAGTGATGCGAGGTCAGGGGAGCGAGTTGGCCATCTTACAAAACCACCAAACTACCGGTTTGGAAACATTTCATACATCACTTGCTTCGCCTCAAAAGCAAAGCGCGCAGGACAAACATCATGTTGAAAACACATGTCACAATGTATGTTGAGTGTATATCTTCCAGAAGGGCCGGCAAGGTCACTGTTAGGAAATGGGGTTACATACAGCCAGCCATTGTCCCTTGAATGAAGTGCGGTGCTATGACATAGTCTCCAACATTTTCACAAGACACATTCACATTCGTGTTGCTGGTGCTTCACGTGCCGGACCCAATGCAGATTCTCTGTCGCCTAATAGTGCTTATTTCGTAGATTTACGCACCCATGGTTTGTGAAGGTCACTTCATGGGTAAATAGTAAGTTCATAAAATTGCTGTCGTCCCTTACAGGCATCATAACAAACCTAAAAAACTGAATAAACTCCAGGAAATCACCTTCATGTAATGCCTGATGAAGAGCCGCGTGATATGAATGAAATTTCCATTGACACAGAATTCGTAACACACTTGTCTTACTTATTCCAATGAACATGGAATGTTCTCACATACCCATGTGGGGGTTTGCATCGACATGTGCTAACACATCGTATTTATGTGTCTCTTCTGTAGCAGTATTTCGTCGCACTTGTGTTGTTGAATTCCTATCACCTCGAGACAAGAGATGTGTGCAAATTCTTCGTATCATTTGCTGTGAGTTGGGCGTCCGATTATGATACCTTTCACCATAAATTTGGATGGCTTCCTTGGTAATTCTGCCACACTCACTGTAATTACGTATAGCATCCAATTTTCCTGATTCGTGAACTTCATTGCATATGTATAGCTCTACACTGCAAAACCACTTACCATAACAGATTACAGTGTCTGGTACTGTGCTGCTATTAGAAAGCAGTCCAGTAAGGATGAGTCACGGTGCATGTTTCTTGCTTACAGCTGAGCGTACATGTCCACTGGTCCATGCTACCAGCCCACCTAGCTTAATAATATTTGCACATTATTTCTTGGCGTTTCTGTGTTTCTTTCCATTGCATATACTATATAATTGAATTTCTCTTTGTATGTATTTTAGATGCTGTTGAAATAAATGCATGATTACAGGGGAAAAATAATAGGTGATTGAAATATTTCTGTACATACATGTGTTACAAATAGTCACTTTGAGACAAATTGCTTTCCCTGTATGTAGTTTTATTTAACAGAAACCACATTTTGTGATGTGCAACCGCTCAGGAGAATTTGGGGGTTTCCACTTTAGGTGTAATAACACACACACACACACACCATATATATATATATAAAATTGTAATCCTTTCAACATAAACATTAACTTGTAGATATTAAATGACTATTATCTTAATTCATATATATATATATTTAAGGATAGCTAAATAGCTGTATTGACAATATATACTGGTCATAGCCATGATATTAAATATTGAACATACAAAGAGGAAATGGTGCACCCTAGCAGAAATGGCCAAAATAGGTTAAGATATTTAGTAAACAAATTAATATTAATTTATTACAAAAACTTAACAAGAGAGGTTGATATAATTCTTTTCTTTTGTTTTAATCTAATGTCTTTAAGTTCGGAGCATGCCTTTGTTCGAAAAAACTCCATTGACTTCTTTGGTGAATAGAAGATCCTAGGTAAAATATTAGGTTGTGTGTTCCTTCATGCAGCAAAGACATGTGTACTTAGCTATGATTTCAAAAGAAAGAAAGTGAGCCGCGCAAAAGTGCTGGGGCAGGAAATGTCGACATGGACGCTCATGAGAATCAGTTACAATCCTAATGGCAGCATCGCACAAAAGTGGGCACAGCCGCGGACCACTAACTATAATCAACAAATTATGGAACAGAACATGATGAAAAGTATGACAAAAAAGTTCACAAGGAAACCAGGAAAAGATAACACAAAATAATTTTCCTTGCAGCAGTAAATTATAATATTTAACACATGATGTCAAATGATATAAGAAGAGCAATACCAAATATCGTGCTTCATGCCATATTGAAGAATTCAAGAAAAAAGAAGGGCGTGTTCTTAACCAACGTGATGGGACACACAGCAAGTATGTATCGATATTATCGATATGACAAACAATATAGTGCAAAGAGGTCGTGACAATAACCTTGCATCATTTTGGCGAGTCTCTACTATACAGGATATCGAGCAGTGCAGTGATGCTGTGTTGTGCAGCAATTGTGCTATTCAGGGTCATATTTCTAGGGATTGTAAGCAAGATAGGTGTACAGTGTCAGAATTTAAAAGTTTAAGATGCTGCAAGACTGGACGCTTGCAAAGGACATGCCTTAAGGCAGGAAATGGTGTTCGACTGGAATTAGGTGTGGGGGGTTCCAGTCGGAAAAAGATGCAATTACTATGCGCAGTTTGGAAGTGTTCTGTGTTAATCACTTGTGGTACACATCATTTTTCGGATTTAGTTGACGTGGGGGCCACTGAATGTGTCAGAGTAACCATTTCTGAAAATCTTTTGGATTTTAACATCGTGTCCAAGATATGTGTTAAGTGTGTGGCCGAGAAATGTTTCTGTGTGGCGAATGGCAACATTAATAAGAGCAATCAAGTTGTGCCCTGGCATTTTAAAGTCGGCAGATTTTCTTGAACTTTTCCTTTGAGGCCTCAATCATGAAATCACTTTAAGCCTTGAGTTTTTAAGGGGAAAAAGATCATCGGTTAATACTGATGAGTATTATTTATATTTTGGTTTTGCTCCCAACATCCGGATCGAACTTCAGGTCTATGCTTTGCCGGAAATATTTTCATATTTGCATGACGATGCACCTGGTTCCTCCCTTACATTTTCAAAGCCAGTTAGATCAGTTGAGGAAGGAGTTTAATGATGTCACCAGTCTGAGAATAGCGAGATGTGATGTGTTCCCATACAGTTCTCCCTTACCAATGACATCCCTGTACACGACCAGCATTTCAAATGTACCCCCCACCCCCCTGTGCAATGCTACAGGTATTTAAGGAAATAATTGATACGTTGTTGTAAGCCGGTGTTATTGCCCCATCGACGTCTGATTATTGTTCTCCTGGTTTTCTGGTATGTACGAGGGATAGTGACACATATCGGTTGGACTAAATCATTCACTGGTGAATAAGAAAATTAACAAAGTTCCCATTTCCATTGCCGGCTATTGATTGTGCTCTTCAGCAGTTAGACAAAGACCGTGCACTCTAAATTCGAATCAGTGGGAAACCAGTGATTCGCAGTGAAATTCAACAAGTACTCGAATAAGTGAAAATAGCTCCACTTAGAATCAGTGGAAAACCACTGATTGTGGCAGTGAAAAAATTTCGCTGATTGTTTTAGTGACGTGAAATTATTTCACTCATTGAATAAGTGATGGCCGACTGCAGCGGAAAATTATATATTGTTGTTATTGAATATAGCCAAATGATTACGTGAAGTACACTTATTTACAATAGTTCACTATTTATATTATGCAATTTATCATAATTTAAAAAAGTAAAAATATTTTCGAGGGCGGCCAGGATTGAACTCACACACCCTTCACTTCGATGTCAAGCCATTACCTTACCACCTGCGCTACCACTGCGAGTTGAAATAATTAGAAGAAAATATACGTCTTATAATTTCGAATCGAAATCGTGAAGATTTAAGTTGTATGGTCTTACTTTTCGTTTATGATTTATTTGGTTCCATTAGGATTGTTATAACGAATAATATATATGAGTGCACTCTCTTCATCACATTAAATGCAGCTTAAACCTTCTAACCGAGCACTTTGACGATTACATGAAAATTAAATGAAAGGCATAAAATGGAATGAAATGCTGAAAACACCTCAAAATTGTGTTTTGAAAGACAAAATCATTTTAGAAAGTATTTTGTATTGGTTTTATAAGTTTATTCGTCGTTATTTCCCTTGATACATGTTGATTAATTGCATTTTTAAATGTTGTTTGATGGCCATTTTTACATGTTGTTTAACTGATCCAGCAGTTAAAAATAAACCCCTTATTAAAGAGTGAAAAAAATGACTGATGAATTTGAGGAAAATGTCACTGAATCAATAAGTGAAGGAAATCTGGGATTTTTCACTGATTCATCAGTTAAATACACTGAAGTGACTGTTGAATCAGATACACTTGATTGATCGAAACATTGAAATTCTCAGTGGTTTAGATTTAGAGTGTGTATTTTCTGTTTTATACTTAAACAATAATTTTCATGTGTGTTTGTTGGACCCTTCCTGCAGGAAATATACTGCTTTTAGTATGCTTTGGACCCAGTTAGTTTGTGTTTACTCGTATTCCAGTGAACTCGAATTTTGGTAGTCAAGCCTTGTCTAGGGTGTTGAATTTTGTGTTGTCGGATTTTAAATTTAAGTTTGTGTTCAATAACATTGATGATATAATTGGGCACAGTGATGATCTGGAATCCCATCTGTCCCACCTATATCAGGTGTTTCTTAAGAAGCGAGAAGTAGGGTTGACTGTCAATTCTTACAAGGTCACCTTGGTTTATAGTAAGGTCCAGAAGTGGTCTTCCCTCCAGCGTTACACCTACCTGACTTTTCCCACCAGTTTGTAGTGCAGGTCAATGCATTGTCGCTGGTTTATGTGCTGTTCTGAATAAGCGGACCAATTTGGGTTTGGCTCCTATTGCCTTTGCCAGTTGTAGCCTCACTGAACCGAAATTAAGTTGTGTACATATGAGACGTAACCTTGTCTTGCATATTTGGGTTCGAAAAATTCGCATCATATATAGAGCACGATGAGTACGTATAATCAGGCACTTAGCTTGGTTTTGAACCACTCTCAACAACTGGGTAAGTTAGGTTGATGTGTCTTGCATTTATCGCTCTCTGCTTTAAGGTCCATCATGTTCGCAGTTCTGATAATCAAGTAGCAGATGCCCTTTGTAGGATGTACGATCCCGCAGACTTCGAAGCGGGAAAAGTTCTTTGGGACTTATACAGGATTCCCGGAGTTTTGTGCTAAATTGCGCCAGGTTCAGTCAAGCGACCCCTTTTGCAACCATGTTAAAATGGATTTGAGTACTGGAGTGCATCGGTCCAACACTCAGATCCATTTTAACACGGGGGAGAGTAGTGTCTTGTATTTCACTGGTAAAAGTGTATGTGCTCGCAAGATTGTTGTTCCAGAGTTGTTAATGCATATGATTGTTCTTCTTTCGTGATTCGGTATTTGGCAGACATTTGGGTATCAGCAAGACCGTTAATAAGAGCATGATTCAAATTGTTTGGCCTACATTAAAGAGCGATGTTTAGGACTTTGTGCGGGTCTGCAACATATGTCAGAAGTGCAAAGAGGCACGGCACACCAACATTGGGCAGGTGGTGATTCAGGTTCCACAGGCTCCTGGGAGTGTTGTATGCTTAGATATTTTAGGACCCCTGGTAAGACCTAAAAAAGGCAATGTGTGCATTTTTATATTATTGGACACATTCTCTAAATTTGTTATTTTGTTGCCACTCTGTAATATGAAGGCATTATCTTTAGTGAACATGCTTACTGATGAGGTATGGAACGTTTTTAGTGCTCCAATCGAAATTGTTACCAATAGTTCTAAATACTTTACATCAAATATTTTCAACAATATGTGTTTTTGTTGGACGATTAAAATTCTACCTCTAACCATTACTATCCAAAAGGAAATCAAATAGAAATGTTTAATAAAAGTTTAAAATCCTGTTTAACCATATTTTACAATCAGGACCATGCCAAATGGGATCAGGTCCTAGATTCAATTAATGTAGGTTTTAATAGTGCACTTCATGAATCCACTGGAGTTCCACCTACTCTCCCTTTCCTTGGTCATCATCTCGATCATCTCTTACTGAATATCTGGAATATCCTGCCCTTTACCTCTCCCTTGGTATTGCTGACCATGAGCATCTGCTGAAGGAGGTCCAACATAGGCTCAGAGATGCAAAGCTGCAACTCGATGCTAAAATGTACCAGGGTAGAATGCCACTTAATTTCAAGGTTGGAGACCTGGTCTTTTATAAGAATTTTACCCAGCAGATTTCGGAAAGGATTTGATGGGGAAGTTAATACCAAATTTTGTGGCCCCTTTAAGGTTTCAAAATTTTTATGGTGAAATAATGTAAGTCTTGTTAAGCCCAGCTGTTATTGCTCCTTCAGAAAGGCTCATGTATTTCAGTTAAAGGCTTATGTGCCACATAATTGAGTGTCTAATGTCAATAGTGTATATCTATGTGTGGCTCAACCTGTTATTTGTAAGTGCAAGTTTGTATCCTTACTTTTATTCCTTGGTAAATTCTGTTATTATCTTCTCTTTATAAATTCTCTGTAACTGGTTTGTTCCTGCCTTCCGAATGAGTCGTGCTGAGACCACTGTGCTATGCCAACCTCTTCTGTTGGGGAGATGCTCGAGTATGTGGAATATGTTTAGCCCCTGCTGGTTAAGCCTACCGGAACCCCACTGGTGTATGTATAATGCTGTTCTTCTGTGCCCGAGAAGAGGCTGGCTCTCTTGGCACTGAGTTGTTTTTTGGCTCTTGGTTGCCCACCAACCCCGGTCACCACAAAATGATGGACCTGATCAGTCCCTCGCATTGAATTGAAGATGAGGCAAATTGACTTTAATCTACATGTTACTGTGTTTTCTATCAACTGATAAACTGTCTACTAATATTCTACACTTCTTTTTCTAGTGAACTGTGCGTTCGAGTATCTACATTCTGTTTCTTCTGTGAATTATCTGTACCTATACCAATGTGAATTTTTGACCTTGAGCGACTACCCATGTAGCAAGCCATAATCGGCTGACTCTAGTTTTACTGCTGGCACTGCTGGATGACTGCTGGCACCGAATACTTATGGGTTTACACAAAGGGCCCTGCTATGGCTGACTGCTGGCAACAGCACACCTGGCATGCTATGAATGGTGTGTTAATCGGATGTTGATGGAAATGAAACTGGTGACTGAGAGTGGGTATACTGCTAATGATCCCAAATGGCTTACGAACTGTGTTCCAGCAATCCGCCCGTATAACCTATACTTATTGCTGGTAGAAGTGTGGGTAGCCATATATAAGCCATTTTATGGCAGTGAAGTGGTACATCGATGGACCATTGCTGGTGCAATTTGCCTTATTTTGAGAATTTTTATGGCTCCTACTATTTGCATATAGCTTCTTCTAACCACGCACACATAAGTATGTATATGTTTCTAATATAATGATTGATCATATGATACAATGAGTAGATTATTTGTAAACATATAGTGATGGAAATATCTGTGGCAAAATGCTGTACATACGTTATTAGGTGTGCCTTCGTGTCTGGTATTGAATAATTTGACACACATAATGTTTTACATGTTTAACTGCATATAATTACAATGACAAGTTAAAAAGAAAAGAAACAAAATATAACCACCTTTTAGAAAATTAACATTGAAGGGCTTTTGTTGTTTCACATCACTAAAATATTCAGAAGTGGCAACTACATTTCAAAACAAATAAATAGCATCCAGGTGACATACAACCCACGAAAGATTACAATAAATGCAAGGTTTTGGGTTAATATCACGATTCATGTAGGAAGATTTCTCTCAATGACTGTATTTTTTTTTGTTTATCTGCATCATTTTAAAAACTGATTTGTTCGCATGGTAAATTTTAAGGGTATGGAATAACTGGTGTAACTATATTATATTAGTATTTGTTAATAACCCAAGTACGGATATATTATAAATTAGTTCATCTAAATATAAGAATGCATAGTGGAGTAATTGTTAGCATGTTGGGCTGTCATTTAAGGGGTGTAGGTTCGTGCTCCCTCTCCCCCTCCAATAAGCATAAGATTTTCATGTCGTATGATGTGTTCAATAGTGAATTAAAGAAAGTTAAAAACAAAGAAAAGTGTATAGTGATCCTAAAAGTAATGATTTTTAAGAGATTGTGTATAGACATATGGTGAATGCATTGCTAGCCATTAGTAGGCCATCTGATGGCTGTGAAATAGTACATCGATGGGCCATTGCTGTTGTAAACCATCAATGGGCCATATGTGGTTTGCTACATGGGTAGTTACCAGAGTTTTGGGGTGGAGGTTGCTACGTTAGCGCCCTCGCATTAAGTTTATTAGTGCCATCTACTTCTGTGCGGTGGTGTACCTGGGCTCGAATCCCCTCCTCTTTCCTCCCGGTTATCCCACCTGCCTCCCCCTTTCGTGCGTAATATTTTTTTATTGGCCGTGGTAATTTATTTAAGTCCTTGCACGGCATCGCTCTGTCTTCTTTGCGCTCTTCAGACGTCAGCTACATTATACTGCTACACTATGCCTGCAGGGTCTGTTTATACCAGATGACTTAGATGCATTTCACCCTGGTCAGCTGAGGTCAAACACTGCTACCATGTTTCGAGCTGACGTTTTACTAGTCATGCTACAGAGCGACTGGGCACGAAAAAAGAGTGAGTCATGGAAAATATTAAGTTTGCGGTAGAGTATCAAATGTTTGGTAATTTGTAAGGCACACAGTGTTGTACCTCGAGTGTGCAGTAGTGTTTGTCCATTTCAAAATTTTGGTTATGGCTGCCCTTAAAAATTATGTTTCGACTTATCTATGGTGTCGCTTTACTGTGTGTCCTATTTTATCATGTCGTGTTCGTCCTTGTTCGCCGCCCAAGTTTAAATAATGTTTGCTATTTCACTTTTTTCAACGATTTTATCGTTTAATGATTTTAAAGATTTAATCTTTTAAATTATTTGTAAATTTTTATCAGCCGGAGGTTTAACTGGTCCCAAACGACTGCCTCCCACAATACCTGTTTAATTGTAAAATTTTTTTATTTATTTTTGGTAATGGAGGCTTTGATGGGCAATACTTGCTGCCCTCCTTTCTGTAGTATTTTAAAATTGAATGGGTGCTATGAATTATTCTAAGTCAAGAAAGGATAGTAGTTTTAAGCTGTTGTGTTGGCGACGTAAAGTATGGATAATTATTAATTATATTCTTGTTGTAGTGGAGCTGAGATGTACTATGTGTGTGTATGTATATATATATATATATATATATATATATATATATATATATATATATATATAATTTACTTATATATATATATATATAGTAAATTTTTCTTTGGTGCTCCGAAACTGGCGATGAATTTTATGATTTGTATCAATTGTATGAATTATCAATGATTTGTTACTCGTTGCGATCTCTATTTATCAATGCCTGATTTTTTTTATATACATTTAAATTTTATTAGTCCTCTATGGGTTGTTTGCCATTCAGTATTTTGTACTTTTTCTTTATATAAAAAGTATTCAAACTTTTATGTAGTTATTTGTGAACTGTCACAAATAATGCCACAGTATCGTATTTATGTTGTGCTATGGCGGACTACGTTGGACAAGAGGTTGGCGCATAAAGATTAATTTTTTCGTCAATTGGGCATGCTGCTGTTGAGACTGTCGTCTGTTTGGTCATGGTACTAGTGTCACCTTACTATATGTAATTGTAGTGGGGATGGGTGTGTTGCCCTGGTTTTGTTGGGGATGGAAAGGAGGGCTTTTCGTTTTCAACCTTCGACTGGTTCACTTGATTGCAGAGCTGGGCTGAGCAGCTGCCGTTCGGCGGCAAAGGTATGAACCATGTTGGTTTTTTTTTAAATGAATAAAATAGCTTTGGGCAATTAGAGTTTGTTGAGTCCTATTGGTCTGGGCAGTGAACTGTATGCCAGCCCAGTATATGCGTGGCCTAGTGTTTCTCTTTTTGCAAATAATATTTGTTATTTTTACGTCACAAATTTTGTTGTTTGCCTTTGACATGAATCGGCTGTATGATTGAATTGCAACGCAAGTTGGGTTTAGTTTGCAATAAGATTGAACTCGAGTAAACTTAATTTACCCTATCCTGAATGTGTCTAATGGGCTACGTTGTTGGAAACAATGCATACACTGGTGAATTCATTGAAGTAAAAGTAAATTTTCTTATAGTGGTATCCGTTGCGCATATGACCGCCTTTGCTCCCGATCGTAAGGGTTTACATTTCATGGCATCTAATTTTATTCAGTTTAATTTGTAACAATGTGAGACTTTGAGATTGCCTGAACTAGCACGGATATTTATTGTAAAGGAGTGAAACTCTTTCCATATATAATACCAATCATTGGAAATAATTAATTTATGTTTTAATTCATGTTAAAGGTTTTTTACTAGTGTTATATCTGGTGATATTTATAGTGTCTCAGGACTCATGTACGATACTATATATTGCCAATTATATACTAGTTTGAATGAAGCAGGTATTTTATTTAAAGGGAGGAATGTTGTGTGCGTATATTGTTATATGTTGTATATCCCCTCCTTTACAACCCGATCATATCAGTTAGCAGACGTCTGATAAGCTTCATAAATATGATAAGCAAAATATTTTAAAAATTTTTGCTCTATCACCCAGAATGCCTTGCAGACACTAATAAAATTGCTCCTAATAATCAATACGGATTTAGAGCACAATGTAACACAATACAACGTTAAACAAAAATAACAGAAGATACAACTGGTACCTTTCATAATAAAGAACAGGGATAAACAATAATAACACTCCTAGCTTGCAGAAAAATATTTTGATGAAGTCTGGCTTCCAGGACTAATCCATAAACAAATAAACAATAATTTCCCAGCAACAAACATCAATTTACAGGCGCATTGTCTAATAACGGAACATTTTATGTAACTTTAGAAGGAACCATATCCAGCACAAGAACAGCAGGCGTCCTAGAGAGGGTCGGCCCTATCCCAATTTCTCTACAGTATATATAAAATGTACGCAGATGATCAGGAATTTATTAAAGAACACTATAATTAAAATTTTACCTTAGCAGCCCTTCAAAGGCAATTAACAATATTCGAACAATAGTACACCAACTGGAGAACAAAATTTAACCCAGCAAAATCATAAACAATTATAGTTTATAAATAAACTGAGATAACTATATCCACAGTTAAAGAAACCAACTTTCCTCGCAATAATAGGTTACAAATCTACCAGCAACGCTCTCAGAGGTCAACTTTTCAGGGAGCATGTAAATATGTAAATACAATATTATAAGCAAAATGACAATGTTTGGGGTAGTATAAACAAATACGTATACAAATAATTAATATATATTAAGAAATATAAGTAAATAAAATTCATATATAAATAAAAATGAATATAATACAATTAATTTATATATATCCACAGTACTCAAACTTGTACCTTTAAATATATTAGAATTAGGGGGTATAACAACAGAGGGGCGAACTCATTCTGGCTCACCCATTCAAGAGTAAAAACAAAAGCTGCTGTAGGAAGCAAATGTAGACCCTAGGTTTAAGTCCTCCATGAGAGTAGGGAACTTAAGCACATACTACATGCTAGTTTAAACATTATACTTGCTGACAACAGAACAACAGATTCTACAGGCATCACGACAGTCCTGGTGGTTGGTGGGGAGCTTCACGCCCCCGCCAAAAACACTTGCACGTAAACTGCTTATAATAGGCAAAACGTAAATCGGCAACCTTAAATACAGGTCCGGTATCCAAGCAAAATAATTAAACTACGCCACTTTGCTGGCTCGATGATTCGAACAAATTCTGTCGGGGTGCGATTTTGTCTGGACGACCCAGGAGCGAGTTATGGAAGCTTGGGCGCTCGGCATCGCGGACAGCACGCCTATTCGGTGGGATATGAGAGTTCGGCGATGGCTGGCATGGGGTACAGGAGCAGAGGAGCTAACCGACCACCATGGTGTAACATCACCGGGCCACCGTCTTAGTCCTAGATGACTTTGACCTACCCTATGCTCAAGACCTCACCTTGTGCCCATGTCTTAGACACATTTTTTGTATTCTAATAGTCTGCATGCAAGGACTACGTAAGTGACACTTTAGTGAAAATGCTGGAATAAATCCCATTGAATACATTGCGTATGAAACATGTTATGTATGCTGTTAGACAAATTTTGGACGAAGAATAAATATGTTATAATGAGATCTAAGGTCCTCAGTTTGAATACAGGCCCAAGTATCGGATCATTTTTAGCTATGTGTATACGTGATTTTCTGTCTCTTTACTAGCTTATGTGTGACTGATATAAATATTTAAGGAATTTCCAAAGGCGTGGTAAGGTGTAGGGACCTGAGTTCGAAACCGAAAACTTTAATAAAGACTAATTCTGTTTCGGACTTTTGGTGAATTTTCCCGGTCTTACCAAAATGTTGACGGATCTTCGTTAAGTGCCTACAGCATTACATGGAGAGTTGCTAGCGAATTTTTTATGTATGTTTTTTGAAGTATGTTTTTGAAGCATGTTTTAGGGCACGATTTTGAAAGATGTTTTCAAGGCATATTTCTTACTCGTTTTAGAGGCATGTTTTTGAGGGGTGGTTTTTGTGTAATTTTTTTTTTTTTTCGTTTCGAGGCCAGTTTTGGGTAAGTTTTATATTTATTTTCGAGGTCTGTTTTAAATAATATTTTTGGAGTATATATTGCATTTTATGTTATTACAATATTTTTTTCAGATATGTTTTGAGATATGTTATTTTATGTTTTTATATATTTTTGAGGGTGTTAGATATCTAATTGGTTGGTCTCATCAGTATACCTGGGTGTTTGGTCTGGGCATTTGGTTGTCCAGCAAGCATCATGCTCGTTAAAAATATTTAGTTGAGAATTGGATGACAGTTTGAATTATTGGAATATTGGAAGGCTGAACAAAAGATGATGAGATTGATTAAAATATTGGTGGAAATATTGGAATATTAGTGAAAGACTGAATTAATGATAGAAAGAGTGATGTAAAGATTAACAGATTGTATAATAATTTACGAAGTTGGTGGTAAGATTGAAGTAAGGATTGTAATATTTATGGAAAGATTGCGATGCTGATAGGAAGATTAAACAAAAGTTCAAAGGGTTGATAGAATGATTGCGAGACTGATCAAAATGTTAGACGAAAGATTGAAATATTCATTGCAATTTTGGATGATTGGTGAAAAATTTGTGGGATTGATGGATAGATTGATAGAAATATTGGAAGATTTATGGAAAGTTTGATTTGATAATTGAGAGATTAGTAAAAATATTTGAAGATTGATGGAAAGTATGAAAGACTGGAAGATTGATTTATTGGAGAATTGGTTGAAAGATTAGAAGAATAATGGAAATATTGCATAATTGATCAAAATAATGACTGTAAGATTGAAATTTTGGAGGATTGGACCAAAGATTGCAAAATTGACCATAAGAATGCGAGATCGATGGATTGATGATTAATAAGAGCTGAAATTAGTTTGACAGCATCTGACGTGAATGGTGGATCTTCTCGGTTAGCTTATGTAGCTTCGCGTCTGATTCAAAGTGTTATTCGGCATCTGTGATGTCTTCGGACATTCCAAAAATAATGGTACCTATGGAAGTGTCATCGATTTCTCCAGGCATGGTAAAGACGAAGCCATTGACTTCTTCGGAAGTGGTACCAGCAGTGCCATCGACTTCTTCGAGAGGCATGCCTACATTAGCACCACCATCGACTACTTCATCTATGACGCCGAAAGCACCACCGAATTCTTCATGTGGGATGTCTACAGCAGTGTAGTCATAGACTTCTTCAGGCAAGATGCCGACAGCAACTTTGTCTTCTTCGGATCAGTCACTTACGGCAGTGTCGCCATCCATTACTTCGGGAATATCATCGACTTCTTCGGATGGAGAACCTAAAGCAGTACTATAAATCTATGACTTCGTCAAGTCTCCATTGTTGTTACAGTGAACAGATATTTGCCTACAATCGAAGTGCAAGGAAGCACGAAAGAACTACTTGTGTGAAGGATGCTGAGTCGATACTGGCCAGACCTGCTTCAGTGCAGTATATGGCAAAGAGAGGTCCTACGTATATGTCTGCATGCCCGGTCCTGCTCTAATACACCACAGTTTTTTTATAGTAAACACAAATGAAGAACTAAACGGAAGATGTTGATGGTTAAAAGACACGATCATATGGTTCGAGGGGACCGAGCAATCAGCAGGCTACTAAATCGAGGTGAAATGGTAGATCATGAATAAAATCTAATACTATGGTCTGTGACTTATTCAAGTAGGAAAGATAAGGTTTCAAAAAAGGATGGTAACTCAGGAAAAATACGAAATCAAATATGGTGAATATGGCATGACAGATCATAAGAGAATATTTGTTTCGTCGTCTTGCCTAGTAGCTGAAACAAATATAATCATAGATCGCTGACGTGGAAAGATAGAGCATAAGTTTGTGGAAACATAGTGACAATGTTATGTAAGATGATGGTAGTGTTGGAAACTAAGATGGCTGACATGGGATAAGAAAGCATGTATAAAATACAGGTTGGTGGATAGAGCACATATGATAAAGAATGACTGAGCATGCATGAAAAGTGACTTATCAAAATGGAACCCAAGGTGGTAGTCGGTGTCAATAATTTAATTTCTCCCTCGATTTTTGGGATTTTTTCTAAATTTTCAGGTTAAAGGTCACCTTAGGTCAAGGTCGACAACAACCTACATGGTGGCTAAATCGACAACTCGTCTGGTGGCGAACTTGATAATTAATACACCAGCATCGCCTAGGTGATGAAAATGAAAAAATAAATATGGTGGTTGGAGTGCATCCGACATAATGAGCAACGGTAAGGGGGTTGGAGGCATGTCGACTAATTAACCAATGAGAACATTGGTGGCAGTTCAAACGAGCATGAGTAATCAACCAATAAAAACACTTTTGGGAGTTGAAGCGAGCACAAGTAATCAACCAATGAGAAACATTGGTGGAGGGATTGGAGGGGAACAGACTAATTAACAAATGAGAAACATTGGCGAGAGTCAGTTGTCTGCTGGACGTGGTATGGAAAGAATCTTCGGAAATGTAAATTGTTATATAATATTTTTAAAGTAATGTTATTATCGTAATTTGTAATTTGTTAAACATTTATTTGGAGAATTTTGTGATTTTTGGGTTCGAGGTCGTACAATGTCATGGATTCAAGGTCAAAGGTCAATTTCAAGGACATTCGCATTAAATATGGTGGTTGGGTGATGTCATATCATGGAGGCTGGTCGGTTCCAGTCTCCCATCCCTCTAAGCCAAAACATTTGAAATTTTAATTTTTTTAAATGATTTAATACAGCTTTGAAATCATTTTTTTTATATTTAAAATTATTTTAGCAGTTTGATCAATTTTTTTTTTCATTTTTAAAACCACTTTGTAGATTTTTTGGGTTCAAAGTTATCCAAGGTAAAGGTCTTGGGTCAAGGTCAAACTCACCTGGTCCAAATTGGCAGTCGGGTTACATCAGTGAAATTTTTAACTCAGTTTTTAATTTATTTCAATTTTTTAGAATTTTTTGGGTTAAGGTAACTGAAGGTCATGGGTATAGGGTCAAGGGCAAGGGTCAAGGTCAAGAATATATAGATCCAAAATGGTGGTAGTAGTCATAAAGTAATGTGCTCGCCGACTATTATGAATTTACTCGATTTTAAAAAATTTCAAGGTCATTGGGGACAAGGTCACTGGTATCCAACATGGTGGTCGGAGTCATCAACGTAACGTTTTTCTCTATTTCCATTCTTTTCGTTTTCAATGTCATCCAAGGTCAAGGTCGAAGGTCAAGGTCACAGGTAAACAACGAGCCCCCAAAATCCTTGGATATACTTTATTTCAGTTGAATTCATATTTCACTGGAATCTCAAATTATTTAATTAATATAGTTTTCAGAGTCTTTAACTCATTTGGTTAACAGGGACTGGAAATTCAATTTTCTCTTTGAAACTGTGTAAAGTGTGTTTGCCGTCCCTAACACAGTTTCTCCAGTTCGATCTGGCTGGCCAAGACAAGACGAGATAGCCGTCACACGACCGCATCACCGCCAGTTAGTCACATACGGTTATCAGAGCGTTTCGCCCTGCTTCACACTCTCTGTCACCTAGCCGTGTGATATTTCGATCCGAGCTGAAGCGGCCGGTTACGCAGTAATCTTGTGCTGAAGCGCAAGTTCCCAGCGCTAGATTCGATGGAAGAGCGTCTTATAGACCTCTCGTTAGTGCTATTTCGTGACCTCTGAGCCATTTAGCGGCACGTCCTTAACTAAACGTTTAGTTCCTTTTCTCGCCACCAAGCAGAGATCCACTGCTTACCCGCGCGGTTGCGCTCGGACGTACGAACACTCTCCGCCCAGCTATTGGAGAGACTTATCACGTTAGTACTCTACTCCTGCCGTCGTTGACATGCTTCGGGATGTAGTTGCGGAAGCTATTCTCTGACTACGGTGTAGTCAGAGTGGATTGTTATGTAGTTTAGTACTTGAGTCAAGAAAACAAGATTTGTTCTTTTTTTTTTGGTGGTGTTGGCGAGAACCTCCAATTGGATGGTTCTAGTTTCGTTCTATGTTCAGTGTAGAGGTCGACGCCGATGTCAGTCAGTTTCTCAGTTCCGATTCCAGTAATTCAGTTACCAGTCATGTGAGATAACGTCTCATCTGCATCTCGTTGAGACGCTCTGAGCTCTAGTGTATATTTCCATCGCGTTCAGTATCCCCCGATGCGTTGACAGCGATGACGGCTGCGATAACGCAATCTAAGGTCACACACCATCCTCGGGCAGAACTCTGAGTGCAAGTTGAATTAGTATCTAGGAAATTTATAGAAAGCAACAAAAAAATAAATTTTTGGTATAAAAGTCTCTGGTAACGAGCAGCAATTTTTTGTAAGAATGCAACTTTGTATTACAATTCTCTTACATAATTCCTTTTGTGAGATGTGTTAAATTAGTGTGACGCAATAACGCAATAATAAGAAAAATAATGTTGAGATTGATAAACAAGATGTTTTAATTTTATAAACATAAATAATTCATGTCAGGGGCCCCATTTTGTGTTTATTCATATAAAAATTCTATGAAATGAAAAGTAGTTTATTTACCTTGATATTATTAATGTGATGGATTGAATATGATATAATAAAAAACTGTATACAAAAGCTATAAAATATATCAGCCTCCATCACCAATTCACTTCATCTGTTTATTTAGTAATCACCTTATTGTCGATCCACATTTTATTTATTCTCTACTTTGACTAGGTAATTTTTGGTGTATAGCTGGTATAATAAAACTTTCCTTAGCCACCTTTTTAAAATTTAACAGTGGTTATTGTCAGTATTCTTTTTACATTGCCCATGTCCCAGTACGCTTGAATTTGAAGTTTTATTTAACAACAAATAAGGTAGCAGTTTGTATTTATGCAGGGGCAAGGAAACAAATGTAGATTGCTAAACAAATTTTGGACAAAGGGTAAAGATGTTATTGTATGATCTAGGATTCGTACAATACAAACCCAAGTTTCGGATAATTTTTAACTATGTTTGTGATTTTCTGTCTTTGTACATGCTTATACAAACATGATATAAAGATTAAAGCATCTCTAAATGTGTGGGATGTTGTAAGAATTTGAGCTAGAGACACAAAACTATACAAAAATATTAATTCTATTTCTGACAGAATATTACTGGTAATTTTCCCCAATCTTCGGAAAATGTTAATTGATCGTCAAGTGCATACACTATTACAAGAAGGGTTACTGGGAGAGAGGAGGAGTGATATTAAAGATAAATCAGGCAATTTGAAAAATAAAAATGCATTTTTAATGCATTTCATACAGAATACAGCATTTCTTAAATGCTTGCATGATATGTGTTCTTCAATCGCTCTACTCATGTCGGAATGCAGTGTAAGCAAAGCCTTTCTATAAGATGTTAAAAAATGCACCGGTATTGGCTACATATTCCTAAGAGTCAGTCGTAAGATTTTGTGCGCACAATTAATCTTTTTTACGTCTCCTTCGACTATGACGAAATGAAAAAAAAAATATTTTATTTCTGTGTACCACATACCTACGTACACTATTCAGTCTGGAATATCATGTCTTTTTAGGGTCGTCAAAAGTCAACTGAGTTCTGTTTGAGGTGTCTATGATATTCGATAACTGTTTTTGATCAGATTTTGAAGCCTCGTTTGTGATGCCTTACTTTTCATGTCTGATTTTTAAATATGATTTTTAGGTCTGATTTTCGAGTTATGATTTTTAGGTCTGATTTTAAGGTATGTTTTTGATGGTCTGTTTTTTGAGGTATGTTTTTGGGCATCTTTTTAAGGCATGGATTTTGAAGCATGTCATTTTAAGGCATGGCTTTTCATGCTTGTTTCTGGGGTATATTTTGAGGCATATTGTTGAGACCTGTTTTGTGAGATGTATTTAGGCTAATTTTGAGATATGTTATCGAGGTATGCTATGTTTTTAGGCAGGTTTTTGAGGCATATTTCATGAGTATTTTTTTTAAGTTTTGCATTTGAGGTATATTTTGAAGAATTTTCTTAAATATTAATTGAAAGATTGGAAGATCGATGGAAATATTTAATTATTGATATATGTATGGAATGAATCTAAGGCAGATGAAATTATTGAAAGATTGGATGTTATATTGCGAGATCGAATGATTGCATGATTGATGGATTGATGATCAAGATGAGCACAAATTATGTGACTGGTTATCACACAACTGGCCTCGTACATTCCAAGTATCAAGGGCTTAGCACCATTAGCTCTTAAATCATACGCAAATACTCGTTAAAAAATGTTTGTAACTGCTGATCCATACCATGATTATTACATGGCTTGAGCAATTGGTCGCTACACATTTAATGGGCTTGTTTTGGTCACATGTATATGCCATGGTTGCATTAAAAATAAACCAGCAGTATACTAATTCCTACCTAACAAGTCTAGGCTATGAGTAATTGGCATATTCTGAAATTGTGTAAGAATTAGACTTGAAGAGAGAATACCAGTAATGTAGTAATTGAATGATAGTCTATTGCAGGGTTCCGAAATACCCTATCTATAGTTTCGGTAGAAATTAAAACAATAAATAAAAATGTTATACATAAATAATGATGCTAATTCGTTAACAAATACAGATTTTGTGATAATACACCCTATAACTATAATACCAGTATGACCGCTAGCTCATATAAATAATGGGTGGGTATGCAGATAGGGTTGGCGGTCGTAACTGCTGAGAACCTTCGGGTACAGTCAGCAATCCCGAATCGAATGCTTCCGAGTACATCCGAGTCAAGCCGATGAATGCCGAGCATCTCCTTGCCCGAGTCGAGTCGAAGACTGCCTAGCAGTTCCGAAACGGGCGGAAGCAAACGAGCCACCGAGCCACTAATCTACACAGCTTCCTTTGAAACTATATTTTCCCCAACTCTGTATAATCATACTACAATTGTAACTTTAATCTTAATGTGAAAATTGAGGACACCTCGAAACTTTGTTTCATTGTAGATAAATGATAAATAATATTACTGTAAAATTGTTAGACCTGTAACAAATTTCATGAAAACAAAATAAGATCGCTTGCAAAATCAAACGTTTAGATCACAAAAATTACGTTTTTGATAAATTACAAGAATTGTTTGTACTGACCAAGAAATGCTTTAAGTCAGGAAATAAAGCCTACCTACAAACTACCGCATACTCTGAAAATGATTTAACCTAAAACAAGTTACTACAAGGACGAATGACGTGATATATAATAAAAATCCTTGAAATTGAAATTGCGTCATTTAGTAATACTCTATTGAGTGTATAAAACATGTTGCATTTAAGCCTTCATTGTTATGAGTGAGTGAGTGAAGAGATTTGGACGGCCCTTAAAATCGAGATATTGAGAGCCGATGAGGGTGACTGATGTGAGTATGGAGAAGCGCCATAATGAAATGGTGAAGGAAGCGGGAGATCCCCGAGAAAACCCACCGAACCACGGCATCGTCCAGCACGATTCCCACATGCGAAAACCCGGAGTGACCCTTGCTGGGGATTGAACCCGGATCGCCTTGGTGGGAGGCGACCTGGCTAACCGCTCAGCCACAGTGCGCCCGTTAAAATATATGTAGGCAGGGGGAGTGACTTTTTCTAAGGTTGATTTCAAAAGTGCTCACCTTATCGTGAACATCCTTTAACAATAGTAAACTAAAGCAATCTTTTTATTTTATTCATGACTTACGTCTCGTCGAGATCAATGCCATTAGAGACGGATACTTGAAACAGTACTTAGAAGGGAATTAAAGAAGGACTCGGCCATGGGCGATGAAGTTATTTCACAAAAACATGGAAAATTAAACACTAGCTGGATGCTGGCCGACCTGAGATATGAACTTTAGGTTCTCCCTAACACAACTCAAATATTTGACCACACGCCATCTTGCTAGGTGCTAAAATGTGTTGTTTGGTAATTGTTGGATATCACTTAAATATTTTGATTACACCTAAGTTCACATGCAACAACAATAAGTTGAGATAAAAGTATTTTAAAGAATACTTCATCTGCTAATATAAATTGCTCTAGCTAGAAAAAGGGTTGTATGTTTCTATAAGTCACAGATACAAGACAGCCAAGACTAATAATTTACCTGTATTATTTCATTGAGACATCCCACTTTCTAAGTTATTTTAATATCCTGCTTACATCTTATACACATTGCTTTCGATTGATAAAATATATATTTTTTCATAATCTTAACGCCTACTGTGTCCAATATCGTAGTTAAGTAACTTACATACGAGTTGAGGAAGATTATTATAAACCACAACCCCTTGTTTTTTAAGAACGTCTAGAGCTAAGTAGCTCTTTTTTTCAGACCAGCTTCATAGTATTTTTAAATAGCGAACACATTTTCGAATTACAAAATATCAATGCACTTTGGCGACGGTAATTAATTTACTTGACTTTGAATTTGTTCAATATGAAACTATATCTAACTCTTGCATTTCAATTTGTGCGCTATTCAGTAAGCAAACCACGGTTACGCCTTGCCCGTTCAGCTCCGGAAACATACCCTAGTCCATCTGTTACTGTAAAGCGCTATATAACAATCTTTTGCTCTTGACTTTGAACCTTTTTTTAAGCCAGGCAACAGTGGTCTGGTGTAACTGTCGCTGAGAGTGGCTGATATATTCCAAAAATATTTTAAGTTTCAGAAATGGCGGAACACCAATAATGTAGATATGCACTGAGAGAAAATCGAACAAAATATTTGTTGGTATAGGGCCAAATACACATTTAGTTCCCCTAACAAAATATATTGTTGAGCAAACAAAATTTAAAAAGCAACAAAATCACTTTTGTTCGTCTCACAAAATATGTGCTTGAATAAACAAGACCTCTATGTTGGGCCAAAAATTTAAGACTCATTTGACTGCCTTCGTTCGAAAATACAGCTCGAGAGTTTGTTTGTATTTTTTGTGACAATAAGGATAGTAACCATGTTTGTAAGTGCATTTATTGATGCTTAACAATTTTATAAACACATTAATAAACAATACAACAATAAAATGACAAGTAACGCTGTAAAACTTAAAATATATCTTTGCACACGTTGCCCAATATTTGCAGTATATCTATTTAAAATCTTTCCGCCATTAACAGTTGTTACAATAGCTGATATTACTATGGTGTAGCGCTCGGAAGCAAGTGATGTAGGTTCGAAACTCTGTCAAACTTGTAAAGTCTTTATATATAGGCCCAAACTGTTTAATGTACGTGCAGCCAAATAAATCTTTAGTTGCACCAACCAAGTCTTACAGTTTGGGGCAACCAAATGAGAACAACAAAACAATTTTGTTTCAGCAACAAAATATTTCATTGCCCTTATACAAACAAATCATTTGGTTGCACCAAACAAATCTTGTTTGATTCAACAAAACCTTTTTCTCAGTGTAGGTGGGTTGTTGAATTAAATACACTGTTTGTTCGTTAGTGATTCCACCTGAAAATAAACTGCATCGTCAACAGGGAATTCATGTGGTAAATTCTGTCACTGTTACATTATTACTATTGTTAAAATCTTTTTTCATAAATTTACATTTGCGGATATAACATTTGTATCCAAAGCAGTGAGAATAAGGAGCGCCATCTTATAATTGTACTGAAGTTTCGGTAATTTTTCCTAAAGAAACACATGCATTCATTATTGCATATTGTCAAATTATTGAATTTGTCCAGTATAAATTTAACTTCATTGCATTGTTTTTTTTTTTTTGTATTAGCAACCTGTTCCTCAAAAACAGGGTGCGTAATATGCAAAAGGGTCATTGAGTTGTGTGTTTATTTCATTCCATTGCTCATAATCTTCATTCGTTCTTCTTAAGGAAAAATATGTGTGTATATTTTTAGTGGAATATATCTGCATCGATTTTGTCAATTTCTTTTATATATTTTGATTAATTTTTTTGCATCAATTTAATTTAATATTAGTAAACTGCTCTTAAAAACAGCGAGCATGTGTGAATGTTTGTATATATATACATATATATATATGTATATGTACACATATACATACACACACACATATATATAAACACATATGCATATGTGTTCATATAATACACATGCATGTAAAACAGCTACGTGTAAGTAAACCTGACTTTGGAGGAAGGGTTACTCTCCCCTTAACAAATGTCTGATTCCGCCCCTGAGTGAGATCTAAGTTCCGCATTTCGAATACCGGCTCCGAGTTTCGGAACCTTCTTAGTGATGTTTGTGCACCAATTTCCGACTATGCGTAAATGTGCTCATCTGTAGTAAATTTTCAAGCAATCCTCTAACCTGAGTCATGATGTAAGGCGTAGGGACGTGGTGTAAAAAAAACCCGGAACCATAAAAAATTATTTCATTCTAACTTGTTCAAAATCCAACTGGAAGAGTGATTAGAAATTCTAAGTGTATAAATAAATACGAACGAAATACACTGAACAAGGTAAAAGAGAAAACTTTACTTTGAAGTCACAGTAGGGAACTATCTATATCAGCCAGAGAAAAATTACGATTGACAGTCTCGGAAGTAGATACGTCCTAAATAAATAAAATATTTTTAAAAGTAAATTATATATGATTGAATTGGTAGAAACGTTAGACGTACGTGCTCTCGCTGGACGATAAAGTCTCAACCGAAATGAAATCGAGACTGCGATACTTGTGTAAGCACTAGGACATCACTCTTATGAATACTTATGCGACCAGGTATCTGTTGAAACGCTGAGGACTACAGAGTCGAACCGAAGTAGGTGTCCTTCAGGCCTCCTACTGCCCCATGTGTTACACATTGCGAAATAATCACATTTTATAGTCTACTGCTTATGTGAATTAAAGTTCAGGTATTTTGTATTATACATGATATGCTGAGCCAAATAACCATCAGTTATGATCCCGTAACCCTCAAACATTTGTGTCGGGGATGCCACAATGTCGACTAGCCTTCTGAGTTACACAAATTTCTGACCACGAAGTCTGGCTTCAGACGTTTTGAAACTTACTATAATTTTGGATATCTACCCGTTTGCAGCCTTTGTGCATAACCGTATGCACAGATAAAATTCTAATAATGTGACACCAGTATTAATGTTATACTAACAGTAACTTTTTGTTACCTGTGAACCATCAGTAACTAATTTACTGTTAACTACTGTTAAGCTAATAATGTATGTAACATCAAGTTCTTTTGTAACAGCATTACCTCCTTATTGTTCTGTCAACATTAACGTTGTGTTTATGTTGAAAAACAAATTTTGTGTTGAATTTATGCTCACGTTTGTGTTCAAACATTTCCTGTATTTTATGTGTATTAAAGAAACAATTCCCATTCAAAATAAATTAAGTAAAATAATTTTGTCATAATTCTGAACGTTACCAACGAAGTAAAGTTACTTCTGGGCGAGGAATCGAACCAGCCGGTTGAGTGCTTAACGTTCTCTACTTTAGAGAACCTGACGTCCTCATGCTTCATCTTAACATATTTGGTAGTGATCCATAATACTGGTATTCAGTACAACATAACGACAAAATGTAGTTCACGTTCGTAACATGGAAATACTTTATACTCTATAAATATATGCATAATTGGCAAACGTAGGCTGCTTTATAAGGCTTTATAGCTGGTCTAAGCTACCTTTGGTTCTCATATTATGCTTTAAAACTTAAATAGAGCCTTTTTATTATACGAGATTATCTCTGTTCACTACTACCTGCAATTTTTCAACGTCAAGTCAGTATAAACTTGTGTTGGTTCGACATTTATTTAATGTCTCTTGTTCTTCCTGTTATTTTTAGCGTAATACAACTTTTAGTTGAGGCAAAATTACTTAGTGGTTTTATTAATATTAACACTTCAACAGTATATTTGCATTATAGTGATATAAGAGTTTGTAAATGGTTAACATTGTTAACATAGTCATGACATTAATTTTATTGCAACATAAACGTTTAAAGAAATGCTCAATAGTAACTATTTGTTCCAAGAACATAAGACTTTATTCTGTGTGATCTTAACACCGAACTTTAATTTCTGAATTAGCTGAATTAAATATGTGAATTATTATCTTTATTGTATTTTGTAAATTTGTTCCTGTTGCTGAAAAAAAATTGCGTTCTGTATAAATTATAGTTAGTAATGGAATTTGTAAATTTTCTGTAAATAAAATAATATATTTTTTTATAGTTTTTCTGGCTCGTCTCCATGCTTGTGTTGTGCAATCTCCTCGACACATTATTCTGCTCTTGGCTTATCTACGCATGTGAGCAGCTGGTTCACTTGAAGGAGATAATGAAACCTCTAATGGATATCAGCCATTCTGTGGATTCGTTGATGCCACAACCTGCTGACCTCTTCCGCGCTGCTTCTTCGTCGTCTCATGCAGCATTATTCAGTGGATCAGCAGGTCAGGGCAGAATAGGCTACAATATTTCAGTTGTATAATTTTAATTTCATTTACTTTTCCTTAGTAGTTATAATATCATTGTCTTAGCGTTACATTATTTATACCGTAATATTTTCCTAACAAAAGGAAAAACCAAAACAATTTATTAAAAAAATATAATCATATATTAAACTTTATTCATACACATTTTGTGTATCTGTAAAGGCATACCAACATATAAATAATTTGGTAATATATTGAATATTCATAAAATCATTGCATCTATTAAGGCTTTAATGTTTAGTTGTGTAAACACTAGGGAAATTAAATTTTAGTCACCAAGCCATGTTACACAATTAAAGGTGAATGTGAAATCTACCAACAAACTTCGGCAGGTGATTCATTCCCAATTACTACGTCGGAAAAATATATACGACCTATAGTCTAAGTGTATTCCGGAAGGGTGTAACCTCCCTTGAATGTGTAACTGAAGCTGACGTTTATTGATAGTAACACATCCAGATTGAAAGACAAATTTCTGAGATTATGGATAATGTATATTTGAGCGACGATGTGCAAACTTTATAAAATTGGGTGCTGTTGCTAACCCCCTTCCATTAAAACAGATGGTGTGTGGATCTAAAAATGTAACTCTCCTATATTTTATGTCTTTTCCTGCACATCAGTATTTTACCTATATGATTAATGACAAATCTTGTCTTGTGTTTTAACGCTAAACACCACCGGTTTCGAGAAATTATTGCAGTATTTTCCAACACTGAAAATTTTGCAATTCATCATGCATTAGTTTCACGTAATCGAAGGCATGTAGGGCTATAACTCGAGGCGAACACTTTTTTAACATGCATGGTTCATATTAACCCGTAGAAAATACCCAAAAATACTACATACTCACATTTATTAATGCACATGCGTTGTTTCAGTCTATCCGTTTATATGAAAGAGGATTGAAATCCGTAACCAATATTTTATGATTACGGTGCATTTTCCAGTAACTCGGAGATTTATAGTTAATTCTAGCTATGTTACGAGCAATAAACCTTTTTTTCACCTGCCGAAGCTTGTTGGTAGAGTTCATATACATCCTGTGTAAAAATATTGTTAATTATTAAATTATTTTCAAACGTTTTATAACGACTCAACAGCGCTTACAGATAAACACTCAATTTCCAGGAATTTCGGTGGTTCGCCACTTGATGTCCTTTACCTTGCTGTCGCGGCATGTTTCTGCTGCGAATTTGCCATTTTAACCCTCAAATCGCCCCTTTCTTCTCACAGATTATTTATAAAAATCATTCCGCACAATTCCACTTATTAGCAAGGGGTATTCGAAGCTTTTCTATGTGATAAACAAAACGTCCCAAATCATCTAGGAGGATTCAAGGCTCCTAGTCATTGCCCAGTAGACCATGGCGGAAAGTGGCCATATTTAATTAAACTATAGGGTCCAACCATCAGAATTCGTTTATATTATGGATTACGAAAAATCGTATTTGTTTTCATTATGGACATCGACTGCCATATTATATTTATATTACCGTGACCTCCACCTTGACCCCAGGAAACCTTGAAAGAAATTTATTATAATTAATATACCGTAGACCTATCAATATTTTAACCAATCATTTAATCATTCTTCAATATTTCAATTTTTATTTAAATATTTAAAATTTCAATCCCTCATCGTTAGTTAATTACCAATCAGTTGGTTTGTCATACGTACCATTCTATTTATATTGATACATTATAAATTGTGTTTTAATTAATGTTTTGTATACAATGAGCTGTATGTGCATTTATAGTAAATCTTCAATAATATTCTGCATGCCGAATATTGACCTATTGACAAGGCTAACAAGACCATACAGCCACACAAGTTGTTCAGGCCAACTGATCACAAGGCCGATTAACCAAACCAACCATACAGAGTTTCCATACCTGTCATCCATACCAGATGACCATGCCGACCGATCATTCAACTATTCAGCTGTGCAGACTGACACACCTGCTGGCCATGCAAAATGATAATACTAGTTGGCCAACCAAACACACAGACCAACTGTATATGCTAATTTGCCAACAAGAGAGTTGATACCATATAATCAACATGGTCGACCGATTGTACCTACCAAGTGCCCACATTGTCCGATAAAGCCGCGCAACTTGTGTGAAGAATTTGGTGGGAATCGGTTGAATGGTCACCGATATATGGCATCAAACCTCCACTTTTTTCAAAAGAAGATCTTCATTAATGGAGGACAAGAAGATTTTGTATTAGCGCTTTCGATGGTTGTCGTAATACATACAGTATACAAAGTTAAGTTAAAATCTGTTACATAGTATCACAGATATAGCACATTAAATTAAAAGGTTTTATAACCGCAATTGTGAAAAAAAGGGTCTCGCGCACTCAAAACACCTAAATTAATATGGCCTGCCTGAGTACAAATTCTTCGCGAAATTTGGAAGAAATCGGTTGAAACAAATTTAATGTATTAATAGATACTGCCAGTATTCAAAAGTTCAACTTAACTTTGTTTCGTAGTTGCGTAGACATAACATACTTAGCTAAAGTGTTTATGTGGCCTTAATTTGAAAATAAGCGCCTGACCCATACAAAACATACCAGTTTACATTCCATTCCATAGTGCTACTTGTGTGTAGAATTTGGTGGGAATCTTTTAGATTTTTCTGGAGATATGGCACACAAATTTTAATTTGCCATGTGATGCTATCGTACAAAATGGTGGAAAAATATGACTTTGAGTAGGCACATTTGACGGTTGTTATATACATTGCCAAAATGAAAAGTTATGTTGAAATTAATTACATAGTTTCGATGAAAAAAAGCATACAAATATAAACTAACCATTTGGCCACTATTTTGAAAATATGTATGTGACAAGCTTAAAACATACTACTTTACATCACTTCCCGCATTACTACCTTTTTGCCAAATTTGGTAATAATCGATAAATTATTTTTCAAGAGACATGACAATAAAATGATACTCTCTCATGTGACACTCTCTTACAAAACTGCGAACAAAAGTGTCTCAGTGTAGACGCATTTTATGGTTGTACTATATAATAGCAGCATAGAAAGTTAAGATAGAATTTATTACATGTTTTCGACGGTAAAGCATAGGCCTACTATGCTAAAATGACTATATAGACACAAATTAGGAACATAAGTGTCTGACATTCTTAAACATATCTGGTTACATCACTTGCCGCAGTACTAATTGTTTGCCAAATTTGGTAGGATTAGGTCTATTGGTCCCGACACACGACATGAAAACTTACTAAATAAATGTGGTGCTGCCTTACAACATGTGTCGTAAAAGTAAGTTTTTTTTGGCATATATACTGTCAGTATACCAAATTTGGCTGACATTTGTTGAACGGTATGGTAGTTATACCAAATAAACCTACAATATTTGAATGACCGCTATTTTAAAAATAAGAGCCTGATAAGTTTGAAATGTAACCGTTTACATTGCCTACCATTTTATTACTTGCGTGCCAAATTTGGTGAGAATTGGTTGAGTAGTTTTGTTAATTATATTCAGAAAGATAATTTTTTTTATGTGGCGATATCTTCCAAAATAGTTCAGCAATAACAATATTCACCTCCTAATTTAATGCTTAAAAGATGCACTGTCAAAATATAAAATTTAATTGAAATTCGTTAAATGGTTCCTGAGATATTACAGATTATCCTAAATTTTAAAATGGCCGCCATTTGGAAAGTAAGTGCTCGGAGTGATCGAATATTCCAAACGTAAGTACTATGTGCATATCGAGTATAGTGAAATTTGGTTTATGTGTTAACAATTGAAAAAGTGGCGTGGGAGCCCACACATTTCACTGACATTCGCACATATGCATACGTACGCACACAATCACACAGACACGAAAGTGATTTCACAAGGATTTCTTTCCTTCAGAAGTAGGCTAAAAATATGGGAGGCTTGGCTGTCCTACCAACATTTCATGTCAAATGGAAATTTTATCACATTTACATGGCCAATGTCTTAGGTTTATTGCTAGTTTTTTCTGAGGCTAAGTCCAACTAACGATACTGTTTTTCAAGCTGATAAAATTATCCTTAAGTGTGAATCCAGAAAACATTACATAAACAGGTGCATGTATTGTCCGGTCATAACTTCTTTGTAACCTAGTGATGAGATAACTAGGAAAAAGTCCCAATATCACTGTCCCATCTTTCGGGTATTAACGCCCTTCACTAATTTCGTCGAGACAGAGGCAGCACAGGCAGAGAAAGAAGAATTACCATCTCCTGGAGACTTCTTCTAGAAGGACGATAGCCAGGAAACACAAGTATTGAAATATTTTCATAATATTAGCTTTGATTATTTGATTTATCTTCTACAGTTCTTATAAGTATCATCACACAGAGAGAGAGAGAGAGTAGTTTTAACTAAAAGTTCAATTAATTGTGAATAGTAACTTTGTATAGAAAACTATGCATTTCAATTCAAATTTATGATTTCTTTGTTAAATTACTCTAACTTTTCCCTAAATGGCTGTTGCGGTATCCTTGCCAGGACACTACATTTGGTGGCAGTTATTTTAGATACGAACAAAGCCTCTCCCTCTTTAATTTTTCTGGTGAACACAGCATGACCACGAATGATGAAATTGCTATCGATCTCAGTTCCATGGCCACATGGCATTTTTTAGCTTGTCCAGAAGTTGTGATAAATAAATGAGTGAGGGAAGAGATTTGGGCGGCTCTTAAGAGCGAGGTCTTGAGTGCCGATGAGGGTGAAGCGAAGTGAGTATGGAGCAGCACCGAAACGAAAGGACGGGGGAAACTGGAGATCCCCAAGAAAACCCGCCGACCGTTACGATTTCCACATGTGAAAATCCGGATGCGACCCGCAGACCCGGTTCATCTAGGTGGGAGGCGAGTAGTCCAAACACTACACCACAGTGGCCGCTGTTATGATAAATAAGATTTTCCTAGTGATGATAATATGATTGTCAGGTATCAGGGTGATTCTAAAAATTATTGTGATCACATGTTTTGCTGAAGCTACTATCGCTATGATGTCGACTTATATGTGACACTGCAACCAGCTGCAAATGCGTGACTTCTTACTGTGATATTGCACTATCTAATACAATAATCTATGGGGATAAATCTGATGTTTTAAATACTTATTCTGGTTAAGTGCCAGTCATGAATTGCAGCCTGCAAATAAACTAAAATGTGAAGTTACTTTGCACGAGATTAAGAGGGTGTGCCGTGTTTCATCACTTATTCAAATTAGAATCGAAAGATACTTTTTTAAATGTTAATTGACGTTGGTATTGGTTCAACAAGCAGCCATGGAAGGCCTAAAAGAATAAACTTATACTGTCAATTGTAATTTCTTTAAATGCCCTACACAATTTGATATACGTAAGTTCAAACCATTTCAAGATAAACTGAATGGTCTTACGACTGTGTCAAATGTGATAATCACGCTTGAAGGTAAACCAAACTGAATGTTTTATACTTATATTTATAAACTATACAAGTATGAATCATCGAATAGAACGGTTTTAATTAAGGTTGAAGTGCAGATAATCAATTGTTTCATTCCAGCAATATGAGTATATCAGTAGTTGGTTATTGTGCTACAGACATGGAGGAATAAACGGGAGTTTAGCTGCCTCGAGCACCAGAGCTGCAAATTTCATCACCTAAACACGGATCGTCCGGTAATTCGCCGAAGCCATATCTCATGGAGAACAAACCGCATAAAACCAGACATAATTTTCCTAAAAAGCGAACAAAAGACTGAAGTCCTTGGATTCCATTAGCCTTATCGCAAGAAAACTCTTAATAAACTATTCAATTTATTTTTAATATTATGTTTATGCGAAAGAAGGACCAATCCCTGATTTACCGATAAATTCTTCAATAAATAAAGTAACTAAATCTAATGATTAAATATTCAGAAATTCAAGGAACTAAATTTACTGGTAACATATTTATTAAAACGAGGAACAAAAGGATTTTCGAAATTAATAATACTAAAATTAAAATAATATGGTATTAAAATAATAATAAAAGTTTCAGTAATTTTAACATTCAGTATCATAAATTAATTGTTCTTTCTTCTATTTACTGATACTTTATAACAATATTAATAACATCCTGCATTCATAAATTATAAATTGTTGTTTTCAAGTTTCACATATCTGTCAGGCAAAACATTTTACAACTATAATCTAAAACATACGAAATTTTCATACCAAATTGTGTATTTATAGATTGAAAATAAGATGTTTCATATTCTTATTTATCAGTAAACTCATTAATTTTCATGAACTCAATTGAGTTATTTAACTTGTTGCGAAAAATATACATTTATTAAAAATAAATCATTATTTTCAAAAATATAAATATTAAATAAAAATAATAATTTTTAACAAAGAAGTTTAAAGAATTATTTTAATATAAATAATAAATTTTAAAAAACTATATTTTATAACAAATAATTAAAATATATATTTTAAAAGAAGAAAAAATTTTTTTTTTAATGAATCGAAAACCTAATTTTAATTGTAAAAAGTATGGCGAAGAAAAATATAGAATAATTTAGATTTTTACAAAAATGCGAATGATAGAAATAAACCAATGAATATCTTAAAGAATTATACAAACAAACATGTAATAAATTATTAGAATAAGAACTTTGCGAATGTGGAATGTATATTTGTAAACAATATGTTAATGTAATTTAAAATTTTATGAAAATTTAAATGAAATTGCCACTACATTGGGATAGCCACAATGAAATGGTATGACAATCTTGGGAATATCTCTTGGAAACTCTCTTAAGGGTAGGACAGTGCAGTTTATGCTTGTTGTACATGTCGATCACCATACACAGACTTATTGGCTGATATTTAATGCACATAACAGTGTATGTACCAGGAAATACATCTGTAACACATTCCACATTTATAAGTACGCAATCTCAACACATTGAAATATAATGACATGTGCGGACAAGAATATAACAACACCAGCCTGAACCAATCTGCATATGATACTCATACAGTAGTTTGTTGTAGGTGTAGTATAGTACTTAGCCTTACTGCTCAATATACTAACAATGACAGCACAGTCATATCCATACTCATAACACGTTATAAAATATTGAGTGAAGTGTTATGAAGAACACATGCAAAACAAGTTTAAATTGTCTATAACGATCTCAATGTCACCTGTGTGATAACATCCCGGTCCACTTCAGGCAGGGAGCTGATGGACTCACCGTACAATGGACACTCGTTCTGTGGAACAGCTATCACCCATACCATTTATGTGCAAGCTGAAAACCACTTACACCTAGATTACATAAAACTGACTGATTTTCATACTAGACTGGAGGATAGAGTGTAACTACTATACACGAATGTAGTCGACGAAAGAAATGATCAACTTCAGAATCTTTAATGTTTTACTAATCTTTCTAATTCAATTCCAGTGTAACCGAGAGAAAATAATTCGTAAAAACACTTCATAGCAATCTGCAAACAGCAGGCTAGACAGCTGCACTGCCTCTGCTTCTCTCGGACACGCTCGGCATATATCGTGCCTCGCTCGCATCCAAATCAAAGGCGCGCAAACTCCAGTGCTAGACGAGTGAGTTGGCATCACAAGCATGTATTAGGACCACATAGCATCTCAGTGGTGCTCAAATCGATGCAAAAGTGAGTACCACAACACAATTGAATATATTCTTCCAGAACAGCACTGCACTGCGAAAAGTACGTTCAGTTACTAGTCGTTCGTGCCGTTGAGGTAACACCACACCTCCGGCTCTTGCGTGTGGGTTACTGCATTGGGGAGGGTGTGCTGTGCGTGTCTTCATTTACGTCCTCGCTAAGTTCATGCGAGTTCAGTCATTATAACTGCTTAAGTTCACATATAGGCACGTACTCTTTCACACACACACAAAAACTTTATACCAGTATTCTTGTAATTTGTTTACACTTAAGGCATGCATAGGTACACTTCACGACCGCTATCAACTGGACCTCACCTTAGTCAACGATAGGTAGTGTACAGAAGACAAACATTAACCCTCAAAAGAAAAAAAAGCAATATGAAACATTATGTACACAACAACAGCAATTTCATCCCACCTGATACTTAAGGCCTTTTTGTAGAACATGAAACAAACATAGTTGCTAAAATCTAGAAGTAACGAAAAAAAAACAAATAAAACACATCATGGAAGATTATAGAACAATCCTTATTACTATGTGTATACATATCAGATATCCAAGGATATCAGTATCAATTATGCTGAAACAAAACATCACATGTAAACAACAATGAGAATCAGCACCTCCAAAGCTGGATTATTATATCTGAGAAGACTTACAAACCATAATGGATACTGCGAAAAGTCACTGACAGGAGAACGGACCACATTATGTACACTTCTCTCTAGAGTGTTTATGTGCTATTTGCAAATGAACTTGATTCTTTGTGTTCGGTTAAAAGCCTTCGGGTATTTTTTTCCTTATTTCAGGATCTTCAGATGGAGCGTCGTTGCAGACTTAAAGTAGGGAGCGACTTGTAAATTGCGTATTAGGCAGGTTAGCTACGTCAATTAGCCAGGTTTGCCATTGCCCCAGAGTAGAATGTAGAATGTTAGGCAACTTATCATAGCGCCTGTGGTGGATCGTTCACTCCACCACTTAATGGTTCTTATCAGCGACAATAGTACTCTTATTTCATAGCAATAGATTGACTTAGCCTTCTTTTTAGTAGCACTTGGTACTCGGCTCAAAATCACTATAACTTGGGAGGTACTTATAGACTCCTAGAGCAGCTTATATCCCAGGCTTCCACACATCCTTACAGTTTCTCGTGAAATCAGCCTCTAACCAAGCAAAAGAAGCTACTTAACATAATTTACGCCAAAACTCTGGTGTACTTCCAAGCTTCTATTGGCTTCTTTCAGTAAACACTGCCACTTTGTACTCGTGCCGGACCCTTCTTGTCACTGGAGTGGTAAACTTAGAGTGCAGTTGGGTTGAATCTCCCCACCAGGTGGCTTGTAGATGATAGAACCAAATCAAAGTAGTTTATAAACACGTCCTTTTTGATCTCATATGTGACCTCGTAGAGAGGCAATAACTTCGCTGTAGCAAAATTCCAATGTTGGCTCACATTACTTACCAGTAAAATTACCAATTGACTGAGTCTTAGTTCATGAATTGTTGACTTTTTGGCTCGTTAAACATTCTTTCAGCTGCCAAATGTACTCACCTATGTACTTTAACTTTAATTTCCTCGCACAAATCTTCAGTGTGGATTTCAGCTTCAGATGATATCCATGGTACTTCAGGCAACTTATCGGGGTCGAAAATTACCGAGCACTAACCCATAAGAACTTCCCAAGGGGTCAGATTTGTGGTTTCGTGTATTGTGTGATTGAGCAAGCATTTGATTAACAGAACCTTGTCTCGCCATCCCTGTTGTGCGGTGTGGCAGAAAATGCATAAAACGTTACCCAGACTATGTATGCATCTTTCGATGGGGTTGCCCTGGGGCTGGCGAACGGCTGCAGTGGTAGGAATAACTCCGCAGGCGCTAAGATCTTCTTGCCAGGTGCATCCTGTAAATTGTGAGCCCTTGTCAGAAAAAACACATGCTGGCCTCTCGACTCCCATGATGAAAAATTCCAATTTACTTAAGATGGTCTTCATGTTGGCCTGGACGATCGAATAGAGCTTTGCAAACTTCGAAGACATCCATCATAACAAATATATAAATTATATCAGCTTTAGATCATGAAACTGGCCCAAATCAATCTACTGAGACTAAATCAAACAAATTTTCTGGAAGAATTGTTTGCAATTCGCCCACCAAATTCTCTTGTGGGTGTTTACATTGTTGGCACAGGTAAAATGCTCTTACTGTGGTGGTTACAAACTTGAGTATTTTTCCCAAAAAACTGCATCCTAAGTGCTTCGTATGTCTTCCGGAAATATATGTGACCAATTAATTTGTAAGTATCTGTATTCAAATTCAACTGCAAACGGGCAAGAACGACAATCTTCCATTCATCCTCAAACTCTGTCCTGTGTAAACTATGCTGGAATAACACTTCGACTGCACTGATACAAAAAGAATTATATAGTGGATGTTTACTAGGCTCTTCCTGTAGCTTAATAATCACTGTGCTGCAAAAATTATCACTTCTCTGATCCAACAGAAAATTTGCGAAAATTTTCTGCCCCTTAATGATGCCTCAGGTAGCTTCCCAGTCAATGCTACGGAAAATTCGTAAGGTTTTCTGTTAGTACACTCCGGTGTTTCGTCCGGTATGCGACTAAGATAATCTGCGGCAACGTTGTCTGTGTCCTTGAGATGTTGAAATCCGAGGTCAAACCCCTGTATTTACAATGACCATTGGGTCAACCTGCTGCTAAAATCTCTGCCAGTTCTGAGACTTAATAACACTTGGGGATCCGTTTGCAGAAAAATCATCTCACCTAGCAGCAAATTACGGAAATGTTGTACCTACATTACACTCGACATTTCATTCTCTGTTACCCTGCAATTATTTTCTGCTTTATTTAATGTGCGGCTTGCCATGACAACAGTTTTCTCAATCCTTTCATGGCTTAATTGGGCGAGTTTGGCACCCAATGCGTAGCTTGAAGTGTTCGTGTACAGGTAATAAGTGGCACCTTGAACTGGATGATGAATCACATGGTCGGATAAGAATAGCTATTTCACAGCTTTAAATGATTTCTGTTTCTCTTCCGAACAAATCCAGCTGACGTCCTCCTACAAAAATTCAAGGAGCAGTAAATTAACCTCAGCTATCTTTTCTGAGTAATTATTATAAAAACATATACTCCACCACCACCGGCATTACAAATCATACATCGGTAGTCCAATAGACCTCGACACATAACCTGCAAGACCGAAGATGGCGAGTGCAAGGAATAGCTCTAGTTGTGCTCACTTGTGTTTTGTGTAACAGACTTTAACAACTTAGGCCGAGCCCGAAAATCCTAACAATAACATGCAATCAATTATCCATGCAATCACTTCATTTTAAAGTAGACCTGTTCTTATTATGCACCTTGTTACCAATTTAGTTTTTCACCCGTAGGAATTCAATAGGCTAAAACCAATACAATTATGAAAAGACAACACTGTAGTCTGATGGCATTGGCAATTTAATTGTTCTTGATTTTAAAAATAAAATAAATAAAGTTATTTGTTACATTTCTGTTTTTGAGTATTGTATTTATATAATAATTATAATATTTTGTATTCTTTTCTCTTCCCTTTAACTTAATATAATGTCATACTTGCTTGCTCGTGTTAGCCTTGTTTTTCAAAAAAATAATACTTAAAGAAAAGCAATACATATTGCCTTATATGACTGCCACGATAGTAATAAAATACAAGTACAAATAGAAATAAAGTGATCGTGGTGTACCCCACACAAAAAAAGTAAAAAATATTAAATACACTTCAGGTTAGAACAGCGTTACTAATTAATTCTGAGAGTGTTGTTTTTTTATGTAGATATTCATTCTAAAGAAAATGCCGAAAGTTCATAATATGTATGAAGATGTGTGATAACCACATACATTATGTTTAAGTACATGCTTTGACCAAAATTTCAAAATTATAATTTCTTTGGTGTGTTATTTCGAGGTGTAGACACGAGCCATTTAGCCCCATTCCAAAGACAGGCACACCACTAATTGTAGTTGGAAAACATAGCCACACCCGTTTTCAGCGACTTAACATGGCAGAAAGCTAATTTGGTTCGTTCATGAACACCAAACAGGGAACACAATACAGGGATCACTCTACAACACTGGATAATAGACAAAATATTAATCGCATGCCAGCTAAAAATTACTTTAACACATCCCGAGGAAATTACGAAAACTATAAACTTACCTAAGGCAGTAGGAAAATGTAATTAAAATCATTTTGAAGAAGTTATTCAGCAACTCTAATCTCTAATTGAAAATGCCACACCATTTTATTGTCTTGAGAAGGAGAAGAAAGAGCACCATGTCATCACCTCTGAACAATACACATACCGACCCAACTATTGATACAACAATCGATATACATGGTCACAGTTACACTCGTATGTTCAGGGATTCTCAAATTTTAGACAGCAAATTTAACGCAGTAGATATTGGTATTAATAATAACATTATTAACAAAGAAATCACACAGTAACATGATAACAAAAAAGTGCTGCCCTCTTATGACCATAATGAGAAACTGAATTTAAATGTAAATTAATAATGACTCATTACTTACAGGTGGTGCCATTTATAGTCAACAGAACTCAACGAAAATATACCAAATAACAGATTCACATTTGAAATACCTTTAACAGTACTAGTTGTAAACTAAATTTAAGAGTTTACACATGAACAATCCTCACTTTTACATTAATGCCAGTTATTACACACATTAAAATTAGTTACATTCAATTACAAATTTATGATTGAGCACATAAGACAGATAATTGACTGCAGAGAATTTCAAGGGCAAGATTTTGCCAACAAAAAAACTTTATCTAAAAAGGTAAAGACACAAAATACAAGAAAATAAAAAAACACAAGCAAAATGATTTCCTTGCCACAAAAATGGCACACACTCCTCCCCTCAAAGCAGGTCTTATAAAAAATAATTAACAAACATACTCTACTAAGATACCCCAAAATAATTTATCACACAAAACCCTATACAAAAACCACAAAAAAAAATTATCTCCTAGACTCTTTTGGAGTAAGAGCTAGAAAGGCCATAAGGGTTCCTTCGGGTAAGGAAGGTGCAGAAGTAGGTTGTGGTGAGGAATGGTTGGGAAGAGAGCGGAATTTAAGCCATGACGAAAAACAAAAGCTTTGCAAAGAGGAGTAATGCTGCAAGAGACAATAATTGGCACAAAGCTAAAATCATGAGTATTTGGTTGAAGATGTATTGGAAAATGAAGTTGAAACATGTAAAAAAAAAAAGGAAGTTCAAGGTTAACAATAGATTTGACACAAAAAATCCAAATAATGTTTGCCAGAAAAAAGGCTGAACTCACAGCTGTCAATGTGACTATCAAAAAATGGGAAAAGAGGAGGGCAAGGATGATTCAATGACTCTGACACTGAGCTAAAGCATTGTGATTTAGTGAGGCAAATAATTTTCTGTCTAGACTAACAACAAGGAATTCATTCACAGATCGTAGCAAATACTGATCTAAATTATCAACTTTAGAAACACAGTTATTGTTTGTCAATGGTAAACCTAACATAACATTTAAAGAAGTATTATAAATAACTGCTTGCACTGAAATATGGCCACAAAATATGTACAAATTTTCAGGTGTTACAGGGGCTATCATAAACAAACGTAAAGTAATTAGTTGTTGAATCTATTTCAAGATGTTAAGAAAAGAAACTGGGTTCAGTACGGCAGAGCTCAAAGTACTGTGAACACTGGTTTCTATTGCATGATTCAAATCAAAAATTTCTAACCTAGCATTGAACACATCTTCCATAACATGTAGTAACATAGTGTTAAGGTAAATCCGAAAATTTATAATAACTTTTTTCTCAAATACTTCATGAGAGGTTCCGTTCATTGCCTAATTAAATGCGTTATAATGTTCAAAATAATTGTTTGCCAACACTTGAATACTCTTAGTACTATTCAAATTTCCATATTCCATGTTATGCAACAAGATAGTGTGATTTGATAAATTGACAACAATTTATTATTGAATGTTTGCAAGAGAGTTAAGTCGCTTTTCCAAAAGGGAAAGATCTTGGCTGTCGAGGGTACCAAACAAAGACTTTAAAATTTTCCCTCCAAAGTCAAAAATACCACATTTCGATCTGGATTCTGAAGGCAAAAGTGAGGTTAGAGCAGACATTTCAGATTTGAATACCTTAGAATTTTCTTTCAACTGAGTCACAGCAAATTGAAAATCTTGATCAAAATTTGAATTCTGAATCACATTCCATATATCCTTTTTGTAAACACAATTATAGTTTGAAGCATTTCCTCTAACTCAAGAGATTCCATTTCGAGTTCCAACAGGTTGAAATCTAGTGCAATGGAGTAGTAGCTGTTTGTAAATAGAAAATAATGTTCAGTAGTAGGGAATTGTCGATTTATGGATATCTTTTACCCTTTTTTCCCTCAAAATTTCCCTTTTCCCTCAAAATTAACCAAAATACCTAGTAGATGCCCCTCTTCCCCTAAAATTTTCCCCTTTTCCCTGAAAAATTTCCCCATTTACCATTTACGAAAAAAAATCCATTAAAAATTAACCATTTTTCCCGGAGCAGGCAAGGGGGACTCGTGACTTCGAGCCAGAAGAGCCGGACTCAGGACCAGATGACATTTTACTTTTGACCTTTGATCTTGAATATGCAAAATAAAAAAAATGTAAAAAAATACACAATTCCAAAATATCCCAAAAAAAATATTTTTAAAATTTAATTATTAAAAATGTATTAAACATTGTTTAAAAACTTATAAAATGTTTTAAAAAAATACATTTCGGAAGGTCCCACAGCATTATGCCCAGCAGGCGACTGCCTCCCTCGCCCACACTCCCCTCACCAATACTCTGCGCAATCTTGATTTTTTCGTTCGTCATTTGTTTATACATTATTGGAGCTAGCATCTTGGTAGGCAGCAGCCATCTTGGTAGGCGACCACCATCTTGATAGGCGACCTCCTACCTGGTAAGCATAATTTGTTTCGAAGACCACTATCTTGGTAGACATCACCCATCTGTAATATTAGGTGCAGGTGACCATGAGCTTGACCCCATGATATTTAATGACCATGAAAACAAAAACTTGAGAAAAATACATACAATTCAACAAGCATAATACATTACAGACTACCTGCAGCATATTGGATGCAGACTACCTCGACAATGACTCCATAACTTCGAATGACCTTGAAAATAAACACCTTAAAAAAGTACATAAAAGAAAAGTACACCTCCTCCTCCACAATCAGGAGTCGTTTTGGGGTCATAAGGGGTCATTTAGGGGTCGTTTTGGGGTCATTAGGGATCAACAGTGCAATGAGAGGTCATTATTTGTCAATGAGTGAATGGGTCATGTGTCATGGGTCCATGGGACAATGGGTCATTGTTGTGATGGGTCTGTCCGACAACAGGAGTCAGTTGTCTACTTTAAGTGTGACCATTATTTATATGTGAGAGAAGAGCTTGTCTGGATGAAACTGTTGAAGATATAATTGCAGGGTAATGTGATCAAGGAACTGGCATCTAAAGTCTGCTTACTAGCATGTGTGTGATGTCTTAATGCCTGCATGCGATTAGTCAGCTACAATCATGTGGTACCTCACTGATTGGCTGGTCGGTATCTGCACAACATATTAATGGTGTAATACGATTGGTTCAAAGGTCAATATAACAACAAAGGGTTTGCATATGAATATATTATAAGCAATAGGGAGGTAGGCTGTGAGGCTTAGTGTGACAGCAGCTGTCATGAAAGATACATTGTCTCGGCTAGCTTCTGCATCTTTGCACATATTTTTTTTAGTATTTGTTTTGAAGGTCATGGGGTTAAGTTCATGGTAGTCTGCATCTAATATGGTCATGGTAGTATGTAATGCATTATGCTTGTAGAATTATGTGGATTTTAAAGTGTTTTCTTTTCAAGGTCATCAAGGTCATGGGGTCAAGGTCGAAGTTGTCTGTATCTAATATGGTGGTTGTAGTCTGTAATGTATTATGCTTGTTGACATTTATGTATTTTTTCTCAAGTTTTTATTTTTTAGGTAATTCAAGGTCATGTAGTCAAGGCCTAGGTAGTCTGCAACTAACATGGCGGCGTTAGTCTGGAAAGTATTGTGCTTGTTGACATTTACATACTTTTCCTCGAGTTGTTGTTTTCAAGGTCATTCGAGGTCATGGGGTCAACATCGAAGTAGTCTGTATCCAATATGATGGTGGTAGCCTGTATTGTGTTATGCTTGCTGAATTCTATGTTTTTTTTCTAGTTTTGGTTTTCAAGGTTATTCAAGCTCTGGGGGCAAGGGCATGGTCCCCTGCACCTAATATGGCGGATGGGTGTTGTATACCAAGATATTGGTCTCCCACCAAGATGGTGGTCTTCGAAACAAATTATGCTTACCAAGATGGAGGTCGCCTACCAAGATGGTAGCCTCCAATCATGTATAAACAAATGATGAACGAAAAAATCAAATGGCGAAATAAGTATTGGTATGGGGAATAGAGGTGAGGGAGTCTGTTGTCTCCTGGGCGTGGTGCTAGAGGAACCTTTGGAAATGTATTTTTTTTAAATATTATATAAGTTTTTACATATTTTTAAAATAATGTTTTAATAATTTTAATAATAAATTTTTAAAAATAAACTTTTTGGATTTTTTATATATATTTTGCAATTCATGGTCGAAGGTCAAGGTCAAAGGTCAAGGTATAATGTAATATTTTACTTAGTCTGGTTCTTCTGGCTCGGAGTCACAAGTTCCCCTTGCCTACTCCGAAAAAAAAGGGTCATTTTTGAGAATACTTTTTTTTTTGCAAATGGTAAAAAGCGCCATTTTGAGGGATAAAAGGGATTTTTTTTAGGGAGTAAAGGACATAGGGCAATTTAATCGATTTTGATGGTAAAAAGGGAAGAAAGATGGTGGTTGGATGATGCCACAACATGGTAATACTCTGCTCCTGGTTCCTGTGCCAAATGCCGATGTCTGTCATTCGGCTATTCCCTACTTATAGGCTTATCTTCCCTGTGAAAAACAATACTAGAATGAAGATTTTTTTACCATTACAGGTGACTCAGACAGGCAATAGGCAGTAAGGAACACAATCAGGTACGACGACATGATTCAAGGCAGCGAACAACAATGCAGAAAATTAGAACAGGTTCACACAGGAACTGAACATTCACTAAAACAAAAATAGAAAAAATACCAGCAACAGGGGAAGATGGAGGATTGTATGAGGACAAAGTAATATGTTTGATCCCATAGGAGAAAAACATGTATCTGAAGGTCTTAGAAATAAACTCTGAACAATAATCCAAAACCATAGTAGAATGTATTACAATATTTCGAAATATGCGCATCTGAAGCGCCTGCACAGTAGAAGAAGAATCAACTTTCCTCATGGGGACTAACCACACAAATTTGGAAAAGGCGCTTCAATACAACCAAAAAGCATATTATGACAAGACTTTCTACTAGGAAGTGTACCTACAAAATCAATAAACAATTTTTGCATGGGCCTTTCGGCTACTTCTGAACACAAAATTCCTAAATGTGTGTTCTGACTAGGCTTACTCGTGGCACATAAATTACAGGTTTCACTCGGTCAGCAATATCAGCATTCATTCCTTTCCAGATCAAGTTGCGCTTAATAGACTCTATGGTTTTGTAAGTACCAAGGTGTGCTCCAATGGGTGAAGAATGAAAGTACTCGAAAACCATATCACATAAATGAACTGACACAACACGATTCCTGTTGTTTACTTTTCAATACAAAACCTCCTCGGTCAATGAGTAAGGTTTTATTTCAACTCCAGATTTAAGATTTTGAATAACAGGTGCTAATTCTGGGTCTTCATTTTGATGTTCTTTATATTTTTGAATTCCAGCAGAGAGTCAGTTAAAACATTGCAATTGGGTAAGTTTTCAGATGTTACGGGGGAATTAGAACCCTCAATCCAGTGGCGTCTGCTGAGGAAGGGCTGCGGGGTGCAGCCCTATTAGTAAAATCTCAGAACGCAGACCTCTAATCATCTGCTACTCAGCAAATAATACTGTGTACGAACATGGAGGTTATTTCGCAGCCAACGTTTTTGAGATGGACGAGTCTCTTGCACGAGAGAAATGTTTTTGAAAATGTCGAGTGGTGGGGCGGCAGATTCTTCGCCCCGAAGTGGGTGAAGCGAGTAGAGAGAAATGGCGGTAACAATGGGGTAGTGTAGCTATGGGAGGGAGGGACGACTTTAGGAGCTCGTAACATTCTGTAAATCAGAGATAGCAGGACGCGCCCTTGCTCTCATGCAAAAACGGTTTCCTGGTACTTGACAGGGTTACTAAAACTGGAACTTCGAATTCCACTGTTAAACAGATTGTGTTCTATAGTTATATACTATTTATTTTGTAGCCACACTTTGCGCTCCGCTCTTTTGAAGTTTTTAAACACATTTCTGAACAATACTTGTATTTATTTCGAATACTTTTTATTTATAGATATCGTTCAAACTCGCTTGAGCTTCAAATATAGTGTGTAACATTCTGAATAAATTTGTTGTTAATGTTGAGCCATGAACATCGGTAAATAACAGTGTTGAATTGTTGTTCATGTTGTGTTGTGTAAACTTGTAAATAATGGATAATTCGGTGAGTAACATCTAAAACCTTACTAACGACAAATATTTTGAATTACGAGAATGTACTATAGCTAAGAATATGGGACCAGCAAGGCAACTGTTAAATATAACTCAACAACCAAGCCAATATGGTAAATGCAGTGGTTCGTACACACGAAAATTCAACATAAGTATCTACATACTATTTCGCAGAGTTAATATGCGGGTGTGAAGTTAGAAATGCGTTGTTTTGTTTCATTTGTTTGCTAGTGAAAACTATTGATCGCGCGTGGACTGTCAATGGGATAAAATATTTGAAACGTTTGGGAGACAAAGTTAAAAGACATAAATCACGTGCACAGCATTTTAAAAATGCCTTTAAATGTTCAGTGATTGTTAAGGTGAATGAATATTCATTGCCAGTTAGATAGCGCTTACAGGTTGAAGAATAGATTTGATTAGCAATTATATTAATTATGATTTGCCCATTTCATCTTCTATATTAAATTTGACATACATTTTGTATTTACTGTATGTAAATTATCATTGGGTTTTAAAAATATTTGATTTAGTATATTTAAGTTATCATCATTATTAGTACAGTAGTATTAGTACTATTATCTAATTTCTCGTCATCTAGTGTAATGTACCATACCACATGGGTACTGGTTGGAAGGCATAACCTACACTAACTTAAAACAAACAGATCTGAACCAGTGGCCACAATGTGTTGGCAATTACAAATCAAGCGGTTATACGTTTTTCTTCAAACAACCGCACTTAATTTTTGTATTTGGCTGCATAAACTACACTTACATAAGCCAGCCGTACACAAATTATTAATCACTGTGCCTATTTAAAAAGTGCTATTTGTAATGATCTGAGTTAGGATCGTCATAGCCCTCCGAGTTTAAAATGTCACCAGCCGCCACTGCCTCAAACATTCTTGAAAGAGTATTTATTGGCCACGACATTCTGAGCACCTTTAATATTCTGAACTTTAAATTTTAAAGAAGAAATACGCGTAACCCAACGACCGATTTTTCCAAGTTGTCTGGAATGTCCCAAAAGTCAAGACAACGCCTGATTATCAGATCTTTTTTTTAAGAAATTCAGAATGTTCAAGATTCGAACAAAACTTTTCAATACCAAAATCCATAGCTAAACACTCTAACTCGTAGATCGTGGACGATTTACGCTCCTGTGGAGTCAGCGTACGATACGCAAATGCCATGGGCTGCCGAGGACCGTCTACTTCTTGGGTAAGAACTGCGCCCCCACAGTTAGACTAAAGGCATCAGTTTCTAAAATAAAAGGTTTTGAAAAATCTGCCATAAGGAGAACAAGTGGATTAATAATATCTTGTTTTAATGTTTCAAAAGTACTCTGATTTTCTGGACCCCACTCAAATTTTACAGATTAATAAATATTAGCAAAATATATAGTAAGAATATGCATAATTAATACATAATTATATTTATGTATACATTTATTTAACACATACAATTCATATTCCTATAAGCATATTAAATGGTAATACAAAATTATATGCTTAAGGCATATAAAACTTTAACATAAAGAATGTTTTTGAGAAATGAGTCATTATTTTGAGAAATAAGGAATGTTTCAGAGTAATAAGGCATGTTTTTGAAGAACAAGGAATGTTTTTGAGAAATAAGGAATGTTTTTGTGGAATGTTTTAGACGAATACGGAATGCTTTTGGGGAATATTTTTAGAAAAGAAGAATGTGTTGGAGGAATGAGGAATATTAAAAAAAAAAAAATTTGGAATATTTTTAGGAACGATTTGAACCTGTTTCGTCGTGTTGGGGCGAAGAGGCCGAGTGAATAATGGGCTGGTGTTGAGGTGCACCTCCTGTGAAAAAACATGCATACAAAAGAAAGGATGCTGTGCGTTTAGACGTGATGGGAAACGAGAGTTCTAGCCGCTGCGGCGCTGCGGTCCCTTTTTTATGGGACATTGCGGAAGAGTTCATCGTTGCAATATAGGATTGGGGTGCTTTTTTTTTTTTAAATTGGGAGCTTGAACTTATATGCTCAAATCTTCATAACTTTATAGATTGCACTGTAAGAAATAATGGTAAAATTTCCTGAAAAGTGTAAGGTAATATTCGCAAAAATGTGGGGAAACAGTTTACCTTACGTGAAAGGTAAATTTACCGCACTGTGCAGTAAATGTCACGTACATGGTAGTGAAAAATTCCATACGTGGATGGGAAAATTTACATACGATGTGTGGATCTTCTTATCGATTTGTAACTATTTTATAATTGTATAATATATATTTTCTACATTAAAATTAATTTCCGTGTTCTAGTCATACAATATGTCCATCATGGCTCTTTATATGTAAGATTTAATTACCACACTCTGGAGTAAAATTCACGTACATAGCGGTGTAAAATCCCATAAATGGACGGGAAAAGTACCTTACGACGCGTGTACCTGTTTAGCATTTTCTCTACAGCTAAGTGGGAGGACGGGCGGAAGAAGCAATTATTTATACACTAACAATCACTTCTGATGCCATGTTGTCGTCATGGTGTAATGGACGGCCTCACTAGAGCTTCGTTAATATCAAATGTCACGACAGTGTTAAATGAACGAAAAAAAAAAAAAAAAAAAAAAAAAAAAAAAGATAGCGCATCGTCCTATCGTAATGAAAGTCCATGGTTCGTGCCCACACTCCGGCAAGTGTCGGTGATTTTAGAGTTGAGATTTCGGTTACTATTTGTCAGAGGATATAGATAATAAAAAAAATTAACAGTACTAATATCCCGGGTATTTTTAAATATAATTTTATTATACAATAGAGTTAATATTACCTTACTTGTATGGGATTTCCCCCCACTTTTGTCAGGTACTTTTCCCGTACGATTAGGGAACAGTACCTTACGCGTAATGTAAATTTACTCCACATTTGACAAGTAATTTTACCTTACATGTAGAGGAAATTAGACTCCCTTACATGTAAGATAATTTTACCTGAAATTTTTTGTACAGTGTGCAGTAGGCCTTCTGACCTGAGTAATTTCTCCTGCAGTCTAATATTTTTATAATATTGATAGGGCAAAAAAAAAAAACCTTCATGTGCGTAAACATGAGTTTGTTTAAAATTATAAATTTTTCGTGAATTTATTGCTTATTTAATATCTTCGTGGCATCAGGAGAGGCTTATAGACTGCATGTATCTTAGCAACCATCAGAACTCTTCATGGTCATTATGGAGGTGCACAAAGTTGAACATCGATAATAGTTAAGTTAGCACTCGATTCTCACCTCTCGAAAATGTATAGTTCGTATTTTATGATACACTGGCATAGCTGAGCTAAACATTGTCAACCCGCATATGTATGTCTGGAGTTTAATATCTTCGTGGCATCAGGAGAGGCTTATAGATTGCATGTATCTTAGCAACCATCAGAACTCTTCTTGGTCATTATGTTTGTTGCAAAGTTGAACATCGATAATAGTTAAGTTAGCACTCGATTCTCACCTCTCGAAAATGTATAGTTCGTATGTTTTTGATACACTAGCATAGCTGAGATGAAACATTGTCAACGCGCATATGTATGTCTGGAGTTTAATATCTTCGTGGCATCAGGAGAGGCTTATAGATTGCATGTATCTTAGCAACCATCAGAACTCTTCTTGGTCATTATGTTTGTTGCAAAGTTGAACATCGATAATAGTTAAGTTAGCACTCGATTCTCACCTCTCGAAAATGTATAGTTCGTATGTTTATGATACACTGGCATAGCTGAGCTGAAACATTGTCAACGCGCATATGTATGTCTGGAGTTTAATATCTTCGTGGCATCAGGAGAGGCTTATAGATTGCATGTATCTTAGCAACCATCAGAACTCTTCTTGGTCATTATGTTTGTTGCAAAGTTGAACATCGATAATAGTTAAGTTAGCACTCGATTCTCACCTCTCGAAAATGTATAGTTCGTATGTTTATGATACACTGGCATAGCTGAGCTGAAACATTGTCAACGCGCATATGTATGTCTGGAGTTTAATATCTTCGTGGCATCAGGAGAGGCTTATAGATTGCATGTATCTTAGCAACCATCAGAACTCTTCTTGGTCATTATGTTTGTTGCAAAGTTGAACATCGATAATAGTTAAGTTAGCACTCGATTCTCACCTCTCGAAAATGTATAGTTCGTATGTTTATGATACACTGGCATAGCTGAGCTGAAACATTGTCAACGCGCATATGTATGTCTGGAGTTTAATAATGTACTGAGGACTGTTTTAGAATCGGTATTCAGTTCAGTTCTGATATTATGTTGTGTACTGTGTATTTGTAAACAAGAAGTTACTGATATAGCTAATAAGCCCAGTTTGCCCAACGTGGGTGCAATATTAATTTTTATATAAATTCTTTAAAGCTGAGTTGATATGTAGTACTTGATTTTTCTTTGAAAGCAATAACATTATAAATGAAACCAGAAATCTATTCAACATTAGTGAGACAATTACAATGTTTAAACCCAGAAGACCTCGTACAATCAGCTAACGTGCATTGCATTACGTAGGTCTGATTTGAAGCATCAACTTCGGTTTTAATCTGTCTAATGTTTCGAATTATAGCCTTTACTAAACTAAAATATTTAGAGGGCCGTTATTTTGAACATACGTGACTGAGCCACTTAAAACATTTGAGTATAGATAGCCTTCTGCAGCGCAACTTGCGTGAACAATTGTGCGGAAAATAGATTGTTTGGTCCTTGAAATATGCCATAAACATTTCATTTTCTTATTTGATGCTATCATAAAAAATTTTCAAAATTTATAATTTATAATGTATACACACAAAACTTGGTTGAATTTGGTTAAATGGTTTAATATATGTGACAAACTTACCTAAAAAATTTGCGATGCCCCCATTTTGAACATCGTTGTCTGACCCATTTAAATAATGAAAGTTTACATTAACTTCTGTAGCAATTATAGTGAGCACAATTTGGTACAAATAGGTTTAAATGTTAAATTGTAACATTTGGTGGGAATCGGTTGATTGGTCCTCGAGATATGGCATAAATCCTACATTATTTTAATATGGCGATTTTCATAAATGGAGGACAAAAAAGTAATGTAGTAGCAATTTCGATGATTGTTAATTGCCAATATACAAAGTAAAGTTAAATAGATTACATAACTTCGTAGATATAGCACACAAAACTAAAATGATTTTGTATATTTCATTCTGAAAATAAGTGTGCCATAACTAAAAATATATTAATATGGCCTTCCACAGTAAATCTTTGCCAAAATTAGTAAGCATGTGTTGATTGTTTGCGAAACATGAGATAAACATTTGATTTATTTGTGGGGCTCTTATACAAAATGGCATAGAAATGCAGCTATATATATATATATTTATTTATATATTTATATATAAACATACCCCTTAACATCATCTGCATCAGTACTATTTGTTTGTCAAATTTGGTAGAAATAAGGCAGATTTTTCACTGAGATATGACAATAACTTTATATATTCATATGGGGCTATCTTCCAAAATGGCCAACAATAGGATATGTGTTTCTATATATGATGCTCCTAGCAGATACTTTCAGTATACAAAATTTGGTGGAAATTGTTTAAATGCTGTCTATAATAAATATAAAGAAGTCTAAAAAAGTCATCATTTGGAAATTAGGTACCTAATCAAGTTATATTTACTCGGCCGATCATAGTATTTCATACCTGCCAAAATTGGGTGAGAATCGGAGTTTTCGAGATATAATTTAAAAATTCGTTATTATTTTTTTGGTGCTATTTTCCAAAATGGCAGACAAACAACACATTTTAAACATGGGAGCCATTCTGAAAGTAAGTGCCCGACGAGGTCGAACACTATTAATGTAATATGTCCCTACTATGTACTATATGTGTACTAAGTTCGGTGAAATTCTGTCATCGTGTTCAAAAATTGAAAACGTGGCACAGACACTTACACACACTCACACACATACACACACACACACACACACACTGACAGAAGGCAGGAAGGTGATCTCATAAGCCTTCCTTTCCTTCGGCAAGTAGACTTGAAATATTATTTTACGGTACTGCGCTTTAATTTTTTTTGCTGGTAATGTCCTTGGTGTGTAGGCCTAAACATAGAAGTTTCCTCTGCGGGTGCAAGATTAATACAACTTCAAATACTAAGCTTTTTCACTACGGAATATCGCGTCTATTTGGAAATATAAATATGTAGCACTCTTCGAGCTATGAAATTATTTACTGTATCTTCAGTTCGTTAATAAGCAATTTTGTCCTGTTTCTGTAATTGGGTGACTGTTTACTCTTGCCATAATTGTATACATTTATACACAATATATATAATCGGTGCAAAAACTCTTAGCTTTTCCGTCGCAACAAGGGTTAAATGTTTTATTCACGAAAGGAGGTTTATACTCGTGTTTGCGTAAGTGATCGGATCGAATATACTGTCATAATTCAACCCCCCCCCTAAATCCCTTTTTTTTTTCAACGCAAAATGGTTAATCACTAATTGATCCCTGTGTATGTGGGCGTGAAAATATTTCTAAGTATATGCATCAGCGGATAAAATTACTCGTTCGTTTGGTTACGAAGAGAAGAATAATGACCCTGTGGTATATATTCCTGGCATTATAAGACTGGCCAACAAAGAATCGGGTGCAAAATGGTAGTTTTAAATACCTGTAAAATTCGAAATTGTATCTCGGCATGCCTGAAAAATGCAAGGAATTGTTGATACCAAACAAATCTTTGTGTTCAATATAGCGATTATTTTTAAAGTTAATACGTACATATTTGTTTGCATTATGTATTGCGATTTTTTTTAAATCAATATATGTTAATACTTACACATTTGCCTGCATTACATGTTATGATTTAATGTTATTTTTTAAAAGCTTTTGTTTAATTTCATTTGTTTGCATGTACGCTAGGTGTCTGCGAGGTGTCTGTCCGGAGCTCACCAAATCACTAGCAATCACGACGTATTTGGTGGACAAGTTGTCGATTACTGGTGGCGTGTAGAGTTTCAGCGCCGGGGAAGTCCTCAACTACACAGGGCTCTGTGGGTAAAAGACCATCCAAACTTTGAAACGAAAGAAGAAATTCAAAAGATCGACTGCGTGTGTGTACGTGAAATGCCATTTGAAGATTCGTATTGAAATGTCGAATACATTGACATACTCACACATGTAATATTAATAATGAATATTCATCACACCGGTGTAACTTCCCGCAAAAAAAAAAGTGCACTGAAATTCGCCTGATTGCAAGCGATATCGATGACGGACGAGCCTGTGAATGTATAAATGTTCTACCTATGTAATAAAAAATAGGCGAGACTAAAAAGTGAAAAATAAATAAACTGTAAGAAACATTTTTAAACCAAGATTTTATTGACAACTGAACAAAAAAGATAACAATAACTATAGGAGTGGTTACAGAATATGTAGAGCTTTGTAAAACGTTGTCGAAAAGCCATAATAACCTTCGCTACAAATTATTATTCTTGTACCAATTTATATTTAGTATATAAAAGCTTGGCGCGAATAGTTAAGAGCCTTATGCGAGATACGTGCTTAATTCCCTTACGCAAATGGGGTATACGTTCTATATTGCGAGAAGTTAGATATTTTCTTGCTACGCTGATGTAAATGAGGCATACTGTAACAAGCTAACACTATGACGCTCTCCTAGTCACAGTATCTCCAGTTAGGTAGAGGTGTACTTGGGGGTAACAAATAGTAATAACTGTTCAATGAAAGAGGGAAATTCAACAACACACAATTTATTACAATACTTTAGGTATATATAAAACAATACTTCGGGACAATACTGCAATAAGGATCTCAATCCAATTACTTTACTCTACGTATTCTGGAACTGACAAGATAATTAAGAGAACATAAATGAATACAGTTATACAAGTAACGGTGAGACAATTATACTGACATACGGGACTACTGCCATAAATTAAAAGATATGTTAGTAATAATATGAGATTACGATTATACAAATACCCTAGCTTTGCCACGTGATTATTAATACTTAAAACGGGGCTTCGATATCGGGAATGCCGCCCTACCGCCTAGCTGGATTTATGCTCACCAATGAAGATGTAGCATATCATGCAGGTGGGCCGGAGCTATCATGCAGGTGGGCCGGAGCTATCATGCAGGTGGACCGGAGCTATCATGCAGGTGGGCCGGAGCTCCCCGGAGCCTAGTGCTCTGCCGTGTCGCTCCGACACTGACGTTGACACCTCACTGTCTGCCGTCACCCCGGAGGGAGGGGGGTGCACGCTTCTCGCTTAAATCGTCCCGGCCACAGTAGGTCGGCCCGGCGTGTTATTAAAACAGGGGGCCCTGCGCTGCGGAATCTATAACCCATCCAAGTTTAACTCGTCGTGTGAGGGTCCCCTGGAGCCCGCTACAATACGTTCCACATCGCGCCCAGCTGTTATATACTGATAAAAATAATTGATTTGTAGTAAAGTTTATTACGGCTGTTCGACCACGTTTTTCAAGTTCTAGAATTTCTGTAACTACGCCTGTAGTTATTTCTTATCTTTTTAGTTCATTATTAAATAAAAGTTTAATTTGAAAGGTTTTTTAACAGTTATTTTTTAAGTTTGTGGTCATCGAAACGAGGATGCCTCGTGATGCTGAAAACCCAATGTCGTGGATTCGATGTGAAAGAAAATGGAGCAACTCCCCTTTCTCTTACAATGAACAGATGTAAATATTTTTTATTCGTGACTGTCTTTTCTACTCTCGTAAATTAGTAGTATAAGCTTACATGTTCGAGGTGGCGAGCAAGCTAAAATAACAATAAAAGTAAATTTTATGCTATTGTTAAAGAGAGCGAGTTTCTAGGGCGAAGAAGAACAAGTAAGAAGTCAGCCAAGAAACCATCTCGGCATACACCTGGACTAATTAAAAAATTAATTCAAGCTGGACGAGTCGAGATTCGAACCCGGTTCCCCCTGAATATGGGTCTCCTCCCGTGGTGTTGACTTGTGGGTGCAGATATGTAATGATTTTACTATGAATTATTAAGTTGGTGTGTGGAAGAAATACCAAGTACATGCTTCTGGAGCGAAAAGCCCCCATAGGACTTCCCTCAGCTTTCCAGCAGTCAGTGCGCTAGGGCATTCAACACCTGGGGGGCTAATCTCGAGATCGTTTGAGTGTAGTTAGTATACGAGACGTCTCGCACAGTCCGTAACGTATACGAGACAATTGTTGTAAGCTCCAACCCCTAGAACTTGCATACGTTTTCAGTGTGCGAGGGGAGTGCCAGGCAAGCGTATACGAGTGGCATTTGGTCATGTTGGTGAACCTGCGGCGAGACGGGAACACATATTAGCGGAACTCAGCTAATCAGAAGCGTCACTTGTATCGCGTACGTTTATTTATTTACATTGTACGCGGTTGACTTCGAGTTACGGGGACGAAAAATGCCGATTCCACAGGAAGCTTTCTTCGCCACTGTAACAAGAAAATTATCGTTTCTGCGGCAGTTAAGGTTATCCACGCGACTATGGCCTATTCTTTCAAACATTAAAAAATAGCATCCGGCGTCTGTAACATTTGGCAACACTAACAATACACTAAATTTTATAGAAACTGAATTTTTTCATTTTGTTTTTCGAATACAAATATAAAAGTTATACCACAATTTTCAAGTGAGAGTTGTAGGTGAAGTGTAGATATTTTATTGAGTATTTTGTTATGGTTTCTATTGTGTGTTTGAATGTGTACTGTACAATAGGTTAAGGATAAGTACAGTAAATTTATTTATAAAAAAAGATGGTTATAGTCGTGGACTAGTAATTTTTTGACTCGGGTTCAAACCTCACTTAAGTACAAAATATTTTAACTTTTTTAATTCCACTTTTTATACACGGTAGAACACGCACATAACGAACGTTTAAAGGCCTTTTAATCATCTCTTTTTATTTTAAACGGAACTTACAGAAAAACTAACTTGGAAATTAACGGAGAGGTTCCGTGAAATTTACGGAAAGTCCGATTCTGAAAATGAATATGTCCGTAATTTTACGGAGAGTTTTCGGACACTTCTAGATAAATTTTTACCAGCACTTTTCCGTAAAATGAAGGAAATTGTTTTTAACAGTGCAGGGAATTGTTCAGTAAAATTCTTACCTGTGGAAATTACATACAATTTAATTAAGAGAACACAGTTGTGTATCATACATTGCCATAATGTTTACATTGCATTATAAATAATGAAATGGGAATGTATATGTTAAGTTGCCAATCGTTTGGAGAGTATTAGCAGCTACATGGCACTTTGCTAGACGTCGTGTTTGAGTAAGAGAAAATGTGAAGTCCATAGATACTTTTAGTGTAATAAACTTAACCTGTTGCCACGTAGTTCGACTTCTTACAATTCTTCTATGGTCATTACATTCATCCATTATTCGGCCATAATAAATGAAATATGCGATTGATGTTATTTAGGCTACTTATTGCACGCTACACTGTTAAATTACTTACCAAATGAGTATCTAGGCTACTGCCTGTTATAGGCTAACCTAAGTGCTTATACTTTACTGTGGTCTATATTAACAGCAATTTTGTGCAATAATAATAACATATGTTATTAACAGAGTTTTATATGCAAGACTGACTCAATAATAACTTACGACGTCTAACCACCCAGCTACGAGTCACTGAACAATAATGAACGTCAGTAGTAGGTCTATGTAAATTACACTTTTACTCATAACCTCCTTTGCAACCTGAACACAAATTTTACTTCTTGTTCGTTCAACAAGTTCTTAATTTACATACGATAATATATTCGGCACAGCATAAAGATGTGTAAATTGAATTTGCACAGCGTCAACAGTCATCTTATGTCTAATATTTTGTTTGTTTTGCTGCGCTACTCGTCTACGACTCCACATCTCGCACGGCGATGATCGAGAGAGTGGCCACTCGCACGGTCGAGACGTATACGACGACTCTCGTAAGGTTCGATCTTACCGTGTTCTACAATCGTGCGAGTTACAGCCGAATTTCGAAGATTTCGTACACGAGTGCAGTTCGAGCTTAGTCCCCCTGGTGCAGCGTGGCTGGACATGTGCGTCAACTCTGATTACGACTGCATGTGTCTCTCATTTACTTCAGTAATGGCACTCATATTCACTTCTTTAAGTAAGCTTTGGTTTTCATTGTTGTTTTAATGTGTCTAGCAGGCTCGCCTCTAAATGGGATATTTCGGGCTCTGTGTGTGTTTGATATATGAGCAAGTGAAGAACGTACCATATTTCCTTATTTCTTAGTTTTACAGCATCACAAATTATATTTTTTTCACCAGAAATAATAAACAGTTTCACATTTGATTTTTCATAGGAAATAAAAAACAAAAGAGGGCTTCGAACCAGCATTTATTTACAAAAATGTGTGCATATAATAATTTTTTTACACTCGTAATGGATTAAGATAACTAAAATCCCATGGCCTCCATAAAGCACTGGCTGAAATATGCCCTAATTCTTTCGCACTTGTGAAATCTTACGATGTTGAAGGGTGGTGAATGAGAACTGTATGCGTATGTCTTAGCTGGAATTCATACTGTGGTATAAATCTGCATGGTGGACTGGCATCTCGGGAATTAAACTGTGTTTTAGTTTGCATAATTCATAAAGAGTGAATACTATTGACAGTTGCTGGAGTAGAGGCCGCACAGATACCGTACATTCACATGTTCGCGTGTCACTTTTCATTCGGCTAAAGTCACGTAGCAGTGTTGTTTGACTCTGGAGTGTGAGAGGAATTGGGGGGGGGGGGGGTGGGGGGGTGTGTTTTACCACGGATCAGATAAACCTCTTGACAGAGCAAGAGCACGTGATTGTATGATAATACATAAATTTTGTTTGCCGAAAGTTACTGTTTTTTTTTTTTATGATTTTGTACTTGTGGCGGGTGTACCTTAACGTTAGCATCTCCCCATGGCTTATTTGATTTCCCCCGCAGAACTTGCTGTATGTACATTATTTGCACATATCAAGCGTTTAATTCGCTGACACTGGGAGCAAGAAATTTCGCCCTACATGGAGTACCCATATGGGTAATTTTTTTCTCGCTGCCTAAATTTCCCAATGTACTGATTTTAAAATTGGGAGGAAATGTTTTTTAATCATGGATGTCTATAACTTTATGAGGGGCGATGTACTGGATCATTCACTGTGCATATCGCTTACCGTGGAGGTACACTGTAAGAATTGTGTAATTTTACACGAATGTACGTGGCAGCACAATCTCCGCACATGTTCGTGTATTTTTACACGTAAATGTGTATGTGTAATTTTACTGTGTGTCCCATGTATATTTACAAATACAATGCCAGTGTAATTTTTATATACTTGTTATTCTTTTTACTAATAATTATGTTTAATCACAAGTACTCTGTATGTGTCAGTTTACTTTTTTTGGTTACCAATATCAAGCTGCATAATGTAAATTTACACAAACTTTAATAGCGTATTTTTTTCATACCTATCAGTTATTTTATTAATCATCACATTGAATTACATGTACTCTGTACATGTTATTTTGTTATACTCGTTACAAATTTTCTACCACACATTGTAAATTAACACAATTATTTTTATGGTAATTTTACTACACTAGTCTACTACTGATTAATGTCCATCATTCCCAGTACACTGTAGGTGTAATGTTACCATACCAGTCTGTAATTTTACCTTATTATGGTATTAAATAACATGCACTCCATGCATGTAATTTGATTATGTAAATTTTAGATTTCCTGTCACATACTTTAGATTCACACAAACTTCGCTGTTGTAATTTCACCACTGTGTATGTGTTTTTTCTCACTAACTAAAAAAGAAAAATCGCAGATTCACTCCAATTGTAATTACAAAATTTCTGTACATTAAAAGAGTTATGAATAGTTATCTTCAAAGCATGGATAACCATTGACTTCAGATATAGAATAGGTAGTTATATACAAAAGCCAGCGTATTCCATCATTGGGAGTTAAGATTTCCTTTTGCACCCACAAAAGGAGTTCGAAGTAGTTCTACTCCCTACTGCTAGATCGCATATTTTAAGTAAATACTTGTAGTTATATTTAAATTCACAGGAACATTAGTGTAAAATTACAAATACATAAAAATGTAAAGTTACCATAAATTTGTATGTGTAAATATACACTCATATACTTTCGAATTTGTAATTTTATACCCCTGTTAATGTCAATATACCGCTACATTAATTTTTTACTTTAAGATTGTAATTCACTTTAAACGAAATAGTTGAACATGTAATTTTACACAGATGTACCGAGTTTATACAACATTGGCGTGGTTGTAAAAACACACAGACTTGGGGTTTTAGAGCCATGAATTAGTGTACTTGTACACATACTTTAGCATTCCTAATTTTACGTCCTTGATAATGTCAATGTACCAATACAATGGTGTTTTTTTTTTAGTAAGATCGTACTACCTATTGAGAGAAACAGAAAAAATAGGAATTTTACACTGAAGTACGTATTTTAATACATCATTGGTGTGGTTGTAAAACACATAGGCTTGGGGTTTTACTGCCTTGAATTAGTGTATTTTACACATACTCTGCCATTTGTAATTTTACGCCCTTTTTAATGTCAAAATACCAGTTCATTTGTATTTTTTTACATTAAGATTGTACTACCTAGTGAGTGAAATAGGAAAATATGTACTCTTACACTGATTAATGTGTTTTAATACAACATTGGTGTGTTTGTAAAAACACACAAGCTTAGGATATTAGTGCCTTTAAACATACTTTTGCATGTGTAATTTTACGCCCTTTTAAATGTCAACATACCATTTACATTTGTGTTTTTTTTTTGCAGTATGATTGTACTACCTTTTGAATGAAATAGAACAATATGTACTTTTACACCGATGTACACTTCTCGTCACAAAAAATGAGCTATCTCGTGCAGCTGAAAATATTTCTAAGTCCCACTTAGGGTATGTTCGGCAGGCTGCCCCTCCCAAGTCACGTGTGCGTGCCGCGGAGTGGACATGGCTAACTGCTGCAGGGAACATGGCTTTGGAGGAAAAAGCATACGAAACACGAATAATTGTTATTTCAGCTCAGTTGAGTCCGAATATATTCCAACACATTATATTTATTGCAGTTAAAGTAAATTAGTGGCGAAAACCGTCGGAATTATGAAATAGCCTGTATCAGATCTGAGAAACAAATAGTAAGTGATAAATTTGAACAGACGACACTGAACCACTAGAAAAAACTACTTCCAAATCATGCATAATGTTAAATTTGAAATTAGGTATTACGTTATAAATCCCCTTGCCAACACACACGAGATATTTGAAAACACAAAGTGATAATCACTAAAAACGTCAAATTACACATTATGTAAAATAACGTTTTCATATGTAAGATTATTAGAGACCATGGAATGTGTCGGAATCAACGGTCTGAAGTCTAGACTTCACAGTCCAATGAATACTCGATCAACTACTGTATATTCACTGCGTGCTTCGCCAGTAAGAGGCCAATATTACTCCAAAACATACAGCACGTGATCCCAAACGTCTTTCCTTGCAAATTTCGTATTTGCTTCACACACTCCTGAGTGAGCCTTGTCAACTGTAATCCAATGCAAATGCGGATTACGCCTATAAGTGTGTAAAGTTTAGCTTGTCCTCAAAATAACGCGGAAAAGTAAACAGTTTTGTTCCGTTCATAAAGTAAAAGCCTATTTACATGCACCGTGATGATTACCCGTAATGTCTTAACCAAATTTGGATTACAGGAAATAGTTATTGATTATTAAATTGTTATAAGAAGAAATTACTACAATATTATCTGTGGGAGTGATTATAGTCACTTGAATGATCTACGGTAATGAAAAAAAAACGCAAAATATTCACATTAAAAAAAGTATTAACATAATAGAACACATGCAGCGAGCTACTAGATATATTTTGAAGCAAAATATCCGCAGTAAATAAATGTTTTGCATTAAAGTGAGAACTTCTTGATGCCCGTTGCATTTAATATATGGATGTGTGCACCCAAAATGTCAATAAAGATTACGTATTAAGTCGTAACTCAGTTTTTATTTTCAATTATGCACGAGCTGAAGTTAAATAAAAGTGCTTGCATGTGCCATGTGTGTGTTATAGCACCATTACGAAAAGTATAAAGAGCTCACTTTGGCGCGAACAGCGTATAGTACCGTTACATCTAAGCTGGAGAGTTCAACTCGGTGTATTTTGTCATGACGTGGTTTCTCACCCAATTGACTCCATTGGCGATTCGTGCTAGTAATGTTAAGTAACCCAATTTGGAACACTTGGTGGCTGGAAGATAGCACACTGACCAGCCCCCTAACTGATTGGTGAATACATGTGTAAGTGTGCTTTCTAGCAATTGGTCTCTCAATGTTTGACACCATGTTATGCGAATGTTAGCCACTGTGGCGTACATAACTACCATTTTTTAAAAATGATATGTCAAATTGTGATTACAAAGATGATTAGCCAACATTCTATATATATTTTGTTATAAATCGTTGTCAATCCCACGACTTCAAAATAAGTGAAATATATCCCAATTTAATGCTTTCTTTATCTTAGACTGTCTTACACACGAAACATTCGCACATATAAACATTTACTAAATAAAAGTTTATTCTAAGAATTACCTTCCTTGCGGGATGAAGTATACCATTTTCTAAGTTTGAGTCCAAATTGATTGACCAAAAACCGAAAGTTTAACCGTCAGAAGACTGTATTCAGTGTCTGTAAGACATACACAAATAGAGATAGATAATTGAATTTTCTTTATAACACATCTAACATAATCTGACTTCCAAAACCGTAGAGGTTATACTGACGTAAAGGGTTGAGGGAGTGGAGGTACGTTTTAAAGATTATTAATATGACATGCATTCAAATGAAAAGATACTGAGTCAGAGTTCCAAAATGTACAGGGATCTCCATTCTGATCCAATCAAGCGTCATTTATCAGCGATTGTTTAGCAATATTGATTGATTTATCAACAATATGTGCTACTTTCAAACAGTTGATTCTCCGTTTATTATGATTAGTTGTGCAAGTCAGAAAAGGAATAAATTCACAATCACAATTTTATTTGTAATGTTGTGAGTAGTATATAAAACAGACATTGGCTCAAATGGAGGGGTGATAGGAGCGGAGGAACCACCCACCGCCTTGTTGGAATTTCCCTTTAGTCCATTTTGCCCTCAAAATTCTCCTTTCTTCCCTAACAATCTATTAAATGTCCCTACATTTTTTTCCTTTTCCTTTAAAAATTTCTCTTCCCCCCCCCCCCCCCCCCAAAAATTCTTGTTTTCTCAGGCGGATCAGTGACCATGGATAAGATCAGGGAGCCGGATCAGCAACCCAGGGCCAGGGATCATCGACCCAGGTGACCGGGGTTCGAGAACCCGGGTCAGGAGAGCAAGACTCAGGACCTTTAAACTTGACCTTTGATGATTGACCCAAAAAATTCAGTTAAGTAAAAAACAGTTGACAAAATTTCAATAAATTAAAAAAAAATCAAAAGTTTTAAAAATTACATCACTAAAAGTATTTTAAAAATCATGAATAATATTTAAAAAATCATTAAAAATTGATTAATAAAAATGTATTATAAATTATTAAAAACCATTAAAAACTAATTAGATAATGATTGATTTAAATTTATTTTAAAATCGTAAAAAGTGTATAAAAATTATTATTAAAAATTATTAAATAAATATTAAAAATCGTTAAAAATATATATATATATAAAAAAAAGAACTTTCCAGAGGTCATCCCTCACCAATACCTATTCCACCATCTTGGAGGGTGCAAAAGACGACCATCGTGATAGGTGGCCACCATCTTGGTAGGCGACCGCCATTTTGGTCAACATCACCTGTGAGTCATATTGGATGCAGGTAACAGTGACCTCAACCACATGACCTTGAATGACTTTGAAAACAAAAACAATAGAAAAAATATATAAACATCAGAAAGCATAATAAATTACTAATTCCACAATATTAGAAGCAGAGAACATTTAACCTTGACACCATGACCTTGAATGACCTTGAAAATACATTCTCGAGAAAAAACACATAAAATTCGCCAAGCAAAATAGATTACAGACTACCACCACCATATTGAATGCAGACTACCCTGACTTTTACCTCATGACTTAGAATGACCTTGAAAACTAAAACTCGAGAAAAAATACACAAAAGTCAACAAGCATAATACATTACTGACTACAAACCGCCATATTGGATTCAGACTACCTTGACCTTGACCTCATAACCTGAAATTACTTTGAAAACAAAAGCTCAAGGAATAATACATAAAAGTCAGCAAGTGTAATACTTTACAAACTAACACCGGTATATTAAATGCAGACTACCTTGACCCCATGATGTTGAATGATCTTGAAAACAAAAACCCGAGAAAAAATTCATAAGTCAGCAAGCATATTATATAACAGACTACTACCATCATAATTAATAAATTCTGACATGTTCAGCGCCATTTATAATTTAGCAGGCGTAGGTAAAAGCCTGTTCAAGAAAAAAAAAGTGTTTTTACCTAAGCCCTCTGATAAGCATTGTACGCATTGTTGGCTGCCATTTTGTATTAGTTGGTGTTATGACTACGTAATATGTATCATATATACTACAGTAGGTCACTGGGGCCGTTCATTAGCAATCTTAGATAATACTTTACATATGCAGCAGGTATCGCAGAGAAGTCTGGGATAGTGGCTGGCAGCCATCTAGGCGGTATCAGCCAGCAAGTTGGGCAAATGGTACGATTATCTTCACTGGCAGGAGCTGCAGAGGTGCTGGTAGCCTCGATGTCCCCACATCTGTGGGCGACATGCTGATATTTGCACTGCCCCTGCAGTGTTGGATCTGCCAGTGCGCTGACATCCGGGACTACCTTCGAAGCTTTCTTACATCTTAGCAGAGATGATACTGGTGTGGAGACAGTAACCTCGTCAGCTGGAGGCAATGGCTTTGTGGCTTCACCATCGTCGTTGACGTGGACTGTGGCTGCTTCTGATGGTTGTGAGGATTCCTCTGCTGCTGACACTGCTGGACAGTAATCTGGTATGTGAAATACCACAGCATAATGCATGCAGCAGTAAATACAGCATCTTCCACGGATTTTAGCAGGGTGTCCTCTCGCATGTAAAGTGTGGCACACTTGTAGGTAGTACATCCAATCAGTTGTTGACCCGTTTCATATGACATTGGCTCATGTGCCAATAGACGACAACGGCACTGTCACAATCTTCTGGGCACGTCCTCACCATGTCACCTGCTTGGTAGCTGTTTGTCATGCTACTGTGTCCCGGCATCACACTGGTGTAGTTTGTGTGTTCAGGTCGGAAGTTTTCCATCTCTTCTTTTTTGTCAGACCACTGATGTTGACGAGTTGGTGACGAGAATATTATATAGCTATCTCTCATGTGTGTGGTGGGGTAGAGAATCAGAGATATTAAAAAATAAAGCCTCGGCCAACTGTGCAACTACATGTGCAACAAGGGCTCATGCAAGTGAAATAATCTATTTATTTATGAACATAGCATGCCTCGGCCGCTCACAGCAGAATCCATATGCTTTAACACTCTTCCAGTATAGTAGTTGGTAAGTGTCCCGTACACTCGCCAGTCCACCGACAGATTGCACCAATGTGTACATCACATAGGACCAAGTTCACCTTCTTATTCTCGTGATGCTCTTCTGTAATATCTGTGAGAATGTTTCTGCTTGCTGGTAGATAGATGTTTCGCAAAGATTACCAACAGTTTATTTGCTGTATTTGTAGCATAGTATAATCTTGATGTGGAAATTATCATAAGAGTCATGATATCCCCACATATGATTTTCAACATCACATATTTGTACTTGCTCGTATTCAAATGTTGGTTTAAATACCACTTGTCTATAACCAACACCAGCAAAGTACTGATCGTACATGTTCAGGTTTTTTTTTGGTCGGAACTGTAAGCAGTCATGTTTGTAGAATGTATATTTCATGGTGGCGATCGTTGTGTACTGAAGGTTGCACTGCTGCTGACTGCTGGCGAGATGTAACACTTGTTGCCTCTTATATGCTCGTGAGTGTGTGCTTATATTAGTATAGCCAAGTAAAGTTTACACGTTACTCGAAAACACATTGTCTTCCACATAACTGCCCCACACTTCATGATGGTCGTGTGATGTTCACCTGTATAAGACTCAGTCAAATGGGTAATTACATTGCTTTTGGGATGATATGGCTCATATGCAATTATCTGTGCAAACCACCCATTTAGTATATTCTATTTGTTTGCATGGGCCAGAATATCTATGATGGTGCAAGGCAGCTTCATGTCTGGGCGCAGGTAATACACGGGACATGCAACAACACTACATGGTGTTGAGTATAAGACATAGCATCCCTTTTTGCTCTTATTGTGACCCACCTAGTGTTCGAGATCATTGCAGCTTATCACTTGCTCAGGCAGTTCAGGAGGTTCGAAGTGAACATGGTGCTACCCAGTTTTTAACATCACTGTACTTGGAAATGACCAGCATATTGAGTGCAATGTACATGTTTGATGTGTGCATGTGAAAAGCTATAGTTCTACTGATGTAATTTGCTATCTCTTCCAACAAACACATTACAAGAATTCCAGCATGGGCATTTTCTTGCAGTTACCGGTAGGTATGATGCCACCATATGCTGTGTGCGCTGTAGTCTCATTAAGCAGTTTCATGTTTGTCTGCAATATCTGTTGAACATAATGTGTAGGTAAAAGCATCCATAACTCTGCGTTTAACTTATATGTCATTCATTTGCCTTAGGATGAATCCATCAGCTAGAAATCTGATGCTGTTTAGTGCTTCCCAATTACCAAGTTTGACAGTAACCTATACTGGGCATTACTATTCAGCTTTGCTAAAAGCCCATCTGTTATGGCAGCTGGTATTCATGTGTAGGGAAACAAAAGAGAGCAAGCTACATTTGCACAAGCAGTGATGAATAGTACTGTGGTTTAATCTCAGTTTTGGGCATGTGTTTATATAGTCTGCTGTTAAAAGAAAGAAAAAACAAAATTGCTTTTCCCCCACCTCCACAATGGTGCATACCATAATCACCATCGCACTCCATGGCCCACATCCTTAGCAGCAGTGCATTCAAGGATGGCCATGATTAAGCTTGCATACATGTCATAGTCGTGTTTAGATTTCGTGTACTGAGCTTTCAAGGTTTTTAAAGATAGGCAGCTGTACTCTGACTGCAGAGCTCATTGTGCTATTTTTGCTTCACATTAAATGCATAACCATCACTTCAGCTCCGGACAGGCCACAAAGACCATGCCATCTGCCTCCTCAGACAACAGGGTGGTGATTATGTCACATTTTATCAAATACATCGCTCTCATACCAATTGAGACTATGATAGTGCTTTTCCAGCCTCATATTCGTAACCATACTTTTCCTGTTGAACAACCTCCATGAATACAGAGGAAGAAATGTACATGTCACTATGGTATCATCTATATGCATAATGCAGATGTGCTTAATAATGTACCCACATGGGGACATGTAGCCCTGAACATTCGAAAACATTACATCTGTATGATGTTTACTGGACTAGATGTGCTAAAAATCTAAGTTTTTTAACTGCACTGTTGCGAACATTGTACATAATCAACCTATTGTGAATTATTAAGGCATATGCTTGAGTATTGGCCAGAAAATTCTCTATAGCGGTCATTTTAATCCTGCAGTTGACTACACCAGACTTTAGTTTATCACCCTGTTTGCTAACATAAAAAATAAGCAGGGGGCAGTATTCATGAATAAACTAGGTTCTAGTATAAGTGACTGTGTTTGATCATAGTTCACTCTCTGATATTCGGCATATGTTTGAGAAGGTACACACATATATGCCATTCGTGAAACCTATGTTTGAATCTCTATGTGAGTAAAACCCAGAGTAGAGGAATACCTTAACATTCTTTATGTTCACATTGTAGTGGTCCCCTTCCCAACACCTATGTCACCTACTGTCAAGTCTACTTAAACTTGTAAGGCTCTGGTCAGGTTGAGGGTCCACTCAAGGGGGTTTCACTGCTAGCAGTATGGCAGAGCAATAATAGAGGGATTATTACAAAACACGTTTGTTACAATACTTCTAAATCTTCTGACTTACATTTACAATACAGAACAATTACGATAAAGCAAGAAAACATAAATTATACATGTTACATTAGTTACACTTAGATGGGGAGACACAATATTAACTTAAGACTGTTACCTTACGATACTTTCTCTCTGTGTCCAAATTACAATAAGCTGAGACTCCTAACTTTGCCACATATAAAAATCTTTATGGGACCTCGATATCGGTAATGCCGCCCTACCACCTGGCTGGAATTATGCTCACCAACGAAGACGTTGAATAGCTTGCAGAGGGGCTGGAGCTCCCCGGACCCTCGTGGTCTTCCGTGTCACTCCGACACTGACGTTGACACTTTACACTCTGTCGACAGCTTGGAGGGAATGGGGGTGCGAGCTCGGTTCTTATCGGTTCTTACATAGCCTGGCTGGAGTGGGTCAGCCAGGCTTGTGGATTAAACAGGGGCTCATTCAGGAATCTATATCCTATCCTAGATTAGCTCGTCATATGCAGCCCCCCTGGAGCCCGCTACAGCATGATGGAATTTCGAGCAGTCTGTAACGATGGACTTTTGTTTACTAGTGTGAAATGCAACCATCAAGTAGCAAGCAAGGTTTCTTGCTTGTGGAACTTGTTTTGATATTCCAATTTACTCTCATGGAATGTGGTAGACGCGGGTATGTTTCTAAACTTCATGTACGAAAATCAATATCAGCATTCCTTTCTCCACATATTTCAAAACTTTCAAGAATGCTGACATTTTTATCTGAACATGCAGAAGTAACAATTAAATGGTCTGTATCATCAGTGATGTGGCTTCCGGCGCAGCAGCAGTATAGAGGATGTTTGTGTGTTGGGTGAGAGTGTAAGGAGCTCTAGCTTGAGATTAATAATTATGTTTGTGTAGTCTTCAGCGAAACCCTTCAGCATGTCAAGCGTGTTACATACTTAGAATTTTCTTCAATTTTAGACAGGAATCTTAAAGTCCTCTTCGAACTTCCAGCCTGCCAATTTAGCCACAGGAAATTATTTGTACGCCCATAAAAGTTAATTATTTATGGTTGCTGTAATTCCAACACCTCTCATAGCATCCACTTCACAATCATTCAGCTTGTACACAACTATACTTTTCATGTACAGTATACCAGTTTTGATTATTCTCATTGTCATGGATACAGCACCACAAGCCTTTGTGATAGCCCCACGGAACCTCAAATATGAATTACATGGCATTGTGTATATATCTTGGGTTTGCACCGGGATTCGAACCCCGGACGAGAGTATGTACGGACCCAGCAGATAAATCATGTGTGGATTTCTGCCTTGACGATAGTGTCTTCGAAGCCCGCTGGCTCTTCTACATTTAATATTTCCAAGTCCAATTTCTTTGTCCGACAGTCCCAATCTTTTAAGTAAACTCACTTTTTCAGATTTTAACATATTGGTTGCTCGCCTCGTACTGACTTCCGGTTCAATACTGTAAACTACTTTTACTGTCTTAATATTCATTTCCTTATATTTCAGACACATCTTTCCGTAAATGTAAATGTATTGTTATTTCTTCACCTCAGAAATTAATCAAACGGCTGTCTCGATCTAATATTGAGATGACCACTTCCGGCACACTCTCTGTCAAACTCGGGACATAAATGGGTGTCTTTGGTACATCCACCAGCCTAAAGCCTGGAGGTACCAATGCAGAAAATTCGTGTAGTGTGTGTGGCTAGGCTTACTGTTGAGGTATGAAACGGTAACCAAACTAGTTTATTCTTACTATGTTAATGAGGAAAATGTTTACTGGGAAGGTGGATTAATGCATTTTCTTCACCTCATACTTCTTGTTCATGAATCCGAGCATTGCAGCAAGTGTGACGCTTTTCGTAAACTATCTATGCAGTACAATAAATTTCGCTTTGCAGCATATTAGCATTAACTCGTTTCACTGGCACTTCCCGCTCCAGTAAACACTTAAAATACTCGCCTCTTTCCTCAATCTCATACAAACATGTGTTTACATGCACCTCGCCTCTCTTAATTTCCCCTTGCTTTAGTGAAACATTCAATTGCATTAATCTATGTTCTGTATAGCGAAGTAGTTTTGTACATCTCTGAGCGCAATGGACCATGCCCTGTCCAGGTTCAGCAGAGGTGCATCCATGTTTAGAATATTTCTTTTTGTCATTTTTTATATCTACCTGGAAAGAAGTACAGGCATACGTGACCGCAGTTCCACTCACATGGCAGTTGCTCTGCTTTGTAGTTATTTTTATGTAATTTAATTAATAATTTTATAAAGTTTCAGGTATCTGGCAACTGGCTTGTCACTTCTGGACCTACATTATGATTACAGACTTGGACATTCTACAGTATCAATATTTGTTCAACATGCATGTGAAGTATTGTGTATAAGGCATAATAATGTGTGTTTGCATGCTCCCACCACAAAATAAGAATGTCAAGAGATTGCGAGGGAGTTTGAGTGTCGCGACCATTTTCCTAATATTATTGGAACAGTGGAGAGTAAGCACAGCCCGTCCGCATTATCTGGCCTAAAGAGTCAGGATCGCATACCTTAATTACAAGAAGTTTTTTCCTATCGTACTACTGGTGATTCCAACAACAAATTTATTCTCTTAAATGCCGGGGCCTTCGGCAAAAGCAGTAATTCAGCAGTTTTTAAAGACACTTCTTTATATAAAATTTTGGTAAGTGATTCACTTGTTATTCCCAAAAACAACTCGAAAGATTCTCCATATATGTTTTTGGGGAATGAAGCATTTCCCATGCACGAACATTTGACGTGCTTTTAGGGAGGAAGAAGACTGACTCAAGAGAAGAGATCGTAAAACTATAGATTTTCAAGAGCACATAGATACATTGAGTGTTCATTTGCATACTTTCTAATAAATGGAGAATTTTTCATAGAGCAATGAATATACGTGAGTACTTTATTATTGATATTGTAAAGCATGTTGTGTAATGCACAATTTTTTAAGGGATAGGGATAGTTTTAGTTATGAAGATACTTTACAATGTAGAGGCTTTAACGATATAGCGAACAGTGATCTAAGGACAACATCAGGGGGGAAATCAGCTCTTTCAACCGGAGATATGTTAACAAAATACTTATCGCAAGAAGATCCTCTTCCAAGGCAAAACAGATACATATAAACTTCCTTGGGAAATGTTTGCATATTCTATGTGAAGTAGATAATAGGGGACCTATGTACCCTATGCATTTGACTTGTATTGTTGTAATTTAACTAGGCCAGTAAAATACTGTCTCCTTAAAATCTTACAGAATTGGAATATTTTACAATAATTATTTGTAGATTGGAAAACTAAACCAAATTTTTTAAGTATAATCTACATATTTCTTGTATGAACAATTCGTAAAAAACTCTACTACAAAGTCTAATGTTTAAAATATTTAAACATTGTACTAAAAACGCTGTACTATAAAGTCTAACTATAGGCTTATGATGGCAAAGTGAGCACTTTATAAAGCCCTCCTATTTTGAGTAATAGTCAATAAATATACTTTATTTTAGGCTTAAACGTTAACTTCCAAGTGTGGTGGAATATGCACACTGTGTATATTACATACATGGAAATATTCATACATAAATGTTGCCAATTATAAAAAGTAGCTGAAAGAATAAGTAACTAGGGCCTCAGAAGTGTTCACGTTACCGTGAACAGCCTATAATGTACTACACACATTGTACTACAAAGCCTGTTTATAATACTTAACTACTGTGATATAAAAACTGCACTAGAACGTCCAATGTTTAAAATATTTAACCACTCTACAACAAACACTGTACAACAAAGTATAATGTTCACAATATTCAACTTCTATAGTTCCTCTATTTGTAAATTAATACATTCGCTTCAGCCACTCAACAACATAGTTTTTCTCGGAATCCGACTACATTGTACCTCCAAAAATGTGCACCAATATATCCCATCAGTTATCCTTCGTTTTTCTATTCGAACAGTCTTCAGATGTAAGATCACATTTCGCTGGCCTATTTTCGATTTCAACGATGGATGCTTCGGTGTCAAAATTATCCATCATGCATGGAAAGAACAAGCTGATGATGCACAAGGATTCACTGTTGGCATCCGAGTGTGTAGGGCTCGACCTCACTCCATGTGTTTGGTTGGCAGCTCTGCCAGGCTGGTTGGCGCCCTGTCTGGTGTCCGCTACTCGGACTGGCAGCGATGCCAAACGGGCATCGAAGCCAGGTGTGAGAGGTCTCATTGCTTTATATGTTTTGGCCCTGGTAGCTATGCCGGCATCCTGATGTGACAGGGCATTTAGATGCGAACAATTTTTAAAGGTGGGCAGTGTCGCTGCCGCTCCATGTACGTGCTTTCCACTGGGCGGAAACGGATATTGAGGTAGCATCCGTGTCCGATAATGCAAGACTCGTCGGCTACAAAAAAAAAAAGGTAGATTTCGAATATCCACGAGAACTCAGTGTGATGCGCACAAAGACTTGCCATTCTTGGCGGTAAATGAGTGCCCCCCCCCCATCCCCCGGGCCACCTTTTCATGTATATGAGAATACAAAATGAATTAGTGTGCTTGAAGGGAAGAAAAATTGCACAGTACATTCTGTTAATTTGAAGCCTGCAATGGAACATGGGCTGAAGTTGGTGAAAAAACATTGTGTGCTAAAGTTTGAGCAGGAATCATGTCTGGAACCTTGCATTCAATTACAAAACGGCAAAATAGCAGACAGCAGGCAATGATTTTGAGAAGGATTTTTTTTAAAGGATGTAAAATGCCATATTCAGGAAGATAATGAAAAATAAGAGGAAATGATATCATGGTATTGGTACGCAATGAAAGACGACTGAAAAAATGGATATCGAAAGTTATATATATATATATAAAGTATCATCAATCAAGACGGAAATAGTAACTTTATTATTTGAGAAGGCTATTTATGCCAGTTTTGTACCTTCCGAAGACCCTCATGTACCATTTCCACTATGACATTATAAAAATCTAAATATGCAGGCAACATTAGATTATTATATACAGACATGGACAGCCTAAGGTATACAATACAGACACAGTAATACTATTAAGACCTCACCACACATCCCACACTCATGACTGAAATGGACATCCATTCCTACTCTCCCTCTTATCTATGCTACTTGCCCACCAATAGGAAAGAGGTGGGAAAATTTAAAGATAAATGTTGAGGTTATGAAATGGGCGAGATTAATGGGGTTGTTTGCGAAAATGTTTGCCTATAAATTAAGTAAGTGAAATGAGTGAAGGGACTTAGGTGTCTCTTACCAACGAGGTCTCGTGAATCGATGAGGTTGATTGAGGTGAGTATTCAGTAGCACCGGAACGAAAGGCCGGGGAAAGGGGAGATCTCTGAGAAAATCTGCCGACCATTGGCATAGTCCGGCACGTTTCCCACATACGAAAGTCCGCGAGTGACCCGGACGGAGATTGAACCCGGTTCGCCTTAGTGTTAAAAGAAATAGTCTCAAGAAAATAATTACCTTCGAACATTATAAAAACACATTGACGAAGCTCTAAATCATATGAACAACGGTCAATATAGTCCATTCATGGTTTCTTCGGCCTTTTTGAATCAAACCTTTGAAAAATTTCCCCATGTATGTCGTGCTTGGTTGTTTCTAACATACACCCTGTATCACAAGCGTTTTATACTTGCGTTTACATAAAAGTTACTTTATTTTATATTAAATTGAAATGTTATCTACATTTTATTTATAAATTTATTGCTAACTTATAAATAGTTCGAATAAAAACATTGAAAATATGTGTGCTGGTAGCGCCTAGTAAGAAATAGCTCTTATACAAAATACTGTTACAACAGAGTACGCACGAATCTGATGCGTTGTCCCTCTGGTGTAATCATCCATACTTAGTTAAGTTTAGTTTGCACGAGGCGGAGGAATATCCTGGAAGTAGAACTTTAGCAGGGCTTCAGAAAAGGCCGAAGATACCTTGAATCAACTATATCATAAGATCACACAAACATCAACATTTTACGGACATTCACAGGACAAGATGGTAAGAATCGAATACTGGTCTATGGCATACCCACGATTCCAATTGGAAATGTGAATAAAAATATTATTTTGTACATATATATTTTTATATGTGGGAAAATGTCCGAGAGGGGATCGGTGCACTGTTAAAAGTATCCTTTCTGCGAGAGATAGGTTGAATGAGGATGGGTTTTATATAGCCAGTTTCTCTCCTCGGGAGTGTTGAAACCTGGAGCGATTCCACAAACCACCCCCCTTTTTTCCCGACGAAAATCCCACTAGACACCTTGGGATTGGTGATGTTATACGAAACCAGCCTTTTCCGGGGATGGGCTGAATGGAGACAGGATGTGAAAAATCCAGTTCCCCTCTCCAAAGGTGTCAAAAATGCAGAAACGCTTTCACTCTCATCCTACCCTGCGAAAAATGCAGAAACATATATCACACTTTGGCATATGAGAAATAGGGGTGCAATATTCGACGCAACACTCATCGACGTGATGCGGATGATATTTCGCTTCCTCAAATTCGCTTATGGAAATGTTTTTTGGAAGGGGATTTGGTATCTATGTTGGACCTCCGTCCCGTGGTTTGTAGTCATTTCTCGGGGATCCAAAGCTTATCCTATCAGGAGTAGTGAATGTGAAATGACAATTGTATCATCCACACAGTAAAAATTTGACGTGGTCTCGAATTTGTCATTTAACCTATATTTTTTCACTTTCGCCATCTTTTCTTTTCCTCTGTTGTATCAGTTTTATCCTTCACTCTCTGCTTTTTCCAGTCTCTTGGTGCGTTCTTTATCCGCTTTTTTTCGACGTGTACTAATTTGTAGTCATATTTATTACACATTTCTCTTGGCCATATCAGGCCTATATATTTTTTCTTTTGCAGCACACGTTCATTTGGCTTCGAAACATGTCCTTTTGTCGGTTTTATTGGGCTTTAATAATTTTCTGTGCTGAAAATATGGTGATTCAATATATACTCTTGAAGCAACAGAAATTAACTTTACAAAGTACCAGTTTTAATTATGTAAAACAATTATTCATTATAGCTAATAAAAACTTAAGTAGATGCAAGAATTTATTCTGCATTACCAGTCCCAAGCCTTGACCCAAGCACAACACTGGTTTTAACAGCCTCTTGTGGGTGGTAAATTTGAGGGCAACACATGATATTTCTCTTTCAGAGCCTGATATTGCGATGTTTCTAAGTTACATGGGTAAGGAGGCCTGACACCCATATTGCGGTGGTGCGACGGTCAGAGATCTGTTTTACAGTCCGAAGAAAGGAGAGGTGACGGCCATGCAGTCGTAGATGAGGTAGTGATCTGAAGCCCTTACTTGCCTGAGATAGCATTGAGAATTTTTTTTGTATTATAAAGCAACAAAATATGAAGATTGAATCCCTCCTTTATTTTTCATGTATAAGATGTAGTTAACTCTTTGGCACATATTATTTGCAATAATATTAAGACTAGGATATAAAATTTTTACAGTTGTTTTAGAAATTAAAAGCAATTTTTTTTGCTCTTATAATATAGCTTCTAATCACTCAAGATAATATGCAAGAAACTGTATATAAGAACTGTGCGAAAAACATGTACATATATTAATGCCTGTATATGTCATAAATGAATGCTTTTGGATGAGCAAAGATGCTGGCTTTGTTTAAAATAGCTTGAGTGTATTAATATGAACCAATATGGTGGTCGTGCCAGTTCCTAAATCACTTTAAACTAGTTCGATTGCTAGCATGCTTGACTGGCGACCAAGGGTCCAGCAGTTCACTGCTCTGCTCCCCAAGAGAATGTATTAGTGTATTTAATGATAAATCGTCGTTAGAGGTGACAACCCCACACACTATACATTGCCTCATAGCCCTTAGCCACATGAACAGCAACTTTAGTGCCACCTGTGAGCAAAATCAACCAACATCGTCAGCAGCACATAGAGCAGAAGATTAAGCGATTCTAGTACTACTAGCAGACGATAAGAGAACCAAGATGACACCTTTGGTAGATGACGAGAGAAACAACCAATGACAGACGACATACGATATGGCGGCCGACACCAGCACAACCAAACAGACATTGAAAGAAACAAGAATGACGTCCTCTGGCGGGTAACAAGAGCAGACAACATCCAAGTTGGCGGCCGACACCAGCACCACCAAGCATATGATCGTAGAAACAAGATGCTGGATGAAAACAAAATGGCAGACACTAAACAAAGACAAAATGGTTGACTCAAAAACAACGTGGCTAACTCAAAAATAACATCGCTTACTCAAAAATCAGATGGCCTACAATAGGTTAAGGTTAATGCCAGTCAATATGGCGGATCCAAGATGGCATACTGTTCGTCCTCCTCACACTAGATCCTTTGCCCAAAAAAAATTATCCCACTACCGAAACCATATTTGCTCCGATGTAAGGCCCAAAAAATCCATATTATTTCGCTCCTGGCAGTACTGAACAACTGCAGCTGAATATTGACCTGCTGGGCGAGTAAATCTTGGTTTTGCCTTCTGACTGTCATCACACCTGGAAACCCACAAATTTACATCGTCCCTCATTTTGAGCCAATATAATATTACTTTAATACGAGACAAAGTCTCGTCCTTCCCGAGAGGGCACCCGACATATAATAATAACTGTAAAAATAAGAAGTACCAGGATACTCTTTAAGAATCCGATTGCATAATGTGTGTGGTACAAAAATATAATATTTCCATTTGTGGTCAATGTACCCGACCAACCCTTTCCTTAGCTTATAACTTTTTGAAGTTTCGGAAAGAATCTGTTTTGGATTTCCATACACTCAGCATCATCTTGTTGATGTCCCTGCAACTCAATATAAGGCTGAGGGAAAATTTGTAAACCTCTCACTTGCTGCAGTTCATGTTTCTGTACTAAATTAACATGACCATTCTCATTACTCAAAGCAACTTGAATCTCGTCGGCATCAAACATTCTAGACAGACAACCAGATACACTGTTATCTGCTCCTTTTATACGATTTTGTGTATATTTTATACTGTTACTATAGCCAAGCATTTTGCTATCCTCCAGCTGCCTTTTTGGTGACAAGGATCCAACTTAAAGGCTATAAGTATGTAGAATAACTTCTATACTTTCCAAATAATCCGAAAACTTATCCATACCAAAAAGAGTTACCAAGATATCTTTGACATAAACAGTAAATTTTTTCTCGACTGGAGTTACTAGTCAACTAGCATATGTAACTGGTGCTAACGACATTTCAACCTGCTGACATAAAAGAGCCCCGAAAGCTATATAAATCACATCAACCTGTAGATCATACTGCTTCTCAAAATCAAGCAAACACAATACTGGAGGTGAAGTATTCAGCCTGCTCTTGTTGCTCTTCCCAACTGAAATCTACGCTTTTTCGTTTCAAAGCATTTAGGGGTTCAGCGATGTTTGCAAATCAAACATTCAGAGAAAATAAAAAAAAAGTTCACATATTTGTTATATTCCACTAAAGCCAAAAAAATTTTAATGAATGAAGAAAATTTAAAGAATATTCAGGTACAAACTTGAATAATATATATATATATATAAGTAACAACCCTTTGATATAAATATTTTTAATTTTACCTCTTCATTGGCCCATAAGCTCCCCAGATTAAACAGGTAAATATGTATGGGAGAGCTATTTAACTAAGACTTGACAATCTTATATTCACACAATCAGTGGAAATTTATAATGCTAAATATTTCTTTATAGAAAACAATTTTGATAAAATTTATTTTTATACTGGCATAGATATAGTGCAGCCCTAATATAAACATAGGTTATGTTTTCTCCTATACTTTATTTAAATACAATCAACAATTTATAATTATTTTGAAAATTCACCAGCTATTGGTTAAATTCCAATGCCGAACCTTCAAAAGTCTATTAAAATGTTGCTTTTCAAACATACTGTACGCATCTCCAAAACCAAGGGCCAACATACATATCATTTTCAAAAGTTGACAGTATTTTACTCATTTCTCTGGCTAGCTATAATAACCTGAAGGCCATTCTATAGGCAATCAATTTCAAAAGAATGCCTGTAAAGTTTCTCCAAGATATTAAATAAATTCAGTGATTTTCTATTAAAATTTTAAAACCATTTATGATGGACATTGCTCTATCTTGGTTACTCTGGCTATAAATCTTGTGTGGATTTTTAGAAATTCATTTTTACATTACTTTTAAAATTCAATAAAAGCCATCTCAATTGCAATCATTCTAAAATTTAGCCAAGAAGGCACCTACCCCTCCTACTTAGGACAACAAATACGTCCAGCCTCTATCAGCCATAATGGCCTACTGAATTATGTGTTTTCTCAAATTAAAGAATAACTTATATTTTGCTGGCTGTCCTCCTCTGAGGCGGTGAATCGACCCCGAGCCAAAGTCAGGACAGCTTTTATACATAAGAGGGGTCTAAGCTAATCAACGGCCAATGAAAAATTAGAATACCAAATAAGGGAAACAAATGAATTTGTCCTAGGAGGGCTCACAATTCCTCTTAGTGGGGTGCTGAAATTACTGTCCAATAAGGGTGTAGAAGTCCAAAAGATGTCCGTTTATGAATGACACACACTCGGCCACATAATTACACTTCCATAATTATGACATAAGGCAGAAAGTGACATCACAGCAGTGCACCACCCCCGCTGACATACAGGCAGGCTGCTCGCACTGGCTGGCGATTGGATGATGTCACTGGGGTAGTTCAGATACTGGCCAACCGACAGAGGCGTGGGCCTGCGAGCACTGCCAGCTGCTCGCCACTTTTGAAGGAAATGTGTGTGAGGAAGAGATATTGAAGTCCAGTGCAGTAGTGGTCTCCAAGGTCAGTGTGTCGCCTGGCCACACACCACCAGCTCTAGCATAAAACGCCCAGGCCACGTAAGTCGCCACTTATCCAGACATCAGGTTCTCAGGTATGTGGTAAACCACCAAGTCTATTTCAAAACTTCGGGCAGGTAGCAAAGCGTTCTCAGAATATTTTCGGCAGAATCTTCGAGCTCACATGCTCGTTGCATAACATAATTTTCCTGGTGACAGGCAAAATGTGTGACGACGTCTCACATATTAGCAGCCGTTTCCCCTTGAGAAACAGAGTTCCATTCCAGTCAAAAGTCCCTCAGTAAGTTTCCTCCTCAATATCTTGGATCCTCGAAAAGGCGAACACCAGCCTTTTATTTCTTTTACGTTCTATGCTGGAAGTTTTTATGATGTTTATGATGCATAGATTACCACATGGTGATGTCACAGGCTGCTTGTGCCACTAGTAAGCCTTGTGACACCAGCCCAGTGAGGAGATGGGGAGGAAAGCGAAGGATTGAAAAAAGCAGGTGCGCTGGTATGACTATAGCGTGCCTGCTGGACACATTGGCTGGGCAGACCAATAGTCTGATGGGGTGCTCACTCCAAGGTAAGCCTCGTCCACATCGGGGATGATCATCCACATAGTTCTCTTAGTAGAAACAGCATATGGCATAGGTATTCCTTAGTGTAAGTGAATGGTGAGAGAGATATGGTGTGTGTATATATATATGTGTGTGTGTCTGTGTGTGTATGGGGGTTGGGGCATAAGTCATGGCAACTATTACATTTTGTGACGAACTGTTATTGGTGCACGTAATGGTATGTGTCGCGGGGAAAACAGTGCACATTGACAATGTCAATGACGCAGGGTTGGCATGTAGGAGCACAGAGAGCAATGTGAAATCAGTTGTCCGGTGACCACCATGCCAGATGGATGTAACCCGTGTTAAGCAGCGCTTGTACATCAAAATAGCCGTTCTCCGAGGGCGAACTGCCAGAGAATGTCACATGGAATTGGTAGAAGCTGTTGGGAATAAGGTTCGGCCATTCCTGACAGTCGCAACGTGGGCAGGAACGTTTCAGCAAGAAAGTGTACAATTGTTGGCGTGTTCTTTATTGTCCATACACGTAGTGCTTACCTTGTCCTGTCATGTGTCTATTTCGCAATATCCACACGCGCTGGTATTCTCACACTACAATATAGTTGCCATGACTTATGCCCCAACCTTTGTATATATAGCCCATAGGGCTTACATTTCCTCAAAATTTACGTAACCGTATAGCGGTTTTAATATTAGAAAGAAATGTGCTTCATTCTGTTATATGGTTCAGTTAGCAGAGAGGTACAATTGAACATATTAATAATTACACCAGTAAATAACATCTTTCAATATTTGTGCCAAAATAATATTTATCAAAATTCTCATGCGTTCATTTATCACATAAAATGTTTAGGGCAAGTTGAATGAATTTCCACTCTCAGATCATGGCCAGTGCCTGACAATCTACATGCCTATAGCTACAACAGAGATACTAAAAAAGTACTAATATCAACATTTATTATGGCAGCCATAAAACTGAAAAAGGGAGGGGAAAACACGCAAATATATCACAGAAAACAGACAGTTATAACAATAAACTCAACTGTTTATTAAATGGCCACTGGCGATGCCACACAATAAATATGGTCAATGGTCATTGATAAACGACCTGCAATAAATGAGTTGTTCAGAAGAAAACGGATAAAAGTGTGTTTCAGTTACCTTTGAAAAATTGACTAAAACTATGGAAGCATTCGTAACTGCTACAAAAATTTTATGTGAATTTGAATGTGGTTTTTGGTTAAAAGAATCTTAGAGCTACTGTAGAGAATAATCCACAATTGTGAAGCAGATATTGATATAACTAATGAGAATACTTTCCTCAACATGGGTGCAATTAATTTTTAAAGCTGAGTCTGTAGGAAGGACTTTACTTCTACTTGAATGAAAATCTTTATAAACGAAACTACAAACTTATGCAAAGACAGTGAGACCCTTACAAATACACACACATGCTTTACCTGGTACTTGAACCCAGAAAACCTTGTACTTTAAGGTAGCATGCATTCCACTGCATTACATGGTCGGATTCAGAGCGTTAACTTCGGATTTAATCAGTCCAATGTTTCGAATGATAGGGTTTACTAGCCTTTTACAAGGCATTTATTTTGAAAATATGTGACTGAGATACAAAAATCTACGAAAGATTGCATGGCCTATTGTAGAGCTACTTGTGTGAATAATTCGATGGAAATCGGTTTTTTGGTACCTGAAACATGGCATAAGAATCTTTATTTTCTTATTTGATGTTATCGTACAAAGTTGCCAGAAAAAGAGGCTATATATAAGATGATTCTAATGTACACTCTCGACATACAAATTTTGGTTGAATTGGTTCATTGGTTTAATATATCATATGTAAAAATTGCCAAAATGTTTTATGAAACTGCCATTTTGAACATCGTTGTCTGACCCATTGAAATCATTAAAGTTTACATGGCCTTCTGTAGCATTTATGACGTGCAAAATTTGGTACAAATTTATTTTAAATGTTCCAGTGTAACATTTGGTAAGGAATTGGTTTATTGGTCTTCGAGACATGGCATAAATCCTCCATAATTTTCATGTGGCATTCTTCATAATTGCAGGAGAAAAATTAATGTAGTAGAATAACTGATGATTGTATACTGTCAATATACTAAGTCTAGTTAAAATAGATTACATAGTTTCTTAGATATCGCCCACAAAACTAAAATTATTATATAGCTGCCATTCTGGAAATCAGTACAACATATTCGCTAAATTTTGTAAGAATTCTTTGATTGTTTCCCGAGATACGACATAAAAATCATTATTTTTTATTGATACGACTGCCATACAAAATTTCAGGGAAATGATGCTCTGAGTAAACTAATTTGATGATTGTAATATGTACTGCTGGCATACAAAGTTAAGTTGGAATTTATTTTGTTAATAAATATTTACGTAGCCCCCATTTTGAAAATAAGTGTCTGACCTACATAAAACATTCCAGCTTACACCACCTGCAGCAGTACTACTGTTTGCCAAATTTGGAAGGAATCCGTCAGTTTTTTCCCGAATTATGGCAAAACACTTTATTTACTAGCATGGCCCTATCCTACAAAATAACAGACAACAGATGCTCTATGTATGTACAGTTTAAGTTTGTAATGTCTACTGCCAGCATAAGAAGTTTAGTTGAAATGTATTACATGGTTTCGACAATATAGCAATCTAACATAAAAATTGCTACATGGCCGCTATTTTGAAAATATGTCTTGTATGCTTTAACATATCACTTAACATAATCTGCATAAGTACTACTTGTTTTCTAAATTTGGTAGGGATCTGTTAATTATTTATGGAGTTATGATGTAATAACTTTATTTATTTGTATGGCGCTATCTTCCAAAATAGTGGACAAAACAGGTTTTAATTATTTGTTTATATTATGGTTGTAATAGATTCTTTCAGTAAAATTTGGTCGAAATTGGTTACATGGTATGGCAGAAACAATAAACTAAAAATTTTGTATGGCCATCATTTTGAAAACAATTAACTAATAAATTCAATTACTTACATTTTACATGGTCTACGATAGTATTACTTACATGTCAAATTGGGCGAGAAGTGGTTTAATAGTTTTCGATTTACAATATGAAATATTTATTTTTGATTGGTGCTATTTTCCAAAATGGAATATCGACAACAATATTCATCTCAAAATTGAATACGTACACAATGGTCTGACAGCATATAACATTTGGTTTATAAATCTGTTGAATGGTTCCTGAGATATGATACATCATCAAATATTTTATGTCTTCCATTTTGAAATTAAGTGCCCGACTTGATTGAAAAATATAAAAGTCAGATATCTTTACTCAGTATTATATGTGTACCAAGTTTGATGAAATTTGGATGAAGCGTTGGAAAGTTGAAAGGGGATACACACAAGCAGAGACACACAAATTCATACACACACATACACACACACCACACACACAGACAGGAATTTGATCTCATAAGCCTTTCTTTCCTTTGAAAAGTAGGATAAAAAGTATTTGAATGTAAGCTATTTTGGAAATTTTACAACAAATTACTAGCCACTTGAATCCTTTGTTTCTAATATTCCCGTCAATGGTTAGGATTTGCCTTAGAAATAATTAAATGTTATTTTCTTTACAAATAACAAACTTATATAAGTTTATATGAAACTATCTGAATGTGACAGTGTATTAATAATGCTCAAGGTTATAGTATATCACAATGTTGAAAAAATAAAACAAAGAAGTCTTCATTATGATCGGAATCCAAAAAGTCATTCTCGACATCTGTTATACTGTCCTAGTGGTTATTATTGCCCTTTCTACTTCACGTGGAAGAGGATGGATTAATTCATGGTCGACATATGGAATGAATGGAAGTAGGCCAGAAAAATTTGGCATTTCTGTGGTGATTATTTGTATAGAGAAGACAAAGTCATAGACAACATACATTAGCACTTTCGGCCAGGTTTTTGATAATATATATTTCAAGAGCATATTCCTCATCATAACAGATTTTGTTGAAAAATGTGTTTGGTGATATCTTTTCGAAATGGAACCATGTCATTCCTTCATTAGAGTATCCATTTTGTGCATATTTATAACATCAATTATTATAATCCGAATGGCCCGTTATTTTGCATCTTGCTTTAGTAACAGTATCCATCCAATCATTGGGATCAAAGAAGTATGGTGTTTCCTTCTTGATATTTTCAAAAACCCCAAAATGCTGATTGCAGTTCATGTACAAGTGACCTGAAACAAGAAATCTTTGATCAACAATGTTGATGTTTGTATGGGTGACAGCCTTATTACTATTTATTTATATTTTGGTCCCCGCAGTGGTCATTGAAGACTTCGATGTGTCCAGTACTTGGAGGCCGTCCCTGTATGTACATGAGGAAAAATGAAGCAATTCCTTCATACCCATTTGATCCATCGATTTCAGGCCAAATATTTCTACAACTGTTATCTTCTTCAAGATTATGTACACATAGGATATTAGTCCATGACTGCCGGGAATAATATATGTACTTTTGTACAAGTAAGAACTGGAGTGGGTGTAGCTATTTGTAAATAGAGGCAAATGGCATGGCAAAATAACAAATCCCTGGCTAATGTTTGCTTGATTTTTAGCTGTTTTTGCTGATTCTGCGTGCCTGTGATGTAGTCCTTTCTGAGTAGCTTCTTGATGTGTGTTGTTTTCAGAATCATCTGCCTTAACTATTGTTTCCAAACTATCGCGTTTTATTCATATATCAGTTTAAGGCTTGTAGAACTAATGTTGAAATATTTCTTTAATATATGTATATATAAATTTTTACAAGAGAATAACCATATTCTTCACTGTGTTCTCCGTACAACCTGTAGACTGTGATCTAAATAATTACTGAAATTAAATACCTCATGTTTGGATTTCGAGATTTACTATTATGACTTCGAAATTTCGGGAAAACAGCAATTTGTTGTTTAACAAACTTGGCCTGTTCCACAGGAGTTTTATTAGATGGGTAATTACTTCTTCGCTTCTCTGTTGGGGAAACACCACTTACAGATATTTTGAGTACCACAATCATTAACCTCTTATTACACATGCCTAGAGTTTTTAAGGAAAATGCTTTGCATATATTTGAGGAACAAACTTTCAATACCAAGCATGTCCCCAAAAATCCGAAAATTATTTAAACATTTTTTATGTATGAGCTTGGTGAGCTACACAGGAATATATACTGAGAGTAGGCAAAAATTCGTGTTTTCATTACAATGGTGACTTGTCCACCCCACTGTCGCTTTGCATTCATAACCAGATATGTCCGCCATAATGTATTTAAGATGTAGTTCAACCAGTCGCCCCAGGTAGCAGCGTACTCTGACGTGGCCAAGCATTGTCCTGTATCTAATAGACTTGTCAAGGATGCATTTCATAGTTCTTCGCCTCCTACTTGGTGGTAGGTGTTGTGCCTTGTATCCAGACATTGTTATCAAGATGTGACAATGAAAGCGAGTTATACAGTGTTGTCGTTTTAACTTATCAAAGAGAAGTATGTACACTAATGTTTTATAGTTATGCGTAAACATGTAGAATATTAATAAAACAGATTGAAAAACAGTTTGTTATACATTAATTTTTGGTTCATTATCATGACTTCCTCCCATATAGCAAGCCACTGTCGGCCGACTGTAGTTTTACTGCTGGCACTGCTGGATGACTGCTGGCACTGAATACTTATGGGTTTACTCTTATGGCCTATTGTAACAGACTGCTGGTAACACAACACTTGGCATGCCATCAACGGCAAATTAATGGGATGTTGATAGAAATGAAACTGATGGCTGAGAGTTGGTATACTGCTAAAGATCCACAAATGGCTTGCCAACTGTATTCCAGCACTGGCAGCACTTAACTTATCCATTTTTGTCATTGATGATACTTCACTATAGTGTTTCGCTCACTTAAGACACAGTCGGACGACTGTGGTTTTACTGATGGTATTACTGTAATATTACTGGCCCAGAAAACTTATGAGTCTACACAACTGGCCTTGCTATGGTTAACTGCTGGCACCAAGATACTTGGCATGCCATTTATGGCCCACTGATGGAATATTGATGGAAATGAATATGATGTTTGTTAGTAGGTGGCCTATTAGTGGCCCATAAATGGCTTACCAACTGTATTCCAGCAATCGCCGCACATAACCTATACTTATTGCTGGTAAAATTATGGGTAACAATCTATAGGCCATTTGATGGCTGTGAAGTGGTATATCGATGGACCATTGCTGGTGCGATTTGGCTTATTATTGGAATTTTTATGGCTCCCACACTTCACAGATAGCTTCTGCAAACAACACAATGTATATATGTGTATAATATAATTATAGATCATATGATACAGTTAGTAGATTATTTGTAAATATATATTGATGGAAATATGTATGGCAAAATGCTGTAAATACAGTATTAGGCATGACTTCATGACTGGTATAGAATAGTTCGTCATATGTAATGTTTTACATGTAGGACTTCATATAATTGAAACGAGAAGTTAAGAGCTTTTGTTGTTTCGCATCACTAAAATATTCATAATTGACTACTGCATTTCAAAACACATGAATTGCATCCAGGTGACATACATACTGCGAAAGACTACATTAAAGTCTAGTTTTTAGGTTAATATCGCGATTCATGTAGGGAGATTTCTCTCAACGACAGTATTTTTTTGTTTATCTGCATCGTTTTAAAAACTGATTTTTTCGCATGATAAATTTTAAGGCTAGGGAATAACTGGTGTCATTTATATTATATTAGTGTTTGTTAACAATTCAAGTCCTAATATATTCTAACTTAGTTCATCTAAACATAAGAATACACAGTGGAGTAATGGTTAACATACTGGGCTGTCATTGCACAGGGTGTAGGTTCGTGCCCCCTCTCCGCCCACCGGTAAGCATAAGAATTTCATGTCGTATTATATGTTCAATAGCGAAGTCTAGAAAATAAAAAAACAAAGAAAAGTTGATATAGATGGTAAAAATAATTGTCTTTAAGATATAGCATTAGACATATGGGGAAATCATGGCTAGGCATTAATTAGTAAGCCATCTGATGGCAGTGAAATGGTACATCGATGGGCCATTGCTGTTGTAAGCATATGGGCCATGCTTGGGCCATTTGTGTTTACCACACCTGGGCCAGTTATGGAGAGTATAGTTTGTTAGTGGTTCTACTTCAAGACCAGCAATGGTGCTGGGTATATGCCAGCTCTTGGCAAACTGTTTGCCGGCTTGGCATCCGAATGTAAACCGTCAATGAACCATTTGTGGTTTGCTACATGGGCTATAATCATTTTGTGCTTCGTATAATTGTACTGTAGTTTTCTAATATCATAGCAGATGGCTTCTACACCCGGCTTTGTGTGACTGCTATTCTTTTGATATTCCTGATGTCTGGGTCATACTGGGTCATAGATGACTTAATGTGATATGGTTGGTAGTTTGTAAACTGATGCATGCTTGAAAATTCACAGAGTATTGTATATTATATTTTGGTTTTTCCGAATGCAGTTTATAAGAGATTAATGGGTGCCTTAGTATCTGACACATTATCTGGCGCACAAAAGGGAATAAATCGAAAGCTTACTAAGCATAAAGCTGAGAAAATTTAAAGGTAATATGCATATACTATACTTGTTATAAGAACCTGCTTGGATTTTATGCAGATATCCTGTGTTCATTTCTAACATATCTTAACAATTATGTAACAATTCAATAACAGTATTATGTAGCAAAGTAAATAGATAAAGAAGCACATCATAAATATTATAATAATGACTATCATTTGCAGATTATAAGTGTATATTATTTGTTGCATGTCATTAATAATGCATAACAGTATAATGCACATTAGGATTTTAATACTCAAACACAGAGCTGTATTAGCGATACAACATATTATGTACTACACAATGGTAACTGAAATTCCTATTGTCTTAGTAAAGTGTACTTTTAACAAAAAATGATTTTGATATATTATTTTCGAAGAAAAAATAAGTAATATATTAATAAATTAATACGTTTCTGGTATAAAGACCAGGATACACACATGAAAACATTCACGATCCAAACATGAAAACAAGCAGTCTTCATATAAAAGAGTGACAATACACCAATGGGAAGACACTCTGTTGAAAGAGCAAGTGTAGAATGTAGAACGAGAATAAATATGATAATGTTTAATATGGTGAAATCACGGTCACAACAGTATCAAACCTCCAAAAAAGCAGATCAAGACCAGCGCTTATGTCATTTTTTGTTAATCGGGGAACCGACAAGTAAGCGTCCCCGAGCAGGTACTTCCACTGAGAAAGCTAATCCTCGAAGTATTCATGTAACATACCACATTACAACAGTAAAAGTATCTGTACAGGTACGTCAAAATTTATTACTTCTGCATTGGGGTTGTCCAAAAACAGACTAAATACTGTTGCGAAAATTTTGGATGAGGGTGGCGTAGCAAAGGAAAGCAGGAGAAAGGACAGAAAATCAGCAAAATCAGCTACAAAAAATGTTAAGTGAAAAATTCAATTGGATGTCTGAAAGTGCGTGAAATTATCTATAGTTATTCTAAATCTATACACGTTTATCTAGGAAGCGATCTAAACATTTCTACATTGCACAAAATGCACAATATAAGTGAAGAGCAAGATACATAATCGAGATTCACTTTTTCTACATTCAAGCGAATTTTCGTGTGCGATCTTAATTTACGATTCCAGTCACCTTCCTCAGATTGCTGCAAAAATTTTGTTTAAAAAATTAATTTCTCTCTGCAAAAGACAACAAAAGTACAAACAGATTACTTATACAACTTAGAGTGCACAAGCTCAGAGCAAATGCATTGCAAAGAAGTCACCACCCTATTAATATTCTATGTGTTCTGTTGACAAGTTCACTTCAGTCACGTCCCCGGACGCCTACCCAGGTGGAATTTTATAACATACAGATTAATTTTTGTTCGTTGTGCTGTGTGCCAATGGACAGTAAGAAATCAGATTTTATGTTTGGACATATGATCAAACAGAAAGGGTTTCACTTAAGTTTTTTCTAACTAGCTGCACTGTCTCAGCCACTGTTTATCTGGCAACATTTCCAGTATCCGCTAGTTTTGTGATGACTGTGGAGGCCAAAGCAGGAGTAATCCTGTTGTACATACATTGACACATTGCCTAGGACAATCTGCAACTGAGAATTTTTTAAACTTTCTTACTTTTTCCCCAGTTTAAGGTCGCAGTGTTTTACCTTCTCACTGTGTATTTGGTAGGGCTCATGAGAAGCTACTGCGGAAACAACTACTTATAATAACTAAACAAGAGTACGAAGCAATGTATATGAATTCTGCATGAATTAGGAAAAGACTGGAAACTCCACAATGTCATATCAATGTTTTCTGTATTGCTTCTGGTATCAGTGATTGTAAACGACTTGTTAGTGAAGAACATTCAACCAAAACATTCATAGTAGTGACATGTGTCAGAGCAATGACTCGTTATTGATTTTGTCGTGAGACAGAGCATGCAGTTCTAAAGAATGGAAAATTGATTCCAGATGTGTTACAGGAAATTCCCCTGGTGTATGACATACCCGAACGAACAAAAAATAACGTTAAGTCATTACTTTACAAACAGTTTTGTGAAGATTTGGGTGAAGAATAGGATTTGCACTGGTACAAGGAAATTTTTGGATTCAAGAGATGAAATAACTGACAAACAAATGTGCCTAATGATGAGTCATTGTGTAACTCTGTAGAAGAAGACTAACCATGTGAAGATATAAACTGTAAATAACTGCTTAAAAATATACATTATTATGAGAGTTAACTGCTGTTTTGAAAATGTTTGTATTATTGTTATTACATAATATGAATGATATGTCATGTTCCAATATTTGAGCCACCCCTCTTTGTTAATAACTAAGCACTCCTAATGTACTTTTATTACTAAGTTTGCATTTTGTCAAACATACTCAGACATATCCCATCAGTGTGCATTCAAAACCGGGCATTTCCATGTTATTCATTCAAAAGTAGATATGTCCATTTGTTTTATTTTAATAATTAACGAAATGCAGCTATTACAAATTTTATATTTATAGTTTAGTTTAAATACTAAAATAACATTCAATAATAAACCAGTCATGTTTCATGTTCGTTAGTATCACACTATATCAGTTTTTTTGCTTTCCTGTAAAATTTTTCTTAGTAGTTTGCCACACGTCACAGGGAGCAGCACAGTTTAATTTCACTTTTATCACTTTGCCCTTAAATTTTGTATATGATTTAAATTACTCGGCATATATTTAAATAATGTTTTATGTAACATGCATCTAATGCTGTCAAATGTAATTATCAACACATTACCAGTTTACCAAAACATTTACGCTATTACTATTAATTTTAGTATTATTTTCCTAGAATAATTATAAATGTGTTTTATTTGCAGATGCAATGGATGCAAATGTTCGTGGTATCTACAACAGTGCCACAGAGTATTCTGGTTTTCGTCATGGAGTCGGCACACTGGCTACAATACAAAGCTCTTCAGTGGGCCCAAATGGATTGACAAAAAAACAAGAGTTGCTAATTCGTTCAGCCATTAAATATTGGGTCGAACGCCATAAACAAGTGGTGAGGTAAGTGTTTTCTTTTTTTTTGCATATTTGCCTAATTTGTGAACCTACCGTGCATCTATTATTTTCAAACAATGGAAGGTAATGCAGTAAATGCTACATGATCTCAAATTTTAATTATGATAATTTTGGCTGATTAAGATAAGAAGATAAAGTTGCTAACTATGTAAAAAACATGATTTCAATGAACGAAGTTCTAATTTTATTTTCTACAAAACATTTAGCGGTTTCGCTGTGTGAGGAAAAAAGAACTGTCAGAATTTCTTTGAAATCTAACAAATGCCTCACTGTTTGGGCACATCCATACTTTTAAACAGTCTTCTATTTGATGCTATTTTATACAGTTTGAAACAATTCTTAATTAGAATGGAGAATGGAAATCACTAGTTCGACATAGCGCTACATCCAAAAAAAACTTTTAAGATAATAATTCATTGCATTTTAGGCAGTGATCAATAAAATCTCTGCAATGCATATTTTCTAAAGGTTTATTTACGCAGTACATCAAAGAAAATATAAGTCAGGGTTACTATGTAAGGAAAGCTTCTGAAGGAGAATGCAAACCTAAATTTTCTTGTCGCGAAAGTGGATAAAATGCAGAATCCTAATGTACAGTAATAATTTTTGGCTTTCATCGATAATCGTATTGCTGAAAAAAAAAGTTCAAGATTTGTAGGTGGTGTGTTCCATTCTTGCTGAAATAAGTCAATGGGAAAGGAGCCATAAGTAGTAGTATTGTTTCGAGCTTAGTGCAATATATTTAAATTGAGAGTTGCGTTGCCGTGGCTGTGGCTGGGAGTCTTCGGTTCGATTCAGGAGTAATCAACAGTATTATACTCGATTGTAACAATCAGTATTAACTTTCTTCTTCGAAGAGTCAATTCTCTTTCAATTTTGAATATGCTTATAAAATAGTCAATACCTTGTGTGACCGACACTGCTACAAAATTTCAGTTCTGGTTAAAAACTCAGCATGCTTTGATTACTGTGCTGGCACAAAATTAAAGTCATATTTCCTAAATCATATCTGAAGTTTTTGTATTATAAGCCAATTTAAATTAAGTAATGTGGATTGTTAGTCAATTTTACAAATTTTAAATTAGCTATTGTTAATGCCAGTGGCACTGTCAAGTTAATAATATTAAGTCAAGTACTGAAATTTACCAGAGTTTATGGTTAATAAACAGTTAATCCTCCAGCATGTCTAAATGATCGGTCACTAGCTTTTCATTAACGAATATGTTTTCAACTTGGTTTGCCATTTCAACAAAACAATCCCTCACAAATGTCAGTTCCCTCTAATTTCTCCTAGACCCAGTTCTTCCTTGTGGTCTTATATAATTTAATCACTTGACCTGAAAACAAAACAAATATTTTAGTTCTTTGAAGTTGTCACACCAGTCTGATTTCATTTATTGTAGACAGAGACTCAGCAACGAAATGCTATCCTAAATGTCGGTCAGCTGTATAGGCCAAGAAATTTTAAAGATCAAGGGTATTGATAATGTGTATCAAATTACCAGCTTCAACTGCTTAAAATCGGCCCCACCGACAACCCCTACAGATCCGTAGTCCAGTGTATTTCAGTTTTAAACACCCACTCCAAGTTTGTTGATCCACAGCAACCAGTCATTCAGAATTATCTTGAGTCAACATGTTTTCGCCCAACTACACTCATTTCCTGTAAAAATCAACAACAGCAGTTACGAATCAGTGGTCCTCTTGAGATTCTTTTATTAATTATTCTTTTCGATTTTTTTTACATATATGAAATTTTTCTGTTCACAGGCCAAAATAAAATGTGACAATGATTATTTTCCAACTTCCCAGTCAAGGTGACAATAGTTGTCAAAAGTAATTTTCAATAATTTCTTAGATTTATATATTATGCAAATTATTGTTAATACTGACTTCAATAGGATACATCTATACAAAAAGAAACAAAAAAATTGCAATGTTCTGTTATTTCAACCGTAAAATTCACAATAACTGTAGGACCCTCTACTTCTTTGCTAATTAGACTTAAATTTCATCAGTCTACATTAAATATTTCCCGAACAACTTTACCTCTCTTAGTTTTTCTTTTGCGTAAAGACAAATCATTACAGATTATTTCCACCAACTGGATGAGTCCAAACCAACAGTGCAGTTGCTTCTCGAATAACCTCTTCTTTCAAATGAGGGCGTAGAAGACGACTTCCTGCCCTACACCATACTTCACCGCTCTTTGCTGCAGGTCATACCTCGTTTTGCCCACGCATTGTTTTCTTTTCGGGGTGGCCATAGCCAGATTCTGCAACTCCTTCCACCGGGTTCGCAACCTGGGGCTTTCTTCTTCCTCCATGGACTGATTGAGATGAATCTCCTACACAAGTGCTGGCTCCTTGCCATAAACTAGAACTAATGGTCTATGCTTGAGGTTTTCTTTCTTAGCAATGTTGTAAGTTGAAATTGGCCATTGCTAAGTAGAAATTCCAGTTGCCCTGGGAAATGGAGACATACTGTGACGACATCACTGTTTAAGTACCATGGAGCCCATCGACTGCTCTATTAGTTTGAGTGTGATACCAAAATTAATTGCCCCCTGGATATTCATCAGTTATAGCAATTCAGTAACCTCTATAGAAATGAAGAATATTCTCCTGTCTGTTACTATCACTCCAGGGACATATTGACAGTAAATGAGTCACTCCAACAGCAAAATTGCTGCCTCTGTTTCAGTATCTGTAGGGATTGCTTTGGTCTCAGCCCATCATGTTCAATAGTCAATAGGTGTAAGTATGTATTTTTTTCCAGAGTGTATGTTGGTAATGGGTACAATAAATCCTTTACCTGTGCGCTCAAAATTCTCGCCCACTGGTAATGGTTGTAAGTAACCTGGTTTCTTCTGTGAGACACCTTTATGGGACTGGCAGTACCAGTGTCTGCGAACATTAAACCGAAATCCTTTAAGTATGTTGTTACAGACATAGTAACAAAAAACTTTGTCGTCAGTATTGGCTATTCTCAGAAACCCTCCAACAAAAGAGATGGTTATGGCGCTGCCTAAAACTATCTCCCTTGAAACCATTCTCTGTTACTATCGATTATTCCCTTATTTGAATTTTAGAATTTGTTTCGTCTCAACACTAATGGTAAATTACTAGTTAGTAGGATCAATTTAATTTCATTATATATTGGGTGCTCCGTTTCATGTACTACAGGTTGCAAGTTATGATATATTATCTGTTGTTTTGCCAGATCAACATCCTGTAACCTAAAAATTGGGAGTTTCGAGGAATTATCATAATCTGTTGCTCTAACTTTTGTATTAGGATTGGTACTTAAAATAACTTTATGCTTGGGCCTAACCTTTCCACTAGCAAGCCGTGTAGTCCTACTGCATGAGTTTAACTGCCCAATGAGCCAACCATCATGCCATATAGGCCTTGAACTAAATCCGATCCATATAGCATAAGCAATGATGTTAGGCATAATTTTTACTGTTTCCGATAAAAGCCGAAACTGATCCAAAGCATTGATTAGTGCCAAACATTCTAAATGAATAATAGGTTAAATTGAATCAACAGAAATTAACGTTCAGATTGCATAAGAAATAGGGAAAACGTTTCCTGTCAATTTCCTGCAACAATGTTGCCCCTACCCCAAACAAACTGGCATCTGTATGAACCTAATTGGGTTTGCCTTCCTAAAAGTGGTTTACATCCCGATCATAAAATGGATTTGTTTTTATGCCTGAAACACATCTTCCTGGGGCTCACCACAATTTTTTTTTTCAGATTGTGGAGTAAGTTTCTGGAAATTTGTAAGAAATTCTGAATAAATTTCCAGTAAAATGATGCAAACTCCAGAAAACATCGACCACCCCTTTATTCCTTTGGCAGTGGAAAGTCGTTGACTACCTGTATATTTACATTATCCCCAAACTATCAACCAAATTCCCTAACACTTCAGTCTCAAAATTCCCTAAAGTTCACTTTGAGGCATATAAGTTTAAGATGGCTTCTTGAAGTCTTTTGACTACTTGCTCCAAGTGATATCAATTATGTTTAAAATTGTTCCCCGCCCCCAGGACATCATCGGGGTACACTAAACATGAACCACACTTATGCTCAGCTAAATTAAAATCCATATTTCTCTGGACTATGGAAGGGGCTATTATCACCGAGTGGCATAGTTTAGAAACAAAATTTCCCCCTTGAATTAACAAAATAAGACTTATAATCTTGATCATTTTTGGTGAACCTGCCATGAAAGAAACCTGGATTCACGGCCAGATGTCAAATGTCAAATTCTGGTTCTGGTCAAGTGACCTAAGAAGTCGACTATCAGAGACAATAAATATTAGTCATTTTCAAAACTGAATTGCAATGATAGTAATATACACAAAAGCATGTCATTATATTTTTCAAAAGCACCATCAATGATTACCACCTGGTATGACATGGTTCAACAATACTTGTATGAATGTGATTGTGCATTATCTCTCTTTCCCCATGTGGTGTCCTGCATAGTACAGAGGAGATAGAGGCACCATCCCCAACCTTGGTCCGACCAATTTGCCCTGACTTTCAACTGATACATTCCCTGTACTTATGCAATAATTAAATCTGGTAAACCTATCATAAAGAGGTAAATGTGGGTTTACATCAAGCTTGTAATATCGAAATCATCCTACTCACGAGCATGTAAAAGAGGTGCTGGATTTTGGCGTCTTCCACAGACTGTTCAAACTCATGCAGAAATAAAAATTTAATTTACTGTTGTAAAGTGACTGCATGATTAGCCATGTATGTTGGTCACACATAGGTGTTCTCATTTTTACTAGTACTTTGAAGTATCACTCACGAGTGACTTATACAAAACCTCTTACAGTTCCACCATAACTACAGCAGGAATGTGGCTACCCTGAAATATACAGCAATGAGCTGATGCATGTGCGCATTTACCCGCACATGTTAGTGAATTGAAAAAATCCCAATTTTTCTTATCAGATCTGGCATGATCGTTTGCAGAAAATACTCATACTGTAATCACGAAAATATAATGGTGTGAAATCCAAATAATAAAATAATGCGCAAAGTTTTAAAATGACTCGCGCGAGTCGGGAGAGCCCATTGTCGCTTCACGAAGGGTGGGGTTGTTCAGTTCAGTTGAGGAGTGGCCGAGTAAGGTCAGCCAAGAGCTGCTCCGCTCATGCATGTTACCTGTCGAAAAAACTGAAGTCACATCGATGGTAATTAACATAACGGTAGTAGAGAGAGATGTTATCAGTTTGATTATATAGCACCAGCAGCATCACATGGTTTCCGTCCCTCGAGCGGCGACCCTTGGAGAAATCACTGCCAAACACAGCCTCCCATGCATTCCCTCCCTCAAAGTTGCATGAATTTATCCCATTTAAACTTCACTACAACGAGGCTTAGGTGTTTGGGATGATTTGGGAATATGTACATCTGCAAAGTTTCTTGTTGGGTGTACTGTTGCCTCCTTAACCACCACTCCTTGCGATGGGATTATGCCTCTGGGATGGTTAAGTGTCATGTATAGCTGCTTGCCTATTACGCGCAAAATAGCAGCTCCAAATGGGATAAAAATTTCACAATCTTAGACAATTTTCGAAATAGGTGCATATACAAGACATACCACATGTTTGTACCTGAATTTTCAATACTGAAAGCATAATTCCAAAATGTATTACAAATGTTGATTTTCGCTTAACATCCTCGCGTATACCCTAAGTTCAGCTGGTCTCCAGAATTTTTTCGGCACTAAACTACTGACAACCAACCAGACTGCTGCCTCACTATCCATGTAAACAGAAAATTCTGTCCAAATATTATTATTATATGGCTCACAACACCTTCTCGCATCATCAGGGACAGAGCCAGTTTATTCATTGTGGGTAGGCAGATACCCAGTTTTATATGCGGCCCTTCTAGTTTTCCAGCCCTTTGCCAGTTTTATTATTCTTACTAAAGTCTCACTTAAGATGCCCAGGCTTGTAACAGTAAAAGAGACAGGTCCCCAATCTACAGTTTTTTTTTGGCATACCAAAATTATCACTCCTTTTTTGCCATTCAGACTGTGCATATTTACAAGGATGTTTAAGCAACGATTACTTTTTGTCGCAGGTGTGACCACCTATTCAAAGAAATTACGCACAAATACTACACTTCGGTTCGCAAGTGGCTCAATTGCTTTCCTAATTTATGAAACCCTTCCTGTGACTTCACTGTATAGCACTCTTCATTCCAATCCCCAGATCGTCTGTCTTGTCTCGGCTCTCAAGATCTTGATGTAAAGGGCAGCCTAATATCTTCACTCACTCACATATTGTTGGCTCCCTCGGCTTGTCCAAAAGCTTGTCGCATCGAGCAATTTCCTGCAATTTACGATTCTAGACTTTGGGCATAATACTGACATGCCTCAAATTTCCTTGAATTCCATAGCTGCTGTTTAACAGTATTGTTTGAACACAGCAGTAAGAATCGTACTTTATTTTTCTGTCGTCTAAATCTAATCGGTCATATAAACTGAAAATTTCACAAACAAATGCTTCAAAGTCTCACCTTGCTATTGAACCCTGGATCACTACCTCAATTTCTAAGTCCTCTGCCTGAATTGTGCACCTAAATGCTGATTTTAATGCTGCAGTTAAATCGTCGAAAAAGTCTGCACTTTCAATTCTGTTTCCTTGCTATTATATCACCTGAGAGCCAGACCCTTGAGAAAATTAGGTAAGTATGAAATTCATTTTTAATCAGTTCACCCATTAACTTTCGCTTTATGCTTGATTGATTTTAAAAATTCCTCAACATTCTCACAGCATTTCCCCCAAAATACTAAAGGTACAAAAAACAACATACAGGCTCTATGACTAGTTATCCGAGTCCTGACCTAATCTCAAATTATCAGTTTTATACTTTAAGTTTGGCCATGTTTCCTCGTCCCAAATAGAACTGCGAACTTCTTTAAATTTGCCTGCGTGACTAGATATAGGACAAGACTTTGATAGATCACCCTACAAAGCTGTTTGTGTATCACTTACAATCCCGGCCTTTCTTACTACTGTAATTGAATTTTAAAAATTAGGGGTAGTTGTCTGAATTAATGTCTGCTAAACTTAACTTTTAAATAGTGCCTGTTTCTTAAGGTAAGATGGGCATTAAGTGAGAAGTAAAAGATAAATTTAATTTTAATTTAAAAACATATTAGTTATTGCATTACATGACTAAGCTACCAGCCCCAACTGGAACAGCATTAAGTCTGGATAGCCACTGCGCATTACTCTTATGCACACAAACTTCAAGTCATGTTGTCGGCCAGCCCCTGGAATAATCTTCTTTATTTCAGCATCGGAGACACACATCGAACACTCTCGGGGGCACCACAACACCCATGCTATTCGCCACTACTGATTAAAGATGGTGCGATCGTTAAGGATGAAGGGATGGGTAATTGGGGGGGGGGGGGGGGACGAACCACCGAATACAAGTCTACATACATTTAACCAGTTATTGATACAAATATATTTCCATAAAGAAAAAAGGCATATTTCAGTGGTACTTGTGAAGCACAAGTGCTTGTTTATTTTCAAAACTCCTAAATTTATTTTGTGTTAAATCACATATTTAGTAACTGTCCTAACCAATCTCCAGATATAGTTCCACAAAATAAAGAATTTAAAAAAAAATATTTATGGTTACAAATATAATTTTCTCTAGTCTTCACTGAACAGGAACTATATTTCGTTCCAATTTGATTTTGCTTAATTTAACTTTTTAAAATATATTTAATTTTTTTTTTGCATTTATATATCAAGGACAATAGGAGATCACACAGCTATAGTTTGTGTTGCTCTTAGCCACAATTAAACACATTATTTCACAAAACATCACACAGCTCACATGACCGGAATTAACTCAAGAAGATGACATCTTTGGAGTCCACAGACACTAGTAACAACCGGGACAGGATCGCCAAAAGTAGATATGCGGAACATCCGCCAGATACCAATTAGATCTCCAGGATTTGTCTGTCACAGCGACAGGTACCCTTCAACTTATGTTGACACACATACTATTTCAGCGCTGCGAAAATTTTTTAGATAGCATCACTTTTTACAAATAAAGTACAATCGAAGTTACATGTATTGCATTAGTTGAGGGGACATAACGTCTTAAGATTTTTAGCGATTGTTGGAAAGCATTCCTTGTCACAACAAACACCGAATGAAATTACTTTTTTCCCTGTACGATTCTACTGCTTTTTGAGAAAGGATATATATATTTTTAATTCGGCAAAACCTACTTTTATAGCTTCCTCCAACACTTTGCGAATGCCCTAGTATGGAATATTTCCATCGTCTCACCTTAGTCCGTATGGCTGTAGACACTTCGGTTTGCTCGTTGTCGTCGGTGTACGAGATGGCAATATGATTTATGGTGCAAGAATCCAGCGATCAAACCACTTGGCTGTTGCAGAACGTTTTACAAGTATTCATGTGCAGACGCTATACATTTTTTTTACACAGTCATTTTACACTGGGTTCACTCGTGTTCTGGGTTTGCTTCCTCGTCGCCGGGCAATGGTTGCCAGTAGAAAACTTTCACGAGGCGGGCGTCGCAAGGGTATCTTCTGCAGGTACAGCTTGTGCGTCGAAACCTTGCATGGGGACGGGCGCTAAGAGGGCTGCTCGTCATTGGGCCTTGATCCAGCCACTGCGATGGGGCATGTTGGGAACCGAGGTGGTGCACGGGAGGCAGTCCCGTGTGTCTTCGTCCAGCTGTAGGTGGGCCGGCAAATACTTGAATACGGCCGAAATCTCGTACGGTGCGTACGTCACCAGGAACTCTTTCGGCAGGTATGGCAACTTGTCCCGTTTGTCCAAGGCACTAAGCGAATGCACCCTTCTGATTGCCAAAATGGCCAAAATGATTTTATGACAGCTCGGACAACATGTGTACATTTTCTAAGAGCGAGGTACAACTTTCCCGACAGGGGCTCGGGATGCGTCTTATAAAGCCAGAGTTTAAGGAGGGGTATGACGTGGTCTCTGCACGAGTATAGTGGATCGAACGAAATTTAGTAATTAGCCAATGAGAAACATTGGTTCGGACTGAAGTGAGTAATTGGAGGGGATGGAGGCCGACAGACTAATTAGCCAATGAGAAACATTGGCGGTGATAGTAAAGTTCGTGCGAATACCCCTGATTGGTCGAAACGAAGTTTTCTGAAAACACCCGAGCAAAATAGCCATTTAAATATTTTGACGGCGTAATAAGCAAGTGGAGCGGATAGTACGAACGAAATTTAGAAATTGGAGGGGATGGAGTGGACGAATGTGATTAATTGGGGGCGATGGAGGGGGTGGAGCAGACCAAAGTGAGTAGTTGGAGAGGGTTTGACGTCTGCATGTGTTCGAATGGATGTGAGTAATTGGTCGAAGATGAGAGATGTACTCCGAAACAAATTACGAATAAAAACTAATATGGCAGCCTCCACTAACACATGAACAAATGTCGAATGAAGAAACAAATGATGCTTACCAATATGGCGGTGAAATTAAGATGACTAAATTTTGACTACCAATATGGCGTTGGTTGCACCGACCAAGATGGCAGCCTCTAGTAACATATAAACAATTGACGAATGAAAAAAAAATTATGCTTACTAATATGGTGTCGAATGAAGTTGAGAGACTAACTCCAGTGACATATATCAGTTATTTAAATAAATGATTAAACTATTAAAAAATAATTTTTAATAATAGTTTTTAAATTTTTGAAATAAATTTTTTAATGTTTTGAAATACATTTTAATAATACATAAAAAAAATTTTTTTTAATAAAAAAAAGAAAAATGGCTTTATAAGATTTTGTGTTGATTATCACTAACTTATAAACGTGACCAATAAAGATTATTACCCACTCCAAGATTAGACGACACACTGAACTGCCAAGCAGATATTCAGTGGGTTTCTACTTTGGGCATGAATAGCGGGTACTGGCAATACAAGTTGGCCCCAGAAGACAAAGTATATATTGCATTTATGTGTCCAAGGGAAAGGAACTTGGCAACTAAAGGTTATGCCCTTTGGGCTAAGCATGCCCCTGTCATATCTTAACGACTAAAGGAGAAAATCCTGCCCTTAGACATTTTCTAGGTGTACCAAGATGTAATACTGCTGCAGGAATAACATCTGAAGAGCATCTGGCATGCATAGTCTCTGTGTTTCAGAAAGTAGCAGCAGCCAACCTGAAATTATTTTCTAAAAATGGCACTTTTTGCAAAATAAAATAAACTTCTTGGGTGATATTGTGTCGGCCCATGGAAATGAAACAGGCCCTAAGAAGAGCAGCGAAATAAGAGACTGGTCTCCACCAATTGATAAAACTGAATTGCAAACAACAGTAAATAAATTATCAAGCAAGCTTACCAAAAGAAATACATTATTCATGAATTATTAATTTTGTTATAAATATAAACGTAAATAATTTTGGTGAAACTAATGATATTATTTATTTCATTATATATATATATATATATATATATATATATATATATATATATATATATATATATATATATATTATGTGTGTGTGTTTGTGTGTGTTTCATATAATATAACCATAAAATATACTGTACAGGATGCTATACAGAGATATTCATCAGACATCTATTTCATAATATTTATTTAAAAAGCATATATTTAAGTTAATAAATCTTTTGCTGAGAGAAATAAAATTCTTGTAAAAAGTATATACTGTATATGAAGGGGTCTATTATTAAATACGAATTAAGTACTGCTCTAAATCGAACAAATTTTGTTTATGTTTTAAACCTGTGAGTTTTCAGTGTTGTTATTTATTATATAAATATTTTTGAACTTGATGTACTACATTTTACATTTATAGAAAGGTCGAATATATTAATTCACATTTCGATATGCTGGTTTCCTAATATTTGATTTTCAGGAAATAAGCAACATACATTTAACAACACTATGTGCCATGCATCACTGTTAGATCATTGTAATGAAATAAATATTTGTTTTATAAATTATATAAATGAGATATTTCCTAGAAAAGCATATATCGATATTTAGGTAATACATTTCATAAGCAAAAATAAATATCTCTTTAAGAATTTTTTCGAGAATAGATTTATCCTGATTAGATTTTGAACCAATTCAGTAATACAAAAATGTTGATATTATATCGATTGGAAATATTGTAGAATAAACATAACTTTCTTCATTATGAAATTAACGTTGGTCTTGGTAATATTTAATGACTGTTTCACGTTACAAATGTGATTTAATAATATCCGGAAGAAATACATTCATAACCGATCAGTACGAAGGCTGCTTCCGAAAGTTCGTCTACTGGCAACATTACACAAATTCTATAGAAGCGATTATATGAATGTCGCTCATGAGGAAAGCCTATGGCGTGCTTTAGTTATATGAGGAAATCTAACGTGTTGTTGATATTTGCTCGCTATGTAAGTTGAACTGCATAATGTAACTTAAAATATGAAAGAATTAATTACCAGACAATGTAGTGCTATTGAATTTTGTTGGGAACTTCTGCAAAACTTATCAGATTTCTTTAAAGAAGCGTAGGACGAAGACACAGTGAACATATCGGCCGTATTTGAGAGGCGGAAGATTTTAAATTTGGCAAAAGACGTGTGCAAGAATAGCCGAGTAACGAGAGCTAAACAACATGTGAGACTGATGAGAATATTGCGAAATCAGAGACGTTGTTGGAAGAATAAATGTATTTAGCGATTCTTGAATATGTTAGCTACACTGATTGAGTATACAATACGAACAGATTGTAGTCCTTTACCTATGGTAGTGCTGTCGTTCGTTTATTAATTGGCTGCTCCCTATCAACAAAAAAAAAAAAATTGAATTTTGAAAGAGATTTTATTTTAAATGAAAGTCATTAATTTTATTACATTAAAAGGTAAAGTAAATTATATTCAAATTTGATTAGTTCTCTCTTATTTAAGCATTACGAAATATGTTTTAAAAATTCGAATTTCAGATAAAACTAACTGATTCAGATTTTAGAAGCGAAGTATATATGAAACTTATCTTTCTTGTTCATTTCGAGAAAACACATTTTAGGTTTCTCGAACCCTATGCGCCAACATTTCCTGTGGCAATAGGTATTAGAAACGACTAGATAAGAGGAATCCGAATGTTTGCGCCAAATTTTCCCAAAATATCTTTTTCATCTTGTGGTTCTCACTTTCTGGAACAGGTCGTAATGCTGAATTACTGAGCCGGGTCTATACAACGAGGACTGGTGCTCGTTTCGCATAAGAATCAGTACGACCGGGCTCGTTAAGAGTTCTTGTGTTTGTAGAGTATGGTTGCAATAGACGGAAAGTGTGTGAATGGGCGGAGGGGATATTTTTTTTTAAATGTTCATAACAAAGAGTAAAGTAAAAAAAAAAAAAAAAATACATGCATTATATAAATTAATCTTTAATGTTATTGTATCATTATTTCATTCATTAACATCACTATAAAATAGTACGAGAAACATATGTATCATGACAGGATTTTTTTTTGTCGGGGAAGGTTGAGAAATACGTATCCTGCTCACAAAAAGTTTAGCATATTCCCTGTTCGCCAACGAATACATAATATTTATGGTTCCAGTAGGTGTGGACCGCACTTATGTTGTGTGAATCATGTAAACATTGGCGTCTTCCCCTCCAATGACATGCGAATTTCACATACACAAACACAGTAAGTTCAGCCTCTGGCCTTAAAAACAGCCGAAAATGAGGAATGAGACAATTTTCTTCAGGGAATGCTTAATGAAGTTGTTTTTTGGCACGCTTCTTCGGATACAAGTATACCTCAGGAATCGTGGAGCTTCTACACTTTATTGAAATTTGGCAATGCATGTGGTATTTTGTTATTGAAACTAATGAAAATCCTTTGTTTCAGTGTTTTTCAAGTTAATGTCTTTTGTTTGTTTCATACTGGGATTATGTACATGAGTGTTGTGTTTTTTTATATTTAAGTGATATTAGAAGTAGGTACAACATAAAATGTAAACTACTTTTATTCCATATGCCATCCTGGATTATGATATATGCTAAATTCTTTATGAGCAGTATATATCAGCCGTGAGTTCCAAAAATCAATTAAAACTATAACATAAGTAAAAATTATTATTATATAGTAATTTTCATTGAAAATACGGGTCTATGCTTATATTTTTTGAAAAATGTAAAATTGATATAATTAATGCTTTCTATTAACAGCTTATGCATATTGCTTTAAATTTGATGATTTTCTATTGTGTATAAAAATGGATGAAGTGTAGTCTATAACTGACAGTTTATTCAATTAAAAGTGCTCCATTACACGTAAAAAACTAGTCTTCGATTGAGTGATGGCTTGTGACATCGACACCGAGAAAGGAGAAACATCTTGCTAAAAGGCGACTTAGTGGAAATAAAAGAGATTATCTGGAACATCAAAACTCTAATTTCTAAAGTTAGCGTATTCTATATTTTCCACGCTGGGTTCAATGTTCAAATCTCTAAGACTTGATGTAGAATTGTAGAATTGAATACTACTTTCATACGCCTAAATGTCATTCGTGCATTTGTTAAATATGCAATCCGCAACTCAACAGGGAACCTTACTTATTGATCCACACAGTCATATTATTTCCGAGATAAATCAATAACTTTAGAAAATGAGAATTTCATTAAATCAATAGTCAATATAATAATTTCACTTATTTCAAAACAAAAGTATATGACTATAACTAACTAAAAATACTGAAAAACTGAACAGCAAGGAGCAAGTAAACCGGTCACAGTTTTGGTAAAACTAAAAATTGTTCTCAAAATAAATTATAAATTCAAAACATTTAAATTATTAATAGCTTAAGAAGTACAGACTGTATATACACATCATCACTAGTGTCTGTTCTCCTGGAATTTTTTACTTCACGATGTGTTTTCAAGATCCCGTAAGTAGGAACTCAACTAATAATGGATCAGCAATAAGATTAGCCTATCTTTGCGTACGAGTAGAAATAAGTCAATATCGAATGCTTATAATGCCTTATTTTAATCTCATGAAACATAAATTGTGTGGTTTTAGAATAAACTTTGTTCGTATTGTGTAGCCATTAGTAAACTATTGTAAATTATTATGTTCGTTTTAGGTATGTTAGCGACATCGGTGACGCCTACGGTGGCGCATTACTGGCGCACATGCTGATTAGTACTGTGGAGCTGACACTGCTAGCGTATCTAGCTACAACAGTATGTATAACTGACTGTACAGATCAAAATTGTTCTTACTTAGTGTATTGCTAATGCCTTCTAATATTAACTTAAATATTTTACAATATGTACAATACGATAAAAATTACATTGCGATGTGTTCGTATAACTTACATTTTCCTATTACAAAATGTAATTGTTTGAGGAACAGCAACGCTCCTCCTGAACACGTCGTTGCTCTTATGCCCGGTTGCAACATTGTAGTTTAAAGATCGACACAGAAAAAAAGTTGCACCATTCGAGTTTAGAGCTGGGCTGGAGATCGAGATGAAGTTCATTTCAGGTGTTCGAGATCTCAATCCGAGATCAGCAGCCATCGCCGACAAATGTAGTTTGAAAATACGCCAAAAGATAGAACTAGCTTCGATTGTGTTCTTGGGAAATTAAATCAACATTATACACACTTGAATATTATTCAGTAAAATTCGTACAGCAATAATTCTCTCAAAACAGATAAAACATCGCACATCTAGTTCTATCTGTAGTGAAATATACACCTACCTTCATGACGTCATGTATAACGTACCAATAGCAAAATTTGTCTCATACTTAATCTCCATCACTTACTTTGGAACCAAGATCGACCAATCGGAGATCCAGAATCGTGAAATTTCGTTGGTGCAACACTTTTACATTGGAACCAAGATCAAACTGTATACTGGTTCGGAACTAGGATCATTCGATCTGAGGAAGTTAATGAAGTGCAGTTTACTGAGGAAAAAGTTGCTGTACTAGCAGTTGGGAATGAGTGTATCATGCTAATATATAATACATGAGCTAACGTGCCAGCTTTCGAGAATGCGGATTGAGTAAGTGTATTTGGGAATGGAGATGATGTACTAGTATTTGAGGATGATAATTATATTCCATTATTCAAGGAAGATAATGGTGTATAAGCATTCATGTACGGGAATGTCATGGAATGTTATAGAGGGAATATGGAATACCAATAATTGAGGATACCTGATAAGTTATCGAGCATCACTGATTAGTACTTTAGGGTGGGAACTGTTGAGCACTGGGGTTAGATGGGAATGGTAACAAACAGTATTTCCTAGAATACGACAAAACTGCAGTTTTAAATATCCAAGTATTCCTGAACTATTTGTCGAAACTTGGGTTGACATAGTAAGAATTGAAATCGCTTCATAGAAGTAACCACTTTAAACTCATTTCTTTCAGGTCAAGCATTCTAGTCGAATTTATACAATAGTCTTTAGCAGAAGCATTATTTTCCCAGCAGTGAGATTGTAGACATGAGTTCACAATAAAATGGTTAATATGAGGGTTGACTGAACAGTTGAATTATGAGATAGTAAAATGTATAAATTCACGTTTTCAAGTATATGTATGAGTACTTTATAGGCGGAGCACGTGATGGGGTTAACAGGATGTATGTCCGGCATATTTTTGATCTTGAAGCTGCAGTTTTTGAATGTAGTGTAAATATGACTCTAGTTCAGGACTTTACCTCCTTTCAACACTGTACTGGAATAGAGATCATAAACAGCAGAAGCCGTCATACCATAATATATTCCACAATGCCATGCCTACTGATAAAAATAATAATGAAAGGCATGTAAATACTCTTGTTTTTTATGTCTATTACTTTATTAGCGCTTTAAAATGGCGAATGTGAACGAAGCTGCCTATCACAGGACAAAAAAAAAAGGTATGAGGAATGAAAGTATTTTTTAAAAGTAATATAATAAAACATTCATGTGGAAACTATACATAAACTAAGTTGTTCGTGCCAGGAAACTTGAAAAAAGTGTAGGTAATTGTAAAAGGGTAGTTATGTCACATTACTGTTATGTCTTGCTACTGTCGTAAATGTAAAATGAACAAATTTATAAAGAACAGAAGAAGAAATAATGTTCCAATATAATATAACTATTATTCTCGTTTCCACTCTTTAATGTGACTTGAGTGTTATATAATGCAAAGTAGTAATGTCAATGTTTTTTGTATGCGACAATATTGTTTTCATATAACAATAAACACAAATAATAGTTCTCTACTTAAATAGCAATTCCTTCAGAGTATACACTACACTGAATAACCATAAATTGTTAAAAGGGTCTAAGTCCATTTACTTTACACACATACATAAAAAATTAACAGTTGAAGTAGAAACAGTGAATTCGGTTAATCACTCGCTCATTAACTGGATGGTAATTTTTTTTAAATGTATTCTTAGAATCATGGTTAATAGACTTACATATTTCTACCATTCCATGATGCAGTTGCTGTCGTATAGGCATATATACAATGTTCGGATTACTACGAAAGCTAGCTGCTGCAGCATTATAGATTATTTCTCTTCTATCTCCTGGCAAATGATTCTTCCACACCCATATGCCAACACATATCTAATGAATACAACACGCACAATGATACTTGCACTGCATGAGTTCGGCATGAAGAACAGTCTCGCAAACCAAGAAATAAGAAGTTGCTAATATAACAATAGAACCTTCTTTCCTCTACTATGGTGCAAATAATTTTTAATTAAGTTCTTCAAATGCTTAGATTGTAAATAGTCCTTAATCTCTCATTGCCAGCAATGACATCAGAGATCAAACCAGAAACATTTGCAATAGTAATGAGACAATTACTTAAAACATGCCAGTTGACATCACCTGCTTCAGAACTACTTGTTTGCCAAGTGTGTTATGAATCGATCAGTTGTTTCCAGACCTATGACATTAAACCTTAATTTATTCGTGTGGTGCTAGCTTACAAAAATGGGAGAAAAGAGGTTTTGTGTACACACATTTGATTTATGTAAAAAATATTGCTGGTGTACTTAATTAAATTGAAATTGGTTATATGCTTTCATAAATTTAACACACTATGCTACAATGTTTATATTGCCGCACTTTTTAAATTGGTGTCTGGCTCATTTAAAACAAATAACTATTATAACCTACCATAGTACTAACTGTTTGCCAAATTTTGGTAAAAATGGCAGATTGTTTTCCGAGATATGAAGTAAAAACTTAATTTCTTCATGTGGCGATAGCTCAGAAAAAAGCTTACAAAATTCGCTTTTCGTTGCCGTATTTGTTTCTTGTAGTATATCTTTTCCGACCATAAAATTTATTTGAAATTTGACAAATTGTATAAGAAAAGATATCAAATAAACCTAAAATATTTGTATGGCCACCTTTTTTGAAAATAAGTGCCTTATCGATTTAAATCGCACACCAACATATGGTTTATGTGCCAAATTTCGCATGTATTAGTTCAGTAGTTTCGAAATATATTAAAAAACTTTATTATTCCATGCTTTGCTACCTTCCAATGTTGCGGACCAACCAAAAAAGGCATATATTAATTCAATGCTAACATTGTGGAAATTCATCATAAAAAATTTAGTTTAATTCGGTTAGATGGTTCCCGAGACATGATATACCACCCCAATATATTGACATAATTTTAAGTGCCTCGCGTGGTCGAAAACTATAAATATCAGATGTAAATTCGAAGTACTGTGTGTGTACCGAGTTTGGTTTACTCGGTTCAAAAGTTTTTTGGGACACATACATAGACACACACACATAGACAGTAAATTGATGCAATAAGACTTCCTTTCCTTCAAAAATTGACTAAAAATCACTAAAAATCATGTAATACAATTTAAACAAAAATTTGTAACTTAACAAAAAATCACATACAAATGGCATACTGATAAATACTCATAAGCCATATACAGTTATAGGCATTTCAATTAGTAAACCAACCTATTAGGGCGTAACACCCCCTTTCATCGTGGTGATGTTAGTGATGTGGCATTATATGACTCCACAAAGCACCAGAAAAATTCTGGAGCCATTATGATCCATGGTTGTTGCACAGCTACCCATGACGCACATACATATGTCGGATCAGGAGTCACAGTGCGAAAATCCCTCTCGGCAGCATCCCAGATGTGTATGATAGACTTGAGGTTGGGTAGCACCAGAGCCAGGAAAGCAACCTTGAGTCTATGAAATGTCTATCCAACCACTTGGTCACAACTCGGGAGCGGTGGGCTGGTGCATTTTATCTGTAAGTAATGGTTTCCTGCATGGTGCTACAGGGCAGAAATGGGTTAATATGTTCTGCAAGTATGTACCTGTATCGTTAACCAGTGAGGGACGATTCCATATGCACCTACGGACACATTTAATACCACATAAAAATAGTTCCTATTCGTTGGATACCACCACTACTGACTATAACTGTGCCCTGTTTACATAAGGAATCCATCACTTCATGTTATTGATGAAGCACTTGCACTTTGCCATCAGTATTTACCAACATGTAACTCAAGTCATCCATTCAGGTGACCTTTTTCCATGTGCCGATTTTCCAAAGGTAGTGTTCCCACACCCACATTATTCGTTGAACCTTGTGATGTGTACTGAGCAGAGGCATACTAGTAGGGTGTTGGGTTCTGAACACCATAGAAAGGAGATGGTCCTATGTGTTACTGGTGCTCACAGGTCGTTGTGGTCCAATATTCAATTGGCGAGTGATCTGCTGCAATGTGACATATCTGTCCACTGTCACCAGTTCTCAAGCCAATGGCGACCCCTGTAATCGATATTTATAAAGCACAGCAGTAGTCCCTGGAGATAATTGTTTCTACCCGAATCTATGAACTCAAGGTACATTATTGAAACAGAGGCTCTTGGAAATTCCAGTAACCGCACATCTTCAGAGATGAAGTACTCCATATGTCTGTCCCCAACTATATGGCCATAATCAAATGTGCTGAGATCTTGTTTCAACCCCGTTCTGTGCTCGGCTATTACTCAACTGGTCATCTGATGACATCCCAGTCGTGTGTGGCTGGGAACTAATCCATTCGACATAGAGACCACAGTGCCATTTCGCCAACATTGCAGGCGTCTCATTCAACAGCTAATGAGTTTATATGCAGGCGATCACTCGTAGAACCATATTGTTATGGTTGACCTTATGAGTGCCATACAAACTAAGTGTGGGGATGCGTATCTCAGATGTAGATTACAATATTAGTTTACTAGTTAAATGTATTTGAAACCATAAATTAGAACCTGTTACAATATAGGTCATACAACACACTACATTATGCTTGAATATTTTTAATTGCGCTCGGGGAGTGTGTTACATTACTATACCCTATATCTGCATTCATATATTATCTGTTATATTCGGCCATGCATTTAGCTATTGTGTGTCCATCCGACAACCACTGGAATGGAATTCCTGTCGCCTTGCCAGAGGCTGAGTTCTATTGTGATTACGGCGGCCGGAACCCCATCTGCTGGTTTATCTTGTCCTATAGCTCTCTTTAGGGGTGTGCTGGTGTGTTCAGACAAGTGACAAAGCAATGACTTCCCCACACCACATCATAACCCTCCTTCTCTGATAAGCAAGCTGTCCCCAGCTCGTGTAGTGGAGTGTGGTTTGGACAGAAGTTGATTTAGAAAACTACTCAGTTTCATGATGCGACAATGTTGCTAGAGCATTCCTGGATGTCCTCGTCTGCTTATTAGCAGTGGGAATAAGGTGGCGTTGTAGCCTCTTCAATACAGTAAGAGTATGAGGGAAGGACAGTATGACGAAGCAAGGAAATCTGGGTTAAGGTGCTGCCCTGCCTTCTCTCTTGACTTTGGCTACACCATTAAAATGTGTATTTGCCACACAGGTCGGATTTACTGCTGCTGTCTTGCGTTTGCTGCTGAATGAACGTACTTGGCCCTGCTTCTGATCGTGAACTTGTTTCATGTTAGGGGTGTACACTCTTCCTCGGGGTTGCCATGGCTGGCGCAACGAGCTGTGGAACTGAATGCGTCAGCCTCTCTTGAGGTCCTAATCCTACCTATATTTAACATGGTTTGGTATTTATAAAATTCATTTTAGCGATAAACTTGAAAATTTAATGAATCCACAAGAGAATTTACTCTACAAGTTAATATTTTAAAATTGAATACTATAAAATGCTCCTCCCATTGCAAATTGTATTTATTGTGTATATTATTTTTAATATTTAGTAATACTGAAAAATGTTTTAATATTTGTTTGGATGTGGCTGAAAATTAACATAATTTGATAATATATGCGCAATTTGTTGTTTTATACATTTTACCCTCGCATGGCTTAAAGACAATACATAATTAGTATTTTTAATTCTCTACAAGTAACTTTGTGTTATTACAACTAAACACTTTGTTGTTGACGAATCAAAATCATATTTAAACCTTAAACATCAATATGTATACTCTGTTTGTCCTATTACTAACTTAATGCTTGGTTTTGTGACAAATTTTTAATCTGAGAGTAGAAGGATTGGCATATCGAAATGTAATTTGTCCTAAAGATGTGACTTTTACTCAACTGTTAAAATAAAAATATTTCAAATCTTGTTCCTTATTACGTTCCGGTACTTAGGAAAAGATTGAAGGGATTCTTCCTTAACTATTCCTTTAACTATCGATCTATAAATATTTTTTAACATTTACATAATATTACTAATTGTTTTGTAAGCTTTACAACATGAACATTATACTAAAATGATGTGTTTCTGTATGGGAATACACAATATTTGTCTGTAACTTAGACATTCAGTATTCTAACTTCTTATATTCACTCCATTGACTGATATTTTTGCCATATTTTTACATAAATATTAATTTGAATTGATTTTGATTTATAAAAATAATTATACTCCTATGAATATGCATTTATATGGATTTGCTTTGTTCAATTATTCAATCATATATATTTTGATTTCAGTATTTGAATTGGCCATCACAGTTATTTTATATCTTTATTGCTGTTAACTCATTTCTCAAGAATTTAATGTAGCATACTATTGTTTGTTTTAATTACATATTTTTCTTACGTGCTCATTTGTAATTTGCCAAATCCTTGCTAATTTACATTACTACACGTGCTTGTTTTTGATGTATATGACTTGTGTATTTGTATTCGTGCCGCACCCGGAGCGTGTAAAAATATGTTAGTGAGGTGTGTGGAAACTTGAAACCTCGTGCCGTAATATTATTTAGCGCTGCACACGCGCTGTGCCACTGCGCTGCGCTTCCATTGTGCTTAGCCCCCGTGACATGCGGCGTCACTCTATTGCTCCAGGTGGCGTGGCGTTGCGATGACGTTTTGTGTGTGTGTGTGTGTGTGTGTGTGTGTGTGTGTGTGTGTGTGTGTGTGTGTGTGTGTGGGGGGGGGGGGGGTCTTACCATGACGTCGCTTTAATATCTGTACTGCTGTGAATGGCCTGTCGCGTTGCCGAAGGCTGAGTTCTATTGCGATTACGGCGGCCGGGACCCCATCTCTTGGTCCATCTTGTCCTGTATTCTGTTTGGTGTGGTAAGACAAATAGGCTTGAGCTCGAATCTTCTCCGGCCTTAAATATACAGGCCGTTTATAAATCATTCTGTTTATATCCAAACGGCCCCTGCGGCTCGTGTTTTTGTTTGTCGCAGTGGCTTTCCGCATCCATGACCTCTATCTCTTTAGGGGTGTGCTGGTGTGTTCAGGTAAGCGCCAAAGCAATGGCTTGCCCATACCACAACAATAAGCATACACGGAAATGTCAAAAATCACGGTCTTAAATATATACCTATTCTTTCCCCCACCCAGTAAAATAGAGTTTTTTTTTTCTCGAACTGTGACTATTGTACCGCATGTCAATAATTGCTAAGAGACATTGCTAGTCAGAAAGGAAACTTAAGACTGATACCTGTTATGAAAGCAGTGAGAATTTGATATAGGCAAATGACACGATAGCGAAATTCCTTCTGGCATTCCTGTTAAAGATGGATATATACCGCCAGGAATTTATTTGAGCTGAAATATACGTGCTTCTGTGCTATCGAAGCTTTTAGTAACATACACGTATAGCCTGGTTCCTGGAAAAAAAATTTAACTTAATAATTATATAAAAACCCACTGAAAACCAATAGTTATATCTGCGTCGATACAGAGCTTGAGAGTATGATATCTCAGAGTTAGGTTTTCTTTTCATATATATATATACATTTTTTGAAAAGAGATTTTCATTAACACGTGTTTCCCTATGCCAACTTATCACTGGTTTCAAACCAGGCTACAGCTTTAAGAGTTGAAAGTTACAGAAGTTTCGTTTCAACACCACTGGCTTCCAGTATATCATATAGCTGTTGCGTTTATGGCAATAACCTTTTCACAAATATTGACCAAAATTTTCGTAAACACTGAAAAAAATATGATGCAACACAGGGGATGGTGGCAACATGTTTAAAAAGTAATCTTGAAACAATTTAGATTTACAAGTAAAAGAAATTGTTTGGCCATCATAAAAATAGAGGGAAGAAAAAATTCCAGCAGGAATGTAAACCCACACTTAAAGTAAGCCATGCGTACTGCAGAACTCTCGTTGTCAGTAAAATTCTGCAAAAGCTACAAATGCCTGGGTGCAAGTTACCAGGTTAAGGCAGCTCCAAAAAGATAATGCTTTTCTAAGGCCAATAAAATACCTCAACTGTAAATTTCAGAGAGCCTCATTTATCTATAAATATGCTAAGGATAAATTGACGACCAAAACTCACTGCAGCCAGAAATACGTTCATCTAGGCCTTATACCCCAGTTTCTCGGGAAAACTGTGTTTCAGCATACATACTATTAATTTTAGCATTATGATACTTTACCAACAGCATATAAAACGACACATTGTAAGTAGAAAATAAATACACAATTTACGAATTTTCGTTTAAAACCGTATTTGTTATTCATTGCGGCAAAAGGAAAAATTCTTAATCTCAGCAGTTCATTTTATAACTTTTGATACCACTATGCCAGTGCTATATATTTGGGACGACTCAAGAACACGCCGTGGGATGAGAATATCTATACTCAGAAGCATCTCTACGAAAATTGCTATTTTCAATTATGTTGTTACGAAACAAACATCGCGCTATGCTAAAAACAAATTATTACAGTTGTACTTGTAATATTTGAAAATAACTTAGAGAAAAGAGAAACGAGTTTAATGTCACAATTATCATGACTGATATTACGAAAACCATTTTTTTTTTACCCCGACACGCTCAAACTTTAAATTTCATGAAATTGCACGGATATAGAGCTAATATCAAAGGCAATGTAATTTTTCTCAATCATAACTGTTCTAAATATCACGCATTAAAAAAAAACTGCATGTTTGTGTCAAAAGAGAATGTACAGAAATAAATTATGAATACAGATTGACTTTAACTTAATTTGTGACTACTAGAGCAAAATGTAAATAAGTGTTGTGTTACATGACATTCAGCCAAAGGCTTGTGAGAAAGTGAGTACCATAATTTTGCAGGTTATGATATACAGCGACAAGTTGTTTCTTAGGCAGTCTGAAATTCAATCTTCATTTCTTATGTGCGTGGCATCCGATTTCCCGGATCAGATGGTAATGATCGATCAGAAAATCTCTATGGAGCTCTTTCTTAAAAATATGACAACTTTTTGAGCCGCCAACCTAGCTTGATTAGCTGTGTTTTTTAGGTTCATCGTAACAGTCGTGCTGTATATTCCTGCAACCCACTTTGTCAATTCAACTAATTTCTCTACTAATTGATACATACACTCCTTACACACAAACTCATAGTAGTTAGATAAAGCTGGATTGTATGAACAGACCAACAAAATGCTACACTAGTTGTATTACTTGTCTCTTTTATTGGGCAGGCAAGTGGACAAGTGTTTCAAACATGTCTCTGTATTTAAATAGGCTACAAAACCATATCTCTGCTCTTTGCTATAATCTTTAAATTCAAAGTATTTATTATTCCAGTAGGGAAAGTACTGCGTACAGCCTCTTGTTGCTGGCAAAGAATAGTATGACCTCCGAGCTTATCCTCAGTTCTGAAATATTGGAGACAGCGGTCCGAAATAAAATTTTTACTCTTCATCTTACTCAGCTGACTACCAACCAGCTGTGACAAATTTTGTATTGAAACAAAATGCAGATGTGCGGTATTACCAATAGTGCAAATGGCCAGTACATTGCACACAGGAGAATTACTCATCTGTATGATTACCTCTTCCTTATCGAAAGTTTCCTCAATTATATTACTACTACACAGTAGACATTGATGGAAATATTAATATTCTCCTAGAACTTACAAAGGTGCTGTATTACTACAGGTGTCGACAGACCTTCAGTATATATAACCTTGTGAGGTTTCGGATATGAAGCAGGTCTGTCAACATGTTGTGTGACATGAAATAAAGCCGATATAATGTCATACTGGAAACAGACTCTCAGGACACTGCAAATAAATGCATGCTCTCCTATCGGCAATGAACTTCGGTAACTTAATGCGAACGAAACCAACAGTATATGCCATATATTGCGAAATATGGTTATCCATATGCAATATTAGTTGCAAGGCACAGCCGCTGCTTCACACACTAAACTCCTCGAGTCTATTGGTCAGGTAAGGCTTAATCATCTCATTGTAAATGTCGCCAAAATTGGTACAATGCAGGATGGGAAGAAATTTTCGCTTCACTTTGAAAGTAGATAGTCTCCATAGTGTCTTCCTCTGCCGCGAAGGAATTGAAATACTTGCACACTACAGTGACACTAAGCATGATAGGCCGGGGTGATACCGTAGTTAAAGTAAGAAGAGTGACTCTGTACCTCACCAAAAAACTAGAAAAATCCACGTCAGATTCTACTTTATCACTAACTTTTCATGCATCAGCAAGCCTAGCAGCGAACACAGTGTCCAAAATCCCATATCTAAGTTCAGACAATGAAGTCTCCACTGAGGTGGAGGAGTGGGAAAACAAATTATTTTCCAACTCCCTAGGTGAGCTCTCTCTACCTAACACAGGACTAGCTCGTGAACAGGATGAATCGGAATCACTTCCTGACCCTGATTCATCCGACCCAGATGAACATTCAGTTTCAGACAAATAGAGGTCGTCTAGCAGTAGGTCGTATCGACTGCATGTGGGGGAAGCTAACGTGTTCTGACCTTTTACAGTAGAAGCCTTTTCATTGCATGATTCAGTCTCGAAATCTGAATCAATCAAAGAAAGGCCATCCAGTAAAAGGTGGAAAAGCCTTCGCTTAGGGGAGACAACAGCTCCCTGATGAATCACTTTAGGTGATCTTTCTGTATGTAATACTGATTCACTTTCCATATCGCCAATGAAAATATATTCCAGCAAACTATCAACACCCTGTCGCTTTCTATCACTCATTATTTAAAATTAATTTCCCCAAAAACCCTACACTCACTGACATAGAAAACAAGGGGACACTACATTTTGGAACAACACAGAGAGAACACACTATTGTAGTATTTACCTCGATTAAACTTTTATCTGAGATAAATAATTATTTTTGACAAAAAAATGAATTGTATATATTACATAGCAAGCCCTCGTCAACAACGGGAATATGTGTTTTTTAAAAACACCTTGGTTAAAGAATGCACGCGTTTATATGAAGTTGACTAATAATTTAGCATTTCTTTACTATTAAATCGAATGTATTATGCACAAAAATTAAACACGGTTTATGATATGTCTTATGTTTGAAGGAATACACAACACTTTATTTATTGATAATAGATATTCAAATTTAAATCACTTGTTTGGCGGGACTAGCAGCGAAAACACTTCCTTGTGCACAATTTGGGAGGGCACCTAGATCCTCTGCAGCGCGGCTGGGAGCGGCTTGTTGCTGTTGTCGCCCGAGCTTAGACCCTTGTACTGGGTAATGAAGTACATGGTAAAGCTCGTGGCAGGGCCACCCCTAGCGACGCTCATTCCGGGACATTAGACATGCCCTCTCCACTACCGTTGTTAAAGAGCCGCTTCACTTCGGACCAGTGTTGAGAAAACATGTTCATAGATGCAATTCACATCAATGTGTTGAATTTATATGAAATTTGGCCAGCATGGTGATCTCTGAACTAGCACGATGAATTCAGGCAATGTTTACGGGAATACAAAAAAAAATATTTTACAGTATACTTGAAATATTAATTTCCCTTATTTTTACTTTTCTTGAAAAAAAATTCTAATGTGATCTAAATTTCTCTTAGTTGATGATGTTTGGATAAAAAAAAAACTTAAAAGTCTATGATGACAGTTTGAGAAATGCGGAACCACAAACATAATTAAGGGATAGTTTTCCATAGACTGGAAAGTGTGTACTTATTCTGAGGTTGGAAAACAAAACCACATTTCAAGATACCATGAGTGGCGAGGGAATACTGTACTACAACCAACAAACATATTTTTAAAAAACATTTTTAAAAAGATTATTTAAATAAAATAAATACCTTAAATACTACATACGAACATTGCTACACACTATACTGTAATAATTAACCAACAAAAACCCTCACACATACTGAAACATCAAAAACACCATACACAAGTCCATTCATTCTCACCATTCATCACCATTCACAACATTGGGTCCAGGGGTTTGCAAAGTATATTCTCATCTCCACGTTGCATATAACATTTCGGCACATCTAACATCCTTCGCCCATTCGCACTCTCAAACTCACTCCTACCCCAACATACACGTCAAAAAAATTATTAAATTTTTTTAAAAATAATGCCTTAAATACTAAATACAAATGAATACTTACATACTATATAAATATTCCAACCTACCCCTCACACATACTCAATCACCAAAAACACAATGTACACATCCAGCCAATTTCATACATCCATCGCCATTTAAAACACTGGGTCCAGGGGTTAGCAAAGGTCAGTCTCCTCTCTTAGTTCCATGCAACATGGCAATAAATCTAACCGCCATCGCCCATTTGCATTCTCAAACTCACCCCACCCTAATGTGGACATTTTCAGAATAAATTATGACTACATACTAAAAATTTAGAATTTACCATGAAACCCAACAATAATTTTTAAATTTAAAAATTAATTTTAAGTATCTAAAATATTTAAAATGAAATCCCTACCCCCCATTTAATAACTATAGTATAACCACATTAAAAAACCATTATGCTCCAAAAACCCTAAATTGTTATTCCTATTTTCTTACATTGCATCTAATAAAACAAATCCAGTCTAACGACTGGATGCTAGTGTGGAGCGTACAACGACAGCAGAGGTAGCGCAGCGCACGACGAGTGCAGAGGTTGGTCGGTAAACATGGTGCATGGTGTATTATCAACGTGGTGTGTAGCACTGTGCAAGCTCTGTGCTTGGAGGTCTCACTCACGCCCAGATACCAGAATACCAGCACCGGATATCACGGTCACACCCGGAGACTGGAGTTTACGTGGCGGGGCGCTGAGGTTGACAGTTGTACTAACTGTACGATACATGTCCCATGGATGCCGGATGATGAAAACCACGGAGCGCCTAGGGTGCGATATATATATATATATATATATATATATATATATATATATATATATATATATATATATATATATATATATACACACACACACATCCGCTCACCACTCCCTTATTCACCTTTACATACCATGTATGTAGAAAATCGGCGTAAATGTCGTTTAAATGTATTTCTAGCAATGAAATAATATCTCAGAAACATATTTTCGTTACAATTTAATACAATTAAAAAAATATCCCATAGCAAAAGTTTTATTTCACAAACGAACATGTTTTCTGAACTTTACTGGGTAGTGTATTGTAGTATGAATCTTAATATAATATTAACTAAAATATGTCTATTTAGTTATCAATCAATAATAACAATTAGGTATAATAAATTTAATTATGGTTGTACGTAATGGTTGCATGAATGAACGTTAGGAGAAATTTTCTGTTTTGAATGATAGCCTGGGAAGTGCATTGTAATATGAATTGAAATATTTATTAATAAATCAGTAACAAACATGATGTGTAATTAGTTTAAATACATTTGTATGTAAGAATTGTGTGACGTTTGGAGCGTTTTCTGATCAGAATTGTAGCGTGAAGAGTGTATTGTAATATGAATCGAAATATTTATTAACCAATCAGTATCAAACATTAGGTGTAATTAATAACGATTATGTTATTATTTAAATTGTCTGTGAATGAATTGTAACTGTATAGGGCTTTGTAACATCCTCTGGTTTTATGTTTGAAAGCTTAGCAGGGGATGGCTTATAGACTACATTGTAGCATAACTTAAAGTAACATGCCTTCGTCGGGATTCGAGCCCAGGTCCCCCACGCCATAAGCTGACACGCAACCAACTGCGCCTCAGAGGTCGGCCGCGTGAATGAATGTATGGAGAGGTTTTCTTGTTCTGAATTACACCAGGAAAACAGGATTGTAATATAATATGTATATAATGATCAATCGTTATTGACGATGGGCCGTAATAAATTTCAATACAATTTTCAATGTTTTCCCTTGAAAGTCCTATGCTCATATCTCCTACGAGAGCCGTTGGAGCCATTATTTGAAATTCTAACTGTCGTTTCATCAACGTTCTATGCTGATACTGCGTGAGAGAGAATATGTGGTTCGCTCATAGGGAAATTTACCTGCAAATGCAGACAGTGATGTATTTGATTTTCTCGGTTATACGTGGTTAAAGAACATTACTTGACAGCATGTGTGAATGTAACACATACGAATGTGAACATGTAAGCATACTTGTGTAGCATAATTTGAAACTGACGTGAATACACGTTTTAATCATGTCAGCTGTGTATCTTATTTCAAATATTTGTTAAATCTTCGAGTTATGTAACGTTAATGCTAAGATGAGTTTGCTATATATGTGTGGTGAATACATATATTCTAATTAATAAGAATTGGGAAATAAGTGTCAGCATGTTATGGAAGTTGGAAGACAGATTCTTTGAACATCACGTATATTGGCAGCATATATTACATTAGTTGGAAGTAATATTTGATGATTACAATATTTTAACATTCCAAATATTTATGCTAGAAAAAATGGCAATTACGTATTTATGGTTTTTAAGCAACACATGCATAACGTATAGGTCTGGACAACAGGGTGTTGTTAAGGGTGAATCGCATAATATTTAATTTAGTAACATTGCTTGTGGATTACCAAAGTATTTACGTTTTGGTGTATTTGCCCTGGGGCATACTTCGAGATTGATCATATTTGTTGCTACATTCTGAAATTATGTTGGGTGGGACTTAATTCGGTTTTTAATGGCATTTATACTAAACTTGGGGCGAGAGATAAACAAATATTTGAATTCTTAATGACCATTCCATCAATGCCCTCAAATAGACAAGGTGGGCTGTGTGAGAGAGATAGAGAAAGAGTGAGAGGGAGCGTGCTCTGTTGCAAACGGGGGGAACCGCTCAGATACAAATGTGAGCATGTTCTGGCTGCTGGGCACTGGGCGGTTGAGAAAGTAGACCAGGGGGTGTATTCTTCTTGAATGCAACGCATGCAGTGCATGCTTTAATAAAATTCAAAAACGAACATATTTCTTAACCACATACTTCCCATTTTTCTTCGAAATAATAATTAATGTTCCATTCCTCGCTACACATGGGACTGAAATGCACGTGTCTTGTCGCCACTCTTTTCTTAATAGTTACTCGAAATGTCGTGGCGAGGCACTGAGGGGCAGCGGCACTGATCGTATTTCAATAATCGATCGTAATAGTTTCCTGAAAAATCGAGGCATAGCGCTGTGGTATTCTCAACACTCGTTCCGCTGGTGTGACGTCACAGCAAGCTCGCGCAAAATGTGGGCGAATTCATGCACACGCAGACATTGCACTCAGCATGCTAGCATGTGAGTTTATATACGTTTATTACATTTTTTGTGACTGATGGGTTGTGTATTCAACTGTTACATTTGAATTAGTATTTTAAACAATAGTTTCGCAAGATAAATGATGACTGTAAAAGTAACATTTTAACAAGTGTATTTAATCAATTGTTTCAGTTATGCTCGTTTAGTGAGAAATTAGAAGTTGTTAAAAATTGGAGATATATGCTCACTCTCAAGACTTTAAAGACTGGTAACAAAGTCAGAAACGTTGTACGAACATTTATTCCTTACCTTTACAAAAATTATAAATGGTTACTTATAAACAAATGGTAAATGATACAATGGAAATAATTCTTCAGAACTTAAAATCTAAACGTAGATTACATTTAGTGTACTTTCAGAAGAAAGTTTACTTTTTAATTACATTTTTGACAGGCAAATATTAAAGTTTTTAACATATTTTAAATTATTCTTGCTAACAATCATATATGTAACTTTGCCGTAGCCCTCATTCAAGCAATTTACTACTAACGAATTTAAGTGTTTTGTGAATTTTGGGTGTTTAAGTAAATTATAAACTTTTCGAATTAAAATTTAAAATAATTTGATTTGACCAGCGAATCTTGCTATTTGACACCTGGATTTATGTTTTTCCTTTCTCTCATCTGGAACATTAAAATGGGTTTCTTTAAAAATTGGCTACAAAACATTTTTTTTTTAAATTGGTGCCTGCACTAACACTATATGTTATTCTAGGGATTAAGTTTTATTCTTTTCTTAATCTTATATGCTGAAGTGTCTCTATGATTTGTCTTAATTTTAAGCGTCAACATTGATTTTATGTAGGGTTTAATTAGGTTCAGTAATATGTGTCAAAGTGTTTGAATGTTGTGATTTAGATATTTTTGTATTACTTCAATACTTCAATTTTCTTCAGGATTGAAAGTTTACAGATCTTGTACACTTCACGTACACCTATGTGAGGGTATAGTATAAATCTGGAGAAGCTTTTGAGCTTTATATGGGCATACTTTAAGGTAAGTGATTCTCTTGTGTTTCAAAGCAATCCAGATGAAGGTAAGAGTAAGAGGAAAAAAGTACTGAAAAACTTAAAGTTATTTCCAGCAAACTTCTATTTATCATTTTGTTATTATTAATATTTAATTCCTCTGTGCAAAGTGAAGTGCCAAAGTAAGTTTGGTGTTGCATGCCTTGCCAAAATTTTCAGGATACTCCCCTGAAGTGGACCATGGTGGAAATATCTACGATACTGAGCTTTCGTTCGTAACACAACACAGTTACAGCAGTAATACTTGTGCATGTAGCAAATAGGAACGAAAATTATGCTTGTGTATATTTTTTTATTTTTATAAAACGAATCGTGTGTAGCCATACAGCAGTTTGCCTAGCGGGTTGTATTGCGAATGTGTGAACTGTTACATAGCGCCGAAGTGAGGTTATGAGAGTCGATAAGGGTTTAGCGAGGTTGGTCTATGTCGAGATACGTATGGAGCAGCGAACTGTGGTATAGCATGGGGCCGGGCCTGTCCAGAACGAGGGATGGCAGTCTCTCTTGCAACATTCTGGGCCTAAACATAAGTTGTTGTTTTGAAGTATGTTGTTTTGTAATTGTTTGCATTTAACTGTGTCATGAGTGATCATTCAATATTACTAAAGATTATTCACGTTTATATTGGCGGGGAAACAGCTGTACAGGACAGGGCAGTAAACTAACTTTGTGCATGTGATTGGTACATTTTGTTATGAGTTGTTGCATGTTATTAATACGTTTTGTTATAACACCAATATTCTTGAGCGGAATTGTACACTGACTTTGTGCTTGGTTAATAATTCATTTTTACTTCTTTGGGTGTCATGTGTGGTACATTCATTTCATCTCGTCTGTGCAATGTAGGTATATTTGAGGGTAAATCGAAGTCATGTCTCTTTACATTTAATTTATTTATAATAAACAATTTCTTATTTGTAGTGTGTGAGGTGTATAGTGGTTCATAGGTGTTTTGTTTAATTCGTTGTGTATTTGCTAATAATTTGATGGCCTGGGATACATTCAGTACTGGTATAAACAATATAAATCACTATTTTAAAACAGTTATTAATAAATGCACATTTCCAACTTAAGCTGATAGCCATTTCACATATTTAGAGCTCAGTATGACACGAAACATTCCTGTCTGCCCCTCATCCATCATCCCAGCTCAGTCTCTCCACAACCACCAACCAAGAAGGACCTCCTCTGCTGCTCTCTCCCCCTCCATTCCCCCAGCTCTGTCCAAACTCGGACTTTGAAGGGTGAACATGCATCCCTTATGACTCTCTTTCTCCAAGGTCAATCCATATATGCTGATTCCCACACACCTCACAGCTCAGTCGCCTGCCAGATGTCCAAGAGTGTACATATAAAACCCTTTCAACACCAATTAAAGAATTATCCCTTTGAACACACAGGCAATTAACCATTTATAATTCTAGAATTAACCATCTAGAATTAAACAATTAACCCTTTCATTCAATGTAACCCTTTGAACAATGACCTGTAACTAACCATTTCCTCTAATTAATCAAGGTAATTAAATCCAGATGCATTTACACATTTGCGATAAACCACTTACTGGTCCAGAACCCCTGCGCCGTTACTACTAACTATTAAACATCAAACTTTGAAAAGATCTACACAGTATGTACAAAACTATTATTATAATATGTAAATTATATATATATATATATATTTCAGGTATCTCGCTACAGGACGTACATTTGCGCTATTTCAATGTTTGTTTAGACATGGCGAAACTACACTAAGACAAATAGTACGAGTAGTGTGCAAAGTCATATGGTTGAAGTTACAAAACGGCCGTATGCCAACAGCTACAGCAAAAATGTGGTTGGAGATAAGTTGTAGGGGCGTGTTCGTCGTAACCCCAAAGGAATACTGCCCTTTTTGACTGATATAATAAATTTGATATCAAATTGAATGAAAAGGATAATTAAATTGATTGAAAGTGTTAATCAAAAATTGAAAGTGTTGATTTTATTGAAAGGGTTACTTTTAATGAAAGGGTTAAATGTATTGAATGGGTTAATTTTTTGTGAATTTTGTGGAAGTGTGTACTAAGAGATAATTGTCTTTCTCTCTTTTTCACGGGAAGGGGGGGGGGAGGAGCAGCTCTGGTTGATGTTGTTAGCATGGCGACTGTCGCTCGACTGTGGTATGGCGTGTTGGGGAAAGTTTTGTGTAAGAGTAGGATAAGTATTTTTTGGAAGGGATATTGCTCATAGATGGCAGATAGGCTATTATCAGTAAATGAAACAGAAAGAGAAACATAGTTAACACACAATGAAAATAATTTCTGAGTGTTTAAACGAGTTCTACCTATGAATAAATTACACGCATTGAATCGCAAATTTTAAACGAACACAACTACGTGAATAACCTGGTTTCATAAAGAAACAAGTTTAAGTATGTGAGTCTCCAGTATGAAATAATACGAAATAAAAAATCAATTAAACATAAAGAGATGAATTCGTCTACAATGTGATTTTACTACCCCGAGCTGTATGTTATAACTATGATTTACCGGAGAGAAGTATAACAAATGAACACAACTACGTGAATAACATCTGGTGTCGACAAGTGGTAAATATCACAATTGTGTGACTCCCCAGTATAGAATTAACTAACGATCTACAACCCCTTAACCACTCAAAACGTTTTTCCGGAGAAATGCCCAGTCCACGCAGTCCCGACCCTTCACTCCCGCACCCCAGAGTGCGTGTTCTGCGACACGATAACTCCCTCAGCGAGGAACGGAGGTTTGCTTCAGAGTCAAAGTACGTCTTTTGTGCAAAATGTCGCGAAGGCTCCATCCCTAGGGGCGGAGTCAGATTTTGAACTGACCTGGGCTAGCTGCCTGCCCCTCTCCCCTCTTCACAAAGTAACTGCTATTTTCGCTGGAACATGGAAGCTTCCTCCTATTTTTCGAGATGCAAGAGCCTGGCGCATTCCCAGCAAAATAAAAATTTCACAACTCCCGCCAATGAGAGTTTATTTTCCTTAGCACTAAGAAATACGTCCCAAATGTCTTTAATAGACAGTAAATTCAATTAAAATATAAACTATGTTAAGTAAAATTATTTAAGTTCAATACAATAAACTTTATTCCATTTTCCAGCAAACTTATTTATGTTTAAACTAATCAATGATTAATTTTCATACCAACACAAATATAACACATATTTTAAACTTGCTAAATTTTAAACATTGAAAGAAAAGCTATCTTTTTTCAAACATGCAGTTTTCCACTAACACAAGTTAAACTTAGAACACTATTATTAGATTTAGCAATACTCAGGTTAAACTTTTTTTTTCAACCATTGAAAACTTATGTGAAAACAAACTTGTTCGAAATGTTTTTACTTTTAATCAGTTTTTCTAAATATTTGTACATATTGTTTTCCTACCCTCGAATTTTTAAATTGTACATCTACTATAAAATGAGTATATATTTTACCTAGAAACAAATATCGGCGTGATATTACTGAAATAGCATGTATCCAGTTCGAAATTACTGTTATCGAAGCCGAAATCTTTTAAATTTTACAATATTTCAAATGTCTTTTCAGCTGCAGCAGTTGTAATCTTGGTGCTGTGAGAAAAATATTTTTATTTCAAAAGTTGGCTGAACTCTGCTTGCTGTAGAGTTGTAGGACAATGGCTCTTTCTACCTGGTCGTGAAATGGTATTTGTGTGGCTGTTGGTTTTGTTAAAATCCCTATGGTTCTTGAACTTGACCAGTGGCCCAGCAAAGTTTTAACGAGAAACAAGTCTGTTCCTTAAGTTTCCAAATTCATTCATACATGTTCGTTTCTCTCAATCATTTTCGTAAGTTCTTCTCGGCTCTTCAGAGCATGTTTTAGTTGAAATGTTAGTTTTTAATGTATCATATTTTGTTCTTCCTCATCAAATTGTAAACAAACCACTTGTAAATTTTTTTGTTGACAGTGAGCAAACAGTTATCCTGCTACCTTTCCAACTTCCGAACCTCAAACAACTTACCAACACCCACTCGTCTCAGGAACATTTAAACATTTAATATGCAGCCATATACAAGTACTTCATTTTCAGACTCATCCAATCTCCAATCATTCACAAGATATTGTAAAATGACACTGAGTGAAAACCTTACAATCTTAAAAATAAATATCGTTACCTCATGCTACATCACAAATAATACCATTAATTACAATGGTTTTTCAACATATTTATCATTACATGTGTAAGCTATACAAGCCTTTTAACCAAAACACCATCTTATGTCATAAAACTGCAAAAAAAATCACAACAATTCCTGTTACGATTGAAAATCATTAAACATATTTATCATTACATGTATAAGCTATACAATATGTTTTACCAAAACACCATCTTACACCATAAAACTGCAAAAAATCGCAACACTTTAGTCTATGACTGAAAATCAATAAACATATTTATTATTATGTGTGTAAGCTATACCAGCTGTTTAACGAAAACTCCACCTTACATCATTAAATTGCAAAAAATCACAATTCCTGTCATGACTGAAAAACTCTCGAACATTTTATGATTGAAATCATAAAGTTTATTTATGTCAGAAATTATTAAAACCTTTTAACAAGTCTTAAGAATTTGAAATAAATTTTTATAGAATTTTAGTAAATCGTTAAACATTTTAACAAAAGTGCATTAAATTTTCTTGAAATAATTCCAACTTTCAGTAAATCGTTAAACATTTTAATGAATTGTTTACAACTTTAATAAATTTTTCTTAAAATCATTCCAACATTTACTAAATTGGTAAACATTTTAATGAATTGTTTACAACTTTTATATACTTATCTTAAAATTTTTCCAACTTTTAGTAAATCTTTAAACATTTTAATGAATTGCTTACAACTTTCATAAACTTTTCTTAAAATTGTTCCAAATTTTAGTAAATCATTAAACATTTAAATGAATTGTTTACAACTTTCATAAGCTTTGCTTAAAAGTGTTCCAACTTTTAGTAAATTGTTAACCATTTAATGAATTGTTTACAATTTTAATAAACTTTCCTAAAATCGTTCCAACTATATACTTTCACTCATTCAAACTGTAAAAACTTCTCAGCCTATTACCAGTGAAAATAGTTAAATTTATAAAAATTACAATCATATTACACTGAAAACCATGTCACCATATGACATCTGAACATCCTTACAATTGTAAAACTGATAATAAAAAAATTATTAATACATGTAGCATCAGAAAGAATCCCTGTAAGTTTGAATATTTCAGTACAATTTCAGTTCAGAGTTAAGAGATAAGCTGAATTTGCATTTCTTTACAGGAACAACAGGTGGTATTGGTGGTGACGAGATTGGTGAAGTTATAGGAGTATAAATAATTTCCTGTGGTGAAGGTATGAAATGAGGAGGTGGGAAAATTAATTTATGCTGCTGTGATTCATAAGACTATAAACTTGGCTGAGGTGAAAACACAAAATTGAAATCTAAAAAGTCTTCCAACTCTTGATATATCTGTTTTTTTTTTTTTACATATCTTCCCACACATTATTTGAGGTTAAATCTAGTGGAGTGCAACACAAACAGATTGCCGGTTTTTTACACGTGCCTCACCTAACTTGTTTACTGATGATAAATCTAGAGTATCCAATCTCGACCTCGAAGGTGTCGAGATCGACATTGAAGGTATCGCTGTAGACCTCGACATCGCAGGCATCGCTATAGACCTCGACATCGCAGACATTGCTATAGACCACCATAGGCATCGCTGTATACCTCGATTTAGCAGGTGTCGCCATAGACCTCGATGTCGCAGCATCACTGTAACCTTGACTTCGAAGGCATGACTGTTGGTCTTGTTAGTGCAGCTTTCAATATGCTTGGTCTCGACATCGAAGGCATCACTGCTGGATTCGTCAGCGTAGATTGAACAGTAACTGCTCTTAACATTGAAGACATTGTCAAGAGCAACAGCTGTAGAGTAGATCAACTTTCTTTGCCATTATCCAAAAAATCAAATAATTTTTTTGCCAAAGCATCTAGTCCGTTCAATAGATCATTAAAATAATCCCAGTTAATATCTGTAAGTTCCTTGTTAAAATCTTGGGTAGATAAGCCAAGAAAATTATATTCGTACAAGCAGGAAATGCTAAGGCAAACAGAACTGTCAAACAACTGGAAAAAGTGGAAGGGGGCATAGACACTAAAGCCCTATTTATAAAAATTTCATATTCCCTGGTAAACATTCGGGAAGCCTGATTTCTCCCATCCAACCAGAAGTCAGAAGTCCAAAGATGCTGGCCCTTCCCTTCCAGCACCCCAGAAATTCAAACATCCTGAAGTCAACACCCCAACCTCTGAGACAAATCTCTGTGGTAAGTTTCTTCCTCTAAGGAATGAATAACATATATTTATCACTAAAAAAACTTCTGCTTCATAACAAATAAATTCTGTTTCATTTATAATCAATTAAAAGGATAATCAATGTAATATAGTAAACATAGCCAATAAAGCAACATATACTTTACAAAAAAAAAAACAAAGTATTATAATCCATTAAAAAAACCATTCACACTTGCGTTTATCCCTCTTTTTGCTTCTAAGATTATTTTAATGTTTTTAACTTAATATTATTATTTATTCAAAATGTATGTTATCTTATCTTAGTCAATAAATGTGTTATGTTTTACTATCAAATTTTGGTATGTATATATACATATATATGTTCCCATTTTCTTAATCTGTATATTGTTAATCATATATACGGATATTTTTTTCCGTAAATGTGTCCGAGATAATGTTTTCAATATGGTTAAAATTATATTTTATAAGATGTTTTAAAAATAAAAATGATTTCTTTTGGGGAAATGTTAGTATTTACAGGGAAGTAAAACATGTTTCATAAATATTTGTACATTTTATATAAGTACTGTAAATTTTTAAAAATTTATTTATATTTTCTTGTGTAATGGAGCTTGCAAAGTGAATATTGATTTTTTATAAAGTTGAAAACACAATATTTTGTGCGAGAGTTTTCAAATTGCTAGGATGACGTTTCACCCTTGCTATCCTTGATGGTTAAAATAGTAGACCTGAACTGCCCTCCCCAATAGGATGGACCAAGATCCTTGACAGCTTGCTTTATCAAAAGAGATATTTTCCCCAGGGTATTATAAAAAATAAATGCGTTCTGTGGGGGTTTGTTGGAGTCAGGCTGGCAACCTCTGAGATCTCGGGTTTTGAAGTTGATATTATTGGAAAAACATTGAAATTTAACGTTGAAAGTTTATAACTCTTGAGAAACTCGCAAGTCACACTGTTAATGTTGTAGATCTCTAAACATAACTGGTTTTTGCACATCTGGAGACATTGGAAAACGCTATAAGTCTAAGATTTCGAAGCGAGTATAAATTTGTTAGCTAATAATGTTTGATCGGAAATAGTCTACGCAATTCATTTAAGTTTAAATATCTATAAAATTGAGCATATCTAGTTTTTTCATATGTAGGAACAAATTTGTATTTGTTTTAATTATGTGTTTAATTTGTTATTTCATTTATGATTTTATAGGTTCTGAATTACAACCTTACTATTATCAAGCATGTATTATCTGGGATGGTATATTATATATAATATGTTATGGAAATGTGGTTAGAGTGCTCACTTCCAGAACTATTCCTCTGGATTTCTCATTTACACCACTTGTACATGTTAACACAATATATATTTTATCGATATTTTTAGGAAAACCACTTCAGTTTTAATAAGGATTAGGTTAAATAAACATACAAACCAATTTATTTTAAATATATACAAACACATTTTATTATCATTATTTCGACGAAATGAAATTAACTATATTTCAAAAAAGCATTTCAGCACACCAAAAAAGCAAGTACAAATCTCTTCAAAACATACACAAATAAATATAGGACATCCCAAAACATTATCACACAAAGCAACAAACAAATACAGGTTGATTCGAAAAACATAATCAAATACAGAATGACACTCAAATTACACAATTATTTCTTTCCGAAACAAAGTGGAAATGGTTTGCTCCAACATGCTAATAACTTGCTGATATTCACTTTACATTTTGATGTCTGTATGCACAAGCATGTGATTTTGTTATCTTTAACCATCTTTGCAAAGTACAATCAAGTACATACAATCAAATACTTTTTTATTAAATTTCACTCATTCTAATCAATGCCATTACACTCGAAAAATATCCACAGGTGATTCGGGAAGAGAATCATCATACTTTGTTTCACTCAAGTCAGAGATCATTGCCCAAGTTAGCGTTAATTTTGAGTTTTCTTCAGTAGAGAAGAATGACGAATTAGATCCACATGTTTTACACAATTGTTTGAACGAGGCACAATTGTAGTCTTTTTTAATATTCATTACTTCCCAATTACACATAATTTCTAAAATGCTTTTATGCCCAACTCTGACTACATATATTGCACATTTATTTAGGTAATGTTTCCACATATATTCAATATTCTCATACTCTATACACCCACTCTCCCATTTTAAACCATGGTGATGGTTGATAACCCATCTATTAGTTTTCTTGTATTTGGGAGTTAGATATTTCCAGCCAAATGGTACTTTGAAGCTGAATACAGTTGCATAGTCTTCCATTTCAGTAATAGCAAATTCTTTAATGATAAACTTTATTCTGCAGATTGAAACACTTCTACATTGCAAAACATCTCGTAGTAGCCATGGTTCATCGCCTACTGACTCAATTCATTATTTTCACCAGCTTATCTCTTACATTGTAAGTCGCTAATCTATAGTGAATTATCAGAATGTAAGCTTGTGTATTTGTCAGAATTGGTGTATTTGCAATAATTTCAATTCATGGATCAATCATGCTATTTGTAATCGTGTTGTCTTGTTTGCTTACATCGAACACAAATAATGCTCCTCTACTTTTAAAGGTTTTGGGATCTATGATCAGTGAACTAGATTTGATATATGTTTCGTTATACTTTCTATACATATCATAGGAAATAAGGAATTTGCCATTAGCAAAGTTCATATTTAAATCCACATAGGCGTAAGCTTGACTATTTGGATACAATTTAATTTTTTTCATATCACAATCATGGAATACTGTTCTATCAGGTTAAAAATTGTTTTGTCGATTTGTTTCAAAACAACTCACCACATATATACCCTGTCCCCAACATGCCACACCTCAGTCGAGTGCCAGTCGACGTCGTTCTGACAACATCTACCAGAACTGCTCTCCACCACAAAACACTGTGTACAATAATGTTAAAGTCATTTAAAAAAAAGGAAACCAAAGTTCAAAGTTGGTGAATTTATACGTATCTCGATGCAGAAAGGAATCTGTGAAAAAAATGTATAGTTAATTAGCCTTATGAAATATTTAAAATTCTTTCAATTAGACGAAAACATCTCAGAGTGTATTTATTACCTAGAAATTCATGACATAGAACAAATAAAAGGAGGATTTTACAAACATGAATGGCAAAGGTCAGTTCTCCAAATTGATATTTGATTGATAAAATCATTAAAAGGAAGAAAGATATGTCCTTGGTATGATGAAGGGGTTTCTCAAAAGCACATGACTCTTGGGTAAATAGTCAAGAAACTAAAATATTTTAAACTTATGATACTAAATAACAGATTTTTGAATTACATTTTATGTTTTTATTAAATAAATCTTAGATAAGCAATGGATTTAATTTATTATGCAATAAATCTGCTTGTTGATTGGATTATCATTTTATTGGAATACTGTTTGAGCGATAATCACATGAGTTTAATTCATTTAATTATACATTTCTTTAAAAATATTTCCGACTTGTTTTATTTCTTAACCTAGATTTTTTTTCCAAAAAAAATTCTTTATAGGGAGAGTGTAATGTTTTCCATTACCGTCGCCTACTACAAAGGAAAGGCAACATTGCTCCTGTGATAATGATCGGATAGAATGCTGTAGAGAGGATAGAATAACAAGTGAGATATGACTAAATAGGTTGATATTCACTGTGTGGTCCTAACATCGCTTTCATTTAGATTCTCTTAAATATTAGTAAGCGGTTAGACAACCATATACACAATTTGGGTTTCGGTGTTAGAAAAGATATGGTATAATTTCAATTCCTTTATAGCATTAAATTACTTTTGGGAAAATTTTCATCAAAAATTTATAAAAGTTCTTACTTCGCTATGTGGGATTTGTTGGAAGAGGTGTCAAAAAATAATTTATTGCGATAGAAAAGTTATGCGGAAACAACAAATTGCAGTTCCGTAAATACAGTTAAATATCTAGTACTATTATTTCCAATCTAGTTTTAAAAGTTAAGGGAATAATTTGTCAGCACAATTTCTTAGATATTTATTCGACTGAAAAAAAACTTTGAAACACTTGAGTGTCTACATGCGAAATATTTTTTTTTTTCAAACATTCCCCTGCGATAAAGGTTGGTAAGCTGTTGATGAGCTCTAGGTATGGCGAGTCATGGGAAGGGGCAAGTGGGGGAATAACTATTTTTTTCTCACAGAACCAGACAAGGCAGATTTTCGGAAGAGTCCACAATTAATGGGTGAAGCATCATTTTGCAAACAGATCACTGCTTTGGAAGAATCCAACTTGGTATCTTGAGTGGTGCCTGGCAGTTGGAGAGTCACTGAAGTTGTTGGGGTCGGGGGTGTGTGGTCTTGGATCGACAGCAAAGGTGTGTAACCTTGGACAGAGCATCCTCTGAAAACAAAGTCTGCATTGGAGATGGAGAGACGCATCGCCAAAAAAATGGTCTCTGTGGTGTTTTTCCGTGTCATTGGATAGAAACTGACTTTTCGGGCGAAAACGAACTCTGCATTGGAGGGGATGGTGACAGATCGCTGAAGATGCACTCAGGGGTGTTGTTCCGAAACCTTTGATCGAAACTATCTTTTCGCACAAAGTCTTCATCTGGATAAGAGGAGAGGAAGGGGGAGGGGGGCTGCGACCAAGATCGACCTGCACACTTCTAGCTGTCCGGCACCATCTTAGTTCTTCGCAAACACTTAACAAGGATACACATATACACCAGCTCTCTCGACTTACCCGGGGAGCTGCTGCGGTTCCATGCTACAACCAAGGGGTAGGCAGCAGCAGGCTTCATGATGTGACAGTGAACTTCACCAGGCACGGTGTCCAGTGGGCTTCGGAGAGTGATAGCCGTGTTTCTTATTTTAATATTTAAAAAGGTTAACTTTATTGGGAATAAAATAATTTTCATGGAAACTACGTTTCTGTGTTCGATCGACGAAACTTGGTATAATTTTCAATTGTTGCTTCGCGAACTAGTGCCGTGAATTTCACAGACTTAAAGGAAAAAATTTGTACTATGTACATTATTTTTAAAAATATATAGAATGTTTCTATAAAGAGTTGCGGGATTAAGTCATTCTAGTCTCCCTACACTTCGACGGAAATAATTTGTGTTAAAAAGTGAATTGTTCTTACAATAGTGAAATCTTCGTTGTCTGTTGTAGAACGAATACAGAGTTTTCTTCGTAATTTTCAACTCAAGTGCCTGTCAGCCACTGACCATGCTCCACGTATATAACAGCTTATAAGCTGGTGGACGTCATACAATCCAGTCATTCATTGACTGACCTCCAAGGTGGACGGATGTGTTTTGGGAGAGGTGCGATTACATTACTTTTTTTAAATTTGTTATAAATTCAACTAGTCTAATTTATATATTAGTACATGAATCGTAAACATAATTTTTATCTCTTTGTCACATAAATCTTATTCATGTCTTTTGCCGAGTAGTTATAACCTTAGTTACTTTTCAGCCTCCGACCACGCTTCACACACACACACACACATATATATATATATATATATATATATATATATATATATATTGAGGCACTAGACTAAGCTCGTATAATTGATTCACCAGCCTCTGAGGTGGACCGATGTGTTTTGGAGGAGCTCCTTGTGCAATTTCATTACATGTTTAGTCATTTTCATGTACTTGTGTTTGTTAGCCATTTAATTTATTTGGAAATATTTGTTTTGTATTTTCATTAAAATATCCAAGTTTTTCACCTCAGTCTATAATCAAACGTAGGGTATAAGTTGATTTAAGTCCTATATCCAAGTCAGTGCTGCAGCGACCTCCTGAGCAAATGGACATATATTAAACATTTTCTTTTTTATGTTTGTTAATATATTAATATCCTTTAATGTGTGGATTCCTTTTCAGGAGTTCTTCACTAGTCTCACAGACAGACATGTTATAAATAATTGTAAGTTATATGCGAGAGTGGCATCAAGTAGTGTTACATATATGCTGTTATTCTGTTCGTTAGCAGTTTAATTTATAGGAACATTTTTTTATTATTTGTAGATCATTAATTAATTCCATACTGGAGAGTCACATAATTGTGATCGTTTAGCACTTGATGACTCCAGATGTTATTCACATAGGAGTTCGTTCATTACACTTCTCTCGTGTAAATTACATTTATAACATACAGTTTGGTATAGTAAATTCACATTGTAGACATATTCATCTCTTTACGTTTAATTGATTATTCATTACGTAATAGTTTCATACTGGAGTTTCACTTAATTGCACTTGTTTCTTTATGAGACCAGGTTATTCACGTAGTTGTGATCATTTGAAATTTGCGATTCCATGCATGTAATTTATTCATGGGTAGAACTCATTTAAACACTCTGAAATTATTTCTCTTCTCTTGTATGTTAACTTTACACGTCTTTCTGTTTAATTAACAAAAAATCGCCTATCTACCGTCTACAAGCTATATCCCCTCCAAAAAATTACTTATGATTCTCTGGCCCAAAACTCACCAAATATATACCCTGTCCCCAACATGCCACACTTCAGTCGAGTGCAAGTCGTCGTGCTGACAACATCTACTAGAACTTCTCTCCACCCCAAAAAAGAAAGAAAATATGCCCTTAGTACACTCTTCCACAAAACACAAACAAAAGTAACAGTTTCAATACATTTAACCGTTTGGGGGTTAGGACGAACACGCCCCTACTAGTGAGATAGTTGTGAAATTTTTATCCAGAGCTTATATTTCCAACTGTATTATTGCTTTTGGATGGCAAGCACGTATGTATAATAAAACCTGATCACAATGCATCACTATGATATTATTATAAAAACATTTTTTCTTTTGCTTCACCAGGACTATGTGACTCGAATTACAAGTTCGTGTTCATTGATGTTGGCGCGTATGGCAAATACGGCGATTCAAGTGTTTTTCAACACAAGCAGTTTTATAGACGACTTGAATGCAACAAATTCAATATTTCTCAACATACACCAATTTCACAATCATACCTACACCTATGTCACATGTCATTTTCGCCGATGAGTAATTTTCCTTGAGCAAGAAGATAATGATACCTTACACTGGAAAACAGCTGGACCTAAAACAAAATATTGTTAATTATAGGTTATGTAGAAATAGGCATTTCATTGAATGTTCATTTGGTATTCTAAGTAACAAATTGCGTACATTTCATAGTCCTCTAAATGTAACACATGCATATACTGCTTTTATCGTCAAGACCTACTGTATTCTGCATAATTTTGTGCGCAACCATGATAGCTACCTGTTTGAAGACACATTGCATACCTTTGTAACAAATTACATAACAGATCAAATCGAATACTACACTGGTAATTTGCACATTATAAAAATGTATTCGCTGATTAATATATCGGTATAGGACAAGTGCCATGGCAAAACCATTTTGTGTAGAAAACAGTGACCATTATGAATTCTCTCATTGACATATATCATTTATACATACACTCTGACTCCATAACCAGATGTGATATTTGCTATGTACATATATATACATATTAGATTGGTAGATAATGTAGACTACAGTATAAACAGGTTTGGGGTGAGGATCGATGATCTGCCGGTGGCCGGCCGCCATGTTGGATTCCTGGACTTTCCACTGTGTCATGCATCTGCAATCTTGGATTCCGCCATGTTGGTAGCCAGTACACCACCATATTTGTAGCCAGTACATCACAACTTTGAACCACAATTTTTGTTACCAGTATGTCGTTTTTCGTGCTCTATCATTCCAAGGGGTTTCTCCGACTGCTACCATATTTTTCTCTCTTGTATTATCTATTTATCTATCTTTCATTCTCTCTTCCTTTCTTTCTTCTGTTTATTTCTCTCTTCTTTTCTTTCTCTCTCTTTTTTTACTTTCTCTCCCATTCGTTTGTCATTAATCTCTCACATCTGTTGCTGTCGCATGCACTCCAATCTGGTATCTTCTTTTTCGTTTGTCATTTGTCATTTTTTCATATGTTACAATAGGATGTCTATCATATTAGTTCGACTGGAATCTTTGTTTACAGTTATTGGAGGTCGCAATCTTGGTTTTTCGTTTGTCATTTTTTCTCTCCTTTGTTCGCCGGCATCTTGGTTCTGGCATTGACCGCTAGGTGATGCGACATTCGTTCAACTTGTCGATGATTGCTCACATTTGTTCGACCGTCGTCTTAGTTCTGGAGTTGGCCGCTAAGGCCGCTGCTTTTTTTTAGAACTCAAAATACCAACTGGAATAAAGCAGGACCGAACTGCCAGAACTTGAGTCACCAGACTAATGCCTTAGAACAATCGGATATCGCGACGTGCTTGGACAAGAGTTTATATAAAGTATATAGCTTGTGGACAGGTAAATAAAATCTTGTCTCTCATTAAACACATTTCATTTTTATTTCTTTTTATTTATACTTAACTAATATAAATTTTGACGTTTTTATTTACATTTAATAATTTTTAAAGTCTAGTTATTAAGCATTTATTTTTTATTATTTAGGTTAAACTTAAATATATATTATTTAGTTTATAACTCACATAGTTTTTAAGTACTTACTATTTGTTTACATATCAATATTTCTTTAAGTTTTTCTCATTATTTTTTTTATTTAACTTTAACAAACCAGTGTATCGAGCGATGTGTCTACCAACTCGTATTTTCAAGAAGAATTTCTTAACACAAAAAAAAGTTACGTATTTCATTTTATATATTATGATTTATCTTTTACAAACAAATGTCTCGAGTGACAAGTCTATAGATACGAATTTTTATTAGGCAGATACGAATATGTCGTCAGAAAAATATATGAATATGTGACAATTACAAGCGACATACTTGGTTTTTTTCATAAGCATATATAAAATGTATCAGTGAGTATATACCAAGTGTTATATATGTTAGCGGACTTGTGTGGTTTCAAGTCGAATGCTAATGCCACATAAAGAATGTTGATTATTCGCAATTTTTCGATTTTTTATTTACATACCATATTTTATTTACTATACGAGATTTAAGTATTTACATGTAAGGACTCTGTTACACTGAAATTAGAATATATTTCCTGACCCTACGACTTGCAAATTTTTCCCCATTCATAACTATTGGCATTTTATAAAACTGCGATTTACCAAATCGACAGTTGTGACTCCACAATATAATTCTTCTTGAAAACAAGAGTTCGTAGACATGCTGCTCGATACACTTGTTTGTAAAATTAAATATCTAATTTATAAATGATATATACATATTTTATTTTATAAAATTATGATTTGCCAAATTGGTGGTTGTGACATCATAATCAAATTCTCCTTGAAAATACGAGTTCGTCGACATATCGTTCGATACACTTATGTTTAAAAATGTAAAGTTAAATAAAAATATTATTTATGTATTTAATTTTACAGCATATCGAATTCAAAATTACTCCTGACTCCTCGGCGAAAACATGAACTCGCCGAGGCCAACTGTGGAGCAGTGGTACTTTCATCTGTTAATGTAGCTGCTCAACAACATAGCGATGTTTTTTTTTTAGGAGCTGTTAATATTGTAGACATGTGGCTGTTTTGTGGGAGGGGGGGAAACGAGAAATTAATTTACGAAAAACTGCTACTACTATAGAGGGTAAAAACGAGAAATTCGAAAAAAAAAAAACAATATATTTTAAAGAGAAAATAGCGATGGAATGATAAAGCATGAAAAACAATACATAAGTATTGGATGAAGTGCAAAAGCAAAATAGCGTACAGAAACACAAAATGGTACAGAAACTCCTATTCATACTTTCTGCCTTACCATTTTTGTTCAGGCGTGTATGGCATTGTTTAATTAAGAATTACGCCTTTCTTTCTACAAAAATCAATCAATTCTTGTGCAAAATACTCTCTTCCATTGTCGCATCTTAGCTTTGATACAAACTGCTGAAACATATTGCCTGTCATACTATAATAATCTTGAAAACATTCTGTAACTTCACCTTTTGACTTGATCAGATACACCATTGTAAAATTTGAAATATCATCAATGAATGTAACAAAATATTTATGACTCTCATTTGTAGTAGGTGAAATTGGACCACACACATCTGAATGAACTATGCCTAACATACTGTTACTTTTTGTTCTGTTACCAAATGGTAACCTTGTTAGCTTTCAATTTACACACTCCCCACAGAATTCAACTTTGTTCATATATAGCTCCTTGTTTATCCCTTCCACCTTGTTTTGACTGACCAATTTTTTTCATTTCAGAATAACTTAGGTGACCTAACATTCTATGCCATAGCTTATTTTCTTCTCACTCTACTTCAGCCACACAACTTTCAGCTGAATATACATTAATTTTTTACTCATAAATTATGTCTAACAACCTCTCCAATTTTGCATCCCTGAAGGTACAACTGTACCTTCCCATTCTGAAAAACAACCTTAATATCAGCATTTTCTATACATTTCACTGGTAACAAGTTTTTTCTTAGGTTTGGTACATAAAATACATTTTTTACAATATATACAGTTCTTTTACCCTCTACTTAAAAATCCCATGAATATTTCCTACACCTGATGCCTCAATCACACTATTGTGTTTAGCCACTGCTATCTTTACAGGCTCTTTCAATTATAAAATCAGAAAATACAATTCTGTCATTCAACCCTACCATATGATTTGTACACCCTGAATCTACACAGAAACTCACAACAGCATTTTTGCTAATACTATAATTGTCTGCTTCTATTTTACTTATGAAACAAATTTTGCTACAATAAGGGTGACTAGTTTGACATTTACCTTGAGTATCCATGTCACCATAATTGCTTTTTGTCTCACCCATTGTTGAGTGATGTTGAGATTGATTTTCCTGACTACAAACTACTTGGAATTGTCCGCTCTGGTGAACATTTCCATAATACCTTCCAGGTCGATAATGTCCATGAAACCCCTCATGGTAACACTGCTGAGTTGCAACTCTTAAGCTGTTCCTTGGTAGCTGCTTACAGTTTCTTGCCACACTCATAACATACACTTTGAGTTGCTCATGAGAATGCCGATGGCACCACTGCATTTTGTACTTCAGTCTAAGTAGATTTGCACTTATGTTTTTCTTCTTCTGCTTGTAGTTTACTCTTCACAAATTCAAGCATTAATGTTTTGGTGGCATATTTTCAATGACTGTAACCACTGTATCAAATGAATTGGGCAAACTCAACAATAAATGGCATATAGTATCATTATTCTTTAGTTCTGCACCAGTAGATTTTAACTGCCTTACCACTTCATCAAACTGCCTGAGGAAACTAACTACAATTTCACCTTCATTTAGCCTCATTGACTGTAACTTCTTCTTTAAATACATTTGCCCAGGCAATCCCTCCTTCTCGTTCAGATTTCTAGGCATTTCCACATTTGGTATACACTTACCTTATCCCGCAAATTTTCTATTTGAGAATCATCAACATATTGAACAATTAAGTTTCTAGCTCGATTTTCATTTTTCTGAACTGAATCACATGTCGGTTTTCCATCTTCAATTTCAACATATTCCTTGTTAACACACTCAGCAACATCATTTTCCGCAAGTAACATAAGCATTCTGAACTTCAATTGTAGTAAGTCGAGCCATTTAGTAGCTCTACCATATAACCAACGTTATGTTGCATGGCCATCTTTTTTAATCTCTGAATAGCCACTTGGCACAAAAAATACTAACTCTTACATCTTGCCATAAACGATCTTTACACATACTTCGGCCATACCGTGCATTGATATTTCACTCGTACAGCTTTTCTTCAAAACTTTCGCCATGTGCTTGTGCCTCGCACTCTGGGCCCATAACCTGCTGCTTTTGAACACAGCGAAAGCAATAAATACTCACTCCTAAGTTATGGTTTAATGTCTTCTTTATTTCCTTGATCTTCCTTTTATTCACATAGAATATGCTACACTTAAACAGCAATATTGATAACCTTTTATCTGCAATAACAGCACACACAACCTTTTCATCATCTCCTTCGTTTGCCTATCAACAGGAACAGGAAGGGATCATAGATATGTATAACAAACATGATAATTTTGTCGACCTTCAAAACTTAACAATAACCACTTTTGAAAGCGCTGCCTAAGATCTAATTTTTGTATCCATCTGCAATATAACATTGCCATGGACCGAATCACTTTATTCATGCATCGGACGTTGCCACAGGTTTTTTAGGGGATCGCCCATTTCCCCCTTTATTCCAGTGCCGCTCCATACTCATCGGCCCATGATGCTAAGAACCAGCCAACCTTTTCATACGCATTTTATAATTATTAATTCTTATGGTTTTGGCTAATCCTTTCTTATTCACTTAATTTTAAAGTCCGTACTCCCTGTTCGGCTTCTGTTATATAAATCAGTTATGACCTAGACAAGTAAGACTGTTTGCACAGATTATAACATTAATGATTATAGACCGAAATTTTGCCAAAATGTGCGTAATTGTACACAATTGAGTTCACTGAGTCTCAACGGATTAAACATTCTGAAGGCTTGCTAAAGTTCCACTTTTGGTTACCGATTACGTATCCTTCCGCTACACATAAACATAAAACACTGCCATGTGACTTCTCTAAATTTTAACTGTCTAATATGCCGTATTCATAAGCGTGTTTCTTACTATCACTCCTATTTATATATAAAATATAGGCAATGGTTTTGTAAAGCTAAGAAGCTTATAATACACTACACAGCCAAATACACGTCACACACTATAAAAAACCGTACTTTAGAAACTGAAAAATTATCATTCACAGTCATAACATATTAAGAAACCTGCCTACCTGAGCTGAGTTACTACGCTGTGTTTAAATATATTCCAAACACTTATATATTAAAAAAATCTGACAACAGGTATTTCAGGCAATTGAATTTCTGGCGTGTTAATATTAAACATAAAAAAACATCTAGAATTGATCAATATACAGGTTCAATATATAACAGAAAGCGAATATAGCTATGTGAAAATAATTTTTGGTGTTAGTATATATTTAACTGGCGGACGATTGATGTCGTAGTGTTTAACTGCAGACATCAGATGCATCACCACAACAAGTGTGATTTAATTATATTTGATAATTTAGTGCGCATGGAATATAACACTTGAATTATTGACAACATTTCAAAAATAAGCTACATCTTTCCAAATATTATATATATATATATTATATATATATATTATATATATATATATAATATATATATATATATATATATATATATATATATATATATATATATATATATATATATATATATATATATATATATACATGCCATCCACAGCACCATTTGCTTGGAAATTGCTGTGGGAATTCGTTCAAAGTAATCTGCTGAGAAATAACATTTACGAATAACTTCTTAAGTACCTCATTTTAATATTACGGACTTAAGGTGTTTATGGTCGGTGAATTTAATGCATAAAAATAATTGTAAGCAATAAAAAATTAATATTATATATAAAGGTATAACCAACTTAACCGCAAATACATTGTTTTAAGATCTGTTTGTTTTGTTTCTGATATGAAACAGTTAATATCAACTCTAACTAACTAGCAATTCTAAAAAAAAGGCGCATCTTCCATTCAGAACTTTTTAGTTCAGGTCAAATAATTAAATTTTTGCTTTTGCCGGAGGTCAGCGCCTGGCGCTGCTGCGGGAGTTGGAGCTGACTAAGCACTCTACGCCTGACCCACATCCCTGGAACCTCGTGACATGTTTTTCGCAGCACAGCACTACCCCTGCCCCCAGACCGCCGGAGGATAGCTCCTGGCCCAATGCAGTTCTCTCATGGAGTCGGCATGCGTGCTGTGCAATCTTTAGCGAGCAGCAGAGGTAACGCGTGCACAGTGGCGTCTCCGCACGGGCCAGATGCGACACGTCAGTGATGAGTCTCTGCGCTCCCATGCGTGATGCTAAAATGTTTTCATCCAAGCAACGTGCGACGTGAGAGCCGTAGCTGCGTTGCCCGGAATCGCGCCGTTGTCCCATGCCAACACTGCAAAATAAGATTTATGTAGGTTGTTATTGAACCAGCAAATCAGTAAGAATGGAAACATTTCCCCCAGATTTAGTTGGGTGAGTATATTTATAAAATATGACAAAGCTTTTAACAAAAGAAGAAACTTCAGTATGTCCCAGTCTGCTAGAGTAAAAAAAAAATACCCATTGCAGTTAATTAAACTAATGGTTATACATCATTAGTACAGAAAATTTTATTTCCCATTAATAATCTATCGTTTCAAATAATTTTTTTCTTAATTTGCAGTAAACTGAATAAAACCAGTACAATAATGAAAAAATTCTTTTGCACTAATTAAATAAATATTATAATGTTTTACTTTCAAAGAACGTATGTTATTTGTATAAATTAAATTTGGTCCGTAATGCAATGAAATTATTTGAGAAACAATCTATCAGCAATTGATAAGCTTAGCATTTAAAATACGTGTCTTAAATTCAAGTCTACTAAATCGCAGATGAATAGCCTCTTCTGCTTCTCGCGATATTTTTGACTGGCAACATAAAATAAACAAACCAATCTCACAAGAATTTTTTTTTACAAGAAATACTGTTTAAAATGGACGGAATACGTGAATTGCAATCGCCAGGTCAGTGCCAGTGATTAGCTAGGTACAGCTTCTCGAGCACGAAGTCAACACGAGGTTGAAATATATAATTATTTCCAAATATTCTGTATACAGGCGCTCGCTTTTACGACGAGCTTGCTTCACGCCTGCAAGTGTCCTATGCCATCAGTGAGGGGTTGACTCGTTACGACGAGCTTGCTTCACGCCTGCAAGTGTCCTATGCCATCAGTGAGGGGTTGACTCGTTACGACGAGCTTGCTTCACGCCTGCAAGTGTCCTATGCCATCAGTGAGGGGTTGACTCGTTACGACGAGCTTGCTTCACGCCTGCAAGTGTCCTATGCCATCAGTGAGGGGTTGACTCGTTACGACGAGCTTGCTTCACGCCTGCAAGTGTCCTATGCCATCAGTGAGGGGTTGACTCGTTACGACGAGCTTGCTTCACGCCTGCAAGTGCCCTATGCCATCAGTGAGGGGTTGACTCGTTACGACGAGCTTGCTTCACGCCTGCAAGTGTCCTATGCCATCAGTGAGGGGTTGACTCGTTACGACGAGCTTGCTTCACGCCTGCAAGTGTCCTATGCCATCAGTGAGGGGTTAACTCGTTACGGTTATAGTAATACCGACTCGCCTCTCATTGACTTTGATGTCATATCTGTACCATGTTACAAGATTTGTGCATTAAATGTAACTAATTTTATTAAATATAATATATAATATTTTATATTTCTATGCAGGTTTAATAAAATGATTATATGTACCAACAAATATTTTAAAAATATATATAAAATGTTGGTGGCATCTGTGGGCTTTCGAATTATATGCGTTATCTTCTGGGGCGAACAAGTATTTGGGTTTCCTCAGATTGCACCCATATTTATTTTAAATCTGAAATGTATGGCAGAAGGCCTTGTGGGCAAATAAGACAGGTTCCTTACAAGAGCATTTATTTATGACACCGTCATTATCAGACCGGGAGCTCATATAGACCGGGCATTCTCGTCTATTCTGCAAATTATAATTCATACCCAGTCTGATAGTTATTGTTAATACTGTACTTATTTTTCTAACGAACGCTGTTACAAAATTCGACCTTTGGCTTCATGTTATATATATTTTTTATTCTCAATTCAGGTCTGTAAAAATGATCATACTAAACTATCCATTCCATTTTCAATTTTTATGTGTAGTAATTCTTAAACATATTAAAAAATGTTTCTCCCATCACTCGGAAAGCCGCTAATTTTTTTCTAAGACCGACAGAAAATTTATAATTTGTACGATTTCGGGCTTCGAGTTCACAGCCCTAAGCCATGCATTACCGTTGCAAATTGCTTAAAATTTTGTATCAGTTGGGCATGAATACTAAACTATGTAAAGGCATAGCTAAATAGGCTTCAATAATTCAGGTCATCAATCGATTTGCAATCTTATTATCTCACTCTGATTCCTGTATCCGATGTCTAAAACTTCCGTTTCACATTTAATATAAATTCCTATAATATTCACCGCACACTGGGAAAACATTGTTTTTTAATGTGCCAAAATCTTCAGCAAAAGCGCTCAAAACATTACGCAGGCCTGCATTGTGTTCCAAACCAGTTGTACGAAGAAGGAAAATAAGTGTTGCAGACATTTACTATGAAGTGTGTGAGCCATACAGATCGTCAGAAGTGGCGAACAACAACCATGCATCGCTAAGAACGAAAATGCGACTCCAAGACTGCTGGTGATGATGCGAAATACACATATTTTACAGATGATGAATTGACGAGATCTGCAAAGCAAAAAAAGGTAAACATGTTGCTGAATATAATGACAACTTGAAGTTGGAGCAGAACTAACATGGATTCGAACCCAGTATTCTGGTCCAGAGGTGTCCCGCAACTTACACATCGCAGAGGAACAATACAGCATGTAGTGTGTATAATGGTAAATGGTTTCTCGGACCCAAGGAAATAATTTTACTGCCTATCGAAAATATACGAGTCAACAATTACGTAACCCATGAGAGTCAATGACTATACGAGTTGTTATTTTTACGTGAAACCTAAAATCATTTACTCAATAAGATTTACAGCAATACAAGAAAATACTCTAGCTTGTTCTTTACCAAAACAATAACTCTGATTACAGTACTGATGAAGGTGATGAATGTCGACTGTGATTTCAGTTGTGCTCCTGTCTTTAATTACTATGATCATCGAGATGAAAACGAACATACATACAGAAATGTATCGTGAACCTTCTGCGAAGAAACGCATTAAGCCTAGCTACTTATTTAATGGAAATCCAAATAAACTTGTTGGTAGACTCAGCTATTGGATTGACCTGCAAAAAATGCGGGGATCTATGTGAAGTGAAGTGATAGTATTCGATTATTGATCAAATCAGAGCTAGATGCTTTATCGAATTATATATACTGTATTTATATGTTTGAATAGAAATAAATAGAAATATAAAAAAATAATTTGAAAGATAGAATGTATATAATAAATTAGATTTATGTAAACTTAGCAATATGTGTATGTGCTTCTATGAAAGACTTATTAATTTGGTGGTGTTTGATAGATTGTTAACTAAATAAATTTTATGTGAGTGCATGCAGTAGGAGGGATATAGTATGATGCCTTAATCGGGTTCGTTTAAAAACGACTGAGTTATATATGGCCAACGAATGAAATGAGGGGAATATTTTTGATGCAAGTTTTTAGGCGAGTCATTCGTATAGGAATAAAGGCGCATACAGGTTTGGCGTGGGTATGTAACAAAGCTTGTGTTTGGTTTCGACCGGCATGAGAAGTGCGGTAATGACTTTGTGGTTATCAGCCTCTAAAATTTATATTAGTATTAAAATTTTTTAATATTTCTCGCTAGTTAAACTTTCTTTGCATAATACTCTTGACTGTATACCAGTTTTGATTATACGTATGGCGCATGGATTATTTTAAGTAATTGACATATTTTACCTTCATACATTTATTCACATTTTTTTTTACAAAAAAGAACTTAATACACCTCAGCGATCGACGAAACACCAGCGGCAATACAAAAGGAATTTGGCAGAAATGTTGGGCTGCCAAAAAACAATAACAATTAATCAAATTCGTCTACGTTTCCGTAGTAGTGCGGATCTTATTAATTTCGAACGTGCAAAGTCAGATATCGAGAACCATGCAAGAGTTAAGGCACGCCCACCAACGTTTAGCACTACTTAAGAAAGTATTAACTAACAACAATTAAAGTCCCATGTCAAGAAAACGCGCTTGGTTGGCCCCGACTCACCGCTTCCCATCTGGCCGACACATGCTGCACAATTAAAAATGCCTCTGATATATTTGGTTTGGTTGTAAATTACACTGACACTATTTCTCGTCATCCACGAGACTACAGTCCAACGGTCCCATGGTGTTCCCGACGGAAGTGAAGTTGTGGGTATGCAGAAGGTAGCTGACAGGTCGACGAACCAGACGAGAGTGACTCGTCTCAATTAAAAATTATAGGGAGCACCAAAGGAGGTGAAGTCTTCATGGAGGAGGGCAGGGTACCACCACTGTGCCATTGGCAAAGCGGATAATTAAGGCGGCGCGCGTTTCATAGCAGCTGCGCACACCAATGAAAATTTGTTTGATTAATTTTCGTACACCTGAAGTCGACATATCAGAGTCTATTAATGTTTTGAAGGGAACAGCATCATATTATGTGTCGATAAACATGGAAGGTCCGCAGGATGGAACTACTGCTGGTACATGTCACTGGAGGATGTGTCACTGGAGGGGGAATCACTACTAGCATAACTGCTGCTAGAGTACATAAGTTGTAGTTCATGGTGCACAAACATACAACTTTGAATTATTTATATAGTCCAGCTTGAATTGATATTAATGTTTTTGGGGAAAATCTAGTTTCTCGAAGCAGTTTTTGCTTATATATGAGACACAAAATTGATACACACGGTGTATAAATTTTCGGTAAACTACCAAGTATGTCTTTCTTAATACTTCTGTAATGTTGTTTACCATGATTATCTGTACCTGATGTCCCCGGGCATCGCATAAGACAGTGCTAGCTTCAAAACAGAGATATAAAAGACACAGTTACTATCTTCGCACACGAAAATGAATACTACCCTGGATGTTTCGTATGGTGAAAATGCGTTCCACTTTAGACGGAAATGTACGTTGTCACTATACATTTTAAAGTATATCGAGCTGTAAATATCAACACAAACTTTTATAAAAGTAATACCACAATGCATCCAATGCAAGTCTTCACGCATGTAGTCATAGAAAGTGCTGGTGTTGTACATTATACATGGTGCCAACTCGATGCAAGAAGGATCAGGCAACAGGAACACTTCTTCATCTTTCTTGCAGTCTTTAGAAAATGGATGTTCAAAATTGTATCCAGGGTCCATGTTGGCTGAACTGGCTGACTACTGGACTGGTTGACTGCTGCTGACCGCAGACTACACAAAATAAAACTGTTTGCAAACTGATGCTCAGAATACGAATGCAGCGAACATATTGCAGTTATGTGAGGTGCACATAGTCTCCCAATTTGTTCTTCCATTGCAATGCTCGGACCACCAAGTAATCTTGTAGCAGTCTGGTATTTTCAGTTGATATACGATTTTACTATGATCCCAAATTTGATGTAGGCATTATTCTTTTGGTTAACTTATTAGCTCATTGGTAATGTAGAGTAGCTTCGATTCTGGCCAGAGGTTGTACACTGGGCAGGTAACAAAGCAGCATGGTATTAGAACCAAGCTAAAAAATTACCATTTTCTTCATTCATGCTGACCCAATGTTCAGTTCTGCTGCAGTCTCTTAGTTGCTCTAGCACATCAGGTATCCAGAAATGAACGCGGCGATATCACACAGTAACATCGAAGTAAACAGTTGCATCTTTATGTTGGAACTGCACAGACATGATGCGATGAAACTAATACTACGAGCCTTCTCTTCCAATTATATATCACCTTTCCCTTCTCCACTGACATTCCCACTCCACCACCATGCTGGATGGGTCCGTACTTGCTCGTGAAGCCTGCTGACTCATTCTCTTTAGTTAATTCCAGTTATCTGACACAATGCAGGTGCAAGCCTGTGAAAACGCTAACATTACTATGTGCTCACTTAGGCTATCTGACATTATGCAGATTGTGAAGGTGACATGAAAGCACATATGCATGCAGTTACCAGACACAAATCAGATGCAGAATTGTGAAAATGCTAACATTGCTATGTGCTGACTGAGGCTATAACACTATGCAGTTTGTGAAAACGACGTGAAAGCAGTTACGCATGCAGTTAACTGAGACAGTGCAGGTGCAGAAGACCTGTGAAAATACTAACACTGCTCTTGCTATTGTTTTAAACTTTGACAAGGCCAGTTTCCCTGCCTGCACTATATCATTGCAGTGTAGCCAGTCCTCAAGCCCCAGATAAAATGGGGAGGGTAATGGTGGGGTAAGTTGAAACATTGTAATGGGCTTTGGTAATTTTGCAATCGGTATAAGAGATTAACAAGACAGGCATATAAATACCGGACCAGTTGAAATCTAGCAGTGGTTGGCTCAAGACGTCTGACAACTGGGGAATTGAACTCTACGACTTATCGAGCGAAGAGGAGGCGTTTTACGACTGAATCGAGTGATGAGGCGATGTATAATCTAAACATCGACAAGGAGGTATCTGCTCTCCTGCTGCCGAAGAAGGAAAGCGAACCAGAGGTGACAGATGTGTCTTCTGCAGGGCCTTCATCGCCACTTGGTCTCTGTCCTGTACCTTGGAGCGAATATAGTATCAACTCAGAGCCTAGTCTACCAGAGGTGCTCGATGATGAGAAAAAGGCTACCCAAGAGATTGTGTAAGAGGCCCTTGCCTTCAGCCTTCAGCCTTCAGGGAAGAAGTGGCTGAGGATTCCCGTCATAATAAAATGTAGGGAGTGACATCTCCTGCGACCTGGCCTAACTTCGATGTCTACGAGAGGAAGTTGATGATCTACATGTACCGAACAGCCAAGACTAACAACATGTATCAATTTTCGTATAAATAAATAAGTACTTTTATAAAGAATCTTTTATTTCACAAAAATCCTCTCATAAAGTTTTCTTGAAATAACATCAGATGCAACACTCATTTATGAGACATACACACAAACAGAAACACTATGAAATATGAGAGTAGAAAAAAGGTTCTACATTATGTAAATAAATGATGATATATTCTATGTTCTTACTTGGTCTGGTGATGACTAGAGTGTGGTAGTTATGTTAAGTGAAGTAGATGTTAAGTAAATATAAGAAATTAGTTTATAAATGAAAAAAAAATTAGAATCTTATTTGATGCGAAAATATTCAAAGTCCTAAATAAGTGTGTGTGTGTGTGTGTGTGTGTAACACATACAACACATGTCGATTCTAGAGGACAGCAAAGATGACTACAAGTCTTACATGATGGATAGGTTATATTAGGTTAAGTTAGATAAGTTGAATTTTTTATGTTTTTTCTGAACTGTTTTGTATGATTTAGGGATGGTGTAAGTCAATAGGAGCGTGGGAAAATTTTTACAAATCCTAGCATTAGTGGTATGTCTTCCATAGGGGTTGGGGAAATATTTCACGTTCAATATAGGGTATTAATTTTTTCTAAGTTCAGTGTGAGTTACAAAATCCCTACATATAACAAATTTAAATACTTAAAAATATATATGTGAGTTAATAGCGAATAATAAAAATGTAATAAAATACTTAAAATAAGCCCATGATAGAAAAACTTAACAAATAATTATGCCTATATAAAAAACTTATTGCATTCTATGACTGCATGAAAATGTTATATTTATGTTAAAAGTGCATAGTAAAAAATACTTTCAATGTAAAATTAAAAAATTATATGTAAGTTAAAATTGAATAATAAAAAACGTTACAACAGTATTTAAAATATGTCCAGGATAGTAAAAAAAACTTAATAAATAATAATGCATATATGAAAAAAATCCTATTGCATGTCTATTAGTATATGCAAAAAATATTTCAATTAAAACGCCAAGAAAAATATACTTATTACTGGGATAGTCAAAAAATAATATGTAAGTTATATCTGAATAGTAATAAAAAAACTGAAGAAAAAAAAGATTTTAATGAAAATAAAATAACCATGACCAGATACATATTCGTCCACATACACAAGCTATGTACTTCTTAGAAACCTTTGTCCCTGTGCATATGTCCCAATAGCCTAATTGTCTAAGGTGCCAGTATGCCGACCCAAGGTTCAGCTTTTCGGTCTCTCACTCCTCCTGACTGTATTTTGAGCCCTAAAAATATCAGCGCCACTAGCAACAAACTCTAGATCCAATATGGTGGTTAAGCGACACTAGGGCCCCTCGCAACAGTCGATGTAAACCAATATGGCGGTCGAGTGAGAGTGACACCAGCGCCCCCTAGTAGCCAACTTCAGAACCAAGATGGCAGTCGAACACAAAGTACATCAGCACCCCTAGCAACAACTGATGTAAACAAAATAATGCAAAATGGCAGATGGAAACAAATGACAAATTAATAAATCCAATATGGCGGTCGAACGAATCTGTGCAATTGGTTGTGCGAAGGTGAGAGACAAATGTCAAACGAATGTGAGTAATTGGCAAACAAAAGAGAAAGCAAAGAGAGGAAGAGAGAAAGGAAAGAGATGGAATGCGAGAAAAATGGGAGGACTCCGAGGAAATCCATGGAATTATAGAGATGCAACATGGAATGATAGAGCATGAAGTGCTAAAATGAAATTGCAGTATAATGATTGTTACATACTGGCTACAAAGATGGTTGAATCCAAGATGGCAGTCGCTTGACCAAACTGACAAAGCAGGAAGTTGGGAAAATCAAGATGGCACCCTCGTCAGCGAGCCACAGCCCTAAGTCCTCTTGTCCCACAACTGAGGTAACCCTACTATTGTGGAGAATATAGAATACTGTCTCTCCAGTTCTAGATTAGCATTTGCAGCCTCTTGTGTAGTCATTTCCATTCATATTATTTTTGCTGTATTTTTTTACCTTCCTGAATAACATCTGTTGTATGAGCGACATTGTGTATAGCTCCTGCCTGTTTCTTGCTAATGACTTTTTCTTCCAATTTTAGGTTGTGATGATGGGTTGCATCAAGTTGCTTTTGGCCATTTGAGAGTAAAAGCAAGTATATTTGTTGCTGCAATAACAGCATTAGCACCAATGAAAAGTATCAGCATAAGCAAGAACCGGCCTAGTTTTTCCCTTTCCTCTAAGAAATTTATTTATGCTATAAATTTCTCTTCTTCTCACTGACAATTTGCACCCTGGCTTTCATTAGTTAGGAAACGCCTAGATAAGCTGTTTTTCTCTGAGGTCAATGTGTGACTAGATGTGTATCATGGTTGCTCTGTTTGCCAGTAGAGTATCTACTAAGTGTATTTCAAATCCCTGTCCCTGTAATACCAGATGTTGCTAGCTTGCTAGCCTTGTCGACTGAAATAATACTATTGTCGCCTTGAGCTAAGATTTTATCTAGCTTTATAACATGTCAGCAGAACCTGTATCCATGTATACACAGTTTGAATAGAATCTGGTAGATGATTATATGATTATTATAAACACAGTTTTATTTTCCATCTACAACTTATCACAACTTACTAAATCAGAGTGAATAAATGTACTCAATAAATATATTGTTACACGTTGCATCTTGCGCCGGAAGGCTGCTCGACGCTGTAGCGGTGGACCCACTTCACCCCTCCCCCCCCCCTAGGCTGACACACTCGTTGCCTCTTGATTCCCCTCTCTTTTCAGGGAAACCCATGAATAATGGACAGCGGCCGTTGGGCTGTCACGCAGCTCGGCGTCTTGCTTGCATCACGGCCCCTCTCCCCTGCTGGAGATTCCGACGGGTCTGGCGATGATGCAAGAATATTCTGGTGAGACTGGCCGGCGCTACAGTTCTCCTCGACGCAGCACGCGAGTGACAGAAAATTCTGGATGATAGCCTACGACTATATATATACCGCCGCAATCCAGCGGCCGGCAGTCTTTGACGGAAGCCACCTAGCCGAGGGCACGTGAGCGAAGTGAATTGTGGATTACGACAAGAGATTGCGGGACAACGGCGGGCGAGGTGTTCGTGGCGTGAATGGACGAGAGGGCGTGAAACCGACGAGTGAAGCCTACTGTGCATGAGGGCACTTGGAGGACTCTAGAACATTGCTACTAGTGGGACATGGACTGAACTGAGGTGGGACTGAATGGACATTTAATATGGATTTTATCGTAATTATTCGAACTGTCAATATGGAGGCATAATTTATAAAATAATTGAATAGGTGATACACTGTCTATCGGGACTGAATTTTAACTAGTTAATTTCATTGATTTCTTTGTGACAATTAATTGTAACAGTGAGTGATGTGAACTTACTGTGAGAAGTTGAGTTTAGAAAATTTTGCTGTAGTTATTGTAAATAAAAATTAGAAAATTATAGTTAATACTTTCATTTAAATAACTCCTCAATCCCTTCAATAACTTAGTTTTGGCCACTTAATTTGTAGCGAGAGAAATTGTAACACTGGTGTCAAAAGAGGGATGGAGGAATTTTATAAAAAATTGAATAATAAAATAATCATAATTATTATTTGTAAATATCACAATATTTGTGCAACAGGTCGAGGATTTTTTGAAATTTTGAATGCTAAGTATGAAAATGTAGGCAAACACGGAAGCACTTCGCTCTTTAATTGAAGCACTAAGCAGCCAAATTAGTAATGTAAATGAAACTGTAAATAGTAAAATACATACTGTTAGTGAATCTGTAAATAGCCAAATTGTTTGTGTTGGTGAACTAGTAGACAAGAAAGTAGATAGTGTTAGCGAAGTACAGGATCTACCAAAAGTATAAGTATACTATTATATTTAATTAACGTTATATTTTGTCCTTATAATTGATCATTCGGAACCCGAATATTAATGGCACAGGAATAACTGGTTTAGGATTTGTTCAGAGTTTCATTAAAAATAAAAAGTGAAAATATGACAATTTGTTCAAAAGTTATCTCTGTTTTTTTATTTTTATATTAAATGAATTTTTTACACTTAAATGTATTTCCCGAGATGTGAACAATGCAATCCATGGAATACATATATATTTTTTTTTGGAGAAAAACAAAAACCTAAGGAATAATTATAATCACACAATAACAACCTAATTTGATTCTAATAGAAATTACGACGACATTTATCACTTCGAAAATAATTATAAAAGATGTCACAGAACTGGGAAAACTGGTAATCTTTGGTAATTAACTACTATAACACCGAATGAGTCACCGAAGCCGGAATTGTGTCAAGTTGTAGTTTGTATGTAGTACCACAGATAGCAGCACTGAGACGATTTTTTATTTTTCCTGCTTACTGCTCTTTTTATGTTGATGCTTCCAATTCATGCAGATGTGCGTACAGTATTAGAAAGATATCTTTAAGTGACAATGGGGAAAAAAACATATGAAAGAAGAAATCAAGTTGCAAGTTATCGGCATGCATAAGTGTGGTTTGTCATATAGAGTAATTGCAAGTAAGTTAGGTATAAACAAAACGTGTGTTGAACAAAAAATAAACAAACATACGAAGAGCGCCACTGTAGCAGACGTGCCGCGGAGTGGTAGGCCGAAGATTACGCCACCCAGGGCAGACAGAACAATAGCAGGTATTTCCATACGTCATCGAAGGGCTTCCATTCCTACAATTCAAAGGGAATTTCAGGAAAAGACGGGTAAGTCAGTGTCACCTATGACTTGTTCCCATCGACTGCGTAGTGCAGGTCATGATTCATATGTGGCAATGAAAAAACCACTCTTGGCAGCGATTTCGCGCAAAGACAGAAGAATTTGGTGCAAAAGCAAGAAGAACTTCTGACCTTGTTGCATCCTAAACCAAGGGCGTGGCAAGGCAGTATTTGCATAAGACTTTGCAAAACCATCAGAACACTAAAATGACAGATGCCATGCAAAAACAATTTTTCTCTACAGTGAAAGGGTAAGATGAAAGTTATGAAAGTTTTGTAACAGAAACAAAGAAGTGTGGTAATATTTTTTATTTTGAGTATATTCTTTCAATTTGATTTTTTTTATATTTCATAATTATTACAAGTGGGAAAATTCCATTCATTTTAATTATGAGTTTCCTTCCCCATATATAACAAATTTATTTAAAACATTTACTTAAAAAGCCATTTTGTCAAAAAAATTGTAGTAAAATACAACCAGATTCTTTAGGTACCAATACATTCGCTGATATTCAGCTAATACTAGCAAATTTTTCATACAGGTTATATTCATGCCTCTTACTGGCCATTTTAATAAGTACATACAAAATGCAAAAGGCCATTACAAAATATATTGAGCAAGTGACCCCAAATTACCATTGTCGCACCTACAATTACCCTTAACATTACAACATAATTTTTAATTCCTACACCAGGAAAGACCCATTTTGATAACACCTTACTGGTCATTATTCAAAAACATCATAACCTCAATGGTTATTTCCTAATTTACCCGCGATCCCAAGTGGATGGGAGCAACTACTAAGCAATGCCAGCTTTAACTCCCACGAGTAAGTGTGATTTTGAAAAAAACCCCCTAAACTTCGTAAAGTTTCCTCTTAAAACATCATAAAAACAAGGATTTTCGCATATCTCCTACTTGATACAAAGGGCTAAAACCATAATTAATGCATTGTTTACGATTGTTTGCAAGTGGTTACAAATGTTTGTAAATGGTTACAAATGTTTGCAAGGGGGGACAAATGCTTACCATTATTCGCAAGAGGTTCCTAGTGGTTACAACCACTTTACTTCTTGGTGACGATGTGGCCACCATTTACTTTATATGGTTACAAATAACCTGATTACAAAATGTAAAATTATCGGATTTTGGGTAAAGCCCAACTTTTCGCAAAAAATTTAAAACTTTAAATATTTTCAGCCAGCATGGCCTTCGCCTAATGTCAAAGTGATGTAGGTGACCTGTTCGCTTTATGAACCTACATTTGCATATCAATAAGAGTGCTACTTATCTGTGGTAGAAGCTTGTCCCCTCGAGGTTGCTGACCGACCCCGATGGCAGCATGTACCAGCATTAAATACACAGGTCCGCCCTCTTGCGCTACCTATCGGATTAATTTCCCCTCAGAAAACTGTATTTCTAAGAAATTGTTGCGGTTTTCAATTACTCCTGGGAGGGTTTAAGATAATCACAACCAATAGCAGTTTACGTTACCATATATGGTGACCGATGCAGTGGACACCAATTTCCTTAGGGGGTCTGCACAATGAAAATTTAAACACCCTCTAATATTGCAGTATGCCCTCAACTACTGTCCTATTGACCAAGTTGCGTGCAGGGAACAAAATAACGAAACGTCACGTTTTTGGGCGGCTCACGCACCGTCACAAGCTGGTCACCAACCTTGCCGTTGGCTGTGCTGCATTCTGGTGACGAATCACTGAAACTTCAGTTCGCTGCACACTTCTCTGCCAGGTCTAGTTGCTGCTGCATGTGAAAATAAGCACGGACTTTAACAGTTATTTTCCCGATGCCTCAGCAGGTTCAAAGTATTATTGTAGTGGCGTTAAGCTGGCGAAAATATTACAGACGAGTTTCATTAGTTTTTCAAATCGCATCGGGGGTTTTTAAACCTCAAAATCAAAATGCAAATGTGTTCGTGCATATCGGACAATATGCCGCTCAATTTAACAGGTAACCAAGCAAGCACAGTAAGTATTCGAAGGTGTGTGCGGTGTGGTACACTTAGAGTGTTTATATTCGTTGTAAGTGGTTAATTATTCATAAACGTGCAGTGACGTGATGCTGCCCGTCACAAACTGGAGAATGGAAAGGTGGGGTAAGGTACTATTTAGTGACGAGTCATGATTCCAGCTATTCCCCAACCAGAGAGTTTGTGTAAGGTGCACTTCAACTGAGAAATTCCTTCTGGAATGCTCGTCACCAGCAGTTCAAGTTGGCGGTGATTCAGTTATGATATGAGGCTACTGTGACTGCAAATAGTACTGGAATATGGCGGTGCATCAATAGTTGCATGGGCTCCAAGGAGTACATATCAACCATGAAGGACAATATGTTCCCTTCTGCAGAGAAACTTCATGGCCGTTACTTCGTATATCAACAGGACAATGCGCCGTGCCACAAATCTCGCGTAACTATGCAGAGGTTTGAAGACAATGAAGTACCAGTGTTAGAGTGGCCAAGCAGAAGTCCGGATCTCAACCCCATTGAGAACCTATGGCACATCATTAGCACAAGAGTAGCTACCTGCAGGCCCGCAAGCTGTCATGAACTTCGTTAAGTTATATCCACAACTTGGAAATATATTAAAGTGCAAGAGTGTCAAAAACTTGTGCAGAGTATGGTGAAAAGAGTACAATTGTGTTTGAAAGCAAATTAGGTCCAGTAGACTATTGCAAACATTCACAGTTTGATTTGGGAGTGATTTGGAGTGATTTGATGTAATTGCATATTACCATATGTTTTTAAATTAAAGGTTACATACATTTAACTGGGTGTCCTTATACATTTCGTAGGACCTGTAGTAGACAAGAAAATAGACAGTGTAAATGAAAATGTACATAGAAAAATAAACAGTATGAATGAGAATGTTGACAGAAAGATAGAAGGCGTAAGCGAGTTGGTGAACAATAAAATAGACTGTGTGGACAAGAAAACTGACAATTTGAGCGACAGAATGGACAGAGTTGAAAATGTTGAAGTGTGTCGAGTTTAAAGTGGACCAAGAGGTGAGCGTCCTCAAGAAGTAATGGCAGGAGGTCTTGCAGCAGCAGGGGAGATTACATGCATGGAAGACGACATGCAGGGGCGAAATAGGAGCCGAGTTTGGTCACCACCGAGACGGGTATTGCGGGCAGCAAGAAGAAGGTAGAGGTCGCTGCCAGTGCTGAAATTGCAGGGGAGGCACTGCAGTTCTGCAGTTTGGGTAAGCCTCAGCTAGGGGTGAGTAAAGGTGTCACAATTAAGCTCGCCCCCTACGATGGACAGACACCTGTGCACGAGTACCAGCAACTGACGTACTCCCTGTCGGCTGTACTGAGGGGACCACCATTGAGCATACTGCAGTCGCTGCCAGGACGACATCGTCTAGAATACGCCACTTTGGTGTCAGCTTTTGAGCTACGATTCGATGACCGATACCTGCGACACGCCCACCATGCCCAACTGCGAAGCCACATCCAGCGACTCGGCGAACAGCTGCAGTAGCTGTCGCAGGATATCGTGAGTCTGACACACCTGTCTCTAAAGGGATGTTCCGAGGATGCACGAGGCATCATTGTAGTTGACATTTTCGTGGATGCTATTACCGATGCGGATGTGCACCGAGCTGTACGCATGGCATCGCCACGCAGCATGCAGGATGCCCTGGCCCGAGAATTGGAGGTAGAATCAGTGAAGCAGGAGCCGATGTTCCGGCATGCAGTACAGGTAGCTACCCCCTGCAATGATGACGATTGAGATAACATCCTGGATATCGTGAGAAAGTCGGAGACCACCATAAAAGACATTGCTGCCAGAGCCTGTGCTAGGAAACCCAGTTTTTGTCCACCTAAGCATCAGGAATGTTGGGAGTGTGGCCAGACAGGATACATGGGAATCCAGTGCCACCAAAGGAACTGCAGGATTCGGCAGCCCGACGTCACTAGGATCGAGAACTTGTTAAGAAGACTAGAGACGGCGGTAGAGGAGCTTTTGAACTTTGTTAAGGCTGCGACACCCATCCCTCATCGATGGAAGCACTGAGAATGCTGGAACTGTGGAAAGGAGGGACACTTATGAGCCTGCTGTCCAAAGATGCCAACCGAGGCTAGGCATCGAGGAACCAGTCAAAGGAAAGATGTACGAACTATTGTAATTTACAGCCGCAGTAATACTTAGCCAAACCGCGGGCCCATCGAAACAACTGGTAACATTCTATGTGAGAGAATGAAAAAATATCGCCATATAGTGATAAGAACAACGATATTGTAGTCGGACCACATAAGAAGTCACCCAGAAGTTAATGTAGGCGAGGAAACGAGAGAAGTCCAGTTTTCAGATGGAGCTGTATATATGCACCTTAAGGAGAAGGAAGGTCACCAGGGAGCAGGGTACAAACATGCCCCAGTGTCTCGTGGCAACAAGAGGAATGCTCGATGTAGCCCGAGAGTTGCAGATTATGCATTCAAGTAAGGATGGCTAGTGTGGTTGTATGAAGGAAAACACCTTCGGGGGAATCACTCTCAATGCCAAGGATGTTGGGAAGGCCCTTGCTAAATTTTTTAACAAATAAGTGACACTTCCTTCCAGTTTGTCACTGACCCCCCTGGACAAAAAAGCCTATGGTTGTCCACATCGTACGACTGGTATTTTAAGAAGGTTGTGATGTTTTAAGGTCTGTTTAGGACGAACAGACTTAAGGAGGGGGTAGTGTTACATGCTGCACCTGGTGCTGGAAGGTTGCCCAGCACTGTGGTGGTGGACCCACCTCGCCCTTCCCCTCCCCAGTCTGAATAGCTTGTTGCCTCCTGACTCCCCTTTCTGGGAAACACGTGAATAATGGACAGCACCCGTCGGGCTGTCACGCTGCTCGGCACCTTGCTAATGTCACAGCCCCTCTCCCCTGCTGGAGGTTCCGATGGGTTTGGCACGATGCAAGAATATTCTGGTGAGACTGGCCGGCGCAACAGCCCTCCTTGGCGCAGCGCGCGAGTTTAGAAAATTCTGGGTGATGGCCTACAACTATATATATATACACTGCCGCAATCCAGTGGCCGGCAGTCTTTGACGGAGAAAGAATATCTGGCCAAGTGCCCGCGAGCGAAATAAATTGTGGACGACGAAAGGGCGGGATGATGGTGGGCTAGGTGTTCGTGGTGTGAAAGGACGAGAGGGTGTGAAACGACGAGTGAAGGCTACTGTGCATGGGGATGCATGGAGGACTCTAGAACATTGCGACTGGCGGGACATGGACTGAATTGAGGTGGGACTGAATGGATATGTAATACGGATTTTATCATATTTATTCGAACTGTCAACAATGGATGCATAATTTTTAAAATAATTGAATAGGTGATACACTGTCTATTGGGACTGAATTTAAATTAGTTAGTTTAATTGATTTCATTGTGGTAATTATACATTTTATTAATTGGAGTAATCAATTGTAAGAGTGAATGATGTAAATTTATTTTGAGAAGTTGAGTTGAGAGAACTTTGATGTAGTTTTCATAATTAAAATTATACAATGATAATTAATTATTTTGTTTAAATAACACCTCCATCCCTTAACGAACATGGTTTAGCCCACTTACTTTCTAGAGAGAGAAATTTTAACAATATGTATTTGTTCGGTATCAAAAAAATAATCAACTTAAATATTTGTTCACTATGCATGATGGCAATAAAGATGACGAGTCTTCATGTGTTTCGCATCACAGTGTTATGTTGCTGCTCAAAAATGTGATGAGTACTTTCAGGGCTATCTAAGTGTATGCAACATTGTACCTAGGGAAGAAGAGGGCCACAAGTGCAGAAATTTCATGTATTTAAGTAGAAATGCTTCCTTATAGAGAAAAACTCTATATTTTTCTCTAAGGCCACATGTAGTAGGTAAGATATTGGGGGCAGGGCATAATTGTGTCAATGTGGTACGAATGTAATTCAATGGTACCTAGTAATATTATATATGGCCATATATACTTTATGGCCATATTCCATGCAAATGTGTACGATGCTTTCATTTTCGCAATTCTATGCACCCACATCTGCGTTTATTGCAATTTAAATGAAATGAAAGCTATATTTCATTCCATGACATTGATACGCATGATGAAAACATTTATTTCATTGCTGTATATTATAGTCAATGATATAGGCACACCTGAAAAGGTACCAAGATTCTCTATTTCATTTCAGTGAAGTATTGTTTTCACGTTATTACACTGTGTCGTAGTATGCCTATATATAGCTATCTAAGAATGCACGATGTACAAATGAAGAAATGAGTTTATAAAATCATTAAATGCATTTGCTAAAAAAAACTTGTAATACACATGCCTTATCAAAGTAGGCTTTCGATATACAATTTCACTATATTCAACATGGGCAGTTGCACTGGCCAGTGCTATGCAGAACAGCGAGCATGAAACACAGCCTCCTCCTCAAGCATGTTCATCCCAATCAGACTGCAACATCCGGATCTGGGTACAGTGCCATTCGATCGACATAGGCAACCTTCAGCTTCGCCCTAGGGCCTTTATGACAAATTCAAAGGACCATGTAATTGATATTATTCCGAATCATCTTGGAGCTTTCCCAACATTTCTGTAACTTCGAGCAGTGCCCTTTTTTACCTCTGTAGGATATACAGCCAGCTCAAACGTCCTTCTTGAACTACCTCGCCCAACATTCACCTTTAATGCCACATTTTCATCTTGTTACTACTTATTCTGAGGCGCTATCGAACATAAACATGAATTTCTACTAGTCCACGACGTATATAGCTGGCATACTCTGCGGCAGCAGCTTCCGCTTCTGTCGGTTGGCCACAGTGTGTGCTTCTTGGTTTGAGAGCGTAATGACCGCAGACCACACGGTTAAGTAATCTTGGGCCACCATAAGTAAACGATTACCTCTTTATGTGAAAGGTAAGGGACCCAGAACATCTTCTGCCATCCTCTCGAATGGGGCTCCTTAATTCTATTTTGGAGGTGACCTTGTCGTATGGTCCATGGCCCCTTCGGATGAACATTTGGCACCACTTCTTTACATCTTCCCTACAATGAAGCCAGTAGAATCTCAGTCGAACTCTGTCGATGGTCTTATTAAAAACAAAAGTGTCCACAGGCCCCAGTGTTGTGCAGTTCCTTCGAGACTTGAGAACCCTGTATTATGGAAGGATAAACTGTTTGTGTGCGTGTTTCCCGACATTACTCTCCCAATTCCTGTAATGTACACCATGCTTCATCAAGAGGAAATTCCATTGGTACCTGTATGCTACCAGTTACCAGTATGATAAGGCTGGATATCTCTTCCCATCTTGGCGACCACTAGTTTCTTTCCACTCTACTAATGGATGCAAATGTTTATCATTTAGCTGATATTTCCTCATACACTTGGCACGAGAAGTGGATAGCTCAATGAGTTTGAAACAGATTACTAGGCAGCTCATTGACGAGGATAAATACTGCCATGATGACACCACGAACTCGGTACTACCAACCAGTAGCACACCAAGTCAAATATCGATACAGTACCTCAGCTTATCTAATATATCAAGCCCCAAATATATTCATCATCTTTTTTTAATGTATATATCGTTCTCTCGACGAAGGTCATTAAGCTTCAAGTTAAATTTTCTCTTGCCTTTCTCTGACATAGTCTCGCTCATTACTCTAGTCAAAGTGCATCGTTCCATACTGTCGCCTGGCGATGACTGGAGGAAAGGTCCGAAGATGTCTTGTCTTACTACTGGGGGTAAGGTTGTGTGACTCCTGGGTGAGGCACTCTTAGGAGTGTATTAACTTGGGAGGAAGGGCCTTGGCGTGAAAGGTGGTGTTGCAGTAATAAGTTACAGTAGCCAAGCCAAGTTGCACCGCACATGACCTGTTCAGAGTGGATGAAGCATATCTTATAGCCTCTCTCTATTCAAGGCGACCCAAGTCTTCTCGTGACACCCCTGATTCCGCAAATTGGTCTACGCCACTCGTTCCCTATGGGTTGCCAGTTTTCTCGCGACTGGCCAGGGGTATATGCCATGATGGTTGAACCTATAGATGGTATCAAGGCTCAACCACTTGGCTGGGTGTTGGACCACTTAGCAATCAGGCCGTTGGGGCCCAAGGTCTGTACTTCAATGAAGAAGTACAAAGACATGGAAAGAAGTGTGGCCGATGCCTTCCCGAACTGGGAATAGGTCATGTAACAACTCGGTGGTCGAGGGAGCAATGGGTTAAATGCAGTGATGAAACCATGGAGATTATATGAAATATGTGATATAAACTCTCCAATTTCAGAGCAAGGGCTAGTATCCCTGGTGAGCTGCGACACCGGGGAGGGATCCAGACTGCTCTCTTGTGCCCGGCCGCCGGGGTGGTGGCCATTCTGGGTCATAGTAATTTCCTGCCACCAATTATGTGGCTCCTAGGGAGTGGAGTGTGATCAGCCCTTTGTTGGGTGTAAGGCTATGCCCGGTGAGGTCTTCTCAACCACCTTGTGTGGAAGGGACTTCCTCTTGCCACTCCAGTCGGGGAAAATGTCAGCCATGAATAACCTGCAAGTGCCATAGAAATTAAGTGGTAGTATGGAACGATTGGTTGACCCCACCATGAGGTTCTCTCTGGCGACCAATCATTGGGTTGAACTCGTGCTGGCAGTGGTTAACTACATATGCTGGAGGAGGTCTGGAGAGATTTCCACTCTCGTTGGCGGGCCGGGCTGTGAGTTACAACCACTTCCGGTTGTGCCCTGGAGAGACACTGGGGGGTATGGATAGAGCCCCGGCCATACCACATGCTTAGTTTCTGAGTGCGAGAGTCTCAGAATCTCTTAGGTAGAAGGCGCAGGGATGTGCGGATGTGCCAGGCTTGGGCTTAGGTCTGGCCAATAGTCGCATTAATCCTGGTATTTTTGCAATGGGAGAACGTGATTCCTCTTCCCCGCCTATTGGGAGGCCGAAGTACGGTAAGGCTGTAAGTCTAAGAGCGCGTGTAAAATACAAAATACATGACCGAGATGTCCATTGTAAATGGTTTTACTACAATTTGGGTCGCGCCAGAGTCAACAACCATCTAACAAGTTATATCATTAAGGCTGCTCTCTACATGTAATCCAAATCGTAATTCACCGAATATACATGTAAGAACACTGAGGCCATCTTTACATCAGTTACCGAATTTCGCCCCCCCCCCCACATATTGGGGTTAACAAGTTTTCTGAATGTGTTGTACTCTCACCTGCCTCTCACTGCCTATTTTCGTGCTGCTGCTTTTGTTGATGCTGCTGTTGTGGGCAGAAGGCTCTCACGTGCCCCAGCTGTCCTAATAACCAACACACACAAGCCGTACGGTTTGAGAAGGGCGGGTGGGGGGGGGGGTTGCAGCAGAGCTCTTCTGTAACACGGACCCTAGAAGCGATGTCTGTCATGGTCGTCTGCATCTCCTTTAGTGTCTTATTGATGTCATCGTCATAGACTTCGTTCAGCGTTACTGCCAGTACCAGTTGGAGTGTGGTCTCATGTCTTGCTGACTCCACCTCTAATGCTTAGGTCATTGCATCCTGCATGGTGTGGGATGCAACCAGATGTACGACTTGCCATAGCTTTGTATCGATGATGGTATCGATGAAGAAGCCGACTGCGATTATCTCGCGCGCGTGCTTGGGGCACCCTTCCAGAGCCACACAATGTCATGCCATAGCTCATGCAATGATTCCCCTGGTCGCTGTGTGTGGCTTCGTAGCTGGACATTGTGGGCATGTCGCAGTTATCGGTCACCAATCCATACCTCAATGACCAACACCAGTGCAGTGTACTCTACTCGCTGTCGCCCTGACAAAGACTGCGTTATGCTCATTGCAGGGCTACTCAGTACAGTAGCAAGGTAGTAGCCCACTGTTGATTTAACCAGCCATTAAGTTTGGCGATTTTTAAAACTGGTATTAGTACTCCGCAGAGACATTTTATTGGTCATGGTAAGGGGCGGGTTTAATTGCGACCCTCTCCATAACTCCTGGCAGTGCGACACCAATGCTACAGAGCTGCTGGCTATCCTCCGAGGTTGTTGGGTTGATTACGACTAGAACTGCATCCCCACTTTTCTCGGCTTCTCCATTGCTGAAGAAATTCCTACCATTCATTTTTCATTGCACTAGTTTCGTTCTCAACACTGTCCATCCTCCCAATGACACTATACATTCTGTCATTTACACTGTTCTCTATTTAATTTACACTGTCCATCCTCGTACACACAGTCAATTCTCGCATCCACTAATTCGTTAATACGTTCTAGTTTTCCTGTCTGCTTTAAAAATATCAATTTTCATATATATTAAATCACTTACATTTGTTTCTGGCTTTTCACATTTCCTTTTCCATATTATTTCACACTGCTAATTTTTGTGCTCACTCAACCATTTGGGCACCTAGCCCTTCAGTTAATGCTCGCTATGCTTCGAGTCCTGTAGACATTTTTGTAGTTAACACTCACTGCGATGGTTGTACAAATCAGTGTTATTTTTGACTACAACTATTACAGTTAATTAATTAGGTTTAATATCACCAATTAGTAATCCACTGCCTAACTTTATTTACAATTTGATGTCTCCATTCCACTTCTGACACCAGTGTTACAAGATGCTAGTGGGGCATATCACAGTTCGTGAGGGATAGAGGCCTTAATATACATAAAATAACTAGATTTGGTGTTTGGCCTACTTTCCAAAGGAAAGAAATGATAATGTGATATCTTTCCTGTATGTGTGTGTGTATGAGTGTGTATGTGGGTGTATGTGTCTGTTGTGTGATTGTGTGCATGCCCCCTCTTTTAAATTCTGAATGTGTTAACCAAATTTCACCAAACTTGTTACACATAAATATTACTTAGTAAGGACACATAGCTTTTATAGTTTTCGACCATCCTGGGTTCTTGTTTTCAAAATAGCGACCATTTTAAGAATTAAGGTGCTGTCATGTCTAAGGAACAATTCAACTAATTTCAACCAAATTTTGTATTTCAACAGCCCATAATGTAAGTATTGAATTTAAGCATTGGTATTGTCGTCAGCCCATTGTTTTGGAAGATAGTACGAAATGAAAAAAGCAAGCTTTTTCGTTAAATCTCGAAGAATAGTTAACAAATTCTACCAAGACTTGGCAGATAAGTAATACTGCAGTTGGCAATGAAAACTTATACAATTTAAATTGATAGGCAATTATTTTCAAAACGGCAGGAAATACAATTATTTTAGGCTGATTTTGTATTTCTAAAATACCATTCCACCAATTTTGATAAAATTTTGTTCACTGATATCATCTAACATAAGTATCATGTATCTTAAGAAAAATCTGTTTTAGTCAGCCATTTTATGAAATAGTGCTACATTAATTAAAAAATATTTGTTAGAACTCAGGAAACAATAGACCTATTCCAACCAAATTTGGCATGTAAGTAGTATTGCATTAGATAATGTATACAGGTAAGTTATACATAGATAAACAGTTATTTTCAAAATGGTAGGAGGCTTATAGCTATTTTGGCATAGTGAACTCTATCTTCGGAAACTTGTAATTAATTCCAACTCAACTTTTTATGCTAGGAGTATAAAATACAACCACCAAATTTTAAATAAGCCTTGTGTTATTGTATAACCAACTGCGATAGTTCAAAATAGTATGTATATGTCCGTATATGTCTTTCGGAATGTGAAATGTAAAGTTGAACCCAACTTATAGAAATTAAAGTTTAGATAATATTTTTTTTTACAGGTATCAGCCATTACAATAATTTGAACATTACAATGGGGATGTGCATATTTTAGAGTCAGTAAATGGGTTTGGGTATTCATTGGCTACAGGATGTGTAAATGTTTCGTGCATAATTTATATGTCAAACAAAGTTAACCCACAAACTTTTCTTTATTGCATTATAGGATGTGATGGTATTGAAGTCAATTTCTCATATGTATTTATTGAAACATCTAAATGCAAAATCAGTATTACCAAGTTATTTATATGCTTGTTGCTGCATAAACTGTTGTTTAAGCAAAAATAGTACTTATATATCAGTTGTAAGTTGACATTCATACCGTCAACAACAGGGTTGACATATTTTCATCCCAGCAACCCATACGTCAGCATTACTCCAGGTAAATAGACTTTTGAGTATGCGTACTGGAGCAATGGTTTGCTTGGACAGTTTTCTGAAAGTTTCGACTCCGTTTTTCATTTCCAGATTATGCATTTTGTATTATAGAATGAAAAGTTGGATGAGTTATTTAAATGTTCCAATATAAACAAATGTCCTGTACATCACATTGCACCAAATACCTTGTTACCTGCAAGTGTTGATGAAGTTTATTCTCACTTCTTGGAAACATACCCAGACCTGGGTCAAAATATAATGTTGCATGCTCCAGATTGCAGTAAAGATGTTTTTATGGAACTGTATAATGATAAACCTAAACTAACTCGATGGAAACACAAACACTGCCTAATGTTGACATCTTAGTAACAAAATATTCAAAGAATTGTAAACCAATGTGTTAAATCAATATTTACTGAAATTGTAAACAGTCTGTAAGCTTTTGAATGTCTAAACTAGTGTGTGTGTATCACAAGTGAAACGTTAAAGAATATTGTTAAAGTGTATATCAAAAGTGTAATGTCAAAGTGTATGTCAAAAGTGTATTGTCAAAGTATATGTCAAAAACATAATGTCAAGGTGTAAAAGTTATATGTGATGTATACATATTTTATATTGCATATAAATATACTGTATCCTTAATTGTGTTATTATTACTTAACATCTCCTTCCCCATGCATAGTGATATGTTAACACTAGAAGGCTTGATATTACATTTGATTTCTGTGTGTAACCCGATGTTACATTTCACATGTAATGCTAACATAGAGAAACACTAATGTAATGCTATAAAGTGAATGTAACATAAAGTATGTCCTAACAGCCCCGAGGTTTCTGTCTAAAACTATAGAATTAGCTGAATTCCATCCCCCGCATAAACAAAGAATGCAGGGACCACACATATTTCGCAAAAGTGTGATAATACCTGACTTCCTTTTCCCCACATGTTGTGGGATGTTTTTTGTCCCAATGGTAGCATATTTGTTTTGTAACCTTCACTGGTTGTGAAAATATATGGATCCTCCACTGCACAGTCTTTTGAAGTGGGACACTAGGTCTTCAGGGTGCTGGGCAGAGGGTATAAAAGGAAAAACACCCCTCCTATCTCAGTCTTTCTTCAGTAACCGAATCGAGAGGTTGTCTCCATGCTCCGTTTACTAGCAAGTTCACAGGTCGCTAGAGATCAGTTATGGAGGTGTTTCGCACGACCACAAAAGGTGGTTAGATCTCCTGTGTTAGTAACATGGTGTTACGGTTCCCTCAGTATCTGCACTGAGGATTAAGCACTTTTAAATGCAAGTTTTATTTTTTTATTTACTACCTTTAAAATTATAATCTTTTCTTTTAATGACAATTTTTTTCCCATAAATATTAACTACTTGTATTTTTCATTCACGTATTGCGGGTGCTCTGGTAGCATGATTTGGTAAAATGCTAGGGTAAATGTGGAGCATCCCTGGTAGGGCTTCGAATCACCTTCTGGGCAAATATTTAGATACTGTAATTGGGGAAACATGTTTATAATAGGGTGTTTATAAGAGGATGTTTAGATTGTAGGTATACACAATTGGTTTTTAAATGTTAGATACATATGTTTTGGTTTTCTTTCGTCTTTTTTCAGGTATATTTATATTGTTATGTGTAAATATAGTTTCTTTTCTTTTCTTTTGTTTTAGATTACTTGCTTGGTGTTTGGGGATAGAGGATAGAGACGATTACTGGTGAGCAGGAAATTTGCTATGGAAGGCCCTTCGGTTATATATCCTCGCGTAACATTTGTGCAAGAGTCTTATTAAATCTGTGATTCTTCACTCGATGTAGATTTGCCTCAGGGTTTGAGTTATAATATGTTAGCTACCACATTCGGGAGAATACATGTGGATGCTCAAATATCTAATGATCAGGTTGAGGCTGAGGCGAACATTGAATTATTTTTCAACACATTCAAAGCATCATTTCTAGCCATTAGTGAAACAATACACCGACCTTTCAAAATTTATGTCTCCATAGCAGATAATATTTTCAAAAACATAGTGGCCGAGGTAATGGCTATGGAGACTTTCCATTTTTGCAATAAAGCCACACCCAGCCTCCAGTCACCTGATGTTGAGATTTATGATGATCACACAATCCCTCGACTCACTATGAATATTAGTGAATTTTGTGGTAGAGGCAGAGGCTGGGGAATGAAGCTGATACTGCATATGGGTGCACACATTTCACAGTGCAGGCCATTCATTGTAGGTGCCTCTCACACAAACCTACCTAATTTCATTTAGACCAAGATGGCTTGCATCAATGTAAGCTGTGCGGTAATTGAATGCTTCCTTTACACTGTTGTAGGAAGTTTGTTTCCTGCCTCAAACAATGTCAGCATATCCTCTTCATACACAGAAGCTTATCAGGTTCTGAATACGAAAGAATTGTCGACTCCTGTAGTGTTACACAAAATCAAACATTTCGAGGATCTCAATAATATATCTGTTAATGTGTATTCTGTGATGGACAAGAATGGGAATTTTGCTGATGAGGTGTTTGTTAATGCTAGGGAAGGGTGTATCGTACCCATTCGCATTTCTTATTTGCAATGTGAGGATCATGTGAATATGTTAGCTATTTGTGATAGTTGTAGTACCACTCATTTAAATTTTGTAATGATTAAGGATTTATCAAGTTTGGTTCACACTCAAATGAGTAATATTAAATTAAAAAGTTGGTTTGTGAGTACTGCATTCTACATATTACAAGTGAGGAGAAGCCCATAAAACGTAATGAATTATGCCAACAACCCGATGCTGTTTGGTATACTTTCCCAACTGAGGAAAATAAGTGCATCCAATTCAGTAATTTTGCCAAACAGCAAAGAAAGGGGTTTTATTGTGTACTGTGGTACTGAAGCTTATGGGAAACCCATGTTGACTTGCTTAGCCCAAAATTATGATAGTGGCACAACAACCATCAACCAACAAGTTCCATATGCTTGTAGCATTTTGCTCGTGTGTGTTTACAATTCCACTTAAACCCAGTACCACGAGTTTGTGGGTGAAGATTGTGTGTACAAGATGGTTGATAAATTAGTTGAGTTGACAAAGTAGGTTGCAGACATATAGAGCACAACAAGTTGTCACATTTGTAATAAGACTTTCAGCAAAGTTTTTGTGATAGATCAAAATCATTTGACTGGTACTACCAGAGGCTGCACACATAATCAATGCAACTTATTGTTAAGACTGGAAAAGAACCAGCTTGTTGCTGTATTTCATAATCTTCAGAATTATGATGCCCACTTTTTAATGACACCATTAGCTCCTCGATGCATCACGCATGGTATTCGAAAATCTGGGCATGATAAAGGTGAACAGAACCACCTTGGAAAATTATTTGTGTATCTCATATCACATTCCCCATGTGTGAAACTCGCAGGGACGTATGCAAGTTTTGAAATTGCTTTTCATTGACTCATTTAAGTTCATGACTGCATCACTGGAAATATTGGCAGATAATTTTTCTTGTGCACAGATGGCTATCATCTGGTCACAGTTTCCAGATAACACCCAATTTGATATAGCACAAAGACAGCGAATATTTCCTTATAACTTTGTTATGTCTATTGAGAGTCTGAAATTTACATCACTCCCACCAAATGATGAGTTTCATAATTTAATGAAAGGCGAAGGCACAAACAATGAGCAATATGCTCATTCTCAATACACATGGAATGTATTCAACTGTGAACAGTCAATGGAAAACACAATACAGTATTTATATGTAGACACATGTTTTGGCAGATATATTCGAACATTTCAGGACCACATATTTGACTGATATGGTCTGGACTCAGCAGTGTACATTACAGCTCATTATCTCTTGGGATACTCTGTTACTAAAAACTGGTGTGCGGCTATAGTAGTTGATGGATGTAGATAAATATCTCTTTATAGTATGTGATAATTGGTGGTATTACCCAGGTTTCCATAAGGCACAAAGAAGATAATATTTACATGGGTTATAATTATGGTCCCTGTGTGACACAGAAGTATATTTGTTACTTCGACGTAAATAGGCTGTACAGCCACACAATGAAGTGCAAGTTACTGTTGGTGGTTTCGAGTGGGTCAGGCAGACTAATTTTCAACATGGGATTTCGCCAACATGCCGGGGATACAAGTATTTTTAGCAGAAGTTGATAGGTTTTTTCTAGTTGAATGTCATTATATGCTATCATATGTGCCTCTTGATTCTGTAAGTGCTATACCAGCGATTGGCAAAAACTAACTAAATAATTGCTTTCAACACTTGTGCCATGGAAAATCGATGTTGTACACAGGGAAACACTGAAGCACTACTTGATCTATGGAATCAAACATGACTCTATTCACCACGTTCTGTGCTTTGAGCAAAAGGTGTGGATACCTCCATACATCACTTTCAAAATTAAAAAAATATGTTCACGTGTCGAACACATTCGAGAAATAGTTTTTTTAATTAATAAATAATTCCATATATGGAAAAACTTTGCAAAATATCTGCTGAGAAAGGAACATCAGATTCGTATTGAGGTATGAGACTATATATGCAGCAGAAGAATAGATTTGGTACCCGACATACAAGGCAGGTACTCGATGAGAATTTGGTTTTTATTAAAATGGGCAAGGTATCCATTACATTTAATAGACCATTGTATACCAAAATTACTGTTTTGGATTTGTATAAATTATTTCTATATGTCTTTCACTCCAATCATATGCAAAATATATTTCCTCAGCCAAGTTTATTTCTGCTATACTGCGACATCGACTCCCTGATCTATAAAGTACACTGTCACAATGTGTATGATAGTATTTCCCCTAATTTGGCTACATGGATTGATACTTCCAATTATGCATCAGATAATCCACAAAATTTCCCATAGGTGAACAAAGGCATTACAGGAGTTATGAAATATGAAAGTACTTGCTGAATCATTGCACACTTTGTAGGTTTACGTCCTTAACTTTACACCTACGCTGTTTTGAACGTGCAGTGTGTGCATAAAACTAAGGTTGCCAAAGATAACATGCTGCAGTCTCTCCTTTACAAGGAATATTTGGAATGCCTCATCCAAATTCACTTGTTATAGGGACACAATATCATTTCCGTTCACATGCCCATGTATAATGCGATTCCAAGGTTGCATCGTCAAGTGATAATGAAAAACACGTTACCAAGAGGGATAATGTCTTAACTTTACCTTGGGGTCATTACTGCATTCCACATTCCAGCATAAAATTAACCTGCTCAATATCATCTCCTATCATACAAACACCTACAGCTTGCCATTCAACAAATACAGCAAGCCATCTGTCTGCTATTACATCAGTTAAACATTGTCAACTAAACATCTGCTTGCTACTCCATATCATCAGTTTGTGCAAGATGCAGGTTCATACCAACAGCACCAGCTTAATGCCCCCTACAAGCTTCAAAAGAAACTCCATCATGCAGCGAGTTCAGTTTAATATAAGCCATCTACAAGCTTCGAAAGAAACTACATCGTGCTGCGAGTCTAGTTTTACTAAACGTCCTCTAACAGCTTCAAAATAATCTTTGTAATACTGCTAGGCCAGTCTACTGGTTCGCCACATCAGTTGCGCAGGGAGAGCTACCTCGTGGCCTGTTATCCACTCCAATGCAGTAGGTTATTTGCCGCACTGTCAACTTGTTGCCTGTTCAATGTTAGTGTGTTTATAACTGTGAAGAAGAAAACAAAAGTGCAACAATGAAAATGTGTATACAGGTTGTCTAAATATTACTTGTGTAAATACAACTGAAGAGAAGGAGGATGTATATATATTATGTACATATACAACTGAAATTAAAGAAGATGTATATATATATATGATAGGAAAATATTTCAGAATTTGATTTGTGTATAAAGGAATAATTCAGTGATAACTAAGTGGGCAAGAAGGCTTTCAAGATGTTTGTGTATACACTATGTAAGAGGGCAGAGTAAAATAGTTATTTCAATCTATTTCTAAGTTTTTTTATTTACCCTTTCTTCAAAGTGTATGTTTGGGATAAACATTTCTTGCAACAGGGTGGCTACACGTAACTTGATAAACGGTTGTGCAAAGAAAGCATAACTGACATATGGACCATGGTGATGAACATAGGTAACAGAGATGGTGTAAATCAGTTTAATAAAGTGGTTACACATAGCTATTATAGGTTACTCGAGAAAAGATTGTCACTTACACAAATTGGGGAAAAATAATGTGTAATAAAGAAGTTTTTTTCACACTAAATATTTTACATTTTTACTCTACAAACACTCTTATTTTAACATAATACTTATCTTAACCATAATTATCTATACTGAAATCAACATATTTTAAACTAAGTATTAATGGGGTAATAACATAGAATATTTATGTTTACAGGTGTGGGTACACATAGATATTTTTGGACAATCGAAAAAAGGTTGTTTGTCACAAACAGTGGGGAAAAAATTGATGGGAAAAGTGAGGCATAATTAAGAGGGTAGTCACATAAAAAGATAAAGAGTTATGTGAAAAAAGTATAACAGAGAAATACACATTGACCATTCATTCCAGAAGATGTTTGACACAAACTTAGTCACAGTAGCATTGTAAAGTCTTGGGTGGGAACTTTTCACTTTCTGAGCAGGGTTAGGGAACCTTTCCCCGGGAGCAAGATGCTGAGATCTAGCTGCTTCAGAGTGCATACATAGTTCCCGACGAAGAGTGTACATGCGCTTGGCTCCCATTCTACATTCCAAGATGATGGATGTATTACACAAACACATTGGCGATTCACAGTTCAGTTGAGAGTGAGCAATGGTTGGGGTAAGACACGTACATAGAATCATAGTACATAGTCTTAGTACATGTACTTATTTATTACACACTAAGCCTAATTACTCATGAAACAATTGCTCATCATGCAATAAACGTCTAATTATGTATAATTGCCCTATATGGGTCTCGAACTAAGGACTGACTCCTCAAGTTAACACCACCCATACCCCCGCCCCTAGCATTTAACCTCGCCGGTTGTGTTTTGGTAGCCAATGTTTAAACATGTGTACTTAGTGAGTAATTACTCTCAGTACTTACTCAACACATTTTTAAATTATACAATTACATGTAAATATGCTTAATTAACCTCTACAGGTCTCGAACCAAGGACTGATCATACTCCCAACCCCCACCCCATTATCAAAAAATTTCAAAGTCCCGTAAATGTCGTTTGGGTGCTTTGCTTACTAAAATTGTACCCCTTCAAGCAACAGCCAATCACATCACACCCGCCAGAAGGGGTAAGGGGAGAAGGGATAATATGTTTAACCTTGAAAGGGTGTCTGCAATTGTTCTCCCTTTCAGATAGATCCCTTCCAATGTTAATAAAATTACACTTAAGCTACTAATGTCTCCCAAATTTCCAGTACCCCTATGCTCTCACTACTAATGTATTTAATTTCATACATGTTGATTTTATTGCAGAAAAATACATTTTATTATTTGGTTATATTTTAGTACTAATGTTTATACTGCGGTGTTAATTTGAATGGCAGAAAAAGCATGATTTTATATAAGTTTTAACATGTGTAAATTTAATCATGAAATTTAATATTTTAATTCATAAAATAAAAATATCGCTGCAATAGTAATTTTGTTTTATTTTGTAGTAATTACTTTATCTATGTTAATTACTGTCGCCATCTATATAATTTTGTGTTTGCATAGAAAAATACATAATTTACAGATGTTACTTTGTGTTACAGCACTTTGAATAATTCTTTACCTTTCGGTGGTGGTTTTTCTTTTGATTTCAAACGAACATTACACTATATAAAACGAAATTTGCAAACATCCAGTAAGAGGATGATGCGGCAATAACTAAGATTGAACTTTATATTGCTTTATATTTGCAGACAGAACTATACAGGAAATGAAAAAATCCACAAAAGGTTTTACATATAATTATGCAAATAATTCTTCCATTAAAAATAGAATCTAGAAGAATAGTAACTTATTTCTGGGTTCGTGTATTTATGCTAAGTATTTATTATTTGCCATCATACTTACATAAATGTATACATATCCTATCAGTACTCTAAGTTATTCAAATTATAAATATTTTTTGACACATGTTTTGTAATTTTTAGGCTAGTTTCATCAAATGAAACACTGAGGAATTTAGGAAATCAATGGCAATATTTTCCTATATGTACAGATAAAAATATCGCTTCATTTTAAACTCTTGTTTTTGTAATATGAGGAACTAAACGCAATTTCAGATGCAAACTAACCAAACACGAGAAAATTAAAAAAAAAACGTACTTATATATTATTAAATACTGTGTTTTTTATGGAAAGTGAATGTATATTAATATGATTAGTCATGTAATCAAAATCTCTGTAATTTTTTTTCCAGATAACTGCCTTTAACCCAAGAGGAATGTGCATCGTCGGCTATGTAATCTATTCTTTCGGGCAAGTTTTTCAGTTCTGCTACTACGGGAATCACCTTATAGAGGAGGTAAACTAGTTAATTTGCATTATAAAAATGTAGCTTATGACTTTATTTTACTATATTGTTATACTCCATTATAATTAGTGTGCTCCATATTCTTCATAAACCACATCTTGAATAAAAGTAAAATGCAGGTGAACTTGAGTTAATAATACCACCATCACTCCTGCAGTTGATGTTATTCCTTACCTGGTACGGCCATGTCACGAAAAATGATGGAATTTTGCAAAAAAAAATCAAAAATTTGATGTTTATAAAGATATAACAACAATACAAAAAAATACAAAAAAAAAAAATTATAGCATTCAAGTGATACTCATAGTAAAGAAATGTTACATTATCATAATTGAAATTAATCTTATTACACTCAATAACTATAAAAGTAAATAAAGTAAGTAAAAATAAATAAAATGTATTGCTGGTACTTTCCGAGTGTGTTTAATATACTTGTATAATTAAGTGAAACCATTTAAATTAGAAACCGCATAATTAATTTTATAACGAATATTTAGTTAAACCAGCAAGGTTATAAAAATATAATATATAATTTATTTTAATAAAATTACAATGGAAAAACTTATGCATGCACTAGCAGCCCGCCATCACTTCACTCAGGTATTTTGGTGGTATTAAAATACATACCGATATATGGTTTGTTAGAATTTCACTTTATTATCGGTAATAGTTTTAACGTCGTGTTTGTGTTGGTTTTTTGGTAAGATGAATTTTTACTATCCATGACTACCCGCCATTACCCGTGACTACCCGCGACTATCTGTGACTACTTGTTACTACCCATGATTTCCAGCGACTACTTGCGACTACCTGCTACTACTGTGACTACCCATGACAAATATCGGCTACCTGCAACTTCATGTGAATACCTGAGACTAACCACAACTACCCGCAAGTACCCGTGACTACCTGTGACTACCTGCTATTACCTGCGACTTTTGCGACAACCTGCAATTACCTGTGATTATCTGCAACTACCCGTGACTACCGGATACTTCCCGCGACTACCTGCGACTACCCGTGACTATCTGCGACTACCCGTGACTACCTGAGACTACCCGTGACTACCTGCGACTACCCGTAACTACCTGCGATTACTTGCTACTACTTGAGACTACTTCGAATTTTTTAAAATTAAGATACACAATTTCTTTCAAAATTATTTCAATTTATCTTTAAAAATGCTTAGAAAGCAGCGAAGTAGCTAATTTTTCTCCGACTTGGTTTACAAATTTTGAAATTTGTAATCGATTTTTAAAAATTAAACATAGCCTATGTCCATCTGGAATAATGTAGCTTCCTACAGTGAAATAATGATAAGAATCGACTCTGTATTTTCTGAGATTAGCCGTTCCATATAAACAAACTCACATTACCGCTTTATTATATTATTATAGATGTAGAATTTGCTGTGATCAATATAGGAAAAAACATGCTTCTGATGAAGCACATGACATGATAAAACATATAAATGTAAAAATTTTACATTAATTTTTGTAAAGTATATGTTTTTTAAATTTGTTAATCTTATCTGAATAGAAAGTGAAAAAAGGAGTAATATGGTTTGCATTTTCGGGCGTATCAGCTGCTGGTTAAGATGCTGAGGTGCTATCTGCCATGTTGGATTGCGCATTATATGACCTCCCGACTGTTGAAAATTTCTCGTTTTCTCCTCAGAATGTCTCATTTGGCGTAAGGAAATTTCTGTGTTGTACCCAAAATTTCTATTTTCCTCCCTAAACACCCCGAATTTTAAAAAAATTTGTGAAAAAAAACGCTAACAACTCAGTGCGGCTGAGACTGCCCAATGCTGCTGACTATCCGCAAAATATGTTAAAATGACAGCTATAAAATTAATATAAAAAAATATTTAAATAGTTTTGAAATATCTTATTTATTTTATAGTTTAAATAAATTTGAGATAAGTATAAAGATTTATATATCACCGGGCTCTTCTTTTCAACGCGATTACGATCGTGATGTAACTATTATGTATCCAAATCACAGGACCACCATATTTGATTTAATAGGTCTGCCCCTCGTCCTTCTCAACAACACCCCAACCACCACCCAATCCTCCCACCCAACTTACCATTCTCGCCCCCATCCTCAACACCACTCTATCATTCATTAATCCATTGTTTAACTTTGGTAAGTATAATATCTATATTTAAGGAATTTATAACGTCGCGTTACGCATGGTCCCGAGCATCGGAAATGTTCTGCAGGGAACGTCTTACCAAAATACCTATGTCACTCACCAAAGTTCTATTAACCCCCCCCCCCCAAAAACGCTTAACCACTTCTTTCCTCTCATCCACCGACCACTTAACCCTTCCACTTCACCACACACAAATATCATTGACCTTTCCATTCCACCCTTGAAAAACAACTCTTTACATTTGGTTCGAGAAACCTCACACTTGCCTCTGTATGCCCCCGAGGCAGGTGCCCAGCCAGCCTTAACAAACAACCGTTGAACGAACCGACATCTAGGAATCGGTGCATCCATAAATAATTAAATTTATTTTATTTACATGTTTTTAGATATTTTGAGTTTTTTAACACTTGAAAATGTCCAAATCTTTAAATGTACAGTGTAATGTATAGAACACGTATTTTTAATGGAAAATTAGTTTAAAAAATGAAACTATGTCAAATTTCAGTTTACAGTAAGATCTGATAAAATTTAAAAAATTCACGGGGAGGTGAGTGCATTCGATCTCACAATCCTTCAGTCGCAAGGCACATTAGCCACTTCGGTGCACGAACTCATGATAAATGGTAGTGCTCAAATTTTGTGTGTTAGCCATCCAAACAAACTCGTCGCATTACTTCGCACCGGTACTTAAATTTTAACGTATGAAATATACCATTTTATATATATTTATTAGTAAATCATTTTGATATTAAAGTTTGTTTCATTCCATGCATGACAAGAACGACCACGAATGGTCTGAGCTACATATGTTTATAAAACAGGTATAGAAAATAATAAATATTTTTGTTAGAATGCATTGTATTTAGCATCTGAGAAATGTCTTAAAAGAAAGCGATGTATCACATATTTTGTATTTTCCAGTTCGATAGCAATCGTAAATCAGTTTATGTTCCTATACCCAGAGCCAGATTGAATCTTTCTATTCGCTTTAAAAAATCATGCATTCAGCTGGCTGTACCCATAGGGTCTCAGCTTCATCTCCGAAGACGACGGGGCCTAGTGATTTTTTTGTTGTAGAAAAATTCTTCACCCATCGGGCAACAGTCCTTTGTCACATGTAGGGTTGCATAATCTGAAGCCCCTTCTCACGCGAAAAGGGACGTGGTAACTTAATTTAATGGTTATATAATCAATTTTTTGTACAGGAAATTGTTTTCAAAAATTTATATTATTGCCTCTTCTAAATATTCACAAACAATATTAATTATAAATACCTGTATTTGTTATAAAAACGATACAATTAAATTAAAAAGAGAACAAACCCAATCCAATATGTTGTATTCAATTTTTTTCCCAGTAGTTATATTTTAAGCTAAATGTATTGTTTTATTCGATTTGATTGAAAATATTCTAAATTTACAGTGCTATTTGGATAGTTTTAGCAATATTTTTAAATCTATTATTTATTTACATACATTAATTTTTTAATATTACTGAAAAATAATAAATCGCCATAAATTTTCATTTATATGCATATTTTTTGTTAAATATTTGTAGTAGTATAAGTAATGTGTTACATTAAAATGCTTACTCTATTAGTTTGAGCAATTATTTTAGTATCTAAAATATGAGTAAAAATTTTTAAATGTTGGTTTTACTTTTTTCTTCAAGCTCATTCTTTTTGTTTGTAATGTAATTACTTAACTACTACTTTTATTAAATTGTTATACATATATTTTTTAATATAATCAATTAAATCATTTTTGGAAGGAACCACATTTTTTAAATGATTAAATTTATCACTTTTAATATATTCATATAACTCTTATTTTAAAGCACATGCTGCTGAAATAGATAAAAATATCCATTTTTAACCAAATAAAACAGACTTGCTTTAAAAGTATCAGGTATCATAATATAATTTAATTTATCATGTTTTCTTTAAATTCATGGTATTCATTTTATGATAAATTTTGAGTTGTTCTTGAAATTCGTAAAAATTTAAATTTAAATTATCATATTTGATTCATTTTTAAAGGAATGTTTTTTTTGTAATCATAAAAACTTCAATTTTTAAAACAAATTTTAATTCACTTTTGAAAGTGAGATTTTTCTTTAAAATTGTCATAGTTATAAACTTTTATATACTCTCTTTACTTGTTTTGCAAAAAAAGAAAAATTTAATTGATTAAGATTATCGCTTTTAACATACATAATCAAATGAGATTTAAGAGCAACTTATTAAATATGTTGGAATGATATTGCCTTAATCTAGCTTTAATTGCATGAATTATAACAATACCATATAAATTGTTAAAGGTTTATTAATTTCATTATTCTCAATACAGTGATGACATTTATGTTTTTCTTTGAAACCATCAAATTCTAAATTATTAGCATATTCATTTAAATTTATATTTGGTATATACATTTTATTCTGTCAAATTTTTTTAAATATTTATCTCAAGAATTGTTAAATGGCTTCCCGAATATATCTGTTATGTTATAATAGAGAAAATTTCGGGAAAATTGTAGTCTTTTAATAATAAATCTTAGTAGATACTATTTAAAAAAATGACCACATATAACTGAATAAAAATTTTGTATTCTATCATTATAACCAATTAGTTAAATTTTAAGTTATCGATTAATTCTATATAAATATTTCTACCAATTGAATCGAAATAGTAAATATAATTACTAATTTTATAATAACACACCCAATGCATTTTAGAATTTGTAGATATATCTACATTTACAATTACAGATTAATTTGTATTAATATTATTTGACAATTCCTGAATCATATAAATATTTCTGAAATGTTTCATAATTAAATTTTAAGTACTTTCTATATCAATATTTGATGATGAAATTACTTCAATCGTTTGGGTTAAGTTATGAGTGTTTTGTGCAGCTAATTCTTCTTTATTTTATATAGTTTGATCAACCTAATTGAAAATACTGGGCAGGGGCTCCGAGTACTCCTAATGTTTTAATGAAAAATGGTTAAAAATTCGACCTGTTTTGAAACACATTCGCTTTTTTCTTATATAAAAAAAAAAAAAAATTGGTAATGATAATATAAGTAAAAATCCCTTTCCTTCTTTAATTTTGTATTCTTTTTGGTGATCTTTTGTTAAATATTTACATATTTCAAAATATTTTGATTGATTAACTGTAATATATAAAGTTATATTTTAAATCTTCATTTTAGTATAAAAATATACGGAGAGTTTTTTTTGTATTAATTAAATTATATTCTCCATTCTAATTTTCTTTTACTGAACATACTTCCAGAAACCAAATATTTTCCCCTAATTGTTGTTTCTTTATCCAACATTACTTCTTTAACTGGTTTTTGTCAAATTCTTTGAGCTTCATGTATAGATTCTTAATCATTATGATCTCTATGTTCACTATATCATGATTCATCCATGGTGTATCAAGTTAATTAATTCCTTTATCGCCTCTTTCAAATATTTTACCTAATTATTAAAAGGACGACAATAATTTAAATTATTCAAATCCCAATTAATTACTTATTTCCCAGATGTTCAGAATTACAAAAGACTGAGGAATAACATTTAATATTCTTATTAGAAATTGAATTCTTATGTTTACTAACAACAAAACCAGAACATTTTATATTTTTTAAAATCAAATTCATAATACTAACATTCTCATAGCTATAATATTTACTGTCGGCATTTTCTTCACCATGAAGAACAGTTAGTTACTAATAATCTACCAATCGTTTTTCTTACATCGGTCATCCATATTGATGGGTTATTGGGTTATGAGGAGTGGCGAGAAGTGAGGTTAGATTTGCGGTACAGATGTTACGGTTCTTACAAATATGGAAAAGGGTGCCAGAGCATGAGATACTCATCCAGGGATGGGCTGACATGGCTTCAGCTGAGGTCACTCCACGCGATGAAGTGATGTCGTTAAAGATGTAAAGTCTTTCCTATGTGTACCTACGATGGTGTAGGCCCCCTCATGCATTTCTAATAATCACACCAGTCTGTTAAGTGGCTGTCTCACAAGCCAAAACACCATAAACACATGATTTGTGGTGCGGGGCATTGTGGGTATAATACCCAAAGTCACATTACACAGTTTTTAGGCGGCCGATAGTGAAATAAAAACAAGAGATCGCTGCACAGATTTTTACTCACTCTTTTTTCCCTCATACGAGGCACTGACACGGTTCCAGCATTAAGGCGTGCTGGCAGCCGAAACTGACAAAGAGGCATGCGGCCAATGAAAGTAGTTAATTGAATTAAACCCCTAGCGTGTTTCGATCTGGTGTTACAGAGAATGAAACTGTCCCCAGGCTAAGCAAAGAAGTGAAATAATTTAAATTCCATAATATAATAAATAGCTATTGATACACTAAAGACCTGTAAAATATGTTGAAGAACCCGCGGGCTAGTGGTGCGCATCCGTTCTCAGCATGTACAGAACCAACTCGCCGAGCATAGAAGGCCTGTTAGGGACCACTGCTCGAAAGCACGCCAAGTGTTTCAAAAAATGCACTGGCACATTTACTGAGAAAATAAATACATACAAAAACCATTTAATAGCACTACAACATGAGAACACATTATATATATATATATATATATATATATATATATATAATTCCCTTGAGCTAATTGAGTATAAAAAGAAATTTAATTGGTAACAGGATTGATGCACAACATAATTTAAATATACCACAGGGATGTCTCTTCCAGTCTATTGTGTGTACATTGGGTTTGTTTAGGTTTTAGCATTATTATAATAATTAATGTAAAAATCAACCTGTGCCCTTATTTTTGTAAATTTGAGGGTGAAAATGGGTGGCTGGATGTGGACGAGTTCACTCTGACCCAAGGAGGGGTGTGTGTAACAATGCTCGAATACGTGATTTACAAAGCACGTTTTCTACTGTGGCATATAAACAAGGGGTTTGTTTACATGGCATTGAAGCCCATAGTTTCCTGAACATTTCGCACACTCACCTCACATGTAAAATACATGCACTGGGACGTAAACAGGGAATAGAGGGGTTATACGAGGGAATTTGTAAACACTGTAACCACCATGTGTCCCTCGCGGCATTCATTTCCCCAGCGGTATTCTTACTGGGGACGTTTCTTGGCAGTATTGATCGGCCAGAATTATCACATCCTCAAAAGATCTCTTGATTGTATGAAGGTAGTATGATCACATGACTCAGGCAGTACCCAGGTGGTAGCAGAGGGACGGTACACTGTGGCGCATGTCCACAGTGGAGGAGTTGTGGAGTGGGTGACTGCCAAATTCGGGCCGACTGCCCCCAGTAGAGAGCACGTCGAGTCAATGCTATGCTGTTGTAGCAGGGAGAATAGGCTCGGGTCATACGACTCCCCCGCCCCTTACAGGAGGTAGTTTGTCATCTGAAGCCTATCAATCCCTCCTGTGCAGCTAGTGGCAGCAGGACAGTGGTTGATGTGGCCCTCGCCGGGGCCGCAGGTGGTACGGGCCTCGGGTGCGTAGTGGTGGTGGTGAGTTGGGGTGGGAGCTCCGCTCACATGGTGCTGGAACAGCTGCTGAGAGAGGCGGGATGCCATTGTAAGCTGGTCACAATGCTCAGTCGTATCGCAGCTGAAGCTGGTGGAGTGGTGTAGTGACAGGTTCACAGGTTCCAGACGATGGTGGCCCAGCTGCACGATGGCGTCTCGAGAGTGCACTGTGGTACTGAACAGGACACGCCCCGGGATGCAGGGGTGCCGGCGGATGTGCCTGCTGGCACGGGTTGTGGGGCATGTCTCTCGGTGATGCGCGATGCAAGGTGCTGCAGTGGTGTGTGGCAGGCTGCTGCAGGTCGACGAGCAGTAGCAGGCAGGAGAGGATGGTCGATATATGCCGTTTTTAAATGGAGTACATGTGTACATTTACCATCGCAGAGCGAGGCAAACACAGAACAGAGAATGCAAAATGGCGAAAATAGGGTATCGAAACATTGATTTGAGAAAGTTTAATTTTATAAAAAGTTTATCAAACTTAAAAATTTTTTTTTTACCAAATATGGTATTACACATCTATCATGCAAAAGACACTCATTCAAGGAAATGTAAATGCAAAAAATGATAAACAGCATAGATAACTAGGTAAACTACTATCAAAAACACTTTAAATGACCCAATGCTGAGAAACATAAAATACTAAGAAGGTGCAAGGCACCATCGCACTAATGTGATAATTGGCAATGAATGCATCATATGCACAAAATAAATTAACTGATTAAATTGTGTGAAAATTGTATTTCAGAGACGAAGTGTGACGAAAACCATGTGAAGTGAGGTGCAAACACTAGATCAATTGACAGTAGTATGGTAATCAAGGATGTAAACAATGTAAACACTGATAAACACGACTTTAAATTGGCTACTTAAATAATGCAGTAAACATGAAAAACAATGATACAAACTAAATTCTGAAACACACACATTAATGTAAACAATTGCCAAAAATTAAGAGAAATGTGGCAAACAATGAAAAAACTAGAGTAAATAACTTAGTAAACATGAAAAACAATGATAAACACTAATGTACTTCAGTCAATTTGGAGAAGTTGTGGTAAACAATGACACTGGCATGAAGCCCTAAGTAAAACAGTTGAGAACCAAACATACATCAAACACTTGAAATTACCCTAATGTGGGGAAAGCAAAATGTGCAATGAAAATCGAAAACACACCATATGCCGACAAATGTGGACTTAACATCGTCTTGAGCATAGGTTGATCACAGCTGCGCTGTCCTGTAAATACAAAGTGGGGTGAAGATGAAAGAATGCTGCATGGAGCATAAAGAGAGCGATATTTGTTTCTATTGAAAGGCGAAAAAAAAGTGGTGAATCACTGATCACTTGGCTTGTTTGTAATCGCCTAGACCGCCAAATGGAGAAGGTTATGTCAGGCTTGTGGGAGAGATTGGGCGGGCCACACTCTTCCCTTTGGCAAGGCAAGTGATTGTAGGTGGTTGTTGGGAAGTGAAATGTTCAAGAGGGGAGGGGTGGACTATTTTTTCACCTTACCTCACGTGCCATGGAAAAGGGGAACAGGGTGGTCACCATTGTGTATTGCCACCACCAAGTCATGTGGTGGCCTTGCTGTCGAATTAGGTTCTACTGGCAAAAAAGGGGGAGGGGGTGAGACTATGGTGCGTGACATGAAAATAATGCAGAGTAGTAGTTGGTTACTCATTGGGTGACAGGTCACATGCACAGGATAGTCATGCATTCTCAGAGACCTAGACGACGAAAGATTGAGGCCGGATGTTAGCAGTGCAAGCGAGATGATAACCAGGTAAGGTGTTAGCGCAGGAACGGCGGCTTATATGACATAATGAAGAGTGATAATATTTATAGTTGGTACCAGTAATGTGCCTAGCTGCCTAATTCTGCAATTTTAGTGAACGTATTTACACAGGCGTCAGTTGCACTGTTTTTAACCAGAATGGAAGCAGTGGTTTTTGGGCAGTCTGACACGCGGTCGACACTAGAGTTCCATACACATATTAATACACTGTTCACGACTGCTACCATGGAGATTTACTTGTGGCAGTGAAAGATACTGCCAATACAGTGCATTCTGCAGACACCACACAGCTTACGTGTAATTGTGCGGCGCTTGTAGCTCGAATACCAGATGAGGCGGCGGCGGCGGAGATGTAGGGGGTCGTGGTGCCAGTGTTTGTTAGTTCTGTCAGCACACTGTTAGTGTTGTGGTCTTTGGGGCACATCCTGTGGGGCTCGCTTCAGGTGTGGCTCGCACTTGCCATGGGAGAGTCATTCAGCTGTGTGCCTGATACACCGAGGCGGGCGGCAGGCATGATGTGGCATTGATGTGGCATCAGAGGTGAATTGCCTGCACTGCATCGAGATGATGTGCGAGGTGGCATTGGAACGCGTGGAGGTGGCACCCTGGCAGTGACAATACTTACTCTGGTACCCCACTCCTCAGCTGGGATGCCAAAGACTGTGAAAATTTTTGGCACCTCGACACTGGGTGCCAGAGGCAGCATCTCGATGATGGGCATAGGAGGCAGCTGAACATAGAATTGGTCAATTTGTGTCATGAGGCAGGGCGTCGGCATATCTCTTGTCACCTCGACAGCTTCAGTTTGGTGTTCTGCAATGTTACTGACTCTGGCGGGGGTACCAGTCACAACGTAAACTATAGCCAGTCGCGACAAACAATTCACGCTCCTTCGTTGACAGTTTGTCACATAGCCACATGAGTGGACAACCAGTACAATGGCTGGTGACACTCTGGCAGCTGTTACTAACGCTCACATAATGCTGGCTTGGCGGTGTGGAGGCGGAAAGTTAGCAAATAAAAATTACACTTGCAATAACAAGGATAGGTTCACACATTCAGCTTAGGCATAGAACAGGTTTTACATGATCAGGATTTTTGACAAAAGTAATAGTCATGCAGTTGGGAAAGTCATATATGTCACGAAATAGTGTAGGCAAAAAATGTGGTTAAGGTTATGAACAGAAAGTGGCCACACAGAAGGGCCCAGGTTAATGTCGGTAAAATGGTGTAGGCAAAGAGTAGGAATTTAACAACGTGTTTGGGAAAGCCATTTGATGGGTTGTCATGGTTTCAGAAGCGGGGAAATGTTATGTTAGTTTGGTGGTACAGGTGTTATGATATATACATGGATGGAAAAGGATGCCAGAGCATGAGATACTCGTCCAGGGATGGCTCGATAGCCCACATGGCTTCTCCTGACCTCACCCCACGCGACCAGGTGGTATCGTCGGCATAGTTGTAATATCCTTCCTGTGGCTATCTACGAGGTTATATGCCCCTCAAACATTTCTAATTATGGCGTGAGGCAGTTGAATGGCCGTCTCACATGCGAAAACAACATAAAGATATGATCAGGGGTGTGGTTCACCAGTGGGCAGAAGACCCTAAATTAGTGGAAAAAAAAGAGAACGCTTGCATGGATTTTTACTCACTATTTATTCCTTCGTACGAGGCACTTACATGGTTCTAGTATGAAGGCGTGCTGGCAGCCGACAATAACAAAGAGGCACATGGTCGAAGAAAAAAAAAGTTGAACAAACCCCCGGCGCATTTCAAGCTGGCGGGGCTAGAACGGCACTGCATCCAGGCTAAGCAAAGAAGTGATTTCAATTAAGTTCCAGGATAAAATTAATAACTATTGATACACTAAAGACTGATACAAGAGTTTGAAGATACCGGGGCACGTGGCACACGTTCGTTCTCTCAGTATGTGCAGAACCAACTGGCCGAGCATGGCGGGCCCTCTAGGGACCCCTGCTCGAAAGCGGCCAATTGTATAAAATAAACTGGCACACTTACTGAGAAAACAAATACATTCAAAAACATTAATATATTACTAAAATATGAGAACTCATTACATTTTTAATCTGCATGAGCAAATTTAGCATTAAAAGCAATTGAATATGTAATAGGATTGATGCAGAAAGTAATTTAAATATACCACAATGCTATGTTTCCCAGTCTGTTGTAATTACATTGGATTGTTTTACATTTACGCATTAATATAAATAATGTAAAACTCACTTGCACCCATATTTATGTCAATTTGAGGGTGGCAACAGATGGCTCGCGGTGGACAAGTCCACTCTGATCCCAGAGGAGGGGTGTGGGTAGCCATGCTCTAATACGTAATTTACTAAGCCTGTTTTTACTGTGGCACATATGCACGGGGTTTAATTTCTGGCCATTGAAGCCCATTATTTGCTGAACATTTCGCACACTCACACTATATGCACGACACACGCTCTAGGCCATAAACAGGGAATGGAGGAGTTACACGAGGGGTTTTGTGAACTCTGTAACTACTGTGTCCCCCTCGCTGCACCCACATTCCTGGCGGTATTCTTACTGCGGACGTCTCTTAGCAGTATTGGTCGGCCTGAATTATCACACCCTTAAAAGATTTCTCTTGATGGCATGAAAGCAGGACGGTCAACTGACTCCGGCTGTACCTAGGTGGTAGCAGACAGGTGGTGCACTCTGGTGCACATCGCTGGTGTAGAAGTCGTAGAGGGGGTGACCGCTACGTTCGGGCCGAATGCCTCCAGTAGAGGGCACATCGAAGCTTCGCTGTTGTAGCGGGACAAACGGATTAAGGGAAGAGGGACGCAGAATGTGTCAATATATATATTTCTGGTAAATTATTACATTTTTTATGCCTTCACCAGATTTTTCTGCAGAATATTTGAAATTATTTTGGATATTCTTTAAAACGTTTTAAGTGGATAAATTTAGAATCATTCCATATTTTGAAATTAAACCCATATATTTATCACCAATTGGTGATTTTGATAATTATAAGCTTTTGAATCTGGATTTTAATTTAAAGAATAGTTTTTTTTTAAATAAAATTTCAGCATAATCATAAAATTTTTTACCTTTGCCAACATCGAAATGTTGATCATAATATTTTTATTCTGTTTCTCTTCAAATAAGTAATGTTAAAAGTCCGTCTGTTATTTTATATTTTTTATAAATATATAATGTAACTCAAATTCAACTTCAGTATCACGAAGTTAATGTTTATTTCCATCACCTATAATCTAAATATATTACGATTTATACTATTCAAATGATGGCATGATTTCTCACCAAGATTAATGGTTGCATTATATTTAAATTGTTGAATTTCATCTATAAATCTGTGTCATAATTGTTCTTCAAAATGTATTGCTAATGGTTTATCATTAAATTATTTTTACAAAATAATATTCTGTGCATGATTTTAGATAGTCCAAAATTTTGACACCAGCGGGAACTAAATTTGCTATGAAATATTTACTCTCCTCAGCTACTTCCTAAACTTTTTTTTGTGAATATTTTCGAATTTATAAATTAAAAGCAATTTTTTCTTTTTATTTGTCTTATACTCAGCCTCCTGTGTTTTTGTATACTTTTTATATATTTCTATGAGTTATTTAATCCTAGATATTTGCTTTTCTTCATGTTTCATTTCTATATTTATTTATATGATTTTTTTACTATCTGAAATAATTATTAATCTAAAGAAAGTTTTGAGAGACATATATTCCCCAACAGATCAATCTAAGAAAATGTAATTATTTATAATAATAGAATCTATTTTGATAGTAATATCGGTCATGAACATTCTTTCCCGAATGATGTGTAGGTTCATGAACAATTTAGATGCTCGAAGAGTGATAATGTTGATAATTATTCAAAAGATGAAAATATTAATGTTTGATCTAAAATTTTCTGTTTCAATTTTCTCGAGTAGGAGAATGAAAACATGGTTAAATAATTGAAGCTATTAATAAATTTGGTATAATGATTACTATGATGCATGTTTTATTTAGCTCACCGCCAGAAAAAAACATTAATTATATCAAAATAGCTGGTGTTGATAATGAATATCCAGTAAAATCTTTCCATTCAAATAAAACAAATGAATTCCATGAGTTCCATTAATACATATTTGGTATTCTCAGAGATAACAATAATATATACCTTAAGATAATTTCTATAGGAATTCATCCGCTAATTTTTATTTATTTATATATCAAACTAAAGTGCTGATAGAACAGTTGAAAAAAGATTATGCTAATACAGGAAGAATTTGATTGAATAATTAAAATTGATGTGGGAAATTGTAGAATACTAAGTACAATTCTAGAACAAGGGAAAAAAATACAATATCACATATTCGCTTTAGTTAGTGGCAATTTTTAGAGAAATGTGTTCCCCAAAATACAAGAACATTTAATTTTGATATAATATATGAAATTAATAATTTACAACTCGATATGCCCTATTATGTAAAAGTTGGTTTAAAAAAATAGAGTATATTGTGCTGGAAAGTATATCCACAATTCTTTGTTTGATCATGTTATGTTGCGAAATATTTCATTTTATAAATGGAAGAAATGGATTTTTCCCAAAGAATATTGGAATCTAAATTCGGATGCTGATATCTTACTTAAAATGTATTTAGCATATCATGGTTTTAGAAATTCTGAAAAATTTACTTCTACAGTATATAGAAACAATTAGCTTTATCTTAAACCAACATTTAATCCTGATGGTTATTACAAACACTATTCCTATTTTGCTATAAGACCATTATATATAATTAACTGTACTTATAGAAAAAACTAATTTGGTTAAAAATAAAACAAATATAAAATCAATGTAGATTTAAAAAATTTATTTCAGAGTGTAAAATATTTTATATTGAGTACTTAAAGAAATCTTACTTACGATCAACTGAAAGAAAATATTACAGATGCTGTATAATACTTAACTTTACGAAATGAGGAAGAATTTGCTATAAATATTGTTTATATTGTTCTTTTATTAATAAAAACATTATTACCTAAAATATCATACCTGTATGTTTACAACTAAGAACATATATAAACATATAAATGCGCAGTTGTATAATTTGTTCTAAAATCAAATGGGAAGAGAAAATTAATAGTTAAAATAGGTTCATATTTTATACAAATACCTAGGCATAGTCTAAAAAATGTAATTATAATCGAAAAATTTTTCCATGTAATTATTGGAATTATTTTTATAACCTTCCTAGCTTCAATTTCTTATTTTCTATATATTTTGTTTAATTAGTTTTAATTTGTATGTTTTATTTGTAATTTATACATTTTCAATTATTTAATTTGTATATCGTCAGTTATTAATTTTACATTTTTGCAATTTTTGTTTCCATGTATTTAAATTTTTAATATTTATGAAATTATATATATATATATATCAAATTCGCAATAAGTTATGCAACTCAATTGAGTTTATAGAAGTACATGAGTTAGCACTGAATAAAAGTATAAAACATGCAAATTTAAAATTATAGACACAATTAATGGTAACAAATATTAATGTGTTTGTAAGGAAGTTTTAAAATTACGCTGCCTAATAGATGCGTTAAAATTATTAAAAATAAATATTTGAAGATTTGAATGAAGAAGGTTTTTTTTTATTGTTATAAAGGATTTGCAAAAACTAAAATAGATCAGTTAATGCATAATACCGAATTTTCTTTGAAATAGTTTTATATTCAAATTACAAAACTTAAAATAAAAACCGGTGACATTTATGTCACCGGTTTTTATTTTAAGAACCTTATGTTAAGAACCTTCCAAATCTATTCACTCACTCATTCTTCACATAACACATGTTAATTTACGTACCATTCTGTAGCAATACTTCATTAAATCGGTGGATTGATCCTCGAGGTATGCATGAATCCTCCATTGTTCATGTGACAATCTTCATAAAAGGAAGGAAGAAAGATTATGTATTATTACATTCGAAGATTGTTATAGATACAGAATGCAACGTATATATATATTACGTAAATTTCGCAGATATAGAAAACTTAGCTAAAATGTTTGTATAGGCGCCTTTCTGAAAATAATAAACTTACGCACTTAAAACACATAATTTAATATGGCCAACCACAGTAAAATTTGTTCGCCAAATTTGAAAGAAATCGGTCGATTGTTTCCTGAGGTACGACATAAAAATTACATTATTTCATGTAGGGCTGTCTTACAAAATAGTGAAGAAGTGAGACTTTGCATAGACAATTTTGTTGGAAGTAATTGATACTCTCAGCACACAAAGTTAAGTTGAAATTGGTTTTGGAGTTTTGTAAATAAAGAAATTCGTAGTTAAGATTTTATATGGCTGCCATTTGAAAATATGTGGGTCTGAACATCTCAAAGTTTATCAGTTTACGTGATTGACATAGTGCTACTTATTTGAAAGATTTGGTTGAAATATGTGGTTTTGAGTGAATAATGCACTATTTTAATATGTCATGCGATGCTATTAAAAAAAATGGCAGACAAAAGAGATTTTGCGTGGACACATTTGATGGTTGTATTATGTACAGCCAGCATACAATGTTTCATTGGAATAATTTACATAGTTTAGATGATACAACAAACAAAAATAAAATAGCTATATGGTTGCATTTTGAAAATAAGTGTCTTACATACCTAAAACATATCAATCAACATCACCTACCACAGTAGCTACTACTAGTTTGCCACAATTCGTAGGAATCGGTCAATTGTTTCCCGAGATATGACATAAAAATTTTATTCATTCGTGTGGCACTATCTTAAAAAATGGAGGACAAAATAGGCTCTGTGCAAATACATTTGACGTTTATTATATATTTTCCGAGCACACAAAGTTATTTTGGAATCGATTACATGGTTTCGAAGACATTGCATACTATGCTAAAACATCTAGATGGCCGCCGTTTTGAAAATAAAAGTTTCACAAACTTGAAGCATATTTGCACATATCAACGACCGCAGTACGGCCTCCGGTTTTGTCAAATTTGGTAGAAATCGTTCTGTTGTTTCCTGAGATATTACTCAAAGTCTTTATTAATTGATGAAGTGCTATCTTACAAAATGGCTGATAAAATTAATAATTTTTCGTTTATACGATGCTTGTAATAGATACTGTCAATGTACAGAATCTTGTAAAAATTTGTCAAAATGTATGGCAGTGTGCCATACTACGACTTGTTCCATCTCTACTATTTTCTTCCCCTCTTAAATTCCTTTTTTCTAGGGATTTAAGCTTGTTTTGCAAAGCCCGTTTATATTTCGCTTCCATGTTACCGTTTGGGACACTACTTTTGTTTAATGGTAATTTTAAATTAGTGTGAAACTGATTTTTAATTTCTTTATTCCTCTTAAAACTGAGCATACTATGAGTCTGTAAACCAGTTAATCTTGTTTACTTTTTAACTGATTCGTAAATGCCGCAAACGACCTTAATTATCTTTGGTAATATCCAGTGGTCTCTACAACATATTCGGTATTTAGTCTGCCGCTACGATAGAGAGCAGCACTTGTGCTGTAATAAGGCAAGTAACTAACAAAAAACTGTTGTCATATTTTGATTTTGTGGAGTTATTGTTTGTTGTATTTCTGTAATCCTTTTTTTGTCAACTTTCTCATGTCATTGTTTTTTTTAATTACGTCAGAAATCTTGTGATTCTAAAATATGGTCATGTAATTTTCCACTACATTTTACACTCGTGGTATGGTGTTTCGATAGTTATCGATTAGCCATATCACGACTTTTTGAACTTTGTCCAAGCCACTCCATGCACAAAGGAATTTGCTGACCACTACTTCTTCATCCCGTTTCCACAATGTTGTAAGTGAAAATAAATGAACTGCTGAAGACTTTCATCATTTATAGTATGTAGGATTTCAACACTGCCGCCTTGGTAAGTGTAATAACTTTTATTGCCTCTCCCCTGTTAGTGTTTGTGATGAATGTTATTATGTTTTTAAATATTTTTTTAATATTTCTTAGTGCTGTCCAAGTCTACCCCAGGGAAATGTAACTGAGCTCATGTGCAGCTGAACCTTACCTGCCTGCCCCTTGTGGCATCTTTCTTGTACAACATGTGCTAAATTTTCCGAGCTGTGTGTGTCGCTGGCCACACCGAATTTTCGTCCAAAATCTCATGGTCAGAAATTTCTAATTTTTTTGTATTCTCCTTGTGCATGATGTGACAACTAAAACTTCAAACATGGCCCTTACTGGAATTTAAAATTTACTATATTTATTGCGCTTGCTGTGGGAATTTTCTGGACAAGATGTGATACGAAGTTTTCTATTTTTAAATTTAATTTTTGGGGATAACAAAGTAAAATTTCTGCTTAAAATAATGGAAAAACGTTGGTTCCAAAAAGTAACCATAATAACAAAATGTGAGTAATATTTTATTTGGGTGTTAACTTATTTGTTAACATGTAACCTTGTGTGATTCACAACACAAAATGTTGGGTCTTGTTCTCTTGTTAACGTTATTCTGTGGAATTTGCAAAAAAAAAATACATATATAAAAAAAACAAGTGAATGTAACGAATTAGCGAAAACACTTATATTAAATGTTTAAAATGCTTTTAAAAGTGATGGATATGAAACTATGAAACTGTTATTTTTTGTTGTTAGAAATTTGTACTCAACTGGCGAGGAGAAAATTATAGAAGAAAAATAAACCTTTTTAAAAGTTAACATAAGTTAGTAATTTATTTGTAATCTTCCCCATTCAAATTACCATCTATGGTGAGTTGGAGTAAACTTACAAGCTTTATCTTGCAGTATCACTTGATAACAAAACCAATTATTTATTTTATCAGTGTCATGTTAATGTTGGTTTTTACATAGGAGTGCCCGACTTAGCAGCATCTAGGTGAGTAAATTTATTTTGGTCTGGCCGCTGTGTGTGATATAACTTATTTATTTACAACACCAGAGAGTTGCATTTGAGCGGAGAATTACTTTTATTTCCACGTTCTCCTCTGGGGCACCTTGGCGCTAGTTTGAGAGTCCCTCAGTTGGGGCGTGTTCCCAAAAGGAAATTTCCTTGGTTGTTATCTCTTTTGGGCTCTTAACCTGGGCGCTGAGAGGTGGCTCAGTAGTTATACCAATAAATCTGAATCATGTGTATGGCCACCGTTTTGAAAATAACTGCCTAATTAAGTTCCATTACTTATGTTTACCTGGGCCACGATTATATTATTACATGTGCGGCAAATTTGGCGAAAATTGGTCAAGTTGTTTTACAGTTATAACATAAAAGCTTTATTTTTTATGTGGCACTACCTTCCAAAATGGCTTAGAACAAAAATAGTCACTTCTGAATTCATTGCTTACAACATTCATTGTCAGCATACAAAATTCGGTTTAAATTGGTTAAATGATTTCCGAGATATGACACATCACTCCATATATTAAAATGACCACAATTTTGAAAGTAAGTGCCCTGCCTGGTCGAAAACTATAAAAGTCAGGTGTGCTTACTTAGTATTGGGGTTCAACCGGCATACTTCGGGAGCGTGTTATCCAGATTATTGGCAACAAAAAATTTAATGTACGCAAGTTGACTATGCAGTCCCATTACAATGTTACAGGGACTTAAATGCAATAAAAACAATAATTTACATTACTGAATATCGCTAACGCAAGTAGCTACATTCATGTTGTATGTCCTACACAAGATGTTAAAAATGTGCCCAATCTGACCGTAAGCAGACACTGCTAGCTACTGTGGCTGGCGTAGCCAGTCTTCGTCAGTGTGTCGAGGCGAGTGGTTTGTGCATCAATGCCAGGAATGTTTACATATGCAGAGTAAGCAGACGTGGTGTTTGTTTACGGATACTGTGGCGGAAATGGGCGTGGTGAAGCAGTAAGTATCCGCGCAGGTGGATTGGAAGAGGTAGGCTAGTCCCATGACCGACGCGCTCTCCAGACCTCTCTCTGTTGGACTTTTTATTTTGGGGCTGCCTGAAGAGTAGGGTTCACAGCGGACGGCGATCAGACGCACGAGTACAGTTGCTACAGGTGATAACGGACACCGCTAATCATAACAGAAATGAACTTGCAGTCATGCAGTGGCAACACGCCATGGTAGGCTACAACATATCGCATCCTGTATACGGTCAGATGGTGCACATTTTGAACAGCTCGTGTGATACATTAAACATGAATGTAGTCAGTATTAACGACATTCAGTAATTCCAATTTGTTTTTTTGTTGCATTTACTTCCCTCTAAATCTCAAATGGGGCTGCATAGCCAATTTGTGTAAATAATATTTCTTTTGTTGCCAATGATCTGTATAAGACGCTGCCGAATTATGTCGGTTGAATCGCGGAACATTCTGTATGTGTACCGTGTTTGGTGCAATTCGATTCACGCAATTCATAAATTGAAGATGGGGACACACACATGCACAAACACACACGGAGACCCTTGCATATTCATACACACATTTACACACTCATACACAGACAGACGCACAGACAGGAAAGCGATATTATAAGCCTTTCTTTCCTTCAGAAAGTAGGCTAAAAATACAAATGGGTTAAAGAATGCAAATTTTCTGTGGATAAGTGTTTTTGGTAACATGAGTGCTAGTTGATTTTCTTTCTTCATTCCGGCTGTTGAAAATAAGGTGACTTTAACACTTCGCTAATTTCCAGTGTGTTTTCTTCGTAGCAATTACCGTGTCAATTCATTTCGCAGTAACCTTATAAATATTTCATAAATCCGTATATACCGCAGAGAAAACGAGAAATCTAAGTTACATCTCATTGTTGATGGCCAAATTAATACTTTGTGAACTGTATTAACATTTACTTATAAAAATGTGTCATTTCAACACAGAACTCTTTATATTCAGAGTATGCATGTTAGATATTTCTCAAGTCTATTTACTGAAGTATAACTAAATTATACTAGTCGAAGTTACATGTCCATAGTCATAAAGCGAAAGGCAGACTGGCCTTATTTGTGTTCTGCTTTCAAATAAAATTAAGTCATGCATACGTGATGTAGACGTGGTCAGTTTTCTTAATAAACATATTGAGTTTTTAACTAAATGTGCTTTACTGGGTCTGTCTGTTAATCCACAGAGCTCATCGGTCCTGGAGGCAGCATACAGTTGTCGTTGGTACGATGGAACAGACGAGGCTAAGGCGTTTGTGCAAATCATTTGCCAGCAGTGCCAAAAATCAATGACAATATCTGGAGCCAAGTTCTTCACAGTCTCGCTTGATCTGTTTGCATCGGTATGTTACTAGGTTATGTTTTCTTTCTTTTATTATTGCATCAGAGACAGCAGTTTTAAAAATTATGTGTTTATTTGTTGTTTCATGGCACAGAAAGGAACAACTTAAAATAATTTTAATTTGCCTAATTTCAAAAGGGAAGATTGGCTTACGAGATAATTCCCTGTGTGGTTGTATGAACGTCTTGCAATGACTCCAAATTTTTTTGTACCTATGTTCCAAACCGCATTGTAGTTGACACACGCATTTAAGGCATTTAAGAGACACAAGTGTAATGTTTGTTATGACTATGAGGTGTTATGGAGTGTGAAAATTGTGATAGAAAATAATATTTCGTGTTGCATGCATCAGTAAACAGGAAATGATATGGGTTATATGGAACATCAAGCACAACAGAAGGAGGGGAATGATGGTACACCTAACATCAAAATAACCATAACAATGTAAATGCTGTTTTAACACACACACATACACACACACACACATATATATATATATATATATATATATATATATATATATATATATATATATATATATATATATATATATATATATATATATATATATATATATATATATATGCCACACTCTACTATTATTGTCACGAACTGTTTCGCAAATGCACTTTTACGATATCTAGAAATTTTTATCTAAAAATGGCACACTGTAACATGTAGGTGGGACAAGGTGATATTTACACATAATCATTTCTAATCTCTTATTATTAGCCTGATTTAGGAGCACACTTCACAGATAATTTTTCTTTTCCCTCTGTAGTCTGCACAGCTTTCATGGTACTATATTTTGCAAGCATAACACTGTATCCAATCTTTATCTGTTGGATCTTCATAAATCCCAGGCATTCTGTGTATTCTGTGCTACTGAATTTATAGGCTGCCTTCTTCATTTCGTTTTCCTCCTTTATTCTTCTTTGTTCCTTGTTCTTATATTCTTTGTTTTATGGGAGAGCTTGTGAGTACTTAACACCTCAGAGCACATCTCTTCTTTATCTCTCCACTAGTGCAATGTGGGTAAATGTCTCAGCTGTTTAAGGGACACAGCTTCCTCTCTGTTTGTAGGTGTTCCATATGGTTTTGGTGATAGAGCACCTGCTGTAGATTTAGAAACATTCTGCTCTTCTGTCGACGAGAAAGGTCTTGGCTGTTCTGGAGAGAATGCTCCTACTCTGGCAGTTGATTCATTTAAATATGTAGGAGGACCATATTAAATAATGGGCCGCTAATGATGATGCAATAATAGATAAACAAGAAAATTATGTAAAGCTTTCATCATCTAAACCCAAATCTGTTATCCTGAAAGTACAAAATCAGGTTTGGTGAAGAGGTCATTATTTAAAGAGAAAATTCCAGTAGAGTTTATTTGCATTTTTGCAGCTTTGCAGTATGCAATAACAATGAGTTTTGGAATCAGATTTTTGGTAATTGTTTTGCCAGTGTTCGTAACCATCCAATTTTCACACGCTTCATTATAATATATTTTCAGAGGCCTAAAGAAATAAACATCTATGGGTTGCAGTTTATGGCTGCAGAGAAGCGGAAGACTGACCATTACAGTCATGTTGTCTCTGCAAAAGTTAACAGCAGCATGATAAATGTGAGAACAATGGTTGTCGAACACTAACGGAACTGGTCATTCCTTGGATGGCTTCACAAATGTGACAATATGCTCTAAAAATTGTACAAATATATATTGTGGGAGCCACCCCTTTTCTTGATAAAAAAAACCTTTGTTCCATGTGGGGCACCCTCAGTCATCTCAGGGAAATTTCGTTATCCTGTACATTAGCTCAGTTGGAAGTAGTCAGGCGGTCAGATAGTTGTGCCATGAATTGCAGTCCGTATAAATGATTTTTACATATTAATTACCTTTGGTCCGAACTTAATATTAGGAATTGTGTCACCCTGTCACCTTTGAGGATTTCGCATAAATGCCATTTGTATGGAAATTAGAAGCCGACATTTAAAATATGTCTAATTTTGCTCATATCTGCATCAATTCTTATCCTAACATAGAAGTGTAGGTATGAACTTCCATGTTTTCACAGTCAATGAGTACACTGAAGAGTGTTCAGTTGCTGTTGGATAAACTTTAAGGCATGCATATGCGAATAGATACAATCAATGATAATATGTAGTGTTGTTTAAAGTATAATAAAAAAATCATATATATATATTCTTATTTCATGGGGTAATCTCTTACTCACAGATGAAAACGTTGAAATGTAAGGAATTGTAAACAGATGGTCATAATTTCCATAATATCTTGCTCAACATTTGACAGGAAAATTTCTCGCATTATTTTAATGGATTGAAAGTTATACACAACTAATTTAGGAACTCTTCTGACAAATCCGTTGAAAGTAAAAAATTGCGATTTTTTAAACACTTAGAGAGTTGAACACAGCACTGTAATATTAATGTGCGACGATTTATTCAGTATCCTTGTATTCCAAATATTTGTCCAATGATAAAATTTTTTTATATTTCAACTGGTTACTACATGAGCAAAATGTAGTTAATAGCAGTTTTGCAGCATTGCAATGTCACTGAGTTGACAAGCACGGTCTATCAGAGTGACAGTGACAATGAAACATGTCTAGTATCTCTGCAGGTGACAGTGCTGTATTTGCAGACAATTGGACTGTAACAAAGAACTTTGAAATATTTTTGGTTTACCATCCATAAGACGTGGGATCAAGCATTGGAGATTCACCTTCACAGGCTGACATCCATACAACAATTTTAATATAGACTCTTGATACGATCAACACAAAATATTCTGTTGTGAGTGGAAGACTATTCAGGTCAAAGCTGCAGTTGCCTTAAGTCTTGATATCTTAGCCGACCACACATCGACTTGTGCATCAGACATATTCGTAGATACTCTTTCGAAACTTCCATAACAGTCAACCGTGAAAGCTGTTGCCTCTCTTACTACCTTGTCAGTGAGTGAACTAGTTCTTCCAAGTGCCTGAAGGCAGTTGCCAGTATTAAGTGTCTTGCTTGCTGCTGCGTTTCAAATGCCAACGCCGTGGGTCACTGTCGCATCCTGTGAACTCACGGGCACCAGGAAGCATGCCAGTAAAATCCTCGTGTTTTTCTACACTTGCGTCAATGTAAATTTCTGACCCAATACACTCAATACTCAGTATGCATTAAATTTCAAGTGTGTAGAATTACAGGAGCCACATAAAACTTCGGAATCGACACACACAACTCTGATGCATACTGAACTCGTATTGGCTCTCTTCCCAACTTATTGAACTACGATCATATCTGCCTCTTTGCGTGTTGACCAGAAGTCAGTCCGGGCCTCTTTGTAGCCCTTCTTGTTTATCGATTGTAGAAGGGTTCCTGGTATTGACCAGTTTATGGTCCAAAACTCTGGACTTTCTAACAGCCACAAGCCGCTGGCGAATCAATTGTGTCAACTGTACTTTGTTTTCGGTAGCTGTAAACGATACTTTCTGTGGTGGAAGTTGTGTTGTCAAGCTCTATGCCTTCGGTTAACGAATTGAGACAATGTTTCCTTATATATATATAATTATATATATATAAGGAATGTTTCCTTATATATATATAAGGAAACATTGTCTTTTCGCAGAACATAGCCTCAAATGCTGTTGGCATAGCCTTGTAAAGTTAATTTGGTTGGTCAGTGACTTACCCAGGGAAAAGCACTTCCGTAAAATACTGTTACACCTGTTTTAGGAGCTGTTCGTGATGCTGTGGCGACTTGTAGTTGCTTCATCAGAACAGATTTTGTCTTTTATATTCTTATTTCCCAATCTCTTCTGCATTAATATAAAATATAACGACAATATGCAAAGGAAAAATGAGTTTACATATATCTTCACTGTATAACCTATAACATATTGTAAAATAAGTAATAATGTAATTAAAAGTAGATGATATAATTATTTTACCTAAATAATTCAATTATATTACAAGTAACGTAAGAAACTGATACTTGGCAAAGCCGCTTTATGTTACCTCATTGCCTATTATAACCTACATATTTATCAAACTGCTATTATCAACTCTACAATATTGTTACAATTTCCCAAATTCAGTGGGCTAAACAAGATTCGTTAGGGATGGAGGTATTCATTAAATAAAATATTTAATTATAGTTTCCTAATTAATTTACAAATAACAAACCAAATTCTCTATACTCAATACCTCACAATAAATTTATATAACTTGCTATTTACAATTAATGGCTCCGATCACTACCATTTTCAACAACTTAAATATATTGATGTAACTAAATTGTTAAAATGAGCTTGTAAAAACTTATTTAATTAGACAATAAATTGTATGTCCATTTTTTACAGCTACGATATTTACAATAAAATCAATTTCACGTGTTCATTAAGTCCCACTTCAGTTCAGACCATTTCCCGTCAGACCGCATTGTTCCAAAACTTTCCGAGCGCCCTCAAGCACAGTAGCCTTCACTCATCGGATTTCACGCCCTCTCTTCCATTCACACCACAAACACCATCGTCCGCCGTCGCCTTGCAATCTCCCATCGTCGTCCGACCCCTTCGCCGATATCACTCGTTGCACCACACGTCGCTCAATTACCTCACTCAGAAAATTGGCTTCCACGAAAAGACTACCGACTCTTGGACCACTGCAACATTTATTAGGTCATAGGCCATCGCCCAGAAATGTCTCTAAACGCCGTGCTGCAGCGAGGGCGCTAGTTCCCAGAATATCCTTGTGCATACTCTAAAGTCGTTGACTCGTTTGCTTGTCCAGCAGGGAAGAGGAGGAGCTGCGATGTCAAAATATCACAGAAATGTAAAATTATCTTATGTGGAGCTGGAGCCGACCAGCAACCGTGCTGTGATGTCACTCGACCACCATTTTATATCTGGCTGGCCATGAACATGTCTGTGACACTGTATCTGTGACCTTAGATGATCTTAAACCAAAAAAATATTAAATAATACAAAACAAATATATATAAAATCATCCTTGAACCCCAAATATGCCAAAAAATTCCGAAAATTCCAAATATTAAAAAATATATTATTAAAATTTATAAAAAAAAACTATTTTAAAGATGTGCATGCAGGAAGTCCGGTGTGAAATTGCAGGTTGAGTTATAAGCTCAAGGCACGAAAACACGACCAGCCCTCGTAAATTTGTATTGGTGACTTTGTCGGCTCCCTTCCAGCCTCCTTCCTCACTACACAACATCTAAAGTTCATTGTTTTTCGACATTTACCCACTAGAGCACAATGGTAACTCATATTTCAGCCGCCAGATTTAATTTACTGCCAGCAAGAGTGCTATCGACCTGTACCGATTGGTGATGATCCACAGTGTACAAAAATATGTCATAATAATTTTTTATTTATTTTTAACATAGAAATTTTATTTTTTAAAATATTTTAAATATGAAATCAGGTAGTTTTTACTGTCGATGCATTAAAAGAAAAATAAAACTCAGCATATTTTTTAAAATCCTAAATTTATTCAGTAATTTACAACATGAAAAAAAAAGCACAATTGAAACAATACATATACACAGAATATTAATTGCAATCTTCGGTGTTCACTGCTCGATGTATGCATCAGAGACCCAGAAATTCTAGCAGGCCAGGTAGCCCCACCACTTGACATATGTTAAGGCATAATACTTCATATCGAACAATAGACTTCCTCCTGCACCTGCTCGCAAAAAGATTTATCTGAAACAGACACTCGCAATCAACTGAATACACCACTGAATTAATAAGTATTGTAGAATAAATTAAACACACATTGTGTATACATAAGAATAATTTATTTACTTACTGTTTACATTCTATTTTACTAATTATTTTTTACATTATAACTTTACATTTCCCAGATGTTTCCAGATCACAGATAGTAACAAACAATATAATTTGATATAACCCCGTTCCTTTAGTTCATCGATGATTGAAGATAATTTAAAAAATATATGAGAGATCGCCAATTTTCTGCAGGTCAATCAAATGTGTGAGTCTATAAACATGTTAATTCGTGCCTTCGGAAAAAATGTAACGAGTGTTCTTGACACATTCTGCCTTCTTCACACCACTTGTCGCAAGGAAACTCATTAGAGATAGTTGGTGGGAATGTCGGGGAATTATCATCCTTCTCATCAGATATTTCTTGAACACCTGTCGTCATGGTCATTATAATCAATGTTGTCATCATGATTGTCCTCACCTCCCTTTTTCCCCTCATTTCAAAGTTTACTTTTCTTTGTAGGAGTCAGTAGATACGTGATGCGTTTCTGGGACAAACGGCATTAGGCAGAGGCACGAGTTGCCGGCCACCAAATTGGAATTACCCTGTTTTCCCCTTAAAAAATTGCTTGTTTTAACCCAAAAATTGGTCTTTTTTCCTTTAAAAACGGTCCCTTTTCCCCTCAACTTTTCCCTTTTTTCCCTAAAAAGTTCAGTTTCCCCCCACTTGGTGAACAAATGGACCTGGATCCACCCTGAGGGATGGCACCCCCAAATAGCACCAACTGGTGCACTATCCATGAGTTAGATTTTCATGTTTTTCCTGAGCCACACAATTAATGGAGGGACAAAAGAACCAACTTCATTCATGCAAGTAACTACAATTACGAGTGACCCCCTCTGAGCTGATGTTAATGCACCTACTTCTTGTTTTCCTTCCAAGGTTACGACATTTCAGATCTGTGCTGTACCACAGTTACCCCCGTCTCATCAACATTGTATAATCTGTGGGCACGTCCTTTAATGTGGTCAAACTCTGGTTCATACAGCTTGAAAAAGTGTTCCACATTTTCAGGATTGAAACCTTTTACTCCTGCATGATAAATACCTTGGGGAACTCGTTAAGACAACTGTGGATGATGCTTATAGAATATGCCATCCATTTCTTCCCACCTGCTTAATTTTTTTCAGAAAATGAGTGTTTGATACCATTGGCAATGGCTAATTGGAAGGCCATTCTTTTAATATCATGTTTCCTCAATCCATAAAATCGTGTATCTATCTCAACAAGCTCCTTTTCGAGTTCCCAGGTTAATATTGGCCTTCTTCCTAATGGCACATTTACTAAATCATCAAGACTTGACTCAGTATTTTACACGTACCTTTCCACCATGCCTCTTGGCACACCAAACTGCTTCGCCGGAGATTTGTAGCCCATTGTACCTGCTTGTACAGCTTTGGCTGGAAGGATCATCTGCTCCTTGTCCCATTTATTCCTTTTCGGCCACGATCCATCTGCACAAAACATTGTATTGAAAGTGTAAGTTTTTATATATATGTTCACTATAAATACTGTGATATATAACATTATTTACCACTTACAGTACTTATTAATTGTGTATTATTCCAATTATAATACTTTTTAATAGAGACAATAGTATTGTTTATTGAGAGTGAAATTGGTAATGATGGAGGGAAAGCAGTTCTGTGTGTAAACGCTGAACGAAAACTGTTATGTGGACACTTGTGAGTACTAAAATGATGTGTTTAGTATTCTGTATACGTAAGACATCTAAATGTCAAAATGAGCAAATTTCTAGAATATTTACTTTTACAATAGTGTCACAGTTTTCCACTTCACAGATGCATGAATAAAGTCATAAAGCTCATGTCAGTATAAATTTTACACGTAATGGGAGAATACACAAAGTGGATACAAGTAGATCTTAAACAGCGTTTTCAAAAGTTCTCAGTTTACCGTGACAGCCTATAGATCACCGGATCTGAACCCAGTCGACTTCTAGTTGTTGGCTGACTTGAAGGTACATGTTAATGTATGCAACTGATGTAGACAATATGGAGGATCTCCGGCAATGTATTCAAGATGATTGCCTTACTGTACAGGCTAATCCCTGTATGTTGCAGCATGTACACCAGTCATATGAGCATCGCATTCGTACATGTATGGAGATGGGTGGCTCATACTTCAAGTATATGCTGTAACCATGTTAACTTTTCGCTTTACAGATAAAGCACTAGTACGAGAAACCGGTGTTTGCTTTATTTTTTCGATCACCCCACACCGTCGCCATTTACTAAACTGTCATTTACCTGTATTAGGGCAAAAACATGAACCAAGTTGTCAGTTGGTACGCCTCGCACCGCTCACGACAAACACGTTGATGGCTGAAGAAGTGTCAGAAGTCTTTGTCAGAAAACACAAAAGAAAGTGGCTTTAAACAGCTTGTATATATGTTGTAAATACACGAAAAAAAATTGCTGTTCTTTTATTATTTTTTATTTTTTATTGTTCTTGATTCTTCCCACTCTCCAATTCTCCCATAACCCTATAGGGTGTGCGTGTACTACCTTCCCCCATCTAAATTCTGGATCCTCCCATGTTTACTACCATAAAAGTTGTGAAATGTATGTTACTTTATTGAAGATGTGACACTTTTCTTGCCCGATGAAAAACCTAATACTAACACCATTCTAGAAAATAGTGCAACTTGAATTGTGTCACATTACTTGCATCACATCACAAACAACAAACAGAACTCCATTATAGCTTGTTAGTAGTGTCACTCTTCCTGCAAAACCGGTTCTAATTCTGGGTGGAAGGAACAGAGACTTTAGTGCTATAAAGTGATCATTTATGAGGTTAGCCTAATGTCACTTTTCAGAAAAAGGAAAGTAGGCCTACATTTTTCTCGCAGAGGTGTGATACATATGCATAAAAATAATTTTCCAAGCTTACAGTACCATTTATGCTTCTGAGCGAGACCTATTATTACCAACAATTGTGCAATGAACCAATTTAATTGAATTCAAACATACGTTTTCTTTTTTTTCAGATTCTTGGTGCTGTAGTTACCTACTTTCTGCTCCTGATTCAACTGAACTGAGCTGCAAATTCAAACAAGCAATCAACTTGTTTCGTGCATGTGATTATTACACTGGTTGCACTCCTATTTCAACACAAACATAAATTCTTATATTTTCCCCCATTTTTGCATATAAATTTAGGAATAGAGTGTGTTGTTTGTATTTTTGGATAGATTTAAGTTGTGGGTGAACAATTTTCATGTGTAAGAGTAACTGAAATATAATAAAATATTCTGAATAAAAATAAGTATTAACTTATAACATCAGCGTTATGGAATATTAAGATATTACACAGTTCCAAGTAAAGTATTCACTATATCCTGTTAAGCTAAAATAGTTACATGAAATACATATTTTATTGCAAAGACATATCAAATGTCTATAAGCTCAGATGAATTAGCTTAAGTATTAGTTTACTCCCACATTACGCACTAAAATATGTGTACTGTACTGGCACTATATGATTTTAATAAATTAGAAATGTCAGAGCAAATGTATTTATTTTTGTGCATTGAAATTAAGTAATAATATAAACTCATTTTTTATTGTTTGAAAAATTGAATCTTTTCTATAAATGTGGTTAAATATGGCGAGTAAACTGGGAAAAAATTGAATTATTTTATATTTTGTACGTAATATTAAGCCGAATCAGGATGGTACTGATATTTTTGAAGTTCATATAACTGAAATAACACTTACTGTTTATCAAAATTTTAAATAACTTTAGAGTTGTATTTTTTAAAATTTCATTCGTCTGGATATAAGTACGAATTTATTTCCTGACACATCATAATTTTAATTTCATCTATACAAATAATCAAACAAATAATATCAATTGAGTGAAAATAAATTATTTAGTTTTAATATATGTGCTGATATTTGCATAAAACAAATCTATTGTTTTAAATATTATGCATAACATAACCGTATAATTGTGTCACCTACCTACAATGATCATGTGATCATGTGATCAGTATTAATTATTGTACCATTTTAAAGGAATAAAAGTATCAAATTTTTTCTAATGTGCAAGTAGAAACACCCAATTCAATATCATATTATTTTAGTACAAAAAACTCAATAATCTGAATATTTAAAGTCAATTATCCAATATTGCTTGGGTGTGCCATTGTTGTACTGTTGAGAATCAGCGAAATTCTGTAAAATTCATTGATTAAATTTTTTTATTTTTAACAAACTTTATTGTACTACAGGAGTCGTTACTTATGTAACCTGTTGCTGAAATTAAATATGTTTTAAGGAATTGTATATATTTATAATCTTATGTAGCTACAGATTTGATATGAAAGACTTCAGTAAAGTTAGTAATCAAGTATCCATTGAGTCAAAGAACTGTGCTGTATGTTTACGCATTTTTTTTCAAATACTTCAATTTGCTTACTATGTAATAAAAGGAAGCACATAGAAATGTGAGTTTCTATGTTACAGAAGTATTAAATAGTTTGAACGCCGCCAAGACAATTTATTAATTGGATTTTCAGTAATTCTTTAAAGACTATCGCTTCGGGTTTAATACAATTTTATAAATGACAATATTTTTCGCTTTCCAAAAAATTGGCGTATTTCGGATAGAGTTTCCAAGATTTGCAAAAAGTTTACCTATCAATGTTATCCCACAATTGGAAACCACATATATTAAATTATGGTTTAAAAATGTTAAAAAAAACTAATAAATTTAAAAAAAAATTCTGTAGCATTACCCTCTAAAATGTTGATAATTAACGAAAGCATAAAAATGTACACGATATAATATTTACTAAAATATGCACATCAGAATAAAAAAAAAAATTATTTCCAATTACAAGAAATTGTATTAAATATGTATAGGTAGCAAAAAAATATTAAATTAATTACAATATAAATAAGAATGTGTTTCTACATAACCACACTTATAGCAGCACAAGGAACTTAAGAACGTGCGCAGACCCCAGTGTCAGTAAGCATTCATCTTAGGAGCACTTTAGGTAATGAAGGGTATTAGTCATACAGCAGCTTGCTCGACATGCTGGCCTACGAGATCGCTTTGGCACGGCTGTTGGGCGGACCGAGTTACAAGGCACGAATAACCTCAATGGTATATAACTCAGGATTTAAATCCTGTATTAAGTCCAGTACACCACTGCAGGGCATGGCGTAGAAGCCATAGGGGACGTGTGGTTCTATAACCTCACTGGGTTATAAGGTTCCCCACTGGAATAACGATAATCCCCATGAACCTTGGATCGCACTTATACCGAAATTTCTTGTTTAATGTAACTTTCTGGCCATCTATGAAAAAAATAGCACTCGGATTATTCTTTTACTTTATCATTGAACATACATTAATGTATGCATTCGGGATGAATCGAGCATCGTAATACATTGTAGGCTATTATTACACTACTCCTGATAAAGTAATCCTTTCTATCAACAAGTTCACAAAAAGTGCGGTAATTACACGACAGTAGGACTCGTAGGTCTATTAATTAAAATCAACAATAATATAACTTACATTTGATTTCTCAAGAATTATGTCATAAATCATTAAGCTTATAAGTTCCATTAATATACACTACAGATAAATGAAAAGAACACCATAAAGGCAGTGAATGAGAATAGCCTAATTAGCTCAATATATAACTAGAGGGCAGTACATGAAGTGATCGTAAGTGCAGCAGTGGAGAAGACTGCGGATTTGAAGTGGGACAATCAAAGTACACAGATGTAACCAGTTGAGTACCGGGAGAAGTGTGTAGTTGCAGGGGCTTCTGTGTACTCCGGAGGTCGTTTCGACATTGTTAGCATGCCAGGACGGCGAAGGGGAGCCCCATTCGTACAATTACCTGAGTTAAAATGGGGTCGAATAATGGGACTCCTAGATGCAGGATGGTCATTCCAGAAAACTACAGAACAATGAAAAGTGTCTTAATTGCATCGATGGTGGCACCGTTGGTCAGAGCAAGATGTACATACCAATTAACCTTGTTCCGAAAGTTAGTGACGTACGGATGAATGCCGAGGCCATGGCATTCTACGAGCGGCCATAGCAGATTGTAAGGCGACAGCAGGACAGATTAGACATAATGTCACCCGAAGTGTGTCTGCTAGGACCATATGCAGACGTTTCCATTAAGCGGGTCCACCATCACACGTGCCATTAGCCAGACTTCCCCTCACACCTCAGCCCGCCTCCGGTGGTGTCGAGAAAGGAGCACCTGGAAGGAAGAATGGTGAGAGTGTTAAATGGGGTGTTCCAGTTCTGCTCTTAGGCTAATGATGGTCGAGTACATATTCGGCGTCGGCCTGGTAAGCAGCATCTTCCACAGTATATAAGGCAGCGACACTCGGGACCAAATCCTGGGATAATGGTTCAGGAACTCATATCATATGATGGCTGTTTGCTTCTGGTGTGAATACAAGGAACATTGACCAGTGCACAGTACATCCAGAATGCCATCCAACTCGTTCTGCTACCATTTTTGTACGGGCAGTGGGATGCACTATTTCAGCAGGATAATGCCAGTTCACATTCCATTCGTGCAACACAACATGCTCTTCAAGGTGTTCGTCAACTCCCCTGATCAGCCTGATCATCAGATCCTCCTTACCCCCCCCCCCCCCAAAATTGAGTATGTGTGGGACTGGGTTTGACGTCGTATTGTCCGATTTCCTGCACCATTAACGACTCGTGCCAGCTGAGCCATCAAGTGTAATTATCGTGGAATTACATTCCACCTCTATGATCGCGTTTACATACAAGAATTATTGTCTGCATTGTTGCTCGAGGGGAGGGGGATGGGCACACAAAGTACTGAACTATCTCTAAGCACACCTCTGCAGACATTATTTTCAAACAAACATACCTTTCAGAGTGATCTTGTCCTATATGCTACCTGTTCTGTATGTGAATACACTTTGGATCTCCTGGGAATTTTCTATAAAGGTTTTCCTATTTTCATTTTCCAGTAGCGTATAACAATTTAAGTAAAAGTGGCTGGCTAGTTCAATTTTCTTTAGACCCCCAACATCTCAAAATCAACTGACAAATTGTAACTCAACAATAATACTGTATTTCTTCAAAACGGTCGCCTACCTGGCACTTGAAATGTGTTGCAGCGTGTTTCAAAAATGCATTTTTTATGATGAAACTATTAAATGTGTCCCCAATAAGTTTATCTACAAAAAGAAAGCACATTCCAGATGATGACGGAATTGTTTTTCAAAACATCGTGCACATTATAAATGCTATTTAAATGCCCTCCAAAACATCTATAAACTGCATTTACAGACAGATTTACGCCGACCAGAAGATATAAAATAATGTGATGTGCAAAACCAACAATCAGATTGTCAGAGGTCTCCAAGGAGTTAACACGTGCTAGCGAGATTATCCTTTGCAGTATCGGTTACGAGGTCGATTGCGATGGAAGATTTCCTAAACTAGGAAGAGCAAACCGTTTTTGAAGACAGCATAACCAAGGTGGAACTTCATGTGTACCAGTATTTCCTTATCGGGCCGTACACACTATCGTCGGAAGTTCGGGTAGTGGTCCAACACCAAGATATTTGCACTTTTCTTTGCCAGTGTTTCCTGTGAATCCGAGGGACTATGATGAAAGAAAATCAACGAAAATAACTGTTTCACCTAATCGATCGCATCGCCTACTTTCTCGACGGAGCCGAGGTGGACCAGTCGCGAGATCCGGACATAACCTCAATGATCAAAAATTAACTTTTACTCACACCGAATGAGCTGTCTGCAGCAAAGATGGCAGGCTGAGGAATCGAAGAAGGCTACAGTGTTCCCATTTAAGCCGAAGGCATTTTCGAAGTATGGGTTCCGCTCTCCATGCTATTGGGCTTTGCCAGAGACTACAAACGAACTATCTTCAATTCGAAGCAGAAGCTGGTGATAATGCTCGTCAATGCGTATTTGGATACCATCGTGGGTATGGGAGAAAACCTGAAGGAAGTGGAACTGAATCTCAGTCTATCGAATGGATTCTGCCTCATGTAAAGTTGAGCATTGCAGGATGCATACACATGTTGCATAATGTGGAATATGGTATAAACACCGATGTGGCATTTCAGGTCGTGGAGTTTGGAGACCTACCCCAGATTGCCAGTAACTCAGTGCATTAACTGGATAGTGGCATCCAGCTTTGTTTCTGAGAAACCGAGGCATATCATTGTTGGACTACATACCGGAAGACAGTACAATGAAAGAGTGAGCCGTTCGCAGTTCGACACATGCCAAATAGAAAATGTCAAAACATTTTTAAATAGCGAAAGCTACCCGTATGTAGACATGAACACGAACTTTGTAAATGGCCACTGCCTGCTGGCATATCAGATGTACCCTCAATTCCAAACTGCATATTATAGGCGCTCTCAGTCCCCGATATTGAGCCCTGATACGTTCAAGAGTTTGGCCCCGGTCATGGTATTCGATGTGAGTATAAAGGACGAGCATATTACCTGCAACGTGATCGATTGCAAGATTCGCTACACATGGAAATATGCATACCAACACATACACATTCTGCCTGATAACTGACGACTGGCTTGTATGTTACGATTGCCGAGACAAGACAGTAAAAACACTGTAATTAACACAGCTGGCCGTTCGCACACTATAACTGTTTAATCGTCTTCGCACATCGCCAGCTTAAGGTTCGAGAAGGTGCTCAAATGTCATAGTGGAAGGGCGTACTTCAAGTGATGGTGTTTCCATGCCTGGTTCAATTCCTGGGTCGTCGAGGCGGACATCGAGCAGTGAACATCGAAGAAGATTAATAAACCTGTACATTTTATTATGTGTACAATAAATTTTATGTAAAATGATATGCTGTGATTTATTTTAAAAAATCTCCCCGCTCTATATATAAGAAATACTTTTAAAAAATATTTTAAATAAAAATACCCGCATTTAAGAATTAACTAATTAACAAATTTTTTTTTTTACTTTGCAGGAATGGTCAATGTCACAATTTGGTACAGGCCGATAGTAGGTGGCATAATCGATACTACATATGTGTTGAGAATATAATCCAATATGGTGGGTGTTGTCAGGGCAACATGCCTGGTCATACATAGGTGATGAAAAAATATGAAATCTAAAATGGTTTTCGAATGAAGTGGAGATGTAAATTATAAAACAAATGAAAATTTAAAAAAACATGGAGGACTGCACCTAGCAAGATGACTGCCTCCCGAGATGGCAGCCTCGAGTGACGTTTAAACAAATAATGTACGAAAAAACAAATATGACTGCCTCCGGCAGCATGTAAACAAATGAGGAACGAAAAAACCAATATGGCGGAATGAGTAATGATGAGGGGTTGGAGGCGAGGGAGTCAGTCGTCTGCTGGAGTCGAACAGAGGTGAGTAATTATTGATGCCATGTGGGGGGGGGGGGGGGGGGGAACCTCCAGATGTGTAAGTTTTTTAAATATATTTTTATATATTTTTTAAAATTTTTAAAATAATTTTTAGGGAAATTTTAATTGGAAAAAGGGAAACTTTACGGGAAAAAGAGAAATTGTTAGAGAAAATGGCTGCTGGGGGACTATAATATATAAATAATTGCTAAAATTATTATTACAATACATTTTTAATAATTTCGTAATAATTATTACTAATACATTTTTTTGAGATTTTGGATTAATTTTTTAATTTTATTTTTGTGGTCAGAGGTTAATGTCAAATGTCCTGCTCTTCTGACCCCTGGATCATTGATCCTGGTCATCTGGATCGCCAATTCCTCTCCCCTGTTCTGAGGAAAATTGGGATTTTTTAATGGAAAAAATGGAAATTTTTAAGGGAAAAGGGATATTTTTAGGGTATTTTGGTCGATTTTGAGGGGGGGGGGGGAATGGGAAAAATAGCGGTTGGGTGACATAACTACCTGGCCGTCGGGCGAATCCGCATCCGATTCCCTATTCACTTGTCCCCAACTCATCATTTCCCTACTGCTATTTTCCTTTAAAGTACCCTTGAATGCTAATTGTTTTAGGTAGAAACTATTCGAGGTGGTGTCACTTACTGATAGTACAATTAGTTTTTAATTGTTGGAACAACACCTTTGCAGATTTATTATGTTTCTTTACCATGTCACAACACTTAAAAATATGTTTGCATTTGCCGCATTGTTGCATTGCCCTTGAAGTACACTTCATGCAAGTATTTTTGTCATGCTTCCTTACACTTTGGCTGCAGGCAACTATCTTGTTGGCAGTAACAGCAACGAAGCCTAGACGAAGTCATCGATTGCTCTACTAACGAAGTGTCCCTTCTGAAGAAGTCGTTGGCACTATTCCAAACCCAGACATTGATGTAACAGCAACCTTCGGCTCCATAAAATATTCCAGTTGCTTCCATGAGCTTAGACGAAGTGTCTTTCACGGCTGACACTGTCAAGCTAATCTTCCCAACCGGGATCCAGCTGCTTAATACCCACGGCCATTGAGGTTGCCTCCTGCATTTGTTTCTGGTAGCCATATTGTTTTTGTAGGCATTGGATTTGCAATATTAAAAAACCTGTATTTATTATTCGATTTAAAAATAGTATTTTATTTTTAACTACAAATATTATTTAAATTTTTCAATTGTACTGAAATAGTTCATAGAGTACAGCAGAACCATGAAAATGTCACTTGACTACATTTCCGGTCACCTTTCTTGTCGGAATCTGCAAATTATTCGTTATCTCGATGGTTTTGTAGGAATAAAAGTATGTTACTCAGTTATATTTAATATTGGTATATCTAACCAATCACAGTCCATTATATGACTAACGACTCTCTGCACAAGTATGATATATGCATGATATGGATCAGAATCTACGAACACTTTTATAGATATCATTGTCTAAGATTTATGACCAACAGGCCCTTGAGACTCGGAATGAACAAGGCCAGCTCAGGTGATAGTGAGACTTATTCTGTGCCCTTCTCAGACATCAATCCTCCTCTTCTTCTTCCTCCTCAATTCTCAACGATCCTCTGCAAATCTCCTCCCTAATACTCCCTTCGCTATTGTTCCTCCTGCTCCGCAATCAGTATCGTATGCTCCGGCAAACGCTCCTCAATTACTCCACCTGCTTTGCAACTGCTCCATCTGATCTGCAATCAGTACTGTATAATCCACAATCGCTCCGCAATCAACACCACATGCACAGCCATCATCACTGTACGTGCCGCAATCAGCACTTCATACACCACAATCTTCATCAATCCTACTCCTGCCAATCTTCCAATCTTTCCATCAATCTTCCAATCTTTCCGTTAATCTCATAATCTTTCTTGCACTCCCAAACCTTCGATAATTCTTGAATGGCCAGCAGGATACATTCGTTTTTTTCCACATCGATGGCTTGGAATGAAAATCTTTCATCTCACATTTTTGGCGAAAATTATTTTTGGATGCCATTGGTTGGAAACCTCGTGTCTTGCCTTTTAGAGTGCTCCGAATGAAAAAAAAAAGCGTGCATATCTTTAATTTATTTTCAGGTGCAATAAATGAGATATACAATGTTTTTGTACCAAAAGAATAAAAATATATTTTTTGTATGAGATGTGAGATAGGGGGTTTTCATTCTGAGCTATCGATACGTGAGAATAACTGTGCGCATAGCAGTTGACCACCAGATTTCAATGAAAATAAATTTTCCTACACCATGTCATTTCGCTACGGCTCCAATCCACACCTCGTCTCGCACTCAGTGTTAGGCACAGTCCAAATATCTACCATAATATAAGTGGAGCAAATAAACTCTCCGGATTTCACTTTTAAGTGTAAATATTTTTTTCTCTCTAAACACTTCAAGTTTTGTGGGCTTATTATCGTCTCTTATATTGTGTAAAAAATACGTTTCTTTAGAGAAAATTTTTATTTAAACATCGCAGAATTTTTTTTTAATGCCATTGCTTACATAAAACAAAAAAAAAAAACACGTTTCTTCTCTAGGGATATATTTTTTTAACTCTCCAGTTTTTAATAGTTGTAGCATCGACCCATATATCCTACCATAAAACATTTCCCTAAGATATGCTTCGCCTACTCTTTGAGCAGGAACATGACCTTACATACCCGAACGTAAAACAAGAAATGTGTAATAACATTTTTTCGGAAAAATGTTATAACTATATCGCTATCGCGTATTTAAGGTGATTATGATCCTGATTATGAAGTGTCAAATTGGACACAAATCAGTGTTGCTGCTTTAAAGATCTCTGTAGCTTTTATATTGAGTCACATACCTTCATCAGGTAACAACGCCATAAGCTATTTACACTATCTGCTGAAGCATGTTCTTGCTTATGAAATACTGTTGTTTCAAATTCATTCATAATTTGCTACCTATTACAATATACAAAAAATATATTATGCCTTTAGCACTCCTGTATACGTACTTTCAAAAAATTCTTCTGCATAAACCACGAGGTCCATCATTCCAGAGAAACTCAAAACGAAACTACTAATGAAGGTAAGCAGGTTTCTTAAAAAACTTGAAAGGCATGGCAGCACACCGAGAAAACCCACGTGTCATGTTCGCACACAGAAAAACACGTTTCCTGTTTGCACGAGCAGAGTTTCTCAGAAAATACAGGATTAACAACACCACTGTGAATTAAATTAATTGTACATTCTGAAAGCCACAAGAATATGTCTACAAAATAAAAATTCTGAAACTCTCGTCGTTATTCAAACTGCGGATATCAAACGAATTTAATATAATATATTATTCTCGTCAATATTATCAGTCCGGGAGTGCAGATAAGTCAAACGATCTAGTCTTCTTTGCAAGGTTTAAATCATACCCAGTCTGAGAGTTAATATTTACAGTAGTAGGCCATAGACAGTTCATGGCCAGAATTCCAGGATCTGGATTTGGATTTTGACCGCCATCTTGTATTTCCCTTTTGCACTAAAATTTTTCGTTTTCCCTCAACATAATATGATTTAGTACAACAAGGCTTCAAAATGTCTTTATTTAAAAAAAAAATCCCTATTTTCATAAAATTTCCCCTTTTCCCCCTCAAAACGGTATGTTCTAGATCATGTAGTAGGAAGCGACGAAAATGCAATTTACGATCAATTTTAAGATTTATGTGACTTTCTTTATATCTTCAGCAAAGCACCATTTTCCCTCGAAAACTCCCCTTTTTTTTCTGGGGCAGGATTCATGATATGGAGCGGAGACATGGCTGCATCTTAGAATCTTCTCTCAAAATCGCTTGTTTTACCAATAATTCACTTTATAAATAAATTATTTTACCAAAAATTCACTTTTTTCCACAAAAATGCAAAAAATTTATGAAATAATTTTAAAAATAATTTTTTAGTCATAAAAATATATACCAATTAAAATTTTAATAGCGTAAATATTAAGTGTTATATATCACCGGAATCGACTTATCAAGGCGCTTACAATCGTGATGTCATATCGATTATGTAACCCGATGTAAGGACAACCATTTTGGATATAAGAGGCATAACACTACCTGCAGCCCGGCACCTCTTCCCACACTGATCGTGGGTCCTTGAGTGTGTATCTACATGGTCGCTCTGCTAGGCAGCCTTGTCAAAAGCTTATAATTCTACGAATCGATGCAGTTATAAATAAGGAAAATTATTTTATTTAAATGCACTATATAATTCATTTAAATAATACAGTTATAGTAGATGTATAATATCGGTCCTGGCGCAGCACATTTTTGGGGTTATTTCTTCTAAAATTGCATCAAAGAAAGCAGTACACTAACTATGGCTATTTTGTCTAGAAGAACAGGAAAAAGGTAAAAACTCAAAATCTGAAATTCGATAAAAAAAAATCACGAAAATCATGTAAATTAAAGCCAAAATCAAGGTACTTGAGGGTTAAATTTATGCTCTAAAAGCTTTTTAAATAGTAGCTCTCAAAAACATGTAATTTTAAGAAAACAAAAATTACACACAAATCCTGCACAAAATAAAAATGCCACAAAAATCCAGCAGAAAAAAATTACATATAAGTCCTGAACAAGTAAAATGACAAACAAATTATTAAGTTTGCTCTATCTAGATTTAGTTTTAATTGTCTTGCAATTAACTAGCAATTACAGAACATATGGAGAATGCAAATATTGTATCTATTAACCATAAATGATACATTAAAGCTCGAGAAACATATTTTTCTAAATCCAATACATAGTTTCTGTAATTCCTAAGGATATTAATATCGAAAATAGAGGATTGACGAAAACTAAAAATGTTATGCCAATAGTTTTACGAAAAAGGAAAAATATTACCAATAATCCACTTCCTTCTACTCCTACAGAGATAAATATTCTTAATAGACCTTATCTACTGTCTACTAAAAAGAGAACAAGAACTAGAAGAAATCATTTTCCAAAAAAGAAAACTAGAATATTTAGAGAATACCAAAGGTATACAAGAAGAATATAAAAAATGTGCTAGCAAAAGAGCGAACAATTAAAGAAACAGAACAAGAATTAGTTAATTATTTTAGCAAACATTAGAAAGATTTAGGTACAGAAATTGTTATAAACTTTTGGCATTTGTGGTAAATATTAAGGGAAAATACGCCCATGCTGGCGCACTTCGTGAAAATAATGGAATTAAATATGTTTGTTACATTAAAGGTTTCTATAAATAAGTTAATAGTAATTAGTAAAATTAGAAATTGATAAATAAAAAAAGGGTTTCGTTTTTATAGCATACAATGGTTTAGAAATAATTTGTTATCCAATAGAAGAATCTTTTAAGGAAATAAAAACCATTGGAACAAAATATTACATGGGCACATAGCCAAATGTAGAATTATATAAAGTTATTGATGGATTAGGAGAGCTACAATCTAATGGAAAAATAAAAGAAGAAATAAAAAATACAAGAATTGGAGATATAATTGGAAAAATAAAATTCGGAGAATGTATAATATTGGAAACATTAGAAGAAGGAATGTATTTGGTTATATCCAATATATCTACAGTATAATACAGAGGGGGGGGGAGAGAGAGAGAGAGAGAGAGAGAGAGAGAGAGAGAGAGAGAGAGAGAGAGAACACACACACACACACATAACAAAATTAGAAAATATTGCAGTTTGTTTTTTTTCTAATTATTGGCTGGAAAAAGAAATAGAAGATAATGAAACAGATTTAAGTTTTGAAATAAAAGTTCAGTTAGATAAAATTAAAATAACACCAAAAAATCGTAAAGAGAGATTAGTATTTGTAGCTGAAATAATTTATGGTTATGGTTTCCCATTTTTTCCTATTTTTCTATGCATTGAATAATATAATATTTACCAAAAATAAACTATTGTCGAATTAAATTTCCATCTTCTGGCCCATAATTATAATAAACAATATAACCTAAATAACTGTAAAGTAACAACCACCTATTTTTTCCATAATATTTTTAGTTATGTAAACTGCTACGTCTTGCATCCATGGGGCAATATATTTAGGTGTAATTATTTTTTAAATTTTTTGAATAACTTTATAAATAATATAAAAAATTACTTATAAAAATTCTATCTCTAAAAAATATTTTAATAAAATAAAAATTTAGTGTATATCCAGTTGCAGAATACGAAGTTGTAATGCACAATTACACACTTATAATATTTTATTTACACAAAAAATTAACACACAAAATTGAAACACACCCAAATTAAAAAAAAAAAAATTAGAAATTGTGTTTCGAAAAGTACACAACAAAATTAAAAAAATGTTTTAGGAATTGTGGTTCTAATAGTACACTACCAAATTTTTTAAAAATGTTTAACAATTGTGTTTTGAATAGTACAGAAATGAAAAATGGGACATCTATGCACGATTTAGAATTATATTAAAATATTTAAAATATATTAATTAGAATCTATTCCACTATCTTTTTAATATTTCAATCGATCATTACCTTAATTTGCTTGGTTTTTTCGTTCGGTTTTGCATTCGTTTTTACGTTCATTTTTACTTTCGGTTGTGTTCATAATATACATTCTGCGTTCATAATATACATTCGGTTTTGTGTTCGATTTATTTAATCCGGCAAAAAAAGTGTTATTTTCGATTAAAGTTTAACGATTGTAAGTGTAAATTTGACCCCCAAAAACATGTCCGGCGATTCATATTTTTTAAAATTTGATTGTGTACCATTCTAAAGAAAATTGCTAATTTTTTTTTGTCATTTGCTTGTCTACTATTCGAAACAAAATGCTGATTATTTTTTAAATTTGGTTGTGTGCCATTCTAAAAAAAATTGCAATTTTTTTAATTTGGTTGTGTACTATTCGAAAGACAATTGCTAAATTTTTTTGTTAATTTGGTTGTGTACCATTGTAAAGAAAATTGTTAAATATTTTCTATTAATTTGGTTGTGTACTATTCTAAAGAAAATTGATAAATATATTTTTAAATTTGGTTGTGTACTATACGAAACACATTCGCTAAATGTTTTTTTTATTTGGGCGTATACTACTAGAAACAAAATTGATGAATATTTTTAAAAAATTGGTTTGTGTACTATTCGAAACAAAATACAAAATATTTTTTAAATTGGTTGTTCCATTTTTGTGTGATAATTTTTGTGTGTAAATTTTTTCAGTGGATAAAATATTATAAGTTTTTAATTGTGCATTACACCTTCATATTCTGCAATTGGATATCCACTCAATTTTTTCTTACAGATAGAAGTATTAGAATTATATTTTGTATAATTTATGAAGATATTTTGAAAAATGAACAAATTAATTATATCAAAGATATTGCCCCATGGATGCAAGATGTAGAAGTTTACATAACTTAAAATATTATAGAACAAAATGGAACTTCTTACTGTACAATTATTTAGGTTATACTGTGTGTGTGTGTGTGTATATATATATATATATATATATATATATATATATATATATATATATATATATATATATATATATATATATATATATATACATGTTGTGTTTGGTAAATATAATATTTTTTACTACATTGAAAAACTGGATAAAATGGAAAAACCATTTACAGAAATTATGTTTAATTATTTTAAAGAAAGTTATATAAAAAAAAAAACAAATTTTTTTAAACTTTTAAAAGAATTTAAGCAACAAATATTTATTTCTCATTATGTTTATTTGTTGTTGTTTTAATTTTTTCTAACTTAACATTCATTAAAAATTGAAAATAATTATTTGTGTTGGATTTATAAACCATTTTTTGTGTTGAATTTGGAAGCCATTTTTTGTATTGGATTTGTAAAACTCTAAAATCGCTTAAACTGGTTATCTGAAAGCATAGCAGGGTGCTTTTCGTACCTATATGAAATTACAAAAACAGAAACTTATATTAATAAAGAATTGGCCATTGTCCATTTCACAATTGTTTTAAAAATTGATAAAAATGGTTTCAGATCAGATAAATTTTTAATTTTAAAGACAATGTTTATGGTTCGGATTGTGATGGCTGGGATCATGGATTCAGTAATGGCTCTGCTACATACTTTCTCTATTTTTAGACTTTAAAAATCCTATTGGTGTTATACTTTTGTTGAATAAAATTTATGAATTCCATTAATTTGTATCTTTACATCTGATTTGCTTGTTTTAGCCTTAAATTTACTCGATTTTTGGATAATTTTGCTTGTTTTACCTGTGTCAAACACTGCACGCTCATTTTTGAAAAACTGCTAAAATTTTCTGTTTTTTTTTTCTTTAATTGCCCGTGTTTGAGAGTATATTTTTAAAAAGGTTTTTAGAGTTTCAATTTTAACCTCCAATTTCTTGATTTTGATTTCAATTTACATGATTTTCACGATTTTTTCATCTAATTTCATATCTTGAGTTTTTCTCTTTTTCCTGTACTTTTAAATAAAATAGCCATTTTAGTGTACTGCATTTTTATTGTAATTTTAGAAGAACTAACCCCAAAAGAAAGTGCTGCGCCAGGACCGGCATTATACATCTACTAGTGAAATGTATCAAAAATTTATTTTTAATGCGAAATTGATAAGAAAAATCTAAAAATTAGTATATTTCTCTTTGCCATGATAGCTGCTAACATTTCAATAAGAGAAAAGATTCTCATATAGTGACAGGATTCGAACCCATGAACCTCCGAATAGGAGTCAAAGCACTTTGACCACTGACCTACAGAGCAGCCATAAATAGCTATGCTTAAATTTTTGTATTAATTTCTTTCCATTACTTTCTGAATCTCATATGCCTGTGCTCGCATTGATTCTTTTTATATATTCCTTTTAAATATTTATGGCTGTAAGCAAGCGAATATTTATGGTCACATAGTAATATAATTTGTGAACTAATAAGGCCAGGCTTGTAAAATTCAGTTTTGGTAGCATCATTTCTATCTCCAGAAATATACGTTTAAGTCCTTTATAAACATAGTAATTAGCCTATATATAATATATATATATATATCTACTCAGTGTTTTTTTTCTATCGAGATATGTTCACAACATGATGGTTACGACAGAGGATTAAAATAACAAAATAAAATATTACATTTCAATTATTTAAAATGTAATACACTATATTACTACAAAAACACAAATAATGAACCCCAGCTGTTTATATACCTGCACACAGGTACCGTACGAAATACTTTAACTCAGGCATGCCTTAGCATTACAGCACTCATCTACGCATACACTTACACACCTACCTACACACGCACAGAGTCCAAAATATCCCAGTTTGCAGACGAAACTTATAACACATTAAAAAATTGGTAGTGTGACCAGTAACACCTTTCACATAAATGTTTCCGAGGCAAAATGCATATGTACGTACGACCCAGCGACAGGCGGGGGAGGAGAAGGAAATAGACCAATTGACCCACGAACCTTGACCTTGAACCAATGACCTTAGATGGCCTTGGAAACCAAATATTCGAGAACAATTTTATATTATTTTAAATATAGTACAAAGGTACATTATTCTATAATTTCTAATTAAAGTTATTCCCACGCCTTATGAATTTTAATTATATTCTTGTAAATTAGGAAACGAATCTGAAATAAAATTCAGTTTTATTTGCAGGTATTTATTTAGTCAATTAATTTATTACTGTGTCTCATACCCTCAAAAATTTTTAATATTCTTCAATATATATGTATCTCAATGTATGCAACTTTGTGGAAAGTTATTTCCTTTTATTCATCTCGCTATTCACACTCGTGCTGTCCTTGTGCGAAAATATCGTGACATTTATTACTACAATACACTGTGCAGGGTGGGTTATATTGGTAACTACACATTTGAGGACATGTAACAAAGTCGCAAGAGACCCATTTGCAGGAAACCCCTGGTACCGAGATACTGATGAGAAATACACTTCACCTTTACAGGTCTCTGAAGGTTTAAGTAAATGCTCGCTACGGCAGATCTGCTTACCGCACCTATTACACAAATATGACATGCAATAAGGATTTTTTGGCACAATTAAAGAGCCCATATCGTCGATCATTGCAACTTTTACTGAAGGTCTTTTCAAAGAAGCGACACTGATGACGACATAGAGGTACTGGCAAAGACTCGGACATACCTGTTGGAGATGTAGGTGCAGGACCCAAAGAAGCAGGTAACGTCACCAATGATGTACTAGGTACCTCCGCCGAAAAGTTCGATGGCCCCATTGAAGATTTCGTAGGCGCAACAGCTGAAGAAGTCGATGGCACTGCTAGTGCCACTTCCGAAGACATAAATGGCACTGTCGTAGCTACCATTAACCCTGGAGTGTCGGAAGACATCGCAGATACAGAATAATGTAATGCTTAGATGCAAAGCTGCAGAAGCTAGATGAGACGATGTATCTTTCACGGCTTCCATTGTAAAACTAATCCTCTCAGCCAACTTACCTACTTCTTATAATATACGCGTATGCAAGCTCTATGACGGCATATTGACTTTGAACCAATTGTATTACCCCATTAATACATTGTTGGGCACCGACCAGTCAATCACAGAGTTGCCAAGTGATTGCAGCTGGCCAATCGCACGAAGGAATTGAGATATCACACACACAAGCAGGTCAACAGGCTTTATATGCTAGTTTCTTGATCACATTACCATGCAGTTATATCTACAACACGATCGCATAATCGGCACTGGCAACAACCAATTAGCGATGGTGCAGGTATTCGCTCCATGGTAGTCGAGGTCAAAGGCAGGCCTTCGTATTCGCAAATCATCTTCGTGGTATCTGAGAAAACCCAAATACGGATTGGCACTTTTGTGTATACGCACAAAGTGGAAGTGCACGAATGCTAAAGTTTATTTCTCCTCCACATACATCCATGCTAGCTTTCCGAACGATTGTTTAGGAACATGTTAAGGTTATTTCTCCTCCACATACATCCATGCTAGCTTTCCAAACGATTGTTTAGGAACAAGTAAAGGTTAAAATTATATCTACACATTTTAGAGTTTGTCGTGTTTTATGAAGTGAGAAAATCTAAAATTTATTTTAAGAACACTATAGTATAACTAAATTAAACCATTGTAACTGTTGTCTCAATTATTATTACATCGGCGAGTGTCATTCTCTCTCCTTGTTTGTCACTCTCTCTCTCTTTCTGTCTCTAGGCAAATTCAGTGGGGAGCTGGCATCCAGAATCGCATTGAGGACCAGCTCTTCAGCAAGGTGTAGTCTGTCCAGTATAACACGACCATGTGAACATGTATGCAAGCGCACTTACACCTTTCAGTTATACAATTGTCCGGCTGCTGCAGTTTCCATCATTTCAAGCTTGAGTGCGGAGATGATAAAGGCATTTCACGATAAAGTGAGCACTTTTGAACTGAACCTTAGAACAAGCCACTGCCCCTGCCTGCATATATTATAACGGGAGCACCTACGCCCAGTAAATATGGTAACGATGGATGGAAAATAGTTCCATATCTTAACGTCAAATTAAAAGTAATAGGTAAATATTTGTAACAATCTAAATTATTTCTTTCTCTTTGTCCTTTCTTTCAATGCATCGAAGTGTAAAAAAAGAGCACATCTGTAAAATATTAATTTTTTTAATAAATTCAATATTTAACATGATCGACATTTCAGTAAAGTGATGAGGTCCATGACTGTTAGTTTTACATAAGGCGGAAGAATACACAACGTGCATACAAGTAGATCCTAAGCAGGGCTTTCAAAAGTGTTCACTTTACCGTGACCAGCCTTCAGAAAAAAATTGATTGATGATGTCACATTGCTCGCTCGTGACATCTCAGGTTGTACAGATATATAAGGCGATCAGAGTCGCCAAGCTTTACAGTTCATCTGATGTGTGATCGTTTTCCCTTTCCTGCCACTTTGGCGATCAGACCATAAGTTATTTTATGCCAAACACTCGCTCGTGATTGACTGTTGCTCATGTCACACCTCAGGCTGAGCAAGTATCTAAGGGAGGCAGAGTCATGTAATGTCTCAGTTCTTCGTCTGATGCGAAAGGTGACAGATCATTTTCTCTCTCCTGACCTTCTTAGCTCTCAATTCGGAAAGTCATTTTACGCCATGCTTCTCGCCCACGATTTTATGTTGGTCACATAAAAATCGAGCTGAGAAAGTATATAAGGCGGGTAGAGTCACCCAGAAATGGCGGCAGAAAATATCTTCCCGAAGACATTTCTGTTGGCGGGATATACCACTTACTAGAGTTCAACATAATAAAGTTATGTACCATGTGCCAACGCTGTAGCTCAAACGGTTCGTGCGAACCATTAGAGTTTTGCACTCGGTACATAACTATATTTGTGAAACTCTATGTAGTGATATATCCCACGAACAGAAACGTCATAGGGAAGACATTTTCTGCCACCATTTGCGAACAGTTTGAGTTACAAGGTTTCCACTTTGTATGTAACTTTATTATGATTGAACTCTTGGTAGTGGTATACATAAATGTAATCGGGAAAACGTTTTCTGCCGCCATTTGCGAACCGTTTAGTTACAGTTTTGGCACATGGTACATAACTTTATTATCTTGAACTCTAGGTGGTGGTATATGCCGCCAACAGAAACGTCATCAGGAAGACTTTTTAAGCTGCGATTTACAAACCGGTTGAGTTAAAGTGTATGCACTTGGTACGTTACGTTGTTATGATTGAACTCTAGGTGGTGGTAAATAACGCCAACAGAAATGTCATCGGGAAGACCTTTTCTGCCACCATTTGCGAACCTTTTGAGTTACAGTGTTGGTATTGGTATGTAACTTTGTTATGTTGAACTCTAGCTGTTGGTTTATGCCGCCAACGGAAATGTCATCCGGAATAAATTTTCTGCCGCCATTTGTGAACCGTTTGAGATACACTGTTGGCCCTTGGTAAGTAACTTCATTATGTTGAACCTTAGGCGGTGGTGTATACTGCCGGTTGGCGCGAGCAAGCACCTAGTGATGTTTGTAGGCAACCCAAAAAAAAATACAAATAAATATTTTTGACATTTGAATCACTCATTTATGAAAGGGCATCAGTTTACGTTTATGACGAAATCTGTTATAGGTATGAAAGGACATAAATCCACTAACTAATACCTTTTCATAAAAACACCAGAAATATACTAGGTCAGTAAATCCTAATATTTGCTTCAAACTATTCCTTTCCATAACTAAATGACGCACCTACACACAAAGACCCATATACTGCTTGTATCACATTTCATTCCAAAGGTGAATTATGCCCTTTCAAAAATAAGATATTCATTTACTTTTATGGTACATAATTTTGGCACAATGAAAGCGGGCTGAGAGTTGTAAACGAGCGCCGATAGGGGCAAGTGAGCAATTCGAGTAGTTATTGTACATGTATCTGCTTCACTGATGGTGGCCTAGCCCCCGGATTCCGTGGGCACGCCCCTGGTGGTTAAACACTCAAATTGGTATAGTTGTACATAGAATGAGTGATAAATTGATAAAATTTTAACTAGCAAGCAAATCGAAGTATAGTAAAATATTTAAAACTGGTAGACCAGCAAAAATTTATTTGTGACATACTGTTAAAGTTTACCTAGCGATCTAAATACCTAAAGATAATGTGTAAAATTGAATATATAGGCAGGTATTATTCACTTAAGAAAATGTTGAGACATCATGGCAAAAATGTATAAGCAAATTACCTAAAGGTAATGTGTAAAGTGGAATTTATAATTATTATCCACTAAAGAAAATGTAGAGATAGTATGTTGAAATGGCATACAGACATAAAATTTTCCTGCCTAAAGCTAGTTAGCTACTGTGTTGTTTTCCTAAAGGAAATATCTTAGAAATTGGACCATACACACTAGAGTTGTTTGTCTGAGCATGCAAGACTGATGCCGACAGATGTTTGGTGGTCGGTTGGGCTGAGGTTGGATACCATGAGTCATCATACACAATAAAGAATGTAGAAACATTTCGCCTGCTGGCTGAGGTTAGAGGGCATGGACCATCAAGTATAACAAGTTCATAAGGATTCCCGACATCATGGAGCTAGGAGGGATGACTCACTTTTTGAGCAATGCACTGATAACTCACTCGTGAATCATGCACTGATGACTCGTTGGGTGAGTCATGCACGTTGTCCTTGCAAGATTACCTCGAAAACAGATAAGTTTGTAGAGACTTGTCTTGGCAGTAGCGACACTATGGCACATGCGAAAGGTGAGTAAAACATGTGACATCATGGAAAAAACCCACGAGCTCAACAGATAAGCACTTGAACTGGTTTCCTGCAGGGATCACTCACTGGTGGTTCATGCTCTTTGTCCTTGCGGGGTTCCCTGGCAACACATGAGGACTTGTGGTGGGGGAGACGATGGTAATAAGTGAGTACAGGGGTCGTTGTTTGTCTGACGACTGATCAATATTTCTTTTCGTGGGACTAGCTACAGGTGCTTCTGGAGTGATTGAGATTTAGCTGCAACAAGACTTTAGCTGTTAGTACATCAAGAGTTTAGGTATTAGAGGGTTAGGTGCTATAGCAAGAGTTGAGCTTAGAGTTTTTAGATGTTATGTTAGAACATCAATATTTATATAATAACATCAAGAAGTAGGTAGGGTTAAGTGAGAACATCAAGAAGTAGGTAGGCTTAGAACATCAAGGATTAGGTATAGTGTTCAAGAAGTAGGTATGGTTAGAAGATCAAGACTTTTGTATATATTCATTAGTGTTAGGTTTTAGTTAGCAATGGAAGGGGACATTGCCGGTTTTGCGACACAGTATTTGCATTTACAAATAGCATGTTGAGGTGTGAGAGGATCTGTCGCCTCAATACGCGCCAGGGAGAGCAGTTAATGTGTGAGATATGTGTTAAGACAATTGCCTGCAAATAAGAGATGATGAAAAATTTACGAAGCTGCAATGGCAGTATAAAGAAGGAAGCGACTACGAGCTGCAATTTTACAGCAAGCATTTTACTGAAGTGTGAAATGCTCATTGGCATGAAGCAGGTTTTGAGTTATACACTGAACAGGCTTAACTATAGTGGCATTACTGAGGTGTCCAATTTGCTCCTCAAGACAGTTTGGCCATGCATCTAAAATTTGTAAAGTAAAACAGCCAGCACAAAAGAAGAGATGTGTGCAGCCACAGGACAATGCTAGGCCATCCTGCTCATGGACATCGACCAGGCCTTAAATCGTTGCTGGCTCCGGTACTGTAAATACCCATGTATTTGTTGAAGCAGTTACTTATTTCTGTAAAAATTTGAAGATGTATGCGAGGGAAAATGAGGGCGATGCTAGTAGTATGTGTTACTAATTGGTGTACATTTATGAAAAAAATTGTTGGGCAGTTGAGAGAACAAGTGGAATATCACAGTAAAATTAAACTTAACATTGATGTTGAGTGTACATATGGGAAACCAGAGCCACATGAATACCAGGTGGGCTGAAGAGCTTTTAAGACAAAAAAAATGTGTTTGTCTACAATACTGACGATATTGAACACAATGTGTCTAAAAGTATTGTGAAACTATGTACTGAAGAACAAACATATTCGAAAAAGGTTCTGAATGAACACTCATCTGTGTTAACTGGCTTCAGCAACGAATTAACTAATTGTATCCATCGATATCCTCATGGAGTGATTTGCCAGCTTCCATAAAAACAAAGAAATAGATCGTCAATCCAAAAAATGAAGACCATGAATTCTTATAGTGAACTGTGTTGTCCAGATATGTGGAAGGTCGGAATCCAGAACGAGTCAATGATCGATACCATGAAACTGAAGCCAGGTATGATTTTTCTGACATTGAGTTCCAAACACCAATGAGCCAGATGGACATTTGTGAAGAAGAACCCTGTTTACTCAATTCATGAAAGTGAAAATATTTTTCCTCTGAGAGTCAGCAGGGAAGAAAAGAGCAAACATTACGACTTGCAAGTTTGGTCTGATGAAGGGCATCACATTATATGTATATATCAACTTTCTCAAGAATGTTTTGGTCCCAGAAGCTAGCTTATCGTGGTACAGTGCATATTTTGTAGAGGTTCCTTTCCCACTTTGACGATCAGCAGCGAGTTTCGGGACTGGATGGGCAACAGAGTTTGGCCAAACATAAAAAATTTCTGCTCTGGATATGCACCGCGTCGAGCTGACATCCCTTAGCCTGAAAATAATGGGAGACCACCAGTGCTCGAGTTCAATAACATTCAAACCCTGTCGAAACTGCCAACTGTCAGTTATTCTGATTTCGAAGACGTGTTGGTACCAATCTATAATTGCCAGTCTGATCCTGAGAAGGCATTTAAGGTAGTGTACCAGAAGAACGAAGTTTATAGATGATATATTATTGTGTATGTGGACAATGATGTCATCCCGACAAGACTAACAGCAGAACTGCCACAATAAACAATACTATACACAGGGATGGATACACCAAAGGTTTTCACAGAAAAAATATTTGAGATTAGTGAAAAAGTGAAAACGATCTATGAAACTTCACTATCAATACTACCACTAACATCTGTTCAACAAAGTATGTATTTCCAGGCATCCAGATGTTGCCACTGTTGAGGAAACTTCAGCAATGGAAATATTAAGGTGTGAGACCACTGCCACTTTAGTGGCAAGTATATTGGTGTAGTCTGCAACAACTGAGATTTGCTAAGAAGACAGTCAAAGAGACTTCCTATATTTTTTCAAAACCTGGCATAAGATGAAATTTTCATCTTCAAAGAACTGATATACAATAATAAGCACATCACCACCATACAGCTCAATGAAGAAAAAAATATAACATTTGGAAAATCGCTGGGAGACTAGTTCAGCATACCTTTTATTGACAGTTTATATTTCATGGCCAGCAGCTTGTCAGTTCCAGCATGTGACCTGCCAGCAAATAAGTTTTACAATTTGGCCAAATTCTTGAGTTCTGAGCTAGCACTGGTCATAAGGAAGAGAGTCTTTCCATATGACAACATCGACAGCATCAAGGGACTCGACTAGACAGAGCAGCTACCAAAAAAGAAGTTCTAAAATCAGCTGTCAGTCTCAAACATCAGTACTGCTGATTACTCCCATGCCCATCATGTGTGGGATAAATTTGATTTGCAAGGCACTTGGTGAGTACATTGATATATATATTTGAAAACAGTTGTTACCCTGCTGACTGATATTTTCGAGAACTTCCACAGCCTGTGCCTAAGTACATATGGACATGACTGTAGTAATTATGTAAATTTACCTGGCTATGCATTTTATGCCATGCTGAAGGCAACTGCAGTAAAGTTCGAACTCCTGACTGACTGCGACTTGTACATGTTTCTTGAAAATTATAAATGTGGTGATGTTGCACAGTGTGTGAATCAACACTGTGTCGCAAACAATATGAATGATGAAGAATATTACATAACTTATGAGCTTGCAACATAACTTATGTACATGGATGCCAACAATGCGTATGGATGGGAGATGAATTTACCACTACCTATACAGCAATTCAAGTGGATCAGTACTGAAATCGACATCATTGGCATGCCTGATAATTCTCCTGTAGGATACATTATTGAATGTGATGTAAGGTACCCACTTAATGTGCACAGTGAAAATAAGAATATGCCATTTCTGCCTATAAATGAATGTCCTTCAGGGTCGAAGCAGAAGAAACTAATGAGAACATAGACAAACAAAAGTAATTGCATAGTTCACTAAATCACTCCCAAACAATGTCAGCAATTGTTTGAAGATTGAGAGGATCCATTGTGTGCTGAAATTTGAGCAGAGTGCATAGTTACAGCCATATATCTGACTGAATACACTTAAACAAGAAGTAGCAGCAAATGACTTCGAAAAAGACTTTTTCAAGTTCGCAAATAATGCAGTTTTCGGCAAGTTTATGGAGAATAAGTGCAACAGACAGAGAATGAACCATGTGTGAAATAGAAAACGTCTGAAAAAAAAACAAATTGCAAAACTGGCATTCAATGACCAGATATTTATGCAGATAACCTGTCACTTGTCAAGCTAGAGTATGATGCAATCTTGTTCTACAAACCCATTTATGCCAGCCTTACAATTCTTGATTTGTCAAAGGTACTTATTCACCATTTACATTACGATATAATGAAGGCAAAGCACTGTGATGATCTACAGTTGGCCTACATGGCTACAGGCAGACCATGACATGTAATCAGAACGAGATTTCCAGAATGAATTTCACGCCAGTAACATCCCGTAAACCATCCATGTTACTCGCCTCAAAACGAAAAGATCATCAGCAAATTCAAAGACAAATGTAATGGTGCACCTATTACTGAGATCGTTGGATTGCATGCCATGTTATATGCCTACCGATGCACTGGAAATGTATGCAAGAAAGCAAAAGGTGTCCAAAAGTGTGTTATTAAAAATAAATTTACATTTCAAGATTATTTCGATGTGTTGAACAGAGAGGAAGCTCTAAGAGTTATTGTACATGACATAAGGTCTCGCAAGAAGCAGTTATATTCAGAGTGAAGTAATAAATTGCCACTCGTGTGAATAGACGACAAGCATCAAGTTTGGGAAGTTGGTTTGAATACACTCCCGCATGGCAAATCTGGCTGAAAAAAATGATTCCCTCTCTGAGCATTGTCTACATAATTTATTACTGTTTGAGATATTTGACCTTGCAGCACACTGGAACCCATGCAAAATACTATTGTATCAGGCATACCACTACCAGATAATAATAAATGTTGTATCCTCCATGGGGGTTTCTCAATAAATTGGGAAGATGTGCATATAAATAGCTGAAGAGGATGAAATTATTGTCAGTTCGCTCAGGACGTTCTACATCTGGGGAACAGTCGACTCACAAAGGGACGAGGAGGCAATGTGTAACATAAACTTCGATGAGCAGGTCACAGCTGTCCTGCTACCAAAGAAGGAAAGCAAACTAGAGGTGTAAAGTGGGTCTCCGGCAGTGCCTTCCTCACCACTTGATCTCACCCTGTTATCGTGGAGTGAATACACCATCGAGTCAATGCTTTCGCTGGAGAGGTTTGATGACGGCAATGAGGAGCAGGATGTTATGGAGGAGTTTTCTGCCATCAGGAAAGAGACAGCTGCAGACACCCTACAAATGGTAGGGAATGCGATCTAAACAACTCCCATATCATGGCTCAACTTCGAAGACTGCAAGAGGAAGTCGGCGAACTACGAGCAGCCATCATCAAATACTGAAAATTTGTATTTATAATACATGTAAACTTGTTAGATAATTGTTATAAACTGTCACATTTGATCTTTAATTTCATAGTAACATGTCATAAATTTTTCTTAAATGACATCAAATGCAACTGTCTTTAATGAGAAGTGGCGGAAAAATATTCTAAGTCTTGTGTAAGAGGTGACAATTTTCACAAGTTACGACACGGCGGTATGTTTACACAGAGTGGGAAAAATATTCCAATTTATACACAAGGGTGTATGGATCGCATGCCATAGATGTACACTTTAGTGGACAGTGAAGATGAGTATGAGAATTTTCAATGTCATACACCAGGTGACTAAATTAGTTCATACATGATGGTTAGGTTATGTTAGGTCAAGTTAGATGAGGTTAGGTTATGTTGAGTTTGGTTAGGCTATATAAAAGAATTCCAAGTCCTACACGACATTGAACGAAAGTAAGTAACTGAAAATATATTCAGAGTCCTACATGAGTAGGCAAGGCCTTCTACAAATACGGGGAAGGTGGAGATTTGGTGATGTCCTGGTACACAAGTGGTTAAAGTATGGAATATAGGAAAATATTTTCTGAGTTAGCATATGTCAAGTAAGGTTAGGTATTGTTATGTGATATTAGGTTTTTAGGTCAGGTTTGGTTAGGTTATGTTGATAATAAATTAAGGTTAGGTTGAGTTAGGAGACATTAGGTTCAATTAGTTGAAGTTATGTTAGGTTAGGTTTAGTTAGGTGAAGTTCTGTTAAGTTCATACCGAAGTGAAGTTTGTTAACTGAAGTGGAAATTAAGTAAAGATGAGGAATTAGTGACTAAATGGAAAACATTCAGAGTCTAATAAGAGGTAAAAATAAATATTCAAAGTCATACACAATATTTAAACTATTCTAAGAATTCTTCAACATGAAATTATTCTTCTAAGTCCTACGTGAGATACTGTCCTACAAAGGTGGCAGATAAGGAATTTAAGAGGATCTAAAAATAGGGATATAGTTAACATGTACTCATGAGCTCTCGCATTCAGCCCATTTGCCCGGCCGTGCACGTTGGTACCACCACATGCATCTGCACTCTACCAGTGCTATGAGTGTAACAGTGTGGTGTGTGCAGGGGGCTGCAAGTGGGAAGTGCCATAGTGCAAGTTAGTGCGATGTTAAAATAGGACACCAACACAAAAAGGGCTTAGCATATGACACCGCTACAACTCTAATTCGGGGGTCACAAGGACGTTCCTACAAAATATTATTATTGTTATTGCTTTATTTAATAGTTTATAGCAAGTGGTGAGTAATGTTCATTTCACGTGCTTCACCCTCATTTCGCTCCATATCATGCGCAAGTGTCGTATTTTACTTTAAAATCATACAAAGTATTTTTATTTATCATGTTATTTCAAGTGTTTGGTGGTTGTAATTTTAAGATCAAGTGTGACAGAAAGTAGTTTCTGAATGGTGCACTAATCTGCCAGGGGAGGTTTGCATGACACAGCAGAACATTCAGTAGCATCTTAGACTTGCATTGGCAAAGCTGCATAATGTGCGTGCTCCGGTGGCCTGCCACTGTAGGACGCTGGTGCAGATGTCATGTCCGCCCCATCCCTGCAGGTACAGCCCAGTGACATGGTATCACTGGCACAGTGGGTGCTGTAACTAGCCAAAAACAACTTATCAGATCGCCAGTGACACAATGAAACATGTGGGTGAAAGTGAAACAACGCAAGAAATTCCAGTGCAAGCGGTCACCACTGACTGATCTGATACAGTGCTCACTTGTTAAAACCTTTTAATCACCATTCTACTCACCGCACGTGAAACCACAACATGCCACACCATGTTAGCTCCACATGTGAACCGCAGCAGTGCAGTAAGGCTGAGACACAACTCGTTCACAGAGCATGAATAACATGCTCGCCACCATGCCAGTGGAAACATAAACATTCATCACATAACAACAGGCAACAGACATGCAAGCAACTGAGTGTGCTGGTTCGACACATTTCGATGACAAACTGCGAACTCATTGCACCATTCCTCATTTCTAAACATTGTTCAAGTCATCTCATGTGGCCACAATGCACATGTCAGCACGTGAAATTCAAGCAATTGTTCAGGCCACCAGGGCCGAGCAAAGTGTTGTAAATATTGTGACATTTAACGTATAAACAATGTAGCATTCATCCCAGCAAGACTTTCATTTCTCGACAAGTCAAGTTCATTAGAGAATTCATTCACATCTGTTGCTCTGCACTGGCAGTGCGAACGTCACCAGCCACGTGTGTTTGTGTACATTCGGCCCAGCTCATCTATCGGTCAAGGATCAGGAAGTGGGCAGCGAGTCACCCTTATACACCATTCTCTCATGGACCCACATCTTTCTTCACACAGGCAGGTAAGCTCTACATCCTCCCTCCACCCCTCATCATCTCATGGTCTTGGGTACGAGCCCCTCATCAATCATCATGCCGAATGTCATAGCACCGTGCGCAGGGATCGCAGTGCAGACAACAGTGCAACCTTCATCATCATCACTTTATCTAATGGCAAGTCAGAAATGGAGTACATCGGGGTCCATCAGGGTACACCGGGGGGACAACACGTTATCACATTATAATGTCACCAATGCAGTAGCACTATTGGCGACCTCGATGTCAACCTCCAGCAAGCACTCAACAGGAGGGAAGTGCATAGGCACCTCCCTCAAGAGCGTCTCCAGTGGTGACATCAAGCATGCTGTCGCCCAGCACTCCTGCACCCTGCAGGACACATCTGACCTGATATCCAGGTACTGCAGATGGTGCGGTGCCTACCAGCATCGCTGTTCATCTATGAGCGCTATCAGAGGTGCTGGCACTTCTAGAGATGGCACAGCCTGTAGATGCCACGACGCCCAGCATCGTGGCACCACTAACATAGGATGTGTCGAACTTCCCCCCCCCCTTCTTGTCTGCACAAGTTGAGACCCGGGGATCTCCTTCTGCTAAGTCGGTGGTGACAGAGCGATAACCAGGGAAGTCGACCGCTGGCGAGGGAGTGGTCTTCTACAGCAGGCCAGTTGCAAGATTGCAGTCATCAACAGTGGGGAAACCATCAGGTGGGAACCACCCCTCGGTCGCTACCTGCCCACGTCCCTCCCGGTGGCACCTTTGACAACGGTACAGCAACGATAATAAGAGCACATTAACAACAACGGCAGCAAAGGAGAGGACGAGTACACCAGCTGCAAGTAGTGGCACACAGCCTGCAAATGGTCTCAGTGTGCCGGGGGGGGGGGGAGGTTTGATGTGTGCTCACGTCCCTGGACGCCAGTCCATTTGCTTGGCCGTGCGCCTCAGTACCACCCCAAATACATGTGCTTTCTACCAATGCAACGAGTATAACAGTGCAGCATGTGGAGGGGGCGCAAGTGGAAAGTGATGTAAAGCAAGTTAGTGCGATGTTAAAACAGAATGCTTACACAAAAAGGGCTTAGAAGGTGAAACCACTACCGCCAAAATTTAGGGGACACAAGGACATCCCTATAAAATATTATTAGTGTTATTGCTTTGTTTAAATGTTTATTGCAAGAGGTTAGTAATATTCATTTCACATTTGTCACCCTCATTTTGTTCGATATCACGTGCAAGAGTTGTTATTTCCTTTAAAATCATACAATGAATTTTTATTGATCATGTAATTGTAAGTGTTTGGTGTTTTGTAGTTTTACGAGCAAGTGTGTCCGAAAGTAGTTTCAGTGTAGTTCATTTACGCACCAAGAGAGGTTTGCATGGAATTGTGGAACATTCAGTAGTATCTGAGACTTGCGAGGGCAAGGTTGCATAACATGCACGCTCCAGTGGCCTGCACCATTTTCGCGCCAGTCAAGTTAGTTTACAAAAGTATTTATTAATGACTGAAACCTCTTTTTTACTTTTGATACCAGTGACGCCTGCCCTCCTCCCCTCGGGTTTACACGCCCAGGGTAGCATAATATTTCATAAATTTAGTTATCATGGCTTTGTGCCTTCTTTTTCACCCAGTGTATCCTCGCCGACAGGCATACACCCAGCAAGCAATGTGACGTTTCTCTCGACAGAGGAGAGTCATATAATTCATGGAAAACAAACGTGTGATGTAATCTACATATATTATTTCATTGTAAGGCCTTTGAACATTTTAGGGACCGGCCCCTAAAATACCCTCCAACTAGTAACAGTGTTCTCGTTAAGTGTTTTGTGGTCTTAGTCAATATGCTACATGTGTGCTATAATTCATCCATTCGTTAAAGGTGCGTGGACCAGCCAAAAAAGGCCACAGTTTAGAAAAAAATATCAGTCAACATTTATAATATTTAATATGAGGGGCATCAACAGCAATGAATGAAGATCTACATCCGGGTAGAATAGCCCGAGCACCCCGACATCAGCAGTGTGTCCAGCTCTATCATCATCATCATTTATGCCGCCGCCTGGTGATATCTATCGCCAAGTATGGTAATGTCAACACACTCCCAAATATGTTTCCAAAAAACTAACTGCCTCTAAAATGTATGTCACTTTTAACCTTCCCACCACACTGCGATATAGCGATAGAGCATGACTGTAATTCCTGGAAAATTGTAGAAATCAATGGATGGCGATGTTGTAGGGCATGGCGACATCATAGAGGTGGCGATGTCACCCAAGTTGGATGTGGTGGAATGAAGCAAATAAGATCAAATGAATGTGAATAATTGGGAAACAAGATGGTGGCCATAAACAAGACGGAGTTCAAGCGAGTGGAGCATGTGCGACCGATTGAGTAATTGGGCGACAAGATTGTGGTTACCAGAAACAATATGACGACTGGAAACAAGATGGCAGCTATAAACAAGATAGTGGTGAAAAGAAACAAGAAGGCAGACAAGATCATCGCAACTATAAATATGATGGCAACTGGTACATGATGGCAACTGGTACATGACGGCAACCAGAAACAAGATGGCTGTCATTCAGAGCCAGAGCCGAATCATGAATCCTGCACCAGAAGGAATCAAAGAATACTAATAACAAAAAAACATCAAATGTCTGTTTGTTTGCCTCAAATGTCTATTTGTTTGCCTCAAATTTTTGGAATCAATCGGTTCCTTTTAAATTCAGTACTTTACCATAAAACATATTTTCAAAATGTGTCAATTTGCGACAGCAAAAGTTAAATGGGCATAGCCATTTACTATTGGAAGTAATACACAACCCTTTCTATCAAACTTCCGAAAATTTAATGAAACATACTTTAAGACACCAGCACATTCTATCACACTTCAAAAGAATTAATAAAACTTACTCTCAAATATATTTTTATAACCTTTTTTAAGATACATAATAAGGGGATAAATAAGCTAATAAAGTAGTCAATTACTACTCATATATTTTAATGAGCTCTTAACACGCCGAAACGTTTGGTTGGTTGCCAGTCGACAGCCCAGCGACGACCTTGGCCATGGTATTATTAACCACACTGTGATGCACAGCTAACATGTACCTCTTCCAACACCTCAGTAGATTATTTGTTTGCATGGTAACGCCAGCCATACCACAGCTGTACCACTAATTTGGAAAAAAAATTAATATATTTTCACTACACTAAACATTTAAATTTAAAGGGAAAATTGAAATCATAATATGACAATACATATACAGTAATGAATATATAAAGATGTCTGATCCAAATGAAATATATTTAAAAAAATTAATAAACATATGAAGAATCTTTAATATATAGATAAATACCATATGTACATATTCATAAATACAACATTTAAGCTATTAAATTCAAGTGTAAAATATATGAGAAAATGAAAAAAAGTGTGAAATAATTACTATATAAATATCATAAATAAAACTTGTAACTGCTTTATTAAAGGGATAATAAACAAAAAAGAAAATTAATATCGTATAAATATAATTCTATAATTGAAACGAACGCTAAACTATATCACCACAATGAATTTTGTGTCTATGATAATGAAAAAATATAAACATTCTATAAAGACTATTCAAATCATGCACAACAATTTTATACATTTGAAATTTCCCTGGACTCTGAATGTACTCTACAGAAAAAAATAAACATAGAACTTACACGACAAAGAATATAAATAAAAATTAATCTAATAACTTTAATTTTCATTCTGCTGTATGAAATATAAAATTTACAAATGGAATCGAGAATATTTTAATGAAAAAAAAAACAATGAAACACTAATTGAATATGGTGAGAAGTATAATGATAACAAGAGAAGAAATGTTACTATGGCATGGAAAGGTAATGAACAATTATGAAATAATAACAATAGAAAACACTGTCATATATTTGGAATAAAAATCTGTATTGAAATCAATAAAAGTTCATGATCATATTCATGTGACATGGAATTTCAAATATGCAGCTGGCAATAAATGTAATTTATAATTAAACTAAACATTTTTATTTTGGTAATAATTCACTACTTAAGAAAATTGTATATGTTATTACTTCAATGTATATTAAAACTTGGTGACAATTATTATGGCATAAATATTATACCAAACAAAACATTAACGAAGTCTATACCACAGTTTCTAAGAAGGTTTGTGTCGATCATACGAACAACTACAAGAAATATTGTAAAAGTAAGTAATATAATATAATAATTTTAAAAGTGTCAACATATCGTAAAAAAAAAAAGACAGAAAAACAACCTACAATAATTACCTACATTAGGTAATTATTAAATTTATATTTATTGATAAATTTTGTTTTTAAGTACATCCTTAGACAAAGTATTGAACAATTGAGAGGATTGTTAATTCTTTAAATTGTGCATCGAAAAAGAAAATTACAATTGTTGAATTACTTCCAATCAATGGAAATGGATTATAAGAACTTACAGCTAACTGTAAAACGTGTGGTATTAAAGTCAGTAAACCAATCTATTATAAAAATTCCAGCTAATAATTTAAAAATTTTAAAATGATCTCCATCTGGTTTTATAAAAAGGTGTATATCCATGTAAATGGGTTGACAGTAATTATAAATTTATTAGACAACTTCCAAAAAAACTAGTTTTTGATATTCAACATTATATAATATAAATATAATAGTTTGATATTTAAAATTTGTAAAAAAGTGTACAAACACATCAACTTTAAAAACTTTACCAACTACATAGATTTATAAATATGATGCCATATTCCCAAAGGATGTATTAAATAATTTTAGCAAAATTTGTTATAAAAACTATTCTTTAGACTTTGTAACACTGTAGAATTCCAGGGTTATATTTACAATTAGGCGTTGACTTTTTATTCTAAATAACTAAGAATTGGTTACTTATGTTGTCATTTATTTTGATATATTTCCAAAGTACGTTTTAATATATGAGTTAACAGTATGCTCTTTGGTTTATTTTAATTGTTGCTTACACAGAGATTCGTTTGTGTTTAGAAAGTAATCAATGTTAAATGTTTGCTATTTTTCATTTATTCCTAGAGGGAATAACGTTATTAAATATTTGTTAAACAAGAGAAGTAGACAAAATTCGCCTGGTTGTCCCTCGTATCGCCATTGCTGATTGGTGGAGAAATGTGTCATGGTCAGACGAGAGCCAATCAGAGGACACGAGACAACATAAATAAGGCTGATATAAATTAGAACAATTTCTTTTTAGAAGGAACTCTCACCACAGCTAAAGATGGTTGTGTGTTAAAACATAACGAATAATTTTAAAGGATAATATGATAAAATGAGTGTGTACGTATAGTATTATTTATTTGAATTAACATGTTTCATAGTAATTGTAAGAAGAAAGTTTTAATGAATTTAATTTTCTCAAAGATATTTAAATGCGAATGATTATGAAGTTTTGTGAAGAGTTTAACTCAAGGAAGATTAAAATTGGAAACAAATATTTCAGCTTTCTATATATACACAATTATTCCACATGTAACTGTACTAAAATGTAACAACCTAGTTTGTAACAATTTATCTCCGAGTTTAAAAGCTGCTGCATCATTAAAAAAATTATGCAACAATTGGAATTAATTACAATAAAGACACACATAAAATTGGTGAAAAAGGAATTAGAGGTTGTACTTAAATGATACCAAGTATCTAGGAATTAGCATATAAATGTGATTTCTATAATGAAATGTGCAGAAAAACACTAAAGTTATCTAAAGAAAAAGCGAATGAAAAGGGATGTATAGTAGTAAAAAACACAAGATTAAGTTCTTTGAATTTTAGTAATCGATATGGTTATTCACTGGATCATCTACTTCAGGTTGGGATATTATTAGATTACAACTATATAACAAATAAATTATTACACCGGAGAGTGGCTAAATGAAATCACTTTACTATAGATAAAATCATAAAACAAAAAATATATAAATAATATATACATATATATTTATTATCGAAACAGAAATTCCAGAATAACTCTGCCCCATGTACGACCACAGGTTACATGTTAAATTAACAATGAAATGTTACGAAATTTGTAAAAAAGTGGAATTTGGTTGGAACCATGCTCTGCTACTACTTTTATGCTCCATGTACGACCAAAAGGTAATAAACAAATGAAATATGAAGACCAAAAAGAGAAGAAGCAATATACAGAAATACAGACATTTCATTTTGTCGTATATGGCACAAAAAAATCATATAATATCATACATACAAGACTTTCTTGTATAATTAAATCATATAAGTCGAGAGAAAGACTTAATTGCAAATAAATAAAAAGACGTTACTTGTAGTTGTGTGTTACTAAATATTTTTATATTTTATAAATAACTTATTTGTTTTTTATCCAAATAAAATTTAACATATTTATATTGATATTATAGTTGATACGAAACATCTCTAAGGCAACAAAATAATACAATAATTCCTGTAATCTATATGATTAAAATCTTAATTTAAATGCTCGCTAAACTGGATAGAACAACAAATATTATGCAGAAACAAATTAATTATTTTAACTTTACATTTTTAAAACATTATTCAATTAATCTCCGATGAATCCCTAACAACTAACGCCCCACTTCTGTATATCATACAAATGAATGGCATAATCTCAATCAAATATATTTAAATCAGGTTTTCAATATAAACAGGGCGAATCACTAAAAGTACTTAATGCTATTACAACTGAAATACCTGGGGAAGTTTTCTTTTTTAAAAAGTAAAATTCTAGTACATAGTTGGTTCTGAATTTAAAAATAAAGTTCATTTGTGACTTAGCTGTCCTGGTGGCAATCACACAGTTTTGAGAGCCAGGGATGCGGAGGTTGATACACACACATCTATCTAAAGACTGGAGAGTCGGAGGTGCGTGTACAAATTTCTGCCAGTAAACAGAACACTCAAAAGACTGGGTGTACCCGCACATCAGGAAGCAAGATTGCTGGAAATAGAGGCTAGCCAGGACCCGCAAACCATGAGGTATAAAAGGGATGGGTCCGGGAACCCTCACTAGTAACACAAAACCGACCGCAAAATCAATAAATATTGGATATCTGGTGTGTGACATAGAGCAACGAAGCAACAATAGCCTTACTCATCACAGAGGGTACAGACTAAAATAGAAACGAACTGAAGACTTAAATGATGAACACTTTATCAACCAATAATTATTTTTAAGAATTGAAGTATCTATAAATGGGGGATACTGGCAGAGGCTGCAGGCTGAGGTGCCGAATTGCCGTCCTACAACATGACAGATGTGGGTTCGCCACCTTGTGTTTTTTTTTTCTTTTTCATGTGTTTTCGGAAATATTGTTTCCCTGTTTGTTCGACTGGTAGAGCTCGACCCACGCCTTTGTTTCCTATATATCCTGCTAGATTGCGTAGGTGTTGCCGTTCGCTCCGCATGTCAATAAGTGTTATTTGAAATACATGTGAAGATGTAAATAAGGTAAATAGAATTTCAATAATTTAATTTAAAAACTTGAAATTCCTACAATTTTTATATATACATAACATTTTTATCGAATTCAAATGTAGAGTAGGCCAGGTCCCATTTATAATTTCAACTTTAATACTCTGTCTATAAAATCAATACTTTTTTTAAAAGAAAATTAAAAATATTTTTTAGTTAAATCGATATATTTCCATTTTAATAATGTTTATGAACTGTTTTTAATAAAAATTTCGCTGTACATTCCAGCTAAGACATTGTAAAATTTTAAAATTGTATTACTTTATTTCGAAAAAAAAAATTATTAAATCCATATTTATCTGAAAAGAAAAATATATGATTTATTCCATTTGCTTTCAATGTTTCAAGAAAATACAGGTGATAACCATTCTCCCACCTTAGCTCTGCATTTTATGAAATACAAGAAAAAAATGCAATTTTCAGAATAAATGTCTAGCCTCGGGGCATGCATGGACTGTGAGGTTTGCGAATGTTCTAGAATAAGCACATGTGGAAAGCATACATTATTGACAAAGTAAAAAAAAAAACTGTTCTTGCAAAAATGTCAGATAGGCAAAGTCTGCGCACTTGCACATGGCATTGTTAGCATTTTCACAGCCATGCTCTTGCACAGAACTAGCTATCTTCACCCCGAACATTGTGTATAATGCCAGGCAAGTTCAAGAATAAAATGAATGCTTATTATGGTAAACATATATTTACTTAATACAAAAATAATTTAATTTTTAACTTTAAAACATTGTTAAAATCTACTTCATAATGTCTTTGAGGACGACCCAGGAGTCGTTGCTCCTCGAGTGTCCGAGCCAACATCGCATACACAAGTTGTTCTGCTGCACCATATTTTTCGTCAGTAGCCCTGGCGCATGAACAAAAAACAAGAGTTTTTAGTCCCGTAACGCCTAGAACTACTGGCGAGAGGCAGAGGAAGCTCCTATGGATCTGGCTGTATAAGAGTGTCACCTGACAAACAACAAGGGGACTGATGCTAGATTCCATTACTTTCACATAAATATGTGTAGAAATATAAACAAAATATGAACACATTATTTGTTATCTACACACTCACACATATATATATAATTTGCAATCAGTATTGTTGATATTTCAATGAGATTGAATGCTCGTAGGTGGTAATTATTGAAATACTCAGGCGTGTTCTTAACATATACATTTTATGCACTAGTCCTATTTTTCACAAGCTTGGAGTTGCTTAAGTATGAGCGTGTATAATATTTGGTGTAAAAGTCTGCATTGCTCGTTTGGTTCGATTGGCTGTGAAATGATTGAGCTGGATTATAAGTAATAGTTTTTTACGTTAGCCATTCTTTGGATCGTCTGTATCGACCGTCCTCTGTTAAAATTGTTGAGGTGTATTTAATATTGCACCAGTGGGGTGTGTTTGCTAGCTTAAATATTGTGTTAAATTTTTTAAATAATTTTAGGTATTTATTTCACTCTTATTCACTGCTCGATATAATTGTGAACACGCTTGTTTGTGAGGGTGATTGCAGTTTATCTGGATGTAAACATAACTTATGAGAGTGCATAATGAACTGCATTGTTTTGTGACTGGTTGTATATTGATATAAAAGTACCCTTGTTCCTTATTTACGGCACAATATCACAAACATAGAAAAAAATTATTATTTACTACATTAATTAAATACAAATTTGGTAACGAGACAATTAATAATATTCCTCGCAATCCTTTTCATAGACTCGAATACAGTATTTTGGATTCCAAAATATTTAATAACAGTGAAATAACAATGAATAGTGAAGAGATTTGGTCGGTTTTTCGCATTGAGATATTGAGAGAATGTCAGTGAAATAACAGTGTTGTATTTTAAGACGGCACAGACACTCTCGAAAATGTTGAAGTTATCAATATTATGACATCATTAATCTCCAGATTATGATGAATTATCAACTTGTGAAAAGAATCCATTTTTAAATGTATTATTAATAAACCAAAATTTTATAAATTTGTTGTATACACTCTAAGAAAATAGAGCTTTTATAGAAAATTTTTGAATAGTGATATATTCTTTTACTCAGGACAAAATATTTAAGTAAATAAACATTATTTCCATTTTGAACAGGAAGCATAACTAAGATCTTCTATAGAAAATAATAAAAAGTTAAGAGAGGAAAAATAAAATGACTTTTGAAAGAACTTTTATAATTTTATATGAATAATGCAGTTTACGGAAAACAGGTGGCAAATACGGAAAAATAAGGAGAAATATAAAAATTTTTTTAATCAATAACTAGTGTATAGGTTGTATTATAAATGTATAAAAAATTAGTGTAGAAGTAAAAAAACTAAATATTAAATGAAAAATATAATCGAAAATAAGATTGTTTGGTACTGATACAGATTATCTAACCGTGTATAATAAAACATTTAGATGTATGTAGAGATAATATAAATAATGTAGACTAATTTGATATATTAGACTACGCAATAGAATATATGCCCCAATTTTATAAAAATGTACCTGTAATATTAAAAGGCGAATTCTTAGGAAAACCATCACAGAGTATGTTGGGGTCAAATAAAATATGCCTTCCTTTTGGCATGATGTTAACGAAAATAAAGTTTGCAAAGGAATAAGTATATAATAAATAAGAAATTATATTTTTGTACAAATATTGTCTAATAAATAATCGAAAACATCACAAAGCTTTTATAATATAATGTTGAAAAACAATTAGTTATATGTAGCTGAATTTAAAAAATTATTATTTCCATACAATAATAAAACATATTTTATATATATTATAAACAGAGTATAAAACGATTACAATGATAAGGAAGTTGTATAAGAAATAGAAAGTTAGTATAAAGTTAAATATAATATTATACATATAAATGGTTACATTAACAGTCACATGATATGTTCAATTTATCAATGAAAATCAGCATCAATTAAATTCAGGAAATTGATTTAAATAATATTCGGATACCATTAGTTAATAAGAAAAGTATTCTAAAAACTAACCATATTTTGTGTTTTGTTCGCTATCGATCTTCAGCGCTTGTGGAAATAGGTACTGAAATTGTAAGTAAAATAAATATCAAATTGATGTGACAGATGACAAAATTTTTTGAGTTAATTAATATTAAATTCCTCAGCTTAATTTTATTTATGGTTTAGAGACAATAGGATGCCATTGTTTAATAAGGATAATATACATTTAATTAACAATATCATATAACTGATTTGTTATGGATTTTCAGGGTTGTTGGTGGAGAACACTAGAAATTTGAACAAATTTAGTGACCCAGAAAGAAGAGTCACTGGATTAAATAGAATGGACAACTTAAGAAATTTTAGATGATTTTAACTTAAATTATAAGGGAAATACATATTTTGGAAAATCAAACAACAAAATATTTTAAATATATAAATTGAGTTGATATTAAATATTAAAAATTATAGTTTCCCTTTCAATGATAAGAAAGGTGTATTCATCTTAGATAAATATAATAATATGTGTTTTAAAGGTAAAGATATAGCTGAGATATTAAACCATACATATACTAAAAATGTTATTTAAAAATATAGAAGTAGAGCATAAGATATATTAAGAAGTTATTTTCAAATACTGTTAAATGATGCCTTAAAATGCAACGAAAAAAGCACTATATTTAACAATGAATTAGGCATATATACATTAATTTTATCAACCAAGTAAGAGGGAGAAAAGTTGTTCAAAACATGGGTTACAGACATACAGAGTGGGTGAAGAGATTTCGGCGGCTCCAAACATCGAGGTCTTCGGAGCCGATAAGCGAGGTGAGTATGGAGCGGCGCCGGAATGAAAGGGCGGGGGATACGGGAGATCACCGAGAAAACCCGCCGACCAGCGGCATCGTCCGGCACGATTCCCGCATGCGAAAATCCGGGAACGACCCCGCAAGGAATCGAGTGTGGCTCACATAGGTGGGAGGCGAGTTGTCTAACCACTACGGTCCCTTCCAGACAGACATTCACAATATGGCGTAAGCCTGTCTTTCCGAGAAAATTTGGTTAAAAAACCGCGTGACAAACTTTGGCGTATGCGGAAGGAGTTAATGACGAGGCAAGGAAACTAATTCAGTGAATAAGGAAATATGTAGAGAAACCGAGCGGTAATGCTCATGCCGAGATCTCTGCTGACGAAGTCGGCGCCACAGCCGACTTTGACCATGAGACCCACGCCAGCGGCGCAAATGGCAACATCGAATGTTATGACAATTTAACGCTTAATATACTATTACACTGTCAAATAAAAGCAATTATTTTACAAATTATATGACTGAAAAAAAGCCATCGCTATTTGTTATTAAAAATTATTTATTATTTTGGTTATGTTGTCCTATTTACCTGTAGTTACCAGTTAAACAAAGGATAAATGCATTATTCTTCCAAATATCCTAATGTCGGTTTTCATAAATGTAATTGAAATTTGGTTTCTGTACCATATTATCTTCAGTGGATACTAGTAAAGATAATACATTTATTGTGTAACTTCACATATCAAAGGGCGAATCTACGACTGCTGGATTTGGGGGTTGTTAACATTATTGGTGGTACATTTCTTAAATTTTAAATATAATATTTAATATATTATTTTAATATATTTATTTTTAATTTTACCCCAGTGCATGAAATTGGTTTGTTAAGCTGACTTTGCTAATTTTTTTTTTTTAATATTTTAAACAAATTATAATATTTAATGTTAAATTTTACTTACAATAAAATTTTTGGGGTAAATAAAATAATTTCCAAATATTGTCAATATCTATAATTTTTTTAATTGTATAAACGATATTATTTAATTGACTTTTCATAAAATTTTTAATTTACCTTTTGAAAATAAAAAACAGTGTAGAATTACCATCGTCACAAAGGTCGTAAACGAAAAGAAACATGGTGGTTTTTATTATTTCTTCTTGTGTTTAATCAATTTCATTTTATTTTTGTACGCGCAGAAAATGCAAATATCCATTTGCCTACCTATACTAAGCTTTATAATCATAAATTCTCAATAATAAAAACAACAGATTTCCAATTTTCAATTGTAGTACATTCTGCATAAAGATAAGATTAACATATTAGCGCATCTTCCCAATGTAGCACGCTCATGTAGGGAATGAGGTGAGCAGGTGTTAGTTGAATACAGTCGTTCGGAATTTTCCGTTTTTTAAATACAGAATCGTCAATGAAGATAACAGCTTAATGTGATAAAGAAGACCGCATAATTTGAAATTCCCGATAATAATAATGCGACGTGTTACACGTACTTTCAAGACAACCTAACGTTTTTGCACGTCTCTATGAAAGCCAAAATTATAATGTATCTTTTTACACAGTATAATGCAATATTCTTTTTAATAATATTGAATCGTTATCTAATCCATACTCAGTTGTTGAAAGAAAAAGTTAATTACGCGCAGTGAATGTGCATCTCGTATGATTTAATGTACTGTAGGGTGTCTGGCTTTTATTACGACTTATTGTATTTGTCAATTAGTATAACGATTTGTAAATGTTAAACATAAAGTTTACATTAATTTAGACGATGTCTACTGTACTGATGAAAATTTCATAAAAACCATGCGCAGTGTGTTAGTGTGTCACGCTCTCTGAGATCAATACTCCAAGGTACACATTACAGACGAGCGGTCCAGATGAGGCAAGGAAGCTGCGTGAAGGCTGTAACGTCATTTGCGGCAAAAATTGTGTTCTTCTCAATTTCAGGTAAGATAATTAACGCCATGTTTCTGTTGTATATATGATTGTTTTTATGCTGGTGTGCTTACATTCTAGCGATTTTGGTCTCTGTTTACTATACTAAATTTCCAAAATAATTCGGTTAACTTGCGCTACTTACTACACGCGTTACTTCAAATACACTTCTATAAATAAACTATCATTATGTTATCAGAAGACGTATCTGTTAATTCCTTTACATTTTGGCGTTCTATTCACTTTTAAAATAAATAACTTTTGTCGGTCGGCGCTTCCATTTTCAAAATATTTGCAACAACTAGCAGAAACGGTAAAATTTACTTTACTTTATTCCGTATTGTGCAACTCCATCTATTAAGAATTGTTTGCTAAAATTGAAAACAAATAATAGAACAATAATATTTATCATCGTCAACAGATAGAACGCATTATTTATGTATTGCAGTATCACAGAAAGATAGCTATTGAAATGAAAGTATCAAACATAGCTACGAAGAGGAAAATCATTACAAAAAGTGACAATGCCAGGCATAATTACTTTTCAGGTAGATGTAATTGTATTACAGCCTAAATTTTTTTTACAGGCACAAGCAAACGTTACACTAATATTTTCATTACGCCGTACAAAATCATTAGTTATTAACTATTGCAATAGACTATTCTCATAGGGCAGTAAATGTTTGATTTAAGGCCCAATTTTTTTTTTTTTTTTTTTAATATATTTCAGACCATGCACGGATACAGTAGAGAAATATAACGTTAATATGATAGTGCTTGTGTACCAATATTTTCGTAATTTTCTAGTTAATATATATTTTGTTTTATATTATAAAACCTATTCCCTTTTGTAACCAAAAATATAATGATAGTACGCCGCAACAAATAGTGAAATCCGTCATAATAATTCGAAAAATTTTATTGACACACACACACACACACACACATATATATATATATATATATACACATATATAATTAAAGGATTCCTTATTTGCCTCCCACTATTATCCATTCGTCAACACGAGTGTCATAATATATTTAATACCCTTAACTTCAGTTAACGTAATTTTTTCTTTGGTCCGTTAAATCGATTAATGAGAATATTTTATATTTATGAAATGTTTGTGGCAATGATAACATAACTAAAATAATTTTGGAATCCTCGATATGCATATGAAGAGGACTTGTCAAGACCATTCGATAGAGGCATATAGTGTGTACAATATCAATGATGTAACAATTTTCACGCAAAACTCCAAATGTGGCAACATACTCCATTCTGGGTTCAGGCATTAACATTCTAATGAAGTTGATTTTTGTAACTATATGTACGAATACGGTTATATCCATTTTATTTGCAATGTCTTAATCGTGAGTATTGTTCGCATGGACATATAGTATGGAGGAATTTCAAGGCGTTGATATAAATACTATAATGTGCATAAATAGCAAGTAATCAAGTTACATGTGTATTTAAAATGCTATTCTCTTGTCCTGTGACATAAAAAATTGATAATTCAAGAACTATTAATGTATTTAGAATTATTATCTATCATATTTTTTTCATTAGCAATATATTCTGAGACGTAGTAAAGGGAATAAGAAATATGTTTTTAGAATTAGCCGAATACTATCTAGTTTGGATTACATTTCACTAAATATTTTACGCAGAAATAAAAAGCAAAACTGTTATTTAGCCAATAATTGTTTGACAAAAAATATATGAAGGCTGACGATTATTTTTACAGTATATTAAAACTTATTTATTTAATTGCAAACAGTTTATTATTTTCTGTTCAGTAAATTAAAAAATATATAGTTAATTTATCCCTAGAGTTACAAAGGATTTTTTAAAACAAAATTTTATTTATTATATTATTATGCCTAGTACAAACTGTGCGACAGTTGAAAGTCTACTAAATAAACCTACATATTAAAATTTAACAAAATTTTTGTGGAAAATATAATAGAGTCGAAAATAAATTTATAAGTACTGATAACTAATGAGCCTACTTTCCTCTGCACTGGTGAAAATTTTTTTAATTGAAATTCTTAAAATCTTAGGTGACATGTAGGCCTTGACGTCTCACTGCCAGCAATATCATTAAAATGCAACCAGCATCATACGAAACAATACCAAGAAAAATAAAAATACACGAGCGACTTATTTGGGATTCGAATTCAGAAAAATTCATTAACTTAAGCTAACATGGAATCAACTGCATCATGGAGGTAGGATTCAGAGCATCAACATAGAATATAATCAGTCTAATGTTTTGAATAAAGGGTTCACTAGCCTCAAATATTTACACAGCCATCATTTTAAAAAAAGTGAGTTAACCACTAAAAAAAGTTTACATGGCCTTCCACATAACGCAACTCATGTGAAAAAATTTGGTGGAAATAGGTTGATGGGTCTCCGAAATATGGCATATTAACTTTATTATTTTCAAACAGGGCTGCCTTATAAAAATTTCCTCAAGAGATTTTCTATATAAGATGTTCCTGATCGATAATATCAACATAAAATATTGAATGAACTTAGTTAAATTGTTACATAGATATGCCAAATATATCAAAATATTTATATGGCCACTATATCGAAAATCACAGCCTGGCTCTATTTAAATCATGTAACTTTACATGGCCTGTAGTTGTGAACAATTGGTTGGAAATTTGATGAATTATCCCGGAAATAAGCCAAAATGATCCATTTACTCACCTGACATTATTCTGCAGTATAACAGGCAAAAGAGGAATTCTTTATGCGTAAATAATGCTTATGATTAATACTGTCAGCGATCAAAATTTGGTCGAATTTTGTTAAAAATTGCATATATATATAACAAATTAAACTTAATGATTTCTAGAACCTTATTAATACATGCATGCCGCACAAAACACATGTTAATTTACATACATATCTGTAGTAATACTTTGTGAATTTTTTGTATGAATCATTTGATCGGTATTCGAGATATGACAAAAAAATCCATTGATCATGTGACGATTTTTATAATTGGAGGACAAAATGTTTATGTATTATAATATTTGATGATTGTTATAGATACAATATACAAATTTAAATGTAAACCTGTTACATATTATCATAGAAATAGTACACTCAGCAAAGATGTTTTATAGGTGCTATTCGGAGAATAAGAGACTTACACACTTGAAACATAAATTAATATGGCCTATTACGGTAAAACTTCTTCGCCAAATTAAAAAATAAATAAATAGGTTGAATATTTCCCGAGATACGACATAAAAATTGAATTTTATGGGATGTTAGCTTTCAAAATGGTGGAGATTGAGGCTTTGCCTAGTCCATTTTGATGAATATAACTGATGCTCTCAGCATACGAATTTAAGATGGAATTTTGTTTTATAGTTTCATAGATAAGAAAATTTTGAGCTAAAATTTTTATATTGCCTCCATTTTGAAAATATGTGTGTCTGGCCCTCTCAAAGTTTATCAGTTTACATGGCCTTCCATAGTGCTACTTATTTGCCAACATTGGTAGAAATCGGTTATTTTTCGGAGATGTAGCATAATTTTAATGTTTCATGTGATTCTAGTTTACAAAATAGCAGACAAAAGAGATTTATGTGTAGACAAATTTGATTTCTGTAATATTTACAGCTAGTATGCAATGCACCATTGGAATTAATTACGATATTTCAATGTTATAACATGCCAAACTACTATATATATATACATACAGTAGTTTTTTGCGTCATTTTGAAATAAGTGTTCTCCGTACATAAAACCTATAATTTAACATCACCGACTGCAGAGTACTACTTTGCCATATTTGGTAGTAATCAGTCATTTATTTCCCGATATGCGACATAAAAATTTTATTTATTCATGTGTCACTATATTACAAATCGGATGACCAAATATATTCTGTGTATAAAAGTAGTAGAGAAATATTCCTTGACTGCCAAGGGCGTGGGGCGTAGGTACACAGGTGCCGGCCGCCACCAAGTTGTAACGTCACCCGACCGCCATCTTGGATGTCAGTGAACTTTTAACCCTGACTCACATAACCTTTGACCTTGACCCCGAGGACCTTTGACTCCAAAAAAAAAACTTAAAAAAAGCATTTTAAATATTTCAAAAAATCCTCAAAAAATTCTAAAAAATATATTAAAAACTTCTAAAAAAATTCCGAAAAAACATATTAATGATAATTATTTAAAAATTATTGAAAGTGTCCTCAGAATATCGCACATTTTTTCCGGAACAGCTGACAGGGATCAGCGACTCCAGTGACCTTGGAGCCAGGTGACCAGGATCAGGACACATTGACATTTGACCTTGACCTTTGATATTTGACCTTAAAAATTAAAAATCTCGAAAATTTCTAAATTTCAAAAACTTCCAAAAATACAAAAAAAAAATATTAAAATTATAAAAAATTACTACAGTTAATAATAAAACATCATAGAAAGATTATTTATAAACTAATAATTATATTTTAATACTTAGATTTCCAAACGTCCCCCAAGCAGAACAAATTACTCACCTCTGTTCGACTCCATCAGACGACTGACTCCCTTGCCTCCATTCCACTCACTAATACTCAGTCCGCCATTTTGATTTTTCGTTCATCATTTGTTTACATACAATTGGAGGCAGCTATCTTTGTTTATATGTTACTGGAGACCACCATATTTGTTTTTTCATTCATTTTTTTATATATTACTGGAGGCCACCATATTGGTAGGTGGCCTTCATCTTGGTAGGTGACCGACATCTTGGTAGGTGACGACTATCTTGGTAGGTGACCACCATCTTGGTACGTATCACCCATCCGCCATATTTGAAGCCAATAATCATGACTGTAGCCCCATGTCCTTGAATGACCTTGAAAACAAAACAAGTTTCAGAAAAAATACCTAAAATTAACAAGCATAATGTATTACAGACTACTGCCACCAAATCATCTTAATATATTAAATATTTTAAATATGTATTGTTATTAGAACTTAAAGGTCAACAGAAGGATACAGCATAAAAAATAAAGACAAAACAAATAATTTTGTTATAATAATTTATTATTATTTTGGAAATATATTTTCAGAAGAAAGCAGATCATCACATCATCTGATATAACCCCGATTCTTAGGTGCTCTTATGATCGAAACCACCTCTTTCATGGTCGAGTAATTCCCCCGTTGTTGCTTATCGAGCAAATACTTAAGTCTGTCTACAAGTTTGTTGGGATCTTCGGTAAACATATCGTCACTATACATAGTGTCTTCTGCCTTATTCACATCACTTTACGAAGGAAACCTTCGGGGAAATGTGTGGGACCGTCGAGGGAATCATCATCGTCTTCAACACTACCACCGCAATCATAGTCGTCATCAATTCTGTCTTTATGATCGGCTCCACTGTCTGCTTCACCCTAAATATCAAGTTTACATTTCTTTGTAGCGAGAGTTGTATCTCCATTAATATTGAGAGCTGATAGCCGCTTATTTTGAAGTTTTTCGACTTCAAACGAACATCTTCCAAAAGTACATTCCGCACAAACCGACTGTATTGCACTCATTCCGTCTTTAGCATTAACTGTAACGTTATAATCGTCTGCGGAAACAGTACCCATCGATGTAGCAGTAGGTGCTGATAGTATCACTTGCTGGATACCACTAGACGAACCCTCTCGGAAGACAGCGATGAACTGATCGAACCCACGCCTGTACCTTCCCCTATGTAGCAGACAGTCCTTAACGATCGTCTAAAAAATTCTATAGTCCTCTTTCCAGTACAACGCACACATATCTTTGAAATCTGATAGAGTCATGTCCGTATTATCATGAACATCGTAAACGTGTCGTAAATTCGAATCATCCATGCGAAACCGCACCAAAATGTTTTCGTTGTCATCTGTTTGGGTATGCGCGAAGAAATCTGGCCGAGGTACACGCAGTCCACATTCACGTGTCGATCCATGCCAAAGTATTCTTGAATAAATGTTTGTTTCTCGCCGGCAATTTCGTCGAAGATAAATATCAAGTTTCGTGTTGCTTCGTTCGGAGGTACTACGGGTTCGTTATAACTGCATGGGAAATAGCCCATGACTTCCACGTCCTGCAGTACTTGGGCCAATCACTGGTACTTTCATTGCTGGAGCGATTTCGAATAAACATACACGTTCTCAGACCGAAGGCAATTAGGATCTTCCAGTAGGCTCAGTTGGACGCACGGCTTGCCGCAACCCGATGGCCCCGCGATGATACACCTCACTGTATTCGGAAATAGGCTTCCCTGTTGCGATTCGTGGGAGATAGCTCCATCCTCAGCATGAACGCATATGGCTAAAGTAACATTTTGCATGATACTACGTATGTTACCACTACTATTTTGCTGTGAGTGCGGTGCTGATTGTGATTGCAGTTATGATTGCAGTGCTGATTACGGTGCCAATTGTGGTGAGTGCGGTGCTGATTTGTATTGTGGTGCTGATTGCTGTGCTGATTATGATTGCAGTGATTATTGCGGTGCTAATTGTTGTTACAGAGAACCAGTGCTACAAATTTGAGAATTTCTCTTCAAAGTAACATTCCGTGTAAACTTTCTCTGGCAGAAATCGCACTGAAATGACATTCTTGAAGTTTTTATCCTGCAAGTCGTTTTATCATGTCGATGCACGTTGCTTAGAGCTGTACATGGTTTACCACAGAAGTGACAAAGCAGATGCATCATTGGCATTTTACATACGTACTGTTCCAAGTCTAGAATGTTACGGAAACGAAAATGTATGTTAGGAGCATATTTATACCTTTCTTGCCCTCTCATGCCAACGTACATTTTGAATAAAGGCGAACACTATCGCAGAATCGTCATTGGTGACGACCAGTTAGCGATGATGCAGGTCACAGCCCCATGGCCATCGAAATCAAAAGGCAGCCCTCTGAACTCACAATTCATTTTCGTGGCATAGGAGTACTCTGATAAAATCCAAAAATATACACGTTCGCACCAGAAGATCGCATGCAGGTACTTACATAACAATATGATATTTAAATATACTTCTAGGCATTAAGATATATATATAAACCTTTGGATAATTATACATATAATAAATTGAAAATAATGTTTTATTCCAATATTTATATGTGGATATATCTATAAATTTAAATTATTTTTATATTTTCGTACTGATATGTACATAACTATATATATTATATAAATTAAATTGAAAATAATTTTATATTTACATATTTATATACCTATACCTATAAATATAAATTAAAATGAAAATGTTTTATACTTACATACTTATATACCTATACCTACATTTATTTAATTGAAAATTATTTTATATTTACATACTTATATATCTATACCTATGCATTATTTCGTATTAATTAAATTGAAATAATTTTATATTTACATATTTATATACTTGTATATGTAGTTACATAAATAAATAGTACTTTCTTATATTCCTATCTTATATAAAACAATATATTTCTATATGCCTATATTATATACAATTCTATACATTATAATGTATATTCCTATCTCATATATATGCTAGTACCTGCGTGTCACTTTCTGGGGCGAAGAAGTAATTTTTTGGGTTTTCTTAGAGAACTCCTATGCGGCGAAAATGAATTGTTAATTTTGTGGCCTGCCTTTTGACCTCGACAACCATGGTGATGTGACCTGCATCATCGCTAACTAGTTGTTGCCAGTGACGATTCTGCGATCGAGTTTTCGCATGTGAACAAAATGTCCATTGGCATGAGAGAGCGAGAAAGGTATAAATATGTTACTTTTATACATTTTCGTTTCAGTATTATTCTCGACTTGGAACAGTAAGGACGTAAAATGCCAATGATGCGTCTGCTTTGTTGCTTCTGTGGTAATGCATGTACAGCATTGCGCAGCACACGTCGACATGAAAAAATTATCGGCAGGGTGAAAACTACATAAATGTAATTTCAGTGCGATTTCTGTCAGAGACAGTTTACACGGAATTATATTTAGAAGAGACATTAAAAAATTTGTAGCACAGGTTCTCTGCAAATACAATCAGCACCACGATAAGCACTACAATCAACACCACAATCAGCACTGCAATTAGTACCGCATTCACAGCAATTAACAACGCAATCAGCACCGCAATCACAATCAGCACCGCAATCATCACAGCACTCACTGCAAGATAGTAGTGGTAACACACGTATTATCATGCAAGATGTTACTTTACTCATATACATTCATGCTGAGGATGAAGATATCTTCCTCGAATCGTGACATAGAAGACTATTTCCGAATACAGTGAGGTTCATCATCAGGGGACCATCGGGTTGCGGCAAGACGTGCGTCCTACTGGAAGAACCGAATGGCCTTAGGTTCGATAACGTGTATGTTTATTCGCAATCGCGCCAGCTAACGAGATACTAGCGATTGGCACGTGTACTGCAGGCCGTGGAACGCATGGGTTATTTCCCATACAGTGACAACGAAGCCGTCGTACCTCCGAACGAAGCACTTCAAAACTCGATATTTGTCTTCGACGACATTGCCTGCGAGAAACAAATTTGTATTCACGAATACTTAAGCATGGGTCGACACGCGAACGTAGCCTGCATGTACCTCGGCCAGACTTTTTCGCTCAAACCCAAATAGATGCTTCGCGACAACGCAATTATGTTGGTGCTGTTTCGCATGGACGATACCAATTTGCGTCACGTTTACGATGATCACATTAATACGTGCATGACTCTATCAGAGTTTAAAGATAAGTGTGCCTTGTGCTGGCAAGAGAAATATGAATTTTTGACGATCGCTAAGGACTGTCAGCTACATAAGGGAAGGTACAGGCGTGGGTTCAATCAGTCCATCGTTGTCTGCCGAGAGTGTTCGTCTACTGGTAACCAGCTAGTGATACCTTCAATACCTCCTGCTACATCGATGGGTACTGTTTCCGCAGACTATTATAACGTCACAGTTAATGCTAAAGAAATAATAAGTGCAGTACAGTCGGTTTTTGCGAAAGTTACAATTGCAAGATATTCGTGTGAAGACGGAAAATTTCAAAATAAAAGGCCATCAGCTCTCAAAACTTATGGACATACAACTCTCGCTACAAAGATGAGTAAAATTGATATTAAGAGTGAAGCAAGAATTGAAGCCGATCATGAAGACAAAATTGATGACGACTGTGATGACAGTTTTAGTTGTTAAGACGATGATTATGCCCTCGATATTCCCACATATTTACGCAACGAGTTTTCTTCGACAAGTGATGTGAAGATGGCAGAAGACACCGAATATGGTGACGATATGTTTACCGAATATCCCAACAAACTTGTAGACAGGCTTAAATATTTGCTCGATAAGCAACAACGTGGGGATTACTCGGCCATGAAAGAGGTGGTTTCGATCATAAGAGTACTTAGGAATCGGGGTTATATCAGATGAGGTGATGAACTGCTTTCTTCTGAAAATATATTTTTTTAAAATAATAATTTATTATTATTATAAAATAGTTTGTTTTATCTTTTTTGTGTGTGTCGTATCCTTCTGTTAGCCATTAAGTTTTTAATAACAACAATATGTTTTTAAATATTAATAAATTAAGTTTATATGGTGGAAGTAGTCTGCAATATAATATGATTGTTAATTTTAGGTATTTTTCTAGAACTTTTTTTGTTTTCAAGGTCATGGGGCAAGGTAATTTTTATTGACATCCAATATGGCGGATGGGTGATGCCTACAAAGATTGTGGTCGCCTACCAAGTTAGTCGTCGCCTACCAAGATGGCGGTCACATGCCAACATGGTGGCCTTAAGTAATGTATAAACAAATGACGAACTAAAAAAACTAATATCGCGGCCTCCAAGATGGCTCCCTCCAATTGCATGTAAACAAATTTATGAACCAAAATCAAGATGGGGGACCGAGTATTGGTAAGGGGAGTGGAGACGAGGGAGTCAGTCGCCTGCTGGAGTCGAACAGAGATGAATAATTTGTTTTGCTTGGGGGACCTTCGGAAATGTAAGTTTAAAAAAGTTTCTAGGTAGTTTTGTTATAATTTTTAATAATAATTTCTTTGGTAGTTTTGTGATTTTTGTGAATTATATATATATTCTATTTTCACATTGTCAAGGTCAAAGGTCAATGGTCCTGATCCGGGTCACCTGGTTCAAAGGTCACCAGAGATGCTGATCCCAGTCAGCTCTTCCGAGAAAATTTCTTTTTTTTCTGGGGATCTTTTTAATTCTTTTAAAAATATTTTTTGAATAATGGTTAATAATTTCGAATAATAATAAATATTTGCGATTTAATTTTATTATTTTAGAATATTTTGAAATGTTTGATAATTTATTTTTTATTTTTTAAGGTTTTTTAAAGTGTTTTTTGGGTTCAAAGATCCTCGGGGTCAAGGTCAATGTCAAAGGTCATATGAGTCAGAAGTAAAAGGTCAATTTCATCCAAGATGGTAGTCGAGTGACGTAACAACATGGCCGTGGCCGGTTCCTGTGCTCCTACACCCCACGCCCTTGGACGTCAAGGAACATTTCCCTAATACTTAGACATATATGATGTTTGGTACAAAATTAAGTTGGAAACTATTAAATGATTTCGAAGATACAGCATACTATGCTAAAATAGCTAGATGGCTGCAATTTTGAAAATATGTGTCTGAGATACTTTAAACATGTTTGTGCATATAAACTGGTGCAGTACTACTTGTGTCCCAAATTTTGTCAGAATTTGTCAATTTTTTCGAGATATATTACAAAAAAAAAAAACTTTATTAAATTATTTACCGCAAATTTAAAATGCCATAAAATAGTGGTTGTTTTCCCGCTTATATGATACTAATAGTAAATAATGTCAGTGTACAAATCTGGTTGAAATTGGCACAACGGCACGGTGTTGTATGTCGACAATCGATGTTTAGCTAAACTCTTTTGAGTGCCACCTATTTAGGAATAATTATATTTAGCTATATTCTTTAGAGAACCAACGATTTTAAAATAATTTTGCTCTGCATATTTTCTTGTTGTATGAATGTAAATAATATCATAGTTTCTCATATTTTTACTTTTATTAATGACATATTTTTACTCCAAAATACTATATACTTTTTCTCTTTGAAGTTCATTAACATTCGTTTTTAATTTATACTCGTAACTAACTGGTAAACAGGTGACACTTCTTTCTCTTTCTGTAACATATTCTCTCCATGCATACAAATTAATGGTAAAATTTCACTAATAACCAATCTTTTAAACAACTTTGTTTCTTGGTTATGGGAAGACAAAATGAGTGAATATATACCAAATTCATTTATAAATATTATGTTTTTTTCAAGTAATGGGAAGCATTTCGCCTGCCCTTAAAATATGTTCATGCTTTATTTTATCCTCTATATCTGTTTTAATAGCGTATCTAATATCTTAAGATATTTATATATTAGCTATTTCTTTTTCTTAAAACTAAGGATTATTTTTATCATAGATGATAACACAATTATTATTACTGTATGTAAGTAAATTATTTTTCATATCCAGAATCGATTCTATTTATATAACAAATTAATAATACAGTTTTAATTATGATATATACTTATAAACTTAACCAAGAAATAAATTACTTTATAATTTTCTGAGATTTTCTTTAAATCCTTTTTAAAGGTATTTAAGAGTTTTGCTAACTGACCAATGCATAATGCATGATATATTTCGTGACCTCTCTATTGGAGAAAGTGAAAGATAAAAAATCATGCCCTATCATCCCGTCATCAGCCATTGGCTGTGTATTAAGAGTAGTCGGATGCTTGTTTCTATTATAACTGAGGTGGCATCCGATACAACACAGTCTTATGTTGGCAGCTAACACGACAGTCACACATTCATAGCTGAGATGTAAGCTGTTCATAGCGAATGAAGCAATGCCTAACCTTAAGTGCTAGCTGTCAGCTTCACCTACAGCCACAATAAGCACAGTGATGCAATTTTGTTTATTCCTCGTTCACTTCCATTGTTTGTTGACTGTGAATAAATAAATGCAGTAGAAAAATCAGCAGATATTTTATTTATTTATTTAGTTACTGCAGGTTCTCATGAGTCCAGTATGACTCCTACTTGGGAACAGTACAAAACATATTGGTGACATTGCAAGTACTCATTACAAAAATCAAACAGAAAAAAAATAGAAATTCCAGTCATGGTAGTCTCATATTAAAAATATTGCATAATGGTTCATAATCAGAGCATGCGTAAACTTAAATATTGTTTAGATAATTAAATGAAGACCATGGATGCCTACTGCTATAGGCAGTCTAGGTAAGTCCAGTCATTTACTTCTTGAATGAAAACACTTTGGAAAGGCAGATACAAATTAACACAACTTACAATAACCATAATAATATCTCGTATCATATGAAAATGCACAAGTTATTAGAGATGATATACATAGAATAGAATTAGTATAGTAATTACCCAGTTTTCTGTGCACATAGAAACACTTTGATAGCATCCAACAAAAAATACTTACACATTGTAAAAATACAGACGAAAAGTATGTTGCTTTTTAATGCCACATTTATCAAAGTAACAAAACTTTTTAATTAGTATCCTATAAAATATTTCATTAAAACTAATATTATTTTAATCTATTATTAAGATAAAGGCATGCTAATTTAATATAGTGTAATAACACACATGCTATGTACTCATTATGCAACAAACATCAACTTTATATTACGCAAGTCGATGCAGTACCTAACATACCCTATCTTAACCAAATACATTTAAATCTGTTTACTACTCTAGGAAGACTGTTTTGTGAATAGCTGACAAATTCTCGCAAACTTCTTAAGAACGTTATGTTTAACTGTTATCTATGCAGTATAACATTTGAGAAACATAAAAAATTGTATCGATCATGATAGGTTAGGCTTACATCAGGAGAGTTAAGCATACATGTTACCAATTATCAAGAGTATAATATGTATATTCGCATAACAAAATTACATATTTAGCGAGAATATTTACATGTAAGTAGTATATACATAGCGATTCAAGAACCATACAGGCTAAGTAGATATTTATTTTAATCGCGTATCAAATAAATTAACCAAAGTATTGGTGTAATGAATATCCAACTGCGAGTAGTAAGGATGCAATGAGATGAAACCAAATACCCATCAACCGATGAGAAACAACAAACAAGAAAGGAATAAAACTGTAAGTTTGAGAACATACTCATTGCTTCAGCGAAAGTCAAACTCGCTGTTTAGCAATAGTATTTACATATTGAATAACTAACATGTTTAATTTCACTCTAAGTATACAACTTACCATAACCAAAAACTAACATCCAAATAACACATGTTTGATATCATGCATAACTTATATGAATGACAGCTTGCAACACACTACACAACAAATACCTAAACAATATGCCTTTCCATTAACTTTCTCACACTATATGCATCACCCATACAACATTCATCATCACTCAACAACAATCTATCACAGCTCATGGACTACAAAGAACCATATATACATACCCTCACAGGTCTCCATCAGTCCAAAATAATCCCTGAAAGGAGAACAACGGCCTCGCGGAAAATATGCAAGCGAGTGCTTTATCTAGGAAGGCTACACAATCACAAACTGCATAACATATATATAATTAAAATTTGTTTTCTAAAATTCATACACTTTAGAAATGCCACATTCATCACAAGTATGCATGCTATTACTGCTCTAAATATCAATCCTCAATACTCAATCCTCAATCCTTTATCCTCTATCCTCAATCCCCAAACCTCTATCTTCAATTCGCTATCCTAATTCCTCAATCCTCAAAAAATAATTCCTTCTTCCTCAAAAAATGTTTCTTATGCCTCAAAAATCAATCGTTATTCCTCAAAAATCGTTCCTTATTCCTCAAAAAATAATTTCTTTGTCCACAAAATTCGTCCCATATTCCAAAATATTCATTCCTACTCATCAGAAAACTTTCCTTATTCCTCAAAAATCATTCCTTTTTCCTCAGAAATCATTTCTTAATCCTCAAAATTCGTTCCTTATACTTAAAAATAATTCTTTATTCCTAAAAAAAGCGTTGCTTATTCTTCAATGAACATATCTAACGATCTATCGCAGTACAATAATCATATATAGATCTATCCCAACACACACACCCAGAGTAACACAAACTCACACAAATAACCTAAAATATTCCAATTTGAAAACACGCTCCACCCACGAGTTGCTCTCAATGACCCAACATGATACAAAGTAATCCAAAATTAACACAAAATGACCAAACTATACTTCAAAACACACACATAAACGCACACACTTGGTATTCCATTTAGTAGCAACATTTTATATAATAATACTTATGTTAGACTAATATCATCTCCTACACAATATCCACTTATTACATTTAACTTTAAAATTCACATTACATTGCAATTCTTAGATACACTAATTTATATTTCAGACTAATATTTTAATTTTATTTTTTATTTCACGTATCCCATTTGTCAAATGTTCATTTACAGAAACAGAGAGTTCACCATATAATCGTTCACACACACACACACACACACACACACACACACACACACACACACACACACACACACACACACACACAGACACACACACACACACACACACACACACACACACACACACACACTAATCTTTACCAATCTTTAACTATATATGCCAATCTTTTCATCAATCCTTACTTATCTTTACCAATATTTAACAATATTTAAAAGTCTTTCCATCAAACTTTACCAATCTTGAACAGTCTTTACCAATCTCTAAAAATATTCAGCAATATTTCCATCAATTCTTACCAGACTTTACATATCATTACCAATCCTTCCATCGATCCTTACTAATCTTTACCAATATTTAACAATCTTTCCATCAATCCTTACCAATCTTTACAAACTTTATCAATCTTTAACAATTTTTCCATCAATGTTTACCAACCTTTATCAAACTTCACCAATATTTCCATCAATCCTTACTAATTGTTACAAATTTTTCAATCAATCTTTAATAATATTTACCCATCCATTGCTTTATACGCTCTCTCTATTCATACATACAAGAAAAACGTTTCACCTAATGTCTCCAAGAAATTATACATATTGGTAAAATAAATGTTTATGTAAGCATTCAACTATCCACATATTTTTATTTTGATGACTTTATTATAATTTTCTTAACTTTCATAAGTGTTCGCTCTTAGCAACACTTAAAAGTGTGAAGGGATAACATGAATAAAAGCAATAGTCGTTCATAAACTTTTTCTTCATTTCACACAAATATCAAAATAATATGTACTATTAATTACATACATTCAATCATCAATTTCATCAAATGTATTTATTTTTTACTCTAAATGTATACAACATTTCCTACAGTATACACTCAAGGTTTCCCTACTCGCATATACAACATTACAGTTAACACATGTATAGGCCTTATAACTAATAGCAAATTCACAGTTACTATTTTCATGTTGTCCAGCACTAAATCTAATCGCAAATGTCTTGCTACAATACTTACATTCACTTCCCATATTTGACAAACATTACCTTTACACTTCTTCTTATGCCTATATAGGATATCACTACGAGTAAACACGGTATCACACTTATCACAGTGAAACGTCTGGTATGCTGAACTGAACAATCAATGACTACAGTCATGTCAACATGCATGAGAACTTATAGTAAATGTATTTTTCCACAATACCAATATTGTTTCTGCATTCTTCTAGGGACTCATCAGAAACCATTCCTCAAGGTGTTACAGATGACAAGTCTTCGACCGTTGTTATCATCTTCACATAACAAAAGCAAACAATATCACTATATGATTCCACTTGTAATTATCTGACTTCCATCACAACTATCGAAAAAGTGAAAACATTCAATCAAAACACACAATTATATACTATTTTCATAACAGAACAATTAGTTTATGTATCACTTAAAATTCAGTCAGAGAAAGACGCAATATCTCCAATATATTAATATATGTCTTTAAAAATTATTTATCAGGTGCGGAAGTCGAATACATGTTCCCATACAGGGAAGCAGGGCTTAGATCTAAAACTGCTAATCCTAACCTACATTTACATGTTTAATTATAATGAAAAGTGTTAACCACTTCCTTGGTTAATATCATAGGAGGATGACATAGGATCTTAAGCTAATGTTCACTATCTACTGTATAAAACCAAAAGAAACATAATTTTCACCATATTTGTAATTTTACAGAAAAAAATCACAAAACCTTCGCCGTTGGGAACACCCCGAGAAAACTCAAGTACTAACCAGTTCATTAGTTAATGTCATAGGATGATGACATAGAATCTTAAGCTAATGTTCAAAACATACTGTATAAAACAAAAACAAAAAACATGATTTTTTAGGAAAATTGTGATTTTACAGAAAAATCATTAAACCTTCGCGATTGGAACACCCTGAGAAAACCCAGTGGTGGTATAGTGTTCATCCCGTACCTGTTTTTGTATCAACTATTCTTCTTATAATTAATAGTGATATATTGAGTAAATCGATATATATGCTTGAAATTTGATCCTTTTTTAAGCAGATTTAGTTACATTTAAACAACACTTAAGCTTCTTGTGAAATAAAAAAAAAGGATGAATGGTTTAAATACTTGTTACACAGATAATATATGAGTTTCCTAGAAGGATCTAATCAACTGTTTAAAAAAGTAGATATTAACAAACATTTTGTGATTATAAAGTTTTTATGTAATAAACATGTTTCGATTGTTATATATAGTATGGGATAGCACGATTTGAGTGCGATGAGTGTTTTAATTTGGATCTTAATTTAGTTTTAAATGATGTGATATTGTAAATTAGAAAAAACGGATCTTGGTAAGGCTATTCTCTTTTCTATATTTATATACTTAAATTAAATATATTTGATAATGTGTATTGGAAGACAGATGATGGAGCTTTATTCATTTGTGTTGAATGATATGTTGATATAGTTGTCAAGTATTTAGTTTTGCTTGTAAAGTTTGATGTTATGGGGTTTTGCAGTTGCCTGGTATTGTATGTGCAAATGAGTTGTGTGAATGTGTGCGTGTGTGTGTGTGTTTGATTCAAGTGTGTGTGTTTTTTGCTATTATATGATGAAATGATTTATCGGAGTAATTCATTGAAATGTTCTGTCTGTAGGTGTTGGTATATGTTGAAACCACATACGCTATTGTTTTTCCTCCTAGGGTCCGTCTACCTGACAGGAATCAATCATGAAGTGTTCTCGTTTGAAAATATCCTACGGACAACATGTTTACGGTAAGGCTTTATTCTTGAGATGGTTTTCCTCAGGAGCAGACATATGTCTCTCTACATATAATGGGCATACTTGATAAGTAAGTATAATGAATGTTAGCATAGTGTAATAACTTTCGCCCCTAATAATAATAATTACAAATTCTGAAACGAATGAAAACGCATATGACAGTTGAAGTTTGGCTGTTTTGCCGAGAGGACATATAACTTTGGTGAATGTTTAGTTCTTAAATATTCATGTGTGTATGTTCATACTTAGTAAATATTTATTGCATATTTATGCAAGTATGGATTTTCACAATGATGTTAATTACATGATTACATTACTACCTGATTACGTCATATAACTGCATTCCCCTCCACCATTCTCGACCTTCAACAGTTGACATCGAACATGTAATACATTAGTTGGGCAGTAGACACCGATCTGGTAATACGATATGCAGCGAGCATAAGTGAATGCATATGAATGCATTTCCCTGAATTTTTTAAAAATATTAAGTGAGTAACCTGGGAATCGATCTAGGTAATACAAAAATAATATTACTTTAATTAGTATAAGCAGGAATATAAAAAAACTAAATCTTTGTGAATTCGGATATAAAATAATATTAGGTGTTCTGACCAAGACTAGAACTCGATAATTCGAAATTATCATTACATTAAGTAAGCCTAGCACCTATCCAAAACAAAAATAAAATTTGGTTAAGATCGGAAATGAAATAATATTACGTGTCCTGACCTACGTTCGTACTCCATAATTCGAAATTAACATTATATTAATTAATTACCCATATCACCTAGCCAAGTCATAAATAAAATTTGTTAAAAATCAGAAATGAAACAATAGTACGTGCCCTGGCCGAGGATCGAACTCCATAATCCGAAATTAACATTTCATGAATTACCCTTACCACCTACCCAACTCACAAATAAAATTTGGTATAAATCGGAAATTAAATACTATTACATGCCCTGACCGCGGATCGATTTCCATAATCCGAAGGTAACATTACATTTAGTAGGGGAGAGTGGGGAAATGCACCGCAGCTAGGTAAAGGGGTGCACCCTGTTCTCCGAGTAATAGAAAAGTTCCCGGAAACGGACTTATTGCTGCGCTCTAGCGAGAGCGGAAAGAACTTCTTAGAAGTTGGTGTTGAGTAGTGTTAGAGTTGGGTGCGTTTAAAGTAAAACAAAGGTATGCAATCTAATATTTCTCAACACTTCCATGCCTTTTGTTCGAGATAAAATGTAGAAGTTTATGTTAACAAATACTTTTAAAAATTTGTTTGAACAGTAACGTATCTTTTGATACCTGAATCACTTGCAAAAGTAGTAACTAGTATGTACTATGAATCTGAACAGAAATATGGGTGGTGATGGGGTAATGCCCCGCTCCTGCGTGCCATCGCTCCGTTTGTGCGGAGCACACCTCACATATTTCATAGATTATTTTGTGATGACATAAAAAACACACTTACATTTTTTAAAAACATGCCGTTTACTACCGAGGACCAATTAAAGTTTTACAAGGCATATCATAAAATGTTTTTTAAATGAATAATTTTAGTTTATTGTATTACAATATTATTGCTTCAGGCTTACGGGCGAATGCTAAAGGGAGGCTGAAGACGCCTAGAGAAATATTAACCTTCCACTCCAGTTAAAAGCATGCTAAATCTAGTGAAACAAAAAAGAGATAAGAGAAAAAAAAACAACGTTGATAAATTTCTGAAACAGACCACTAAAAGAAATGTTGCTTAAAAATGTAAAAGCACTGATGTGCTTACTACAAGACAAAATACAGAGAGCAAGAAAGTCTGCAGGCAGCATCTTAGGTTTGTTGGCTCTAGTGAAGACAAGGGATGTCCTAATGACATGCGTGAAGAAAGTTTACAGGACCCAAACGTCATCACCACTGAAGATCAGCAAAATGATCTGTGCTCGGTGTGCTGGGAATTCGGGCGTGACAAAGATCTGTGGTATAGCCTATGTGTCATGCGTTCAAGCTGGGTACATGCAGAGTGTAGTGGCTGGGACACAGCCAGCAATTACAAATGCGATTTCTGGTCCAACCAGTGGAACGAAAATAGCTGAATTTGCATATTTAAAAATACTCTCATTTGTTATTTTATTTTATGGATCCAGCAGATGTTCAAGATTGTTTTAATGTATACTACTTTTTAACTGTTTACTATTTAAGCCTTTCTTTTAATTTTTTGATCATTTGACAATTGAACTAAAGACTTCAAATTATCTAGTTAGTTCTGAATCAAAGTGTCGAGAAGTAGGTTATAAATTACTAGCGACCCGCCCCGGCTTCGCACGGGTGCAATTAAGATAAAAAAACTGCTTAATCCGGCGTTAATTAGGTTGGGTAAACTCTCCTAAAGCATTAAAGAAAGCACATTATAATTTAATAATTAATTAAATAATTTATAATTTAAAGTTTTTTTGCTATTTTTATTTGATATTTTTTTTACTTTTTTATAATTTTTCATATTAATAGACATTATATTACAATGCAATTTATCTGAGATAGAAGTATTTAATATGTTATTGGCTAAGACATTCTCTGTAGACAATGTTTGACGTCCTGTTATTGTTTGGTAGCAAAATGTACTGTTTCTCGGGACTTCCAACTCGTGATAAACCAACATATAGTTGGCCATGGGAAAAACACTCTTTTCGTAGGTCGATTCCAACCAAAGAGAAAGTTTGACCCTAGGACTTATTAATAGTAATCGCGAACGATATTTTTACGGGAAATCGCAACCGTTTGAAAGATATTGGCAAATCCGTGGGAATCATGGGAATCCTCGGGATGTTTGCCAGCTTGCCGGCTGCTGGACCGATGAGGATGGTCGCGACAATCAAATTTTCTTTCAAGTCTTTAATGAGCAATCTTGTGCCATTACACATGTTAGGAGGGCTTATATTCCTTAAAAGCATGATAGGAGTACCGACTTTTAATGATAGTTCGTGAGGTGGCAAGCCAGAAGGATTAAGCGAATTTAGAAAATCTTGAGGAAAGTGGACGACATTGTCAACATTGGTGACTGTGTCAATTGACTTATAGGTTTTGACTTGGCCGGGAACTCTTTGTATAATGAGATTGTTGATTTCATTGACAGTGTCGTTCCTAGGCGATACTATTGCCCTGGAACACAACCAGTGAAAGTCTCTTTCTTGTAAATTTTCGAGGCCAGGATATACTGCTTCTATAAGATGCTTCAGACTGTGGACTATCTGACCTAATGTCTGATTTAAAATGATTTCAGCAGAATTAGTGTCCAAATTTAGAGAAGGAAAAATTCCTTCTCCAAGTCTGAGCAATTGTTGTGGGAAATCTTTATGCGTGTCTCCACCAAGATAGGCTCTCATATTCGTTCGCAAATTTAGGTGTTGAATAGAACTCATTAAGGGAGATGATTTAAGACATGCTTTGATGATATCTGCACGCGTCCCTTTTGTAACTACAGGGAGTGTCTGCCCAAAATCCCCAGCAAATACAAAAGTAACTCCCCCCATAATGGTAGTAGAGCTTCTAAGGTTGGCGCCGTACGCAGCACACAGCACGTTTTATTTTCCGAATCTGTCCGTCCTGCAAAGCCGTAGTACATTATTTTGTTCTATCATCAATAGTTTTCGCACCGCACGCAATGAAAGGAATTTTATAGGTCATTTATTTACACTTCGGGTTACATTATTGGAGTTTTAGTAGGGATCCCTATTGATTTTTAAAATAAAATATAGCCTATGACACTCGGTGATAACGTACCATTCTACTGGTGAAAGAATTTTTAAAATCGGATGAGTAGTTTCGAAGATTACCTCCTACATCCAAACACACAAAGTTACAAACACTACCTCTTTATAATATTAGTATAGATATGTTCATTTATCCTAATTATCCTAATTAAGAAATTAAGGAATACTTATTTGAGTTGAGTCTAAACATCTGAACATTGTTTCATGAGCACACGCTCTTGTGAACTACTGGTTTGAAACATACATTAAGAAAAGTGATTTTTCAGCATCCATTTTTTCAATGCTAATTTTTTCTTTTTTTTTGCTTGTTTATTTTTTGTGTGATACATGTTAACAAATAAGGTTTTCACAAACATTCCTATTATCTTTTATGAAGAGATATTAGCTAGTTTATGATCCAACTTGATTATTTGAATTTTTATTTTCGGATTTTCATAACTGAATATTTTATTTACTTACTGGATGCAATCAATCTCATAAATAATGTGATCAGATGTCACAACTTAGTTTATTTAATATCTTGACCATCACTTTTAACTATGCTTCATATATGAATAAAATAGAAAATAAACTATTTTCAAAATATATACATTACTTGCTTTTGTTGGCGTTTTATATGGGAAAAAACACATTCATGCCATTACCCCACAAGGGTGGGCAATGGCATGCAGCTTCAATGGTTTTATTTTTTTTTAATGCTGTTCCGGTCGATGTGCAATTTCGCTGATGGTTATGAAACAAACATGCGTCGGAATGTTTATAGGAAACAAAATCGAGTTCACGAAAAAAAACTGGCAAATTTTTGCATTTGTATTCGACGATTTCTTTTAAGTGCGGGTCATTTCCCCACTCTCCCCTAAGCCTAGAACCTACCCAACTAACAAAATAAAGTTAGGATAAGACCGAAAATAAAATAATATAATGTGGGTAAATATGTCCTTGATGAGTATGTATTTGGTGAATTTATGACTAACTATGTTTATAAAAGGGTTTAAATTCATACTTGACATTCCCAGAAAGGGTTTAGGAGATAAATGACCTTACCATCGTGTTAGATATCGGGTATGGTGTATATGTCTAGAATTTAGTCACTATAGCTTCGATGGTTCGGAAATTATGAGTATATTTATAAAAGTACTTAACTCATAATTGACTTTGCCAGAAAGGTCTTAGTGCTTAAATGCCCTTGCCACCGTGATACATATTGGGTACGGTTTCTATGTTATGAATTTGATATCTATAACCTCAATGGTTCGGAATCTATGAGTACATTTACAAAAGAGCTTTGATGCATAATTAGTCTTATTAGAAAGAGCATAAGGCAAAAAATTTCCCGTTATAAGGTAGGCGATGCATTACATTTGATGTTCGGAGTGGTTACATAATTATATTAATATTAAAATATGGATTGCTTCTATGCTTACTAAAATTCAAGATGGTGATGGTTATGTTTGTTTTTGTAAAAAATTAATAAATATACGTTTAATTTAAAGGCATAACTTTTCTTTAAAAACTTATATTTTTAATATTTGGCTGTTGTGAAGCGATAAACAATATCTTGTGCGAATTCGTAGATTTTCCTCTGTTTTATATAACTTGTTAATAAATTTTCTCGGGGAACCAAGCTCTCGTGGTCGAGAGGCTTTGGTCAGTTAATCTGGAGATCTAAGGTTCTGTGGTTCAAAACCACCGAAAAGCAAAGTTATTTGTAGTGTACTAACAATAAGACTTCTTCATATAGCATTTGTAATTAATAAAGGTTTAGCCTGAAGGGCCCCTCATCGCTGGTAGTAACAGACAATAGCATTAAGCAATACAGCGTCTCTTGGAGGACGAGCCAGCGACACTCCATTTAGCAGGTGCTGCGAGAACTTAGCGAATCGATTGATTGAACTAGCACGCTACCAAGTGGTCGATGATGGCATCAAGAGACATCAGTGCTCCTGGTGGTCAACTCTACAACTAAGATGATGGCTGATGGCTACAGCAGTATGTATATAACTGAATACAGCCTACCTCGCTGGGAAGGACAGTATGGATGATGGATGTTGGTTGAAGCGGGGCGGTGGTTAAGCAATTACAGTACCACAGGGGGGAGGGTGGGTTGCAGGTGTAGATGGCTATCTACACCTGCGATAAGAGCCTACAATCTCGCAGCAGGGACCCGAACTAATCACAACATAGTTCGTTGCGAAGGGGGTTGGTGGAAGGGGTGTAGGGGAGTGAAGGGGTGGAAATGTTTGTTAGTGCAACAGGCAACAGGTGTAGATAATAACAGTATAGCTTGTTGTGAAGAACTATGTGGGAGGGGGTGGGGGTAGGTAGGTGAATGGTTAGAGCAGGTGGAGCGATTGTGAATGTGGATTTGGAGGTGGAGAACCAGTAAGATGAAACCCCCTCCCAGGTTAATCTTATGGGACTATGGAGCAATGGCGCCAGTTTGTGTTCTCCTGTCCGAGGCCCCTTCCTAGGTTTCAAATAACACTACGGAGCTATGAAGCTATGGCACCAGTTTGTATGTTCCTGGCCGAGGCCTCTTCCCAGGTTAATAATATAGCGCTGTGGAGGTTTGTGCCCGATTTCGTCTGAAAGTCTGCGCTCACTCTACTCTTACCAAATTTATTATTAAAAGGAAAGTTTCCGGGTTCGTGCTTATATTTCATTGTATGGGATATTTCGTATTCCATATTTTTCATTTTTCATATCAAATGGTCAAAAAACGTTCGAAATCTGAGCAAATTAAAAATGGAATTATTGATGAATGTTTTTATGTCCTGAAAATATTTTCAATGTTTGGCATCTTTATTCTTAATACTTTAATTTTTTAACAAATTTCTTAGATTATGTAAATGTTCTTTACTGAAAAATATATTTAGACATTTGTGACAAGGAAATTTGAGTCGAGAAGTTGAGAGATTTGGGCGGGTCTTAAAGTCAAGGGAATAAGAGTCGATGAGGGGGTGAAATGAGTTGAGAATGGAGCAGCGCCATAATTCTAGGGCGGGTGAAATGGAATCGTCTGGCATCGTCTGGTATGATTCCCACTTGCAAAAATCCGGAGTGACCCAGCCGGGGAATGAACTCGATTCGCCTTGTTGCCAGGCGAGTAGTGTAACTGCTCGGCACACATGGACTCCCGAGAAGGAAAGGTTTTTCCATTATATTTACTATTTTATGCCCAAATTTAAAATGATACATTTTTTTATCCATTAATAATTACTATTTTTCATCTGTAAACTAAAGAAAAATTGTTCGTATTTTCTTTGTCAATTGTAGTTCGTAAATATAATTTTTTCATCAAAATATTAAACATAAATGGAAAACAGAGATTTTTTGTCATATTTAAGTAATTAATTAATTTTCATTATCATTCCAAAATATGTTAGTAATTTTTAAATTTCTAGTAAACATTTGTTTACATTGAAATGATGTAGATTTTTGTCTGTGGTGTATAAAGCTGGTTTTAAAGAAAATAATAGTTTCTGATAATCATTCTTTCATTGGTACAGGCCATTCAACAGATAGTATTTATTTCGACCAATTTAAACATAATTTATTCCTGTGCTTCAGATTTCGAATTCACTTACTTATTTCAAATTTCACTGAATATATCATTTAAGATTTCCTCTACATAATATCATTTTTAAAGTAATGAGTTTCTTGTTCTTAAATATACTTCCTCTATATTATCTCTTTTTAATTAAACCATTCAATATTAGATTTATTTTAGAGCAGTTATATTAATTCGTTTATACTTCACTTTGAAAATATCTAAAGATTTTATAACTCTTGAAATAGTATCTTCTTTAGTTGATTCAATAAATTCTTTAGGAAATTTATAATTTATTTCATTATTGATTTTATAAGATTGATTTCTTGATTTAAAAGTGGCTGATTTCCATTCAATTTACTTTCTATCAATTTTCGTACTGAATTTTTGTTAATGATATTAAGAATGGAACATTATAATAAGATTCCGCATTTTCATAGAAAAATTGGAATGGATTTGATTCCTTAATTACACTATGAAATCTTTGTGTAAAATTTTGAGTTGTCATTCCTAATTATTTTTTAATATTTAATATTCTAAGATCTCAATTCAGCATATTAAAAGTAATTTTTTAAATCACCATGTAATAAATAATTTTTCTTTAGATATTTTCTTTCAATGAAATCATCAGCAATAAAAATTAACTACATTTGATTTTGTATATCCTGCATATTTATTTTCCTCTCAATAATCTTTTGTGTGTGTGAGAGAATGTTCCCAAAATGTGATGTAAAACTTTTGTCTTATTTTCTTCTCCTCGTTCATGTATTCCATCGCCAGTTTTTTCTGTCATTTATAAGCAAAATATTATTTTAGACTTTAATTTTAATATTTTTTAATATATTTGTTTTTGATTACTGGTGTTTATTATTACTTTAATTGTTCATTTTTTCTTCTTCTTACATAAACATAATTTAATTAATTTTTATTGTATTATTATTTATTGTTAACTTTTAATTATTATTAATTTTATGTATCAAATACACATTTATTAATATATATATATTATATTATTCTCTTTGTGTTTGTTTATTAATGTGACACCACTTTCACATATATTCATTATACAATCTTCTAATTAATTAAATGTTTATCTATTGTGGACCAATAGGGGTGGAAATTAATTAATATATTTTCTTTGTTCAAACCATTTTCTTGTTTTAATTTTCATTAATTTCTAGAATATCGCTATGTTATTGCTCTTTTATATATATTAAACATTTCACATACATATTCACCACAATCACAAAGTACTTTCTCAAACATTTTATTTATATTTTTCCACAACAAACTATTTATTACACTTTTTTAAATTATTATTTATTTTATTATAAATCCTATGGTATTTTTTTGTATTTCCTAATATAACTATTATTTTTCAACATATTCTTAATAGTGTTTTTTAAAACATATTATACATCGCCAATATATGTTTTGAATTTTTATAGTAAATTATAAGTAGACTTTCATAATTTGGATTTTGTACATTTGTATTTTTTGTAATCCACTTTATATTCATATTCACATACAAAAAAAGGTTTATTATTTGCATAGAGTTAACTTTTAATTAATTTTTATAAATTTTTCTACCCTTTTTCGCTGAGAAGATTGATAAAAATATATAAATTATTTAAAATCTAAAACACTGAGTATAAATCCTAAGAATATTTTTTTCAAAATAAAGGTTTGAAAATTTGGGGGTATGTATGCAAACTATATATTATTTATTATTTTCTTACAATGATTAAACGTTTCTGCAAACAACCATTTTGTCGGCTATTTTGTAAGACTAATTGTTTTGTGTTATATCTCGTGAAATATTGTACTGATTACTACCAAATATACCAACCAAATAGTACTCCGAAAGGATATGTAAATTGGAATATTTTTTAGTAGATCAGACACTTTTTTTTTAATGTTGGCCATATCAATATGTTTACTTGGCATGGTATATCTACGAAACCACGTAATTATCAAATTTAACATAATATTACATGCTGGTAGTATCTAATAAAACTAAGAAACTACTCTATAAGGTTTCTTTTGTCCTTCATATTTTAAGATATAGTATCATTTAATTAAGTTTTCATGTCATATTTTGGGCAACAACTGGTTCCTTCAATATTTGGCAGGCAAGTTGTTCTATGTTAGGCCATGTAAATTGGTATGTTTTAATAAGTAAGACACATATTTACAAAATGGTGAAAAAATTAGCAATTTAACAATTTAACTTAGTGTGTTTTATCTACAAATGCATGCAACGAATTTCAAATATACTTTGTGTGCTGGTGGTGTGGTGCTCTTTTGTCTGTCATTGTGTCATATAATGTAATATGAAGAAATAAAGTTTTGATATTGTATATCGTGAAATAATTGACCGATTCTTGCCAAATTTGTCACCAAATAATTACTACGTTGCTGCTTTTTAAATTTATGTTAAATGTGGCCAAACACTTATTTTAATTAGGTAGTCATAAAAACATGTTAACGTATTAATCTATACATACGAAAAAATGTAACAAATTTCAACTTAACTAAACTGGCAATATCTATTATGAAATATATATATATATATATATATATATATATATATATATATATATATATATATATATATATGTGTGTGTGTGTGTGTGTGTATGTATGTGTGTATATGTGTGAATATACGTGTTTATAATACTTTTCCGGAAACAATCAAGTAATCCCACCCTATTTAACGCGACCAGTATTACTTTTATAATTTAATAACATTTCTGTTAATTAGGAGTTGGTCACATATTAACAATATAGCAGCTCTGTAAATAATTTAGGTATGTATGTTGTTTGTTCCAAACTATTTCACACAAACTTAAAATGCTTGCAGAATCTATGGCAAACGTCGATATTATTTGTTCATCATTTATGAGGATAGAACCACATGAGAAGATTGATCTTTTATGCCATATTTCGGGGACAAATCTCTCGATTCTCGCATAATTTTGCACACAAGTTGTGCTAAAGAGGGTCATGTAAACTTACAAGAGTAAAGTGACTCAAAAAACCTTGGTTAATTAATGACTGACCGCAAAATATATCAGGTTAGTAATCCCTGTTTTCTAAAATTTTGACTGTTAACAATTGAAGTTGATGCTCGTTATACTTATCCTACGTCTCTAATGTAGTTAGTTGTATGCCAGCTTACAGTACTTTGGGTCATGTTAAGTGTCCTAGTTAAGGCACGGGTTTATATGCAGTTGTCTCACTAGTAATAATGAATATGTTTCTCGTTTCATTTATAGCGATATCTCTGTCAACGAGATATCAAGTCCTACATACAACCATGGCTTTTGAGAAATTCATCAAAACTATTTGCACCCATTAAGTTTGAAGTAAAGCTACTGTCTATGGAGCACTGCATCTGACTGTACAATGTGAAGAACTCATCAAAATGAGTACAGACACCATAAAAATGGTCAGAAATGTGTGGTTTATGAAAGAAGAATGTATATATTTTCCAACATTGTAAGGTATTTTACTAAAATATACTTTTTAAATGTAAAAGTTAATTGACCGATAGAGTCCGCATTTTTAACAATATTTAAGCGAATTTCCGTTTTTGATGCTTCGGAAAGCAGAATTTACAAGGAAATATTCTTCAAGAAAGATCGCCATAATATATACTGTGATCAGGTGTAATACAATTATAGATATAATGTATCATAACAGTTTTATAAAAAAACTTTATTTACGCCAGTTTCAGCCATAAAAGTTTGTGACAAATGGATGCACATAAAATCATTTATAAAAATTATTTCCTTCATTATTATTAAAATTTTCTTACACACAATCATAGTAAACATTATTACGATATTCCGTGACGGTTTTCTCGCAAATTATACTTTCTGAAGCATCCAGAATGGAAATAAGCTTAAATTTGGTTAAAAATACAGACTATTTTAACCGATTATTTTTACATACAAAAATATATTTTATTAAAATATTATATAATGTCGCATGATATATATATATATAGTACTTTTGGTGCAAGGGAACTGCTAGTTGTTGATTCACTGTTTATGGCACATAACAATATGGTCTGGTTACATTTTCTGTGCGACCTCTTATTTTTACAGCACCACCAGCACGTACACGAATATTGTCATTCAAATCCAACACTCTATGTTGATGAAAGTTACAGTAAATACGATACGCATGCTTTACAAAACCTAAATTCTCGTCGTTCCAGTAAGCAAACAAGTAATCTATTGCATGATGTTTATTAACATCCTCTCTGTAAGACCTGTTTGTAAAAATTAACACACGATGACACAAATCGAAATTAAAACCATTACCGTAGATAAAACCTGCAACCAACACTCTGTCGACATTACTCATATAAGAACACCACATTGTAAGACGAACATGGTAAGGAATTTTCAAGTAACATCCACTGTCAAATAAAAACTGCGTCCAGGCATTTGCATTCGGGGCCAAAGCCATTTATTTAACACCTGCAAAACCAAATACAAAATAGATAGAAAAACGTAAATGTAATTCCAACAAATCATAATAATATTTATGACCACTCAAATCTGGCCACGAAACACACACACGCACACACGCATATATATATCTTTCATATACAGCGTAAATCGCACTTTTCTGACAAATTTTATGGTGTATACTACATTTTTTATGAGTTCTTCAGGTTGTATAGTCGGCTGCAGTGTTCCCTAGGCAGTTGATTTACACAGGGAAGTAGGGACACTAATTATTCGCTGTTAAATTTCAGCGAATTGTAAGGAATTTATCATTTACACAATGAGAAAGTACTTAAATGTATGGTCACCGATATAAAAAAATTCTGCCTTACTTTCTACAAAACTTTGGATGTCCCCACCATAAATAGAAAAAAAGTCATTCAGAGTGATGCTTTTAGTTGGCTGAAAATTTGGTGGTAATGAGCTGTGAGAGGCCTTCCCTTCACCTTACAGTTCAAAGTATCTGTAATATATATATAAATTTCCATGAATTACATGCGAAAAAGCACACCCGTAGACGAAATTCTCTCTCCCTCTCTCACTATCTCTGTCATCTGTCAAACTATATATATGTATATATTTTGTATGTGGGCAAAATATCAGTATGGCCTAAAAGAGGGATATGATTGATCTACTTCCATATATTCGAACGAAACTTTCTTCATGAATCTTCAAGTGAAGACAAATACTAGGATCCAGGGAATGAGTTTGAGTGTAAGAAATGTTATAATATGATTTACAGTAATTGTGTAAATTTTGCGAATGGTGCGACAAAGATCAAAACATTACAAGATCTTGGTTTGAAATGACAAAACTGAAAAAACAAATAAATTTGTGTCACCTTACACAAAATATAAAAGTCATCTTCGTTAGTGTTTATTGTAATAGTGGACCAGGTCAAGTCAATTTAACGAAGTTGATACATTAAATGAGAAATATTAATTTCCTGTTTGCTGATGCAATAAATAAATAAGTTATAGACTCTAGAGTACACTACCATATACTTGAATTAGGTATGCCTTAAAAATGTTAAGAGTTTTATTTTTCCAATTGGCTTGTCCAAATGGACTTGTTCCACAATGATTACTAGAACCTGAATGAATTTTGCCTTCTTTTCGCTAACTTATAACTTCCTAATCTGACAACTTTTTTACAGGAGATGATTCTGACTTATATTGAAGATGAATAGACGCCTATTAAAATGCCATCGAAAAGAAAAATTGGATAGATGGATGTAATCAAAGTTATCATTCTTGGAGCCTCAGCTGTAGGAAAGACGTCAATAATACAGGTAATTTAAAACTTAGCTGTACTATTAAATTATATGTTATATAAATAGGTAACATTAAAATTTTTCACTCGTCTCTCTGTAATTTGTTTATTTACTCTTTGCTTCAACTCAGAATTCTTCAAAAATTCGAAAAACATTTTATTTCAAAGGCTTTTCAAAGCTTCTTTGATTTGTTGTCATGTATACAAAAATTGATTGTTGCATAAAACTTTCTGATGGAAATTATAACTCTCAATTAGTAATACGCTTACAAGATTAAATACCCAAACCCTGAAAGACATGTTAGTAGTATATAAAAGGGTCTCCGAATAAAAAATTTGAGGTTCAGATTCAAAATGCCATCCGCCATCTTGGTTGTATCACAGTCGTGGTGTCACACGCGACTACGTTGCGTGGCCACGTGTGTTTCGATTACTGACCACCAACCACTTTTTGACAAATATGACTTTGACCCTAATCCCAGTAAACTTCAACCCGAAAATCGAGAAAAATCATAAAATACGTAAACTATCTGAGAATATATAATATTACAGACCTGGAACATCACGTTCGATGTAGAAGACCTTGGTCACTGTAAGTGGCCGCGGTGGTGTCATGGTTAGGCTACTCGCCTCTCGCCAAGGTGAACCAGGCTCGATTCCCGATTGGGGTGCCCCCAGATTTTCGCAAGTGGGAATCATGCCAGTCGTTGCCTCTGGTCGGCGTGTTTGATCGAGGATCTCCGTTTCCCACGACCTTGCATTCCAGTGCCGCTCCATACTCACCTCGCTTCACCCTCATCGGCTCTCAAGACCTTGATGTTAAGTGCTGCCCAAATCTCTTCACTCGCTTGGTCCCAATAACCTTGAATGATTAAGAATCGAGAAAAAATCGTTTAGGAGCGAACAATTCTGAATTGTAGGGAAAATATCACATTAATTACTACGACCGCAACATTGGATTACATGACCTTGACCTAGGCCCTGGTGAACTTGAAATGAAAAATTCAAGAAAAAATGTAAACATTGAAAAAAACTCTTAAAAATCTCGAAAAGTATTACATTACTGACCCCAACTGCCATGTTGGATGTAGGTGATCTTGATATTGAACCTAGTGACCTCAAAAACTAGAAATATAAAAATTCGTAAAAGTATCTAAAAATTCGAGAAATTTTAATTAATGTCTCAGAGTGTCATGTTGGATGTAGATGACCTTGACGCCAGTGTTAATGAACTTGTAAATCACAGAAAAATCGTAAAAATCGAAAAAAATTCTATAAATCGAGGATTACGTTTCCATGACCTTAAATTTGACCCCAGTGCCATGAACTCGAGAATGTTATCATCTCACAAGCAAAACGCGAAAATATTTAAGCTATTAGTAACATTAGATGCCCTTCCTTCTGTATACAAATATATTAAAATTAGAATAACCATATATATGTTGACTACAATAACAAACTATCTCTTAAAGAAAACGAACAACTAAAGAGAAATAAAAAAATAAAATTACTACAATGGATTATATAAAAAAACATTTCCTGTGTTGTAACTAACAATAACAATCTACATCAAAATTACTATTATTATTAGGAATTATTAAATTAAAAAAAAAATAGAAAATTTACATTATCAACATATAACACAGGGAACTTCCCGATATTAAAACAGGTTGTTAAAATTATAATAAACAATTTAACAATTCTTAAACAATAGAAAAAATGCATTATAAGAATTTCGTTGTTTGTTGTAGCATATGACAAATAATTCGTCGGCTTATACCTAATATAAATGCACTTTTCAACGAGACATGCAGACGACCGGCGAGATGAATGTTGCGCAGCGAGCGCACGAGTTCAGAGGATGGGCGTGCGACCATAAAAATTCGGTTTGTATTCAATCTAAATCACAGCCAACAAAAAAAAAGGAAACCAATATATCATTGTCTGGTTTTACGTGTAGTAGCGCGGGACGTGGTTGTCATGCTAAGCTTAGTGTTAGTATACTAGTTATATAAAAATTGTGAACAATGCGTTTCTAAAATGCCTATACCCTTTGCAGAGTACATTTGATTAAAACGGGAAAAGTATATACAGCGTTTCATTGCTAAGTTTTGAGAATAATTTGTCTAAAAATAAAAATTTATAAGAAAGGCACAAGCTTGCGCCGGAGTACTGTCTGTTTCTCTAGAAGTTTAGAAACAACACTAAAAATAAATCGTTGTGTGTCAAAGGCAGTGTAGCATGCAAGTACTAGGGGCGTGCCGATTCTACTACACTTTTTATTAATCGGATTATCAATTTGATACCAAATTGAATGACGTGATTAATATTGCAATTAATCCGAAATGATAAAAAAATTGGGTCAAACAAATCTTAATCCGATAAAATTAATGTAATGAAATTGTATGGATTGATTTATTGATTAATTAAAACAGTTGTTTTAATTATTTAAATTTTTGTGTCATTGTATACATTTGGTAAGTGTGATAAGGGTCCTTTATTTATTTTTTATTTCTGGATAGCGGTAGCATCGATATTCACCCTTGGACGTCTGGTGGTGTACTAAGGTGTGATGTGTTGGGGAAGGGGTATATATGTAATATTGATCTTTATTTATAGTATCTAGTAGGGGGAGGAGGGGCGTAGGAGTTCCTTTCCATTTACAGTCTGGCAGGCGACTGAGGTGTTGGAGGAGTAGCACCAAGATAGTCCCCTTTGACCCACGTCTGATTGTGGACTGAGATTGTTTGAGATGACGGACATCGGAAGGTGTATTTCGAAATTAATATTTCTGCGAAATGAGATTATTAGCAAATGCGTATTGAAAGATGATATATTTCATTACAAGTGAATATTCTTAAATATTCTTAGAGTATCAAGTGAAGGATAAGATACATCTGCTGCGGGCGTTATCTGAATGTCGACTGAGCTGTAAATATTTGAAATGGTGGAGTTCAGTAATGCATATTTGGAGGTTATTAATAAATAGCTGTTTTAAAATAATGAAGAATAGTATTTCAGCGATATGAAATAAGTACGAAACATGCGACATTAAAAAATAGTGTTTTATAAAGTATGAGAGAAACAAATGAAAAACTCGTAACAAATATGAAATAATTGATTACAAATCAATTAAAATAACTTACCTGGATTGAGAATTATGATGCAGAAACTTTTGAATGTTTAAAAAACATGGATCACTGTTCGAATAGCACATATTTTATTAATCACAAAGAGACAAACAACAATGTCCTATGTGACATAATCACTCCTCGACAAACATAAGATATTTAATAACTTTGCAGCCCAAGAACCTAGGTATCATAAAGTAAAATGTTACTAAAATTAATTCGAAAAATGCACATCTATAAAATTTATATTAATATCCAACAACACGCTCATTACAAACACACGAACGAAATGTCCAACATGGAACCAAACGACTTGAATTAAATCAGACTAGTTATAAACACAAGAACGACGAATTTTGAACTATACTTACAACAAAGTATTTAACAAAGCCAATAAGGTATCCTATTTCCCTACCAATCTTGGTGTAATGACTTATTAAAAATGCACATGTCCAAAAGTGAATCTAACCAATCAATGAAAATTATTTATCCCTGCTTACGAATGGAGCACAAATTTCAAATATGGAGAACTTACAAAACTATTTTCCTACTAATTTAAGTTATGCCAAAGAACATGCAAACTTACTAATTAAGTAATTAACAAAGGCAAAAAGGTGACATATTAAAAAATGTACAACATATATTAATACCCTACCGATCTTGGTGTTATAAATTAACGAGTTATGAAAAGTGCACATATTCAAATTATAATCCACGAACAAGAGCAATTTAAGCATACCACCCGCAAGACAACAATAGTTCATCGCATGTCGTATGCCGGCGAATTCCACTCCGCATAATTTTCCCTAGTGTGAGAAACGTATTTAAAATCATTCAGTTGTAACAATTCCCGTCGAAACCAAGCTCAATGTTCCGCTTGCGACGACACCTCACAGATAATTATCCAGACATAAATTGGTCTCAGAAACGTAATTCACACTTTGCGCTCACGTTTCCGATAATCCACATAAAAAAAAAGTTAAAGTTATTAAACTATGGCATATAATTTGTCACAATTCTCAGAAATTTACAAATACTAGCTAGTCACGATTTAGCACAACGACTTGAATTAAATTTCTCATGCATTCCCTAGAAAAAATTAAGTAATTTTTAAAAGCAATATTACGGTTAAAAAATAATAGAGGTACATATCACCCTCATCAGCTCTACAACACATACGTTAAATGTCTTTAGGTTTCCGGTGTTTGTATAAAGTTGTTTGACTAAGCCATATAATTTGTAAGAAAATCTCAAAAAATATTCGGAGCTTTAAAAAATTTTTTTTTTACATGTGTAAAGAAATTAATTAAAAATTAATCATGCTAACAATTAATTTACGGAATCGCACAACTTACCCTATTCCAAGCTTTAAATTAACACTGTAAAATCGCACTTCGCTGGAAATAAATAATATACTCACTCGTATTCACAACCGCATGTAGGAATGAAATATATAAATTAACGATGCACAAACGTAGTTTGTCGTTCCCTATACATTTCTCTAGCGTGAAAAACGTATTCCAAATAAATCACTTTTTAACACAAACGGAATATCTGAATAATTAATATAATTGATAGTATTCTAATGGAAACATTTATTGATGTATTTCCTAGTAATGTTATGCTTAAGTGCCCAGCAATTATATTAGCAGCTAATCGTACAGCTAAAGTTCCTGGTCGGATAATATTTATGATTGTTTCGATACAAGCTATAAAAGGTATTAATACTCCAGGGGTACCTGGAGTTGAAAGCCTACCAACTCTCGTGAGGCATAATGATCACTTTATCCTAAATTAGATGAGCTTAAAAAACTGAATTCACATGCCTGTTTCCTGATAATCCACAATTTCCGATATCAGGCGTTTTATAAAAACAAATGAAATATTGTACGGTTGCCCAATACGAAGGGAAGGCTAGGAGCTAATCACTGTGTCCATCTATGTATGAAAGGCGTAAGTTTTCTTGAAACTAAAATGGCTAGGCATGGAAAAGGCATGTTAGTTTTTCTCCGTGCGATGACTTGTTATCCACCTCTGCACTCCCTCCCTCTCCAGCCCGTTTCTTTGTCTGTCTGAAGCAGGACACTTCTATCAGATCATCACCCTCCACTCATTTGTGGCAGAGGGGTGTTTGAAAAATTTGGTAGCACAACTCTCAACTTTCTTTGAATAATCGCTTCTAGTGAATATAATTTTAAGAAAGAAATCACACTGTAAAAATTATAATATTATATCCAAAACACTAAGAAATACTTTCTCCGACTATCACAATTCCAGGAAATTACAACGACGAATTACGAATAATTTCGCACAACTCAACTACACCAGAAACCGTATGGTTAAACAATAGATATTGTAACTAAATTAAATGTTATGCTATTCCAAGACTTTTTATATTATTTGTGTCGTAAATATTGTTTACTAACTACTTTAAATATCTTAAACAAATTTTAAAATCAATATATTCAAAGAACACCATTTTCAAACACGTATCATCCGATTTAATAAAAAATATATATGTTCACGATACATAACTCAAAGGTTTAATATCTTTCTAAATAATATGATGAAAGAAGTACGTTGAAGAAACATAGTACACATTCAGATTGATTCATACTTTCAAGTAATTTTCTTTAACAGAGAAAATAAAATACATTTTTGTACCTATTTGTGTGTAGATTTCTCTATGAAAGGAAAAATTCAGTTATATTTGCCAAAACTACAGTTTTATGTACATGAAAATAAAGGATGTCTTTTAAATGTTTACATCCCCTGGATTTTTTAATACAATGACATATATATCATAAATGTGTAAACATACGGAAATATACGCCTGTTGGATATAAAAATTTTACATTTCAGCAATATATTACTAAGGAACGACCGCATACCCTGTTTCCAGTCTGAAATTAATTCGGTAGAAGTTGTAATATAACAAATTAAACGATTTTTCAACAAATTTCCTTAAATGTCGCATTTATGGTAAAATCCAAGGAAAACGGCTGCAATTTTGGATTCGAATACTATACTAGAAGGGAATAAATGAATTTTTTCTGAGTTGAAATTCAGTAGTCGCAAGGTCAGATAGTGTCGGGAGTGCATCACCACGAGGTTTGGATTACATCAGCCATCACCAAGACATACAACAGGCTTCATGGACACTGACACGTACAAGCTTCACTGAGACGTACATCTGCGGAACCAGGTAATATGCTCGACGGACACTGCTGTGGGGATTGTGATCAAGAGTGGCTAATGTTTTCAGTGAAATATAAGCTTATAGGAGAAGTAAAACGTTGATAACTCTGGACATTCATTCACAATTATGGCTGCTACCTACTATATTTATAATTACATTTGCATCACATGAGATTCAACTTGTTTACCCGTTTCTCCCAGAGGAGTTAAGGGCGGATGAGGACATTGTATCGTATCTTCCTTGTGAAGATTGTCTGTATGCTACACCGGCGTTCTTTAATGATTCGAACACACCTCATTTGAGGAGGGATTGTGTTATGAGAAGGTGGCAATAAGTAATTGAACTTGTCAGAAATAAACATCCCTAATTACCATTGGATTATTCCGGGATTGATGAAGTTGTTTCTGAAGCAACAATGGATATCCTATAAGCAAATTGTGATATTATAGTGTAAATAAATGTTATTTTTTATTACTTTCAACTTGACATAGCCTTGTTCAATAAGGAGACAGTTGATTCATGATTTGTTACATCCAAGCCTGTGAAAATCACTACAAGTCGTTTATTGTAAACGAAGTTGTTATATCTTATGCGAATGATGATAATGACAGCAAAGTTATAAGATTTAAATCACCACTGCCATGGTCTGTTTTAAGCCCTGAAGTGCAAATGATGTTTAGCCATCAAACATACGAAGTGCATGATTTGAAATGGGATTCCTGTGTTTTAGAATATGAAGACAGGTTCAAATACGTAAATTATGCACTTCTCGAAGACTATCCCATATATGTACTGGAAAATATGCGAAAGAAACTTACGAAGATGTTAACAAATGCAGAAGTTATAAAGATTAGAAGATATTACGAATGCCCAAGTATTAATTCACTTGTACAATGTTATAATAAGCATCCACGTTCAAACAAAATGTTTTTTTTTCGCAGTGTAAAAGCAAAGCGTTAAGGGAATATATGTAACAACACCCCTTATACATTCAACTTTAGCAATATCTATTTGTTTTAACTTACATTGAGAAAATATATAAATACAGGAACATTTACAACTGTTATGTCAGTTTACTTATGATATTGAAATGAAGAGGTTCAATCGGGCGAGGTATTACAAGAGCATAGTATGTGGTTACAAGAAAGTGCCATTCTCGCCTAACTACAATACACCATACCAAATACAGCTCTGCAATGGGGAAGAACATTGGCGTTTCTCACAAACTACTGTGGAATATATGTACGAAGAAGAGAATTTGTGCGATGAAGACAGATGTCCTGTATTCAACATGCAACCAAATCCAGAACTGCCATGTACTCCAACTGAACTAAGGTTCCATGTTCGATGTGAAGGAATAACAAAGTATCCAGGGTATAAACAGATAAAGTATAAATTAATGAAGGAATTCTATTACAATCCAAAATTGGGGGCTGAAACCTGCAATAATAAGCAAAACACCACTCAAATCCATGGAAGTAATTGTCATATAGTCTCTCGCTGTGGAATGTGGAAGTGCAAGGTATGGCTAAGCAACACATGTGCCTGCAAATTCGATTTAACAAAGATGTCAGTGGGAAAATATTTAACTTCAGAATGATGTTAAAACTACTTGATGATGTGCTCCTAACTAAATGTTGGAACATTTGAAAATGAGAAGCTTTATATAAAGGAAGAAATGTACACTGGAACTTCAGTTACAATGGAGAGGTTCAACCCATCACTCCAATACACAAGTATTACTCTGGGATATAGGAGAGTGTTGTTTCGAGAAGAAGAAGATGCTCCACTACACATACAAATGTGTAACGGGGAAGAGTATTGGTATTTCACGTCAATTAGTCCAACATATACTTTAAAAGTTTTCGATGTATGTTATGGGTGAAGATTTTGGCCTTTACATAATTTTCATCCTAACAGTACATTGCCCTGCAGTGAGAATGTCCTACTATTTGAAGCTCAAGTTAAAAACATCACAAAATATACACCATGCAAGAAAGTTAAATACATAATGCAAAAGGTGTGCTGCTGTATTCTCACAGTATAGAGTGAAGAATGTAACATACTCTTTATGGTGTAATGGTTTATTGCATGAGTTTACAGAGAGCTGCGATGACATTTCCATTTTAAGGTGATTTATTGTCTGCTAGTAGAAGAAAAAAGTCATGAGTTGATTCAATGTAGTGATATGACAAAATGTCCTGTGTTCTATATGACTGCAACCATGCCTCTTCTCTCTATCAATGAAGCCGTTCACTCACACTATGCCAAAACATACATAGAATTAGTTGAAAATGTTGTTTTGCATTCACCTAAATGAAAAGATGTTTGTATTCAAGCAGAGAGAAATAAACCAGGTCATAATAAACATTCCCTCCTTGAAAGTAGACATCAAGAAGAGGACCTAGACCCAATACTAAAAAAATGTGTGAAACATCCTATACTTGTGTTTGCTACTTAAAATGCTATGTATGTTCTTGTAACACCCTATGCTAGTATTTGGTGTGTTTTGAAACAGCCTGTGTAACATGTGTTATGATTTTGAAACATTCTATACATTTGCTTGTTAAAATAAAACTGTGTATATATTTTGAAACAAGTTGTATTATATGTGTTAATATGAATTGGTATGTGCATTGTGAAACAACCTGTACTTGATTTTGTTTGTAGAAATGTGCAATTTGTCAATAAATATGTTTTATAATTTAATTATTTTTTATGTTTATTTAGCAAATCCCTTCACAAATCTTAAAATTCACTTGTATCTCTAGTAAAGGAAAACTATTAGTGTGAGAGGATATTACCTTGGTTAGTAAAATTTCGCAACAAAGAGAGAGTCTTAAATTTTCTAAAAGTAAGTTGCAAATCACTAATGGTGTTGTAACGAGTTAAAAAGTGTTTGGTTTCTATCAAAACAAACTATGTTTTAGTAATGAAAAGGCTTAAGGCAGAGGAAAATCTAATAACAAACACACCTAATTTTGTAAGAATACTTGTTAATAACTACTTAAGCTAGATGAGACTGTATCCAGAAAATATGTCTGTTGAAACACATATTATTTTGAATGATAATTTCAGAAACCCAACAATTATACTAAAAAGTTCATTCACATCATCGACCTCTATAGCGTAGTTAGTTTGTGTATTGGTTTACAGTTTAGAGGTTCTGGGTTCGAGTCCTGGGTAAGCCATGTTTCATGTAAGTTACTTTGTAAGTCAGTAACCTTATAAACCATCAAACATTATATATGTTACATAAAATTATTTTATGGAATAATGCACGAATCACCTAATGTTTGATATGTAAATATTCCAATTGTTATTCACCGATTCAAAACATAAATTCATTTGTATGCTTAAAAGGTACCACACTGTTTATTAAATGTTTCATTCCATACCAGTTAAAAAATAAATAAACATTGTAATGCAATACATTCCATAATAGTCTAAAAGCTTGTATTGCAAAATAAATTTCTTCATTTGTTTACAAAATTTGTAAATAAACACATAATCAAATGAAGTCTAATAGCTATTACTGAAGAAATACACATATTTCCAACTTTAACACATAACATTTCCAATCCAACAAATTATGCTTCCTAAGTTCAGAAAACATGTTTGTTTGTAAAATAAACCACTTAATTCCGTAATTTTGTGTTCAATTTTCTTAAATGCTAAAGGAAAACATTTCATATATATTATTTCTTCGATAGTGATGAATTTGCATAACATTTCAGCCAATTTTTGCTATATAAATATTAGACAAAGCTAAAAGGGGAGGGGGTGCCAGGGCTATATATAGGGAGTCCTGCCCTGACCTCGCAATTAGCCAAACAATCACCATGGGGTGAGGATATCTGTTTCTGTGTGTGTTTACCATCGGCTCGGTTTCCGGGGTTGCTGCTGACCGCTCGCACCGCTCCCCAACAACTGCCCACCTCCTGGTAACCACCTGGCAACCACTTGTATCACCGTTAGGGGTTGGCCACTCTCTGCCCTACACTGGGGGGATTGACACCCGGCCCAGCCTTTGTTGGAGTCAGTGTTCACCAATCTTTGTTAAGGCTCCAGACAGGCCCTGTGCTACACCTTGCTGGGGCGGCCACCTGCGGTGCTCGCTTCTTGCACCACCTGGGTTCGCTCAGGACATCAGTTGTGCTAACCATAGGCCTCCAGACCCCATCTGGTCAGCCTGCAGCTTCTCAACACCTTCTTCAATCACCACCTTTTGGTAGTAGACTCCATGTAAGTACACAGGGTTAACATTTAGGGCTTTTTTAATTATCATGAATATTTAATTATTTTTAAAAAATTGTATAGTAGTCGAACATTTGTTTAACAAAACTTGATTATTTAAAAACTCTGTGTCGCTATTAAAAATTGTTTTCTTTAATTTAAGTATGATACTCTATTTTTTTAATACTTATCATTATTGCTATCCATGTTTACTTAATATTTCAATAATTAAGATTGGGGGAGGTTTTATGATTGCTTGTGTGATTGGTGGGGCAGAGAGAAAACAGGGAGGATTACCACCATCCCTAGGATGGGAGAGGGAGTGACAATACAACTGGTTACCACTCTTTGCTCTGAATTATTTGTATGATGGAAGATAAATGTTTCAAGGTGATTAGATATGAGTGTATGTGGAGAATGTGGAATGTTTGTGATGGGTGGGATATTAAAATTAGTTTGTAACTACTGTTTAAGATATTTGTGTGAGGGAGGGGGTGAGTGCGTGACTGTGAGTATGAATAATGGGTTAGAGAAAAAGAACATAGGCAGAAGTGCGCACTTGCCAAGAGAGTGATGGCAGCCAGAGTATGCCTTGCTCCCTTTCTCTTTAATCATGAATGATGTTGGATGATGATGGATGTAGCTATGATGTATAAGGGGGTGGGTTGGTAGTAACTGAGTTAGTTTGTAATTATTTTTAAAAATGACTTTTTTCCTTCAAAATGTAGGGGTGGTGCAAGACTGCGAGTATGAATGGCGGGAAGGGTGTTAGAAATGCAGCCATGCTTCATTGTATGGAAGAGAGAATATCACTACACTTAACTTCTGAAATCTTAATTATTCTTTAGTTAGTATGTGAGTGTATTAATTGCCACTGATAAGTTTAATGTTAGATCGAGGTGAGTAATTATAGTATAATATTCTGTAGATTTTTTTTGTTTTCCTTCCAAACTTGTTAAAACTTTCTGGGAAAATATTCAACTTTTAACAGCATCAAGAAATTTATATCGTTAGAAATACTTGTTTTATGAAATAAAAGTAATTTTTATGAAAAAGTAATGTTACAAATATACTGCAATATTTAAAGTTTCGTGTTGTCTTAAACAAATTGTGTTAGTGTGGAGTTCAAGTAGTCGCCTAAAATTTCATACAATGGCGTGAGATAGAAGTATTTAATTTGGTCTAAACACCTCTTGCCGGTTACAAAGTGTGGAGGTGAAGAGGCCGTGCATCCCATCAACTGCAAATGCAAAGTGCTTTAACTCATGGGCAGCAGATATCAGTTCGAACGGCATGCGACTAAGCGATTAGTCCTCTGACCACTGGGTGCAACATGGTCCAAACATTCTGTGTGGGGAGGGGAAGTGTCGGCCATTGGGCTCACCACAGACAGGGTGAGCAAGGGGGCCGCTGAGCACTGGGGCCAACACAGAGAGTGCGGAGAGTTGCAGGAAAGTGGCTAATGATAACTGGTGCTTGCAATGGTCATTACTCCAACCACGTCCCACTCTCAGGCTTGATTTGAGAGACTACTAGTGTGCTGCATGACAGATATAGCACTCGCTGCAAATACATGCACATGGCGATTTTTTCAATCATAGCTTACAAAATAATATCAATTTTGAATAGAATTAAATAATTTCTCTTCATATACAATAGTACTGAAACAATTAATATTATTGTTACTATACAAAAATCGTATAGACAATAGCAATGAAAAATAGTAGACAGGATTTTTCGAAAACATAAATATTTTGCCCAATATTAATAAAAAATATCCCTTGTGTTTATGTAGTCACTAATAAATATTTCCTTTCAGATGTATCTGTACATCGTGGTAAGTGGATATAATGGTGTTTTCTTTCTTTTTTCAGAAAGACTGAACACTGCATTTTTATTGTGGTACTGTATCCATTGTAGCGGAAAAAAGTTAGCTAGACACAATGAGTGAGCAAAAGCGACAAAGTCTTGACAGTTTGTTGGAAGATATTTTTGTTAGTGATACAGAGAGTAAATCTGATTCACAAACAAAAAAAAAACAGTTTAATGCAAGCCATCAGAGTATTGTCGCTTCGCCTAAGCATTATTGTGTCGATTTGTTTTTGGATGACTTTTACTCGAGCGATTCGGTTGCTGAATCACCCACAGAAAAGCCATCGAATGTAACAGATCGGGACATGACAGCTTCCCCTAAACATAGTGTTTCTTCTGAGTCACAAAGGAGTTCTGTGTCAGATGGAGAGACCTCATCTAGAGAAACAGAAAATAATTCATTTTCTGATTCCTCAGGCTCAGTGGAGCCTTTGCCAAACCTCAGATATGAGCTTCTGGCCATTGTGTTCGCTGCTAGGGTAAGTGATGCTTGGGTATTTAATGACAGGATTAACACTGATGTGGATTTTTAAATTTTTTTTCTCGAGGTGCAGGGTCCCTCTGGCATCACTAAGGCCAATAATGATTAGCATAACTGTAGCATGTAAGTATCTAAAATCCTTGTGGTAGAGGAAGGGGTTATGGTGACATTTTACTTTCAAAGTAAATCTCTTCCCATCCTGCATTTGTCCAACGTTGGCACACTTTACAATGAGACAATTTAGTGTGCATGGGTGTGGCTGGGCTTTGCAACTAATATCGCATATGGATGGCCATATTTCGAAATAAATAGCATTTACCATTGGTGCCTTGCACAATAAGTTACCCAAGTTTATTGCTAATAGGAAGGCTTGTATCGATGTGCACTACCCGGAGGGAAAATGTTTCCACTACACTGTCATATCAGCTTTGTTTCATGCCAAACAAAGCTTCCACAGAATTACTTCATATCAAAAACCTCACGAGGTTTTGAATACTGAAGGTGTGTTGGCACCTGTAGTGATACAGGATATTTGTAATTCGAGAAGAACAATTCTATTTCTATCAATGTCTTCTGTGTTGTGGACAAAGATAGCAATTAAATTGACGAAACTTGCGATAAGGATGGGGTTGTGGTACCAATGTATATTTCCCTTGTACATTATGCATGTTATGTAAATGTTTTTGCCATTTGTGCTAGGGGTAATGCTGCACATTTTCATTTCATTTCCATTAGAAATTTGTCACTGCTGGTTGGTAGTCAGCTAAGTGAACATAGACATAAAAAATTTATTTGCAATCATTGTCTCCAGTACTTTGCTAGTGAGGAGAATCTCGCAACTCACGCTATTCTTTGGAAGCAACAGAAGGCTGTTCACAGTACTTTCCCCACTGGAATGTCAGTACTTGGAATTTAAATATAGCAGTGAATAGCAAATATTGGGTTTCGTCGCCTATTATAATGCTGAGAGTTGCTTGAAACCCTTGTCCACTTGCCTGCCCAGAAATTAGATGAGTAATTCAACTATAATTAACCAACATCTTCCACATGCTTGTAGCATTTTGTTGGTCTATTCATACAATCTGGCTCTAACTAACTACTTTGAGTTTGTGGGCGAGGGTTGTATGTACCAATTAGTAGATAAATTAGTTGAATTGACAAAGTGGGTTGCAGGAATTTAGAGTGTCACTGTTCCAATGGAGCCAAAATCCCCAGCTCAGGAGCTAGGTTGGCAGATCAAAAATGTTGTCACATTTGTAACGAAGAGCTCGATACAGATTATGGGTTCGATCATTACCATCTGATGGGCAAAATCAGAGATTGTGCACTTAAAAAATGCAAATTGAACTTCAGACTGCCCAATAGACAACCTGTCACTGTTTTTCATAGCTTGCAAAATTATGATCCTTACTTTCTCATAAAGCCTTTGGCTGAACGTCATGTAACACAACCCGGTTTAACTGTGGTAATTGAAAACCTGGGTAAAATCCAGGTGATTGGACTTACCCTAGAGAAATATAAATTCATCAGTAAACAAATTCCCAATGGAATTGATTTCAAAGGAAAGGGGCAATATTTAAAATTATGTTTTATTGATTCATTCCAGTTCATGACCGCCTCTGTGGAAACTTTGTCAGGTACAACCTACACAATTTAGTATCACCTGCTCTAGGTTTCCAGATAACACCCAATTTGAATAGGCAAAATAGAAGGGAATTTTTCCTTATAACTTTGTTAAGTCGACAGCCAGTCTGATGTGCACGTCACTCCCATCAAAGGGTGCATTTCATAATGTGATGAAAGGCGAAGGCAAAAGCAATGAGGATTATGCTTATGGCCAAGCTGCTTGGGATGCATTCATCTGTGTTAACTTTTTGAAGTACGCCATTCATTATTTATGTGTGAACACTTGTTTACTGGCAAATTTTTTTGAGAATTTCAGGACCGTATGTTTGGCTCATTAAAGTCTTGATCCCGCCATGTATGTCACAATTCCATCTCTTCCATGGATCCTTTACTGTCAATGAAATGTGTGTAGCTAGAGTTGTTGACTGACCCAGACATGTATCTTTTTGTAGAACATGGGATTAGGGTTGGCATTATCCAGGTTTCGAGAAGGCGCACAGAAGCCAACAATATTTACATGGGTGAAGAGGACGACCCCAGAGTGGCATCGAAATATATATTTTATTTCAAGGTAAACTGGCTGTACAGTCTCACAATGCAATGCAAGCTTCCAATTGGTAAATTTGAGTGGATTGAGTCTGACATGTTTTATCGTGGGATTTCGCGAATACTGTGAATGATGGTGACACTTGCTTTTTCGCAGAAGTGGATTTGTCTTTTTCAGATGAATGCCATGATTCTCTAGCAGATCTGTCTTTGGTCCCAGTAAATGGAATACCTCCGAATGGCTCGCATAAAAAACTTATTTTGACACTCATGCTGCAGAAGAAATATGTTATACACAGGGAAACACTGAAGCACTATTTGATGTATGGGGTCAAACCTGAGTCTGTTCATCGTATTCTGTGCGTTGAGCAGAAGACATGGATTGAGTCGTACATTGATTTAACATTGAGAAGCATGCTCATAATGCGAACGAATTCCAGAAATCGTTTTTTAAGCTAATGAATACTTCTGTATATGAAAAAACTTCGCAGAATGTCCACTGGGAAAGGGATATAAGAGTTATTTCCAGGTATGACACGATTTACAGGGCTGTGGAGGTGATATGTCGTCCAGCATTCCTGGCATGGCAAATCATCGATCAAAATCTTGTCCTTATCGAGACGTCAAAGAGCTCTGTTACATTTAACAAGTCTTTGTACACTGGTGTTGCCATTCTTGAGTTTTCCAAATTAACCTTATATGAATTTCATTATCAGTACATGCATACAAAATTTCCTTTGCCAGGCTTGCACCTCTTATATTGCGACACCGATACCTTGATATATGAAATACCTTGTGATGATATCTACAAAGTAATTGCCCCAGATTTAAAAGCACAGTTTGATACTTCTGACTATGCGCTCGATAATCCGCAAAACTTTTCACACGAGAACAGAGTATGAACCGGAGTTATGAAGGTTGAATTTGCAGGCCGCACAGTCACACACTTTATGGGTTTACGTCCTAAGCTTTACGCATAGATTGTTGCGAATGAGCAGTGTATATGTAAGACAAAGGGTGTAAAATCCAACATTTTGCAAAAGCCCCACTACGAGGATTATCGGGATTGCCTCGAAAATTGCTCCAGGGTTATAAGAACCCAATATCATTTTCGTTTGTGTGGTCATGAAGTCTACACCTAACGCATGACCAAATTAATGTTCTTGGGGTTGGTTGAAAGTGCTTCATTTAACTGGATGGAGTAAGAACTTTACCCTGGGGGCACTACAGAATCCCTGCCTATTTTTTTCGCAACACAAGACACAGTACCACGTTAACCAAGATATGCACAATGGTTAGTATGAATCATAAATTTAACTGTAATGTTTAATTTTATTTTATACAAAAAAAAAGAAGTTATTTTATAATATTGAAACCTGAAAATATGATAATATACACACTATGATAACATTTACTACGAATTTTCCAGGAACAAATTGGTCTCATGCATTTTGATTAGTAAGTCTTTCTAGCAGTGCATAGTGTTATATCCCATTTTATGTTTCTACTTTGTATGGTACCTTGAAAAACAATCAATATAGAATACAATTTCACACTTGGTACACTTGGTCGACACTTTCGCTTGACAAAATCTGCATCTGGTTTGCTTTTTTACATTCCCCTGTAATACAGCCAATTCATGTTTCTACTTTGTACAATATATCGGAAAACACTCAATATGTAATGTAACTTCACAATTTTTACACTTGGTCGACACTCTCTTATGACAAACTCTGATCATGTTTGCTTTCCCTGTGATGCAACTAAATGATCGAACCTGTTGAAATATGAATCAACATTTTCCAAACTAGATGGACGACTCCTCTTCCTACCAGGTTCTCTTTGTTTTATTGCAACATGGACAATCCTCCTTTTGAATGTCAACTGATCTAGTCGTCCTCCTTGTAGTTTGTGAAGATACCATGAATTCTGTACGGTAATATCAAATGCATGGCTGAAAAGTGGGAAATACCACTTTTTCCCTCTTATTGCAACATGGTAAAGGGAAATATTTAGATCACTGTGATCAATACCACCAATACATTTCTTGTATTTGTTGATCAAACTAGAGGAATAGTGATTCGTTTCTTTTCCTTTTATGAGAAGTGTTACACATTGTGTAGGGGTTCCACGGATGCAGCATTTAATGCTACAGAAACAACATTGTTATAGTTCCACTTACAGATCACCAGAGATTTTTGTCATGTGTTACTCGTGATTCATAAGCACCATGTTCCTTTTTCTCCACAACTGCTTTTAATGCAATGGATATTTTGAAGTTCGGATCTCTTATTTTCACACAGTACCTTTCAATATTCGTTTCGTAAGTTCCTGGAGCAGAGGCACCGTTGTGAAATAGTTATCAAAGAATACATGGTATATGAAATTGCGAAGTGACCAAAATGTCTGTATGTTCTAAAACAACAAATGGTCCAACACCAGACCTCTTGTAATTATCACTTATTTTACTATTCGTGCCTTGATATTGTTCCATACAGACAGCATACCCCTGTCCATTGCACCGAGCCAAAGTTTGTATCCATGCCTAATGTATTTCCCATTGTTGGGAGCCATGGCGGCCGAAGTATGGGGCAATGGCTTCAAGTACACTGTATTTTCAACATGTGAAACAAATTTGTGAAGTCTTTTATTTATCATGTTATACAAAGGCCATAATTTGGCAAACTGATCAGCATCAACCAGGTTCTCATTGTCACAGCAGTATAAATTAGTCATGATAAATTCAAATCTATCCTTTGACAAGGAACTTGCAACAATTTCATTGTAACAGTCTTTAGAGCCTTCCCAGAACGTCATCCTCCTTGATACAGACACGTAACCACTCAGCAACCGAAAACCTATGAAATACTTAATTTCTTTTCCCTGCCATCAACAATTTGGTTTTTCAATCAGCATTACAATTGGTTTGGTCAACAAGCATATCAATATCTTCTGCATATATAAATTGTTCAAATATTTGTAAAGTAGTTAGTTAGTTACTGACACCTAAAAGTAAAGGTCACTGTTCAATGCTTTTACTGTGTAAACGATCTTTCATCCATTTGAATTCTTAATGATAAACTACTTCAGAAGCTGACGAACTTGGTTTTTGTAGCTCTTGAATTTTACTGGGAATATAATGTCATCTTAGCAGTAGTTGTTCCTCCTCGTGGAAACAATTGATGCTTCAGCTTGAAGTTGTGTAGCAGGGAGATTACTGAAGTAAAAATTTTATTCACCACCAGAATCTTCATCTGTGAGGTCACTATTAACATTTGTAGGTGGCATTATGGCAACTGCAACCTCCTCGTGGTCAGAAGAATCCTCATTATCCTCCAATATGGACAACAGTTCATGCAATTTGAATCCCCTAAAACAACAGAAGAACAGTTACGCAGGCAACTGAAAAATTATATAAATTGTTGCCTTTCTGCAAATGAGATAGAGAATATACATATATTTACATGTAAATGAAGAAAATAAGTGACAGAGCAAAACTAGATGAAGTACTTCCTATACAGAATTGATAAGAAGTACAAACAAAACAAAAAGTTAACTATGTAATGTGAATAAATTAAAACACAAAATGCATAAGAGATTGTTTTTATAATAAAAAAAGATTAGACACAAAGTATATAAAAAGTTACTGTATGTGAGCCTACTGTCCTTCTACAAGGACACCAATGTTTACACTACTATGTAAACTGAACTTAAAGTCTTTACTCATTATAACATGTTAGGCAACAAGAAATATGAAATATCTTAACATTCCAATGAATAGAGGTAACAATTGCACATAGTAAAAAGAAATATATTAACCTTTCAAGGGTAAGGTCAGGATTTTCGTATATCATAATGATGACCAGAAGTATGGCGCTCTCTCTGACATCTGTTAAAATGGCCTATATGGCCAATGTATCTTCTGACTCACAGCTTCCCTGGTGGAAGTTTCTTGAAGCAGTGAATTCAAAATGGCACCTGTTATGTAATATAGAGAGGAAAGTTTAAATTTCTACACACTGACTGACCTTATAGAAGGACACTAAGCATGTCTAGGTAATACAACCCTGCCACCTGCAACATTTGCAACACCTGCAACACTGCCAACGATGACCATCTGCAACACTATCTGCTGCATAAGCATCGAATCGACACCGCCTCTCTGCTCGAAATGACATTCCTACCTGTTCAGCATGCTTGGCAGGCCTTTAAACCTGGAACAACTTGCTATTTGCCTGACTGCAGGGTAAGCCGACAACTGGCTGTCAACAAATGTATCTCTTCAGAAAACTTTCGAATATGTCTTCAATCCACGACCCCCTGTGGTCCTTTTTGTCACCATCACCATTCAACTCAAGAAATTCTCTTCTCTACATTACCCCTTGTGGTTTTCTTCACAGCGTGGGGCCGCTTGATTTCGTGTGTTAATTTTTTATTCAACGAAATTACAGTGCTACGTGTCTTAAATGGCATTGTTGGCATGTGCTCCGCTGGTCTTACATGAAAGTATTTTCTTCCTGGATTGTATAGTGTTTGTTTTGTAGATATTTGGTCTTGTTTTTAATTATGTGTAAGATGTTTATAAATAAGTTTGTTTTGTAATTAATCGTTGTAAAAATGTTTGTATGAAATGTTTATTTTGTAAATATGAAATTGATTTTAAAGGCGAGGTTTTTACAAAATGTATAGGTTTGTTGTAAAAGTTTATGTAAATATGACAAATTATTTCAGAATAGTTTTTTATAATTGTGCGCTTTGGTAAATACCTTTGTTTTGTGCGTAATTGTGGTAAATGTTTGTAAAAATGTTTATAAGAATTTCTGAAAATATTAAGAAGATTAAAATCATTGCTAAAAGGTATAATGTGTTGTATTTAATAATATAGATTTTGTGTTTGTTAATTAACTTGTTGTAAAAATATTTGTAATGAAATTGTTTATTTTTAAAATGATGAATTGAGATTTAAAGCGAAGGTATTATTACAAATGTAAAAAGGGGATGTTGAATCTGTAAAAGTATGTAAATAAACAATTATCTCAGAATAGTTTTTTATTAATGCGCTTGTAAAACCTTTGTTGTGTGCGTAACTATGGTAAATGTTTGAAATATTTTATAAGAATTCTGAAAATATTAAGAAGATTAAATCATTGCTAAAGTATAATGGTCTTTATTTGAATAAACTTATGTCGTATTTTATGATGTTGGTGATTGCACAATTAACTTTGTGTATGTGGAAAGAATATTTGTGAACGATAAAGTGCCTGGTTATTTCATTTTTTTACACGACATCTGTCATTTAGTTGGACGATTTATAACCTAGAGGTGAATGACTATTAGACCGAAATGAAAATTTTCTGGGGGAACTGGAGAAATCACCAACAAAAAAACTATCACCAGCAATGGTTGGAGATTGAACTGTAACACTTTGGTGATAGCGATACAAACTTATAATAACTTTGTAGAGTGACCAATCAGTACAGTTTTATATTTTTAAAGTAAAGGACTATGAATGGAAAGAACTAGTGTTTTGTTAAGGAAAATGTGGCGCTGCAGTAAACGAAATACTTTGAAATATATTGTTACATCTAGAGACCGGTATAAGTTACGGGCTCTTGGCTATTGCTGTCCAGACATCTTCACTGCTCACTAAGTGAATGCTTGCAGTAAAGGCAAACTTATTTTATGAGTAAACTCATAATTTATCAAACACTACGATAAAATCAGTTGTTTTTGCATTAATCTTTTAAACATACAATTTACTAGCCTTGAGTCAAACAGGTTTTCTATTACTAATTTGGTTATGACCAAACATTTGTACAAATCCGCAAACCTAAGTCTTTAAATTCATTTGCATATTTTGACGATGAGGGTAGTAATGTTCTTTTAATTAATTAATGTGCACTGTATTAAATCATTTTAACACCTAGATTGGGTAAGGGATTGGACTATAGTTTTATTTCTTTAATAAGCCTCCATTGCTTGTTAATAACTCATTAGTAAGTTTGCGTGTTCATTGGCATAAAAGATCAGGAAAATTGGAGTTCTCATATTTGAATTTTGCTCCATTATAAGGACTCAATTCATTGATTTTGAGTTTAATTTGGACTAGCTTTTATAAGTCATACCCTACATTGTAAGGAAAAGATATCTTTTTGGTTTTGCTAATTCTTTGTTGTAGTATAGTTCAGAATTCGTTGTTCTGTGTTATGACTAGTGTGGTTTATTCAAGTTCTTTGGTTCCATGTTAGACATTTTGTTCCTGTGTTTACATGAATGTCTATGAGTGTGGTTCATTCGTTACGAGAGTGGTGTAAAATATTAATATAAATTTTATACGAGTAGTGGGAGCATGGAGCGCCAAGACTAAATTGGATTAACTTGGGAAGGGGCCTCGGACAGGAGCACACAAACTGGCGCTGCCCATATTTGGAGTGGAACACGCAAACTAGTGTAAGATTAACCTGGGAAGGGTTAATCTTACACTAGTTCTCACTGGTTCCCCACAATTAGCACTGCAAATAGCACCACACTCGACTCTGCATGCATGCTACATTTGCTCCAGCCCTTTGCCCACCTACACCTACACTCCTCCTCCCTTCACAACGAACTATATGGTGATTAGTTCGGGTTAGATCGGGTCCCTGCTACGAGATTCATAGGGCTATCTACACATGTTGCCTATTATACTATCAACCCACCCTCCCCTCTGCTGCCCTGTAATTGCATAACCCCCCTCCCTCTTCATTCAACATCCATTATTCCATCCACTCCTTCCCAGCGAAGTAGGCTGTGTTCAGTTCCAAACTTGCCTGATAGACAACACTGCTCTAGCCATCGGCCGGCAGCTTAGTTGTAGAGTTGACTGCCAGGAGCGCTGAGGTCTCCTGATGTCGTCATCGGCCACTAGGTAGCATGCAAGCTCGATAAATAGATTACTCGCAATGGCTGCTAGGTGGATTGTCAGTTGTTTGCCTGTCACAGCCAGTGTTTTTTAATTCTATGATATATTACTACAAGCTCTGAGATCTGAGATCCATCATATATGTAATGAGATAGAACACTATAAAAATTAAAATCTTTGCTTTTAGGTGGTTTTGAATCACGGACCCTTTGGTCACCAGATTGATGCCTTTGACCGCTCGGCCATGAAAGCTTGGATCCGAATGGAAGTTTTAGTAAGGTATATTTAAAAAAAGGAACATCTACAAACACACACAAGATTTCGTTTATGGTTTCACAACAACCAAATATTCAAAATATAAGTTTTTTAAGAAAAGCTATGCCTTTAAATTTAAATATATATATTAATTTTTTTACAAAACAAACATAAATATCATCATCTTGAATTATAGTCAGCTTAGAAGGAATTATTATTAATTTTTTAAATAATTATGTAACCACTCCGAGCATCAAATACAATGCATCGCCTACCTTACAACAATATATATTTTGCCTTATCCCCTTTCTGACAAGGCCAATTGTGCATTTAAGCTCTTTGTAAATGTACTCTTAATTTCCGAAATGTTGATGCTATAGGGATAAAATTCATACCATAGAAACCATCGCCAATATCAATCGAGGTGATAAGGGCATTTAAGACATAATAATTTTCTGAAAAGGTCAGTTTTGAGTTAAGTCCTTTTATAAATGTACTCAAAATTTCCGAACCATTGATGCTATAAGGATCAAATTCATTACATAGACACCGTATCCAATATCCGTCGCGGTGGTAAGGGAATATAAGTCCCAAGACCTTTCTGGCAATGCAAATTTTGAGTTATGTCCTTTTATAAATGTACTCATAATTTCCGAAACATTAATGATATCGTCATCAAATTCATAACATAGACATCATACCCGATATCCAACATGATGGTAAGGTAGTTTAGCTCCTAAACCCTTTCAAGCAAGGCCTAGTATGCATAAAACCCTTTTATAAACATAGTCATAAACTCACCAAATACATACTAATCAAGGCCTTATTTACCCATGTAATATTATTTTATTTTCGATTTTAACTGAATCTTATTTGTGTGTTGGGGAGGTGCTAGGCTCACTTAATGTAATGTTACTTTTCGATTATTGAGTTAAATGCTCGGTCAGGTTACATAATATTATTTCACATCCGATTTTAACTAAATGTTATTTATAACTTGGGTAGGCGCTAGGATTACTTAATGTAATGTTAATAGTGGATTTGGGTTCGATTCTTGGTCAGGGCACATACTATTATTTTATTTCCCATTTCAACCATATTTTATTTGTGACTTGGGTAGGTGGTAGGGGAAGTTAATAAAATGTTAATTTCAGAGCATGGAGTTCGATCCTCAGTCAGGATACATAATATTATTTCATTTCCGATTTTAACTAAATTGTATTTTTGAGTAGGGTAGGTGCTAGGCTTATTTAATGAAATGTTAGTTTCGGATTTGAGTACGATCCTCAGACAGGGTATGTAATATTATTATTTAATTTTCGATTTTAACCAATTTTTATTTATGACTTGGCTAGATGATAGGGGTAATTAATGTAATTATGATTTCGGATTATCGAGTTAGAGTCTCGGTCAGAGCACCTTAATATTGTTTTATATCCGAATTTAACAAAGATTTAGTTTTGATTAATATTTATAGTAATTAAAGTAATATTATTTTTAGATTACCGAGATCGATTCCCAGGTGATTCACTTAAAATTTTTAAAAAATTCAGGGAAATGCATTCTTATGCATTCACTTATGCTCGTTGTATAGCGTTTACCTGATCGGTGTCTACTGCCCAACTAATGTATTACATGTTCGATGTCAACTGTTGAAGGTCGAGAATGGTGGAGGGGAATGCAGTTATATAATGTAATCGGGTATTAACATATTAATGTTACTAACATAATCGTGAAATTTCATACTTGCATAAACACGCATTGAATATTTATGAGGTATGCATGTACACACATGAATAATTAACAACTAAACATTCACCAATGTTATATGTCCTCTCAGCAAAACAGCCTAATTTCAACAGTCATATACCTCTTCATTTGTTTCAGAATTTGTAATTATTATTAATATAATTAGGGGTGGAAGGTATTACACTTACACTATGGTAGCTTTCAATATAAACACTAATCATGTATGCACGTTATATGCAGAGATAAATATGTCTGCTCCCGAGAAACGAAATCTCAAGTCTAAAGCCTTACCTAAACATGTTGATCATAGGATATTTTCAAGCGAGAATACTTCATAATCTATTCCTGTCAGGTCAACAAACCTTAACAGGAAAAACAATCGTGTATGCGGTTTCAACATATACCAACTCCCACAGACCGAATATTTCTAGAATTACTCTGATAAACCAATTCATAATATAATAACAAAACACACACATACACATACACACAAACACATACACACATTCACACAACTCATTTGGTTATACCATAAGAGGCAACTGCAAAACCCCATACCATCAAAATTTACAAGCAAATCTAAATACTTGACAACTATATCAACGTATTATACCACACAAACGAACAAATCTCCATCATCTGTCTTCCAATACAAATTATCAAACATATTTAATTTAAGTATATCAATAAACGAAAAGAGAAAAGCCTTTCCAAGATTCGGTTTTTCTAATTTACAATATCACATCATTTAAAACCAATTTAATATCCAAATTAAAACACTCATCGTACTCAAATCGTGCTATCCCATACTACATATAGCAATCAAAACCTGTTTATTTCATAAAAACTTTATAATTAAAGAATGTTTGTTAATATCGGCTCTTTTTAACAGTTGATTCAATCCTTCTGGAATACTTGTATCTTATCTGCGCAACAAGTATTTAAACAACTAAAATTTTTCATTGCACAAAAAGTCTACGTAATGTTTAAATGCAATTGTATTTATCTACTTCAAAAAGCGTCAAAATACATACCGATTTACTCAATACGTCAACCTAAATACAGACATGTACAGTTATACTAACATATTCATTGTTTTAGTTCTCAACGAGGTAAATACGATTATATGAATTACTATGTGCGATATTTGTTTAAACCCAATCTTCTTATACATTAAATTTGAAATAAAGCATTAAAATTAACGCTCTTTTTATCTATCATTAAGTTACAGACATGCTAATTTAATTAAGCGTAATAACACACACGCTAATTACTCATTATGCAACAAACATTGACTTTACATAATGCAAGTCGATGCACTGCCTAACATACGCTATCATAACCATAGACATTTTAACATTTTTAATTATTCTAGGAAGACTGTTTTGTGAATGCCTGAAAAATTTTCGCAAACTTCCGAAGAACACCATGTTAAATTGTTGACTACCCAGCGTAACATTTTGAGAAACTTTAAAAATTGTATCGAATCATGATAGGTTAGGCTTACATCGGAAGAGTTGAGCACACGCGCTATCAATTATCAAGAGTAAAATATGTTAATTCGCATAATACAAATATGTATTTAACGAGAATTTTTACATATAAGTTGTATATACATAGCGATTTAAGAACCATACAGGCTAAGTAGGTATTTATTTTAATCGAGTATCAAGTAAATTAACCAAAGTATTGGTGTAATGAATATCCAACTGCGAGTAGTAAGGATGCAACGAGATGAAACCAAATACCCATCAACCGATGAGAAACAACAAACAAGAAAGGAAATCAACTGTAAGTTTGAGAACATACTCATTGCTTCAGCGCAAGTCAAACTCGCTGTTTAGCACTAGTATTTACTTATTGAATAACTAACATGTTTAATTTCACTCTAAATATACAAAACTAACATCCGACTAACATAAGCTTGATATAATGCATAACCCAAGTAGCAAAATATAGTTGGCCCACAAGTGCAGATCTGATTGTGAACAAACAGTCCACATGCGGAATCCGTAGGCATTCAAGAAGCGGAATGCACCCGCAGATGCATGTGCACATGTGATGAATGATGACTTTGGTGTGATGTGTTTACACGTGGTCCACATACAGATATTTAACTGTCAGCAGATGTCTGGCAAAACCGGACTTCCCCATAAGTTAACCACAAGCGGGCCACTTCTGGATGTACTGTCACCTGATGTCTGACAAACCAAGAGTTGCCCATAAGTCAACCAGAAACAGGCCATTTCTTGATGACCTGTTGGCTGATGTCGGGGAAAACAAGAATTGTCCGAAGCACAAGCGGGCCACTTCCGGCTTTCTGCTTTTGGCCTGCCGTAAGTAAACCACATGTCGTTAGCCAACTGTTGGTAAGCCATTTGTGGCCAAGCTATTGGTAATTTGTGGCCCACATAGACGCAGCTTGCCATGCATTTTCAAAGCCAAAATATAGTTGTGTCTGAAACATATAAAATTGACGTATTTACCATATTCATATGTGTTATCTTCAGCTTTATTTCACAATTAGTATATTTCTTTGGAGAAACCTGAATCGGAATCACAAACCTTTCGTCTACAGTAAAGTATGGTATCAGCTACTCTACTATGAACTTATATACCACCTTTTAAGTAGATCTGGATACTTAGTTGACAAACATAATGCATTATTAGTTTTGGTATACAGAAAATGTTAGTATCATGTGACAATACTGGGATTTATGTGTTTTGTTTTAAAGACTAGTATTTTAGTTTCGGACTACTTTAAGATAGAATTTAATATACAAAATAATGAACTTTTTTGCGCATTATGCTTTGCATGTTTCTTGTCTAAAAAACATTTATCTATTACTAGCAATGCAATGTGATAATTTTGCTTCATATATAAATGAAATAAAAGAATCAACTGAATACACATATGATATTTGCTACTGCACAACAACATATAATCGGTATGCCATAAATGGAACATAAGTTTGCTGATCATGTTTCCTCAGTAATAAGAAACAGTTGGCATACCTCAAAAGACGGTATGTATGCTGCTATATTATGTCCCCAGCAGTGAACAACATTTGGAATGCCGTGAATGGCCCATTAACATGCTGCTAATATTTTCCCAACACTGAGTAACAGTTAGCATTTTCTTTATCATTTGCTTGTGGGGCGTCTGTTGAAATCTAACAATCGCCGTAAGAGCATTGGCCCACATTACGAGTATTTATAAAATAGGTATTGTCATTTTTTATATGACCTGATTGTCAACCAAATAATAAATGCTAACAATCATATTGCGAACGTTGTCACCACTGGCAACAGTTGGCCAACTGTTAACTGCTTGTTGTTTGCTACTTTGGGCCCACATGATGATGCCAAATTATCAAAAATGAATTGTTCTACTACGGAGGGCTTTATGTACAAACATGATCTTATATTATGTACTGTATGGAAAACATAATCCACATATTATCTACATACTTTAAGATGCCTGCGGGTGTTTCACAAATGTTTGCATGTGCACCATATATGAAATTATGTCAGTCATTTTGTGTTAAATGGCCCACAATTTCCCACGTGTTGATACCCAACTATCAGAAATTAACCATTCTACCATGCGAGGACTTTACGCACAAACATGATCTTATAGTCATACTCTTTGCAATACATCAGCCACATGTTAATTACATATTTTAAGATACCTGTGGGTGTTTCACTGATGTTTGCTTGTGGGCCACATATGAAATTCTGTCAGTCATTTTGTGATAAGTGGCCCGTAATTGGCCACATGATGATTCCCAACTATCAGAATCGAACCTGTCTACCACGCGAGTGATGGTTTTCTATGGAAAAATGATCTTATTTTAGTACTCTTTGGCATACATCAGCCACATGTTTTCCACGTGTTCTAAGATGCCAGTGGGTAATTCACTGATGTTTACTTGTGGGCTATACATTTAGTTCTGTCAATCATTTTGTGTTTAATGGACCACATCAAAAATACTTCCCAAGCAAATACAGTTACTATTGTTCACGTGGTCTTATTGTGTACCACTTTATAAAACACTTACAGTCACATGGGCGTTCATGTACCACCTGTGCCAACAGTTGCCCAACTGTTATCAGCTTGTTGTTTACTACTTGGGAACTTATATACATGCCAGCTTACAACATACTACACATCAAACACTTAAACAATATCACATTCCATTAACTTTCTCACTCTATACACAACTCCTATACAGCATTCATCATCTCTCTACAACAATCAATCACAGCTCATCGACAACAAAGAACCACATACACACACCCTCAAAGGTCTCAATCAATCTAATGTCATTCCTGAAAGGTGAACAATGGTCTCTCGGAAAAGATGCAAGTGAGTGCTTTATCTGAGAAGGCTACACAATCACAAACTGCATAACATATATGTGTAATTAAAGTATAATGTAATAAAAATCTTTTTCAAAAATTCATACACGTTAGATAACACATTTAACACAAGCATGTATGAAACTACTACTTTGCATATCAATCCTCAATCCTCAACCCTCTATCCTCAATCCTCAATCCCCAATCCACAAAAAACAATTCCTTATTCGTAAAAAATTGTTTCTTATTCCTCAAAAATCAGTCGATATTACTCAAAAATAAATTCCTATTCCTTAAAAATCATCCCTTATTCCTCAAAAATCGTTCCTTATTCCTAAAAATTCATGTCTTAGTATTAAAATTTTGATCCTTATTCCTCAAAATTCATTCATATTTCTCCAAAATCATTCCTTATTCCACAAAAATTGTTCATTATTCCTCAAAAATTGTTCCTTATTATTAAAAAATCATTCTTTATTCGTAAAAAAAATTTGTTCCTTGTTCTTTAAAGAACATATATAACAAACTATCACAGTACAACAAAATATACATAGATATATTCTACCAAACACACAGAATAACACAAACTCACACAAAAAGAATACAAAATATTCAATTTGGAAACCCGCTCTACCAATGACTTGCACCTAATGACCCAAAATTATCCAAAATAATCCAAAATTAACACAAAATGACCAAAATATACTCCAAGACACACATATAAACACACACGCGATATTCCATTCAGTAGAGAACATTTTCTATAATAAATACTTATGTTGGACTCATTTCATCTCCTACACAATATTCACTTATAAATTTAACTATAAAATTCACATTACATTGTAAATGTTTGATACTCTCATTTATTTTTCAGTCTTATATTAAAATAATTTCTTTTATTTCACATATATCATTTGTCAAAGGTTCATTTACATAAACAGAAAGATTACCATATCACCAAGCCACACACACACACACACACATACATCAATCTTTACCAATCATTACCAATCTTGAAAAATATTTATCAATATTTAGATCAATCTTTACCAAACTTTAAAAATCGTTACCAATCTTTCCATCAATCGCTACTAATCTTTACATCAATCCTTAGCAATCTTTACCAATATTTAACAATCATTAACAACTTTCCATCAATCCTTGCAATCTTGAACAATCTTTACCAATCTTCACGAATCTTTCCATTAAAGTTTACCTATCTTTTACTATCTTTACCGAACTTTACCAATCTTTCCATCAATCCTTACCAAAAGTTACCAATCTTTTATCAATCGTTAACACTATTTACCAATCCAAGGGTTTATAGGCTATCTCTATCCATACATATAAGAAAAAAAATTCACCTAATGTCTCCATAAAATTAGACATAGCTATCGGTAGAATGAATTTTAATGTGAGCATTCAACTATCCATACATCCTTATTTTGATGACTTTATTATCACTCTCATAACTTGAATAAGCATTTGCTCATAGCAACACTTAAACATTGGAAGGGATAAATCAATAAATACAATAGTCATCTTTATTTCACACGATTATCAAAAAAATATGTAGTATTACTTACTTACATACACTCAATTATATTCTCATTTCAACTAAAGTATTTATGCTTTACTTAAAATGCATAGAACTTTTCCTGCAGCGTACAGTCAAGGTTTCCCAACTCGCATATACAACATTACAGTTTACACATAATTTGGTCTAATAACTAATGGCAAATGGTCAGTTGATTTCTTCATGTTGTTAAGCGCTAAATATAAATGTAAATGTCTTGCTGCAATACTTACATTAGCTTCCCGATGTTCAACAAACATTACCTTTACACTTCTTCTTACGTCAATATAGGTTATCACTACGAGTAAAAACTCTATCACACTTATCACAGTGGAACGACAGGTATGCTGAACTGAACAATCAATCGAACAAACAATCTTCGAAACCATGTAATCAAATCCCATTTAATTTGTGATATGGAAGTATATATAACAAACATAAACTGTGTCTACACAGAGCCTCTTTTGTCCTCAATTCTTTAAGATAGCACCACACAAATAAATAAAGTTTTCGTGTCATATCTCGGGAAACAATTAACCGAGTCAAGCCAAATGTGGCAAACAAGTAATACTGTGGCAAGTGATATTAAATAAAATGTTTTAAATTCGGTAGACACTTATTTTCAAATTGGCAGCAACACAGATATTTTAGTTTTGTATGTTGTATCGTCGAAACAATGCGATTAATTCCAACACAACTTTGCATATGGATCGTTTATATTAAAATCATTAAATGTGTCCACATGAAATCTCTTTTGCCCGCCATTTTGTAAAAAAATATCACATAACTAATTAAACTTATGCGATATCACTGGAAAAACAATCTCTTAATACCAAATTTAACAAATAAGTAGCACAATGGCCGACTATGCAAACTGATAAATTCGGAGAGTGTCAGACACACATATTTTCATAATGGTGGCCACATAAAAATTTGAACTGAGAATAGTTTTTTATCTATGAAACTACAAAAAAATCAACTTATCTTTATATACTAACATTTTATATTATATCCATCAAATTTTCCAATGCAAAATCTCATTTCTCCGTCATTTTGTAAGATAGTCCCACATGAAATATAACAGTTTTTGTGTCGTATCTCTGGAATCAATGAACGACTTTCTTTAAATCTGGCCAAGAAGTTGTACTGTGGTAGGCCATTATATATTTGTATATTTTAAGTGTGCTAGTCTCTTACTCTCCGAATGGAGCCTATACAAACATTTCAGATTAGTGTGTTGTATTTAAGACAATATGTAACAGATTTAAATTTAACTTTGTCCTCCATTAGTGGAGGTCATCAGATGAGCAATGGAGGTATTATGCCATATCTCGAGGAACAATAAACTGATCAATAACAAAATTTTCACGCGAGTAGTGCTAAAGTAGTGTGTGTAAATTGACGTGTGGTATGTGCGGCAAGCATTTGTTAATGGTGTTTATATAAATAATGTTTTTTATTGAATATGTTATATTTATGAAATGTTTCAACAAAATTCCACCAAATTTGGTACGTTAACAGTATTTATAAGAAACATCAACTATACATTCAGAGAGCTGGTCTCTTTTGCAAAATTGTGCAAGGTAAGTTGATTACTTTCCATATTTCCGAAATAATTCTACTAATTGCTACCAAATTCGGCACCCCTGCAGAAGGCCATGTAATGTTATTAAATGGGGCAAGACGTTGATTTTAAAAATGGCGGCCATATAAATATTTTTATATATTTGGCATATCTAATTAACGAATTCAAAAATTCAATAAAAATTTCAGAAACATAGTGTGCAGTGCCTTTCATTTTTAGACAAATTTGTAACATAACCCAGTTAAAACATAAGGTTTTTATGCCCAAATCTCGGAGACCAATCCACCGATTTCCACCAAAATTTGTACAAAAGTAGCGTTGTGGTAGGTCATGTAAACTTATGTGTTTTCAGTGGCTCAGATTCATATATTAAAAATGATATGCGTGTAAATGTTTCATATTACTGAATCCTATCATTCAATACATTATATTAAAATCGAACCTGATGCTCCGAATCCTACCTATATGATGTAGTTGATTGCACACTAACTAAATTTTATGAGTTTTTCTGAATTCGAATGCCGGGTAAGTCACTCGTGTATTTTAATTGTCGTGATACTATTTCACATGTTTCTGGTTTCATCTCGAATGACATTGCTGTCAATGAGAAATCAATGCCTACCTACCATCTAAGCGTTTAAGAACTTAACTAAAAATTATTTGCACCCCTTAAGATGAATGTAGGCTCATTAGTTATCAGTAACTTCTTTTCTCTGTGTATATAATTAGCATTAGTTCCGATAAGAGACAATGTTGGGCATGTGCCTGTATTGAACAAACAAATGCCATCGCTACTGATCTAAAGAAAATACCTTACAATTATTTTAGAATTTGATAGGTTTAGTTCACTGAATATTATTTGAAAACTTAATTTTTGGCCACTTGTAACATTTTTATGTTTTTTTTGTCATGTCATTTTATTTATTTTTAAGGAGTCACAATTTTTGCCATGATTGTAATATTCAATATTTTATTACTTTTAGTGTGGAATCTAAATTGTATTGATATGTTGAGTTGTCTCGTAATCTCTAAATTTTCAATTTTTTGTTGTAATTTATCTGTATTTTTGAATACCATTAGGAATTTTCCTTATAAATGTGATATGTTCGAATGTTGATGTTTTTTATACCACTGACTAAACTATCTATATGTCTCCCGAGCACAGCTCGAAAATTCAAATTCTACTATATTTTAATTTGAGCACGTTATTGTAAAAACTTGCTGGAATATGTTAGGTTGAAGTATTGCACTTTATAACGTTGCTAGTAAAATACCACTAAATATTTATACCGTCGAACTACCGACGGTATGGCAAAAACGACACATTAAAACTGGGCGTGTAAAACCACTACTTACAAACAATTACATATTATGCTAAGACAGCCAATTTTAACACTTCTACGTAGAACTCAGTATTTTTTTTTTTGTTATTCAATAAAATAAATATATTTTCAGTGTAATTAGAGCGATTTTTCGAAACTTCTCTTATTCGTAACTGAAACATTCGCATCTAACCCACAGTTAGAAATTAGATTTTAATTTTCTTATAATATGACACGAGAAAATTTTCTGTTATTTACTGTGAATTTATGATAGTTTGCTTTGGAATTTTCTTAAGTTGTATAGAGTTGGCAAACTGAACCATACTCCATCTACATAATTTTGATATAACTGTGTATTAGAATTTTTTATTTATTTAATTTCGATGACTATGGCAGAGTGTGAATATGTTTAACTAACTTTATATTCAGAAAAATTAATGTTGGATGCTGAACATTTCCAATGTAATTTTCTTTATTCATTTTTTCTTTCTTTTCTGTACTCTCGTGGAATTTAATATTCCTCATGTCTTGTGTGTTTGAAGTTTACTGGCCAGGTTGTTCCAGTAACACATCTTTGTTTGAAACGAATTTGTCTAATGAATGCTGAAATATCATACAAATTGAATGATTACACACTAAATGTTGACTGATTTTCTACACGTTTACACTAACACAAGTACCTACGTTTAATACTAGTGCCTAGGATGTGCCTACAGAGAACTTTCTGCTGTGGACAAGGAACACTCACATGCACTCAACTCTGTCACACTCAAAGCTGACTCAATTCACCAAAACTGCCATGATAACTGTTATTTTGGTTTTATTATCTGAGTATAACATCCACGTCTCACACACATCCTTCCACAACAATAATAGAAAAAATAGTACTTGAAATTGTCACAATTTCGCACAAAATACTGTCACCAACACGGCAAATTTAATTCATGAGTGTAAAAAAAGACAGCCACAAATAGCTTACGTAAAGTTGGAAATAAATATGTCGCCGGCTGTGGTAATTTTACCTACAATATGTGCGCGCAAGTATTTTATGTCTTAAAGTAATGGCCAGAAGCAATACACATAGCAGTAGTTTAGTCGTAAACTATAACGTTTTATGTGCATAACCGGAAATGCAATCAAGGTAATGTGAAATGGTTTTTATGTTGTAAATGATGAAATTATATATACCATATCTCACATATTCAGAACATGGTATAATATTTTCAGTAGCTGAAGCAATATGTGATTGTTAATCAGGACGTCACAGTGAAATTATATCGCAGGAAAAAGAAAGTTGATTTTTATCATTGCAGATAAATGCTCGTGCCCTCTGCCATACCTTCAAAACAAATTACGATTTGTAAATAGTTACAAATTATGCGTGAATTTAAGTTAATCATTTGATGACAGCCTCGACTTGAAGCATGAATATTTAGGTTTTCTTGCGTCATTGGACCACAGTTGTATGACACAGCCTAAAGGAATCTGAACCACTGATAATATATGAAAAAATATCGTGACCATATTAATCTGATACCTTGTACAAATAAATGAATATTCTGTAGGCACAGCATCTCTCAAGGTGTAAATCTGGCCCGACTGTGTAAAATAATGAGAAGTTCAATAACCAATAACCATTATAATGCACAACTGAATTTCTTGTATTTTTTTTGCACAAACTTATTTCCTAGTGAAAAAATATTGTGCATCCCCTCAACGTCCCCCCCTCCCCCCGCATTTTAAATTTGTTTGCATTGTTTGTTTACAAAGTCAACTAACAATATGTGTGTGGTAAGATGGCATACTTCAGTAGGTTTAAAAATTATTTCGTTCTAAATTTGTAATACATGTGTGAATAATTAATATATAACGACTTCGGAATCCATACTCAAGTATTTTTTAATAGGGTAGCGATAATCTAATCGTTATTTTAAAATGTTACGAATGCACTGGCAATTCTTTATACAAAATTATAGCTTTTTAAGTGATTTTCCAAATATTTACTGCAATAGTCTAAAATATAATCTTTCTGAAACCTTTAATGTTAGAAGAGTTTTAAAACAAAAATTCGCGTACTTCTTCCCACACCACATAATCGACAATTATGAATTCATATAGTGTGCTATTTTTTAACGTGGTGTGCATTAAAAATTTAACTATTTATTCATGGGTTTTCCCCTCGCCAAGTCCCTCGTTTTTATATACCGCCATTCCCTGAAAAACCCTGGTCGCCCCACTTGTTGGCTTTCAGTCAATAAGTAGCATTCTGAAATGAGTCACAAATCCATACAAACACCACAGTTAAATATTGTTCAGATTAATAGCTTGATACATGGTTCCCATGGAGGGTATCGAGCAAGTGCAGATCGCACTACGACAGCTTGGTGTGATGCGCCATCTGGCAAGTGTCCGTGGCGCTCGACTGAGGCTCTTCCTACTGTGCTAGGGTAAGTAGCCTGCACAATGGAGTGGCAATTGTAGCAACAGCACGATGCTGTGACGATTTTCCTTCTGCCAGGGAATCCGCACATAGTTATCTGGGCAACCCATATAGGAGCGATAGAGAGGTGGCGATGAAAACAGAACACAGTCTGCTTTTCCCTGCTGTGCTGTAGAAAGACAATGCCGCTTGCGAGCGGAAAGAAGTGTTCTATACTCGCTGTAAAGAGAAGCTTAAGCTCCCCACTAGCGACAACAGCACACTGACAGACTGTAGCATTTGATGACTCTAGCAGTGATGATCGAAACATAGAAGTCGGACGAACAAATACTTGCTCGAAATTAGAGCTTTTTTTTTTCAGTTGGCGATGGAAATTAAATTATTTTTCCTTTATTTTGTATGGAGCACCTGACCCTTATGGCCCTTCTCCAGCAGGTAGTAAAGCCGTAACAACCGGCGCTCCAAAGAGCGACAATGTGTTTGAGCAGACAAGCTGCCAATATCCAGTGCGTATGAGCAAACAAACTGCCCTGGCTAGTTTGTGGAGGCTTCTAGCCAGCAAGCGGCCTAACTTCTTGACATGTGTAGACTGACCGACCCTTCGAGCACGCCACCGCCACATGCGGCAACTAACTCGCCTACTCAGGGAAGCATACATTTAACAGCAGAACAGTTAGTTACCAAAATACGAATGATCAAACTAGTTGGTAGTCGGGCAAGCGAGTTAATATAAAGACTAGGGTGTCGACTGAGTAGCTAATGAAATAAAGTTGTTGGTGTGAGTTATCCATTGGTCGCCCAAATTTCGAACCTTATACCTCCTGCAGTTAATCTATGAAAAATAATTATATATATATATATATATATATATATATATATATATATATATATATATATATATAAATATAGTATATAAAGATTATTAATAATTTTTTATCATTATATTTTACCATTTTTATAAAATTTCGGAACTTGAAATTTTTAAATATTTGTTTTATATGTATTATATTTTTAATTTTTGATGGTAAGTCTTATAATTTTCTGTGAAATCTTGGACCATTTGTATTTTAATACAAATTTATCACTTTCAAAAATATTCCAAGTTCACCAACGGTGAATTTTAAATATATTTATGATGGCCTCCATGACGTCATCCATGATTCCAACCACGCTTGTGATAACATCTGAGATGGTGGATAACTTAAGTTTCGTAGGTAAATGCCGTCCAATGAGGAAATTTGTACATCTATTTATGTAATATTATTTGATTAGAGTTAAGTTAGGTTGTCAAAGAAAATTATTGAAAAGTTTCGTTATCTCACATATACTTCCATAGTGGTCTACTCTGATTGTGCTCAGATGCTGCTCTTCCACCCATCCGTTTGTACTGTCCGGAGCTGCAAAGAAACATGCGAATCTCACCTTTATTTGTACTTGCTTCGCGCACAGTTTCGGCACATGATCAGGAGTTCTTAACAGTGCTGTGCCCTCACTTCACGTAGCCGAAATTTTTCAAGCGTACACGTCATTACTCTAAACCTATCGACTTTAATTAATTATTAGAGTCGCTAGGTTTAGAGTTTTCCGGAGAACCGGAAATCACTGGATTCTCATAATTAAATATAATTTTAAGGAAATAGCTTTAAATATCCACATTCTTCAAAGAATTTCTAGTCCTCTGCAGATTAAGAGTGGCAAGAGAGAAATATTTTCTTTTTGAATTGGGTTATTTAAGAATTAAAATGAAGATCAAATACAAAAGATTCTTTATACGTCCCTCTTAAATAATTTCCTCCACTGCCTCTTTCTATTGCAGGCAAATGCGAAGGTCTTGTAGCATTACTTGCAGGAATGTCTAAGAGGGCTCAGTGATCAACCCAAGGTTTCTATGGCCGAATCCAAAGTCTCTGCCAATGTTGTTGAGTAAATTTTCGCTTTTCTATGTATCATACCATTAAAAGAAGTTTGTAGTTTAAACAAATACAGATTGGCATGTAGAGAAACGACGCCTTTTATGTAGCGAGACGACTTTTTAGGTTGCCGCTTCATCAAAAATTACAATTCGAACATTTTGCATGATAATTTAGTTCACTTCATTTTAAGAGGACAACCAGCCTCCTGTCGCATGGCATTGCTTCTTTTAGATAACGTCTTGTTACAGTAACGATACAAGTAACTTTATGGAGTATCTTCCATCTTAACTCGAGACATTGTTTTCTCTCAGTCTGAATAAAAACAGAGCTAACCATTTTCTCTATAGGTTTTGTAAACTAGCTACCCACCATACATTACGGGCAGAAGTTTTTTATTTAATGGCTCACACTACAAGCATGAGTTACAGAAAATAGTATTTATGTTTATTTAACTGTCACACTGTACAGTATCAATTTAATATATTACTTCCATTTAGGTTCTTCACACACTTGATTCACACTTCAAAACTTATCGTCACCGCCAGTCATTCTGTCTGCCACCGGAACCAATATTAAAGACCCGATTTGAGTTTGGTAGCAAACCGACCTATCTCGATATGTCTCTTCAAAACAAATCTTTGCATTATATACTTGCACTATTATCAGATAAGTAGCCTACATGGTGAGGTCACGGTTCTTCTAACAGCCATATTTTCATGTGTCTTAATTTAAAAAGTTGGCTACAGTTGATACATTCATCCTTCGTAAATGACAACGAAACCATTGAGCACACAGCCGTCGTCGCGACTGCCGTAGAAAACACTGTATATGTCATGATCTCCATTCCCAGTGATTATGTCATATATTCTTCACTTGTCTGCGGCGATGTTCTTGTTAGTCCTTGTTGGTCGGCAGATGTTAGGTCTCTACACACCTCAGCGGTAAGCTCGGAGATTATAGGTGGTGACATAATATAGAACTCTTCACTATGCCAGTAGTATGGTTATGGCGGTTGACTTGCAAGGGTGTGGGGCGTCAGAGCCGGAGCCGGGAGAGCCTCCATCTTGTTACGGCACCCGACCACCATCTTAGATGTCATTGACCTTTTACCTCTGACCCATGTAACCTTTGACCTTGACCCCAAGTCTTTGACCCCGGAGGCCATCTTCCCTTTTTTCACTCGAAATTTCACTTTTTCCATAAAAAATTTCCCTTAACGAAATTCATAAAAAATTTAATTAAATACTTACATTTCCTGAGGTCTCCCTCCACACTACCAATTCCTCACCTCTGTTCGAATCCGGCAAACGACTGACTCCCTCGCACCCATTCCCCTCAACTATACTCATTCCGCCATTTTGATTTTTTAGTACACCATTTGTTTACATGCTACTGGAGGCAGCCATTTTTACTTACATGTTATTGGAGGCAGCCATATTTGTTTTTTTGTTCGTCATTTGTTTATATATTACTGGAGGCGGCCATATTTGTTGTTTCGTTCGTAATTTGTTTATACAGTACTGGAGGCCACCATCTTGGTAGGCGACTTCCATCTTAGTATGTGACAATTGCAATTTTTGCAACCTATGTTTACCAAATAAAGGGAAGAATTACCGCCGCGGTAAAATTTTATAAAAATAAATTTTTTAACGATTTTTAAATTTTTAGAAATAATATTTAAATTAAAAATTTAAATAATAATTTTTTATAAAATTTAAAAACCTATTTTTTTATATTTGTCAATGTTTTAATTTTTAATTTTTTTAAAATTTTCAAGGTTAAAGTTCAAGGTCAAAGGTCATATGTACTGATCCAGGTCACATGGCTTGGAGTCATTGATCCCAGTCACCGGAATCGCTGATCCCTGTCAGCATTTCTGGGGAAAAATGGGTTATTTATAAGGATATTTTTTGTTTTTTTTTTTTTAAATTATTTTTTTATAATTGTTAATAATTTTAAATTATAAATTCTTTCGGAATTTTTTAAAAATTTTTGGGATATTAAAATGTTTTTTAGTGTTTTTGAGGTCAAAGGCCCTCGGGGTGAAGGTAAAGGTCACATGGGTCAGGGGTAAAAGGTCAGTGACATCCAAGATGGTGGTCGGGTGAGGTAACAAGATGGTGGCTGCCCCAGTTGCGTCTCCAACGCCCCACGCCTTTGAAAGTCAACCGCCATAATCATACTACTAATGCCTTCTCAAGATTTTCCCTTGTAAACAGTAATCCATATTTCCACTAGAAAACTACATAGGGCAGATGGTTTTCAGACACCAGTTTTCATATATACGAGCATTATATCAAATTGTGAATTAATTACCCTAACAACAGCATTGTTTCCTTAATATAAATGCCAAAGCAGTAGAGAGACTCACTTTATGTGCCAAGGTCGATGATATATCAGAAACTGTAGTAGCCATAGCACCGTGTCTAAAGATATCTCCTTCGTGTTGTAGTAGGTTCTTGCAGTATACGAGGCTCAGAGCGACTATCTGCTTTCGTCCAGAATTGATGATGAAATTACAGTTATTTCAAAACCTACGCAATTATATGCATCCACCCGTACCCCCAATATTATGAATATTCTATATAAACACATACAAACTCATTTTCATACTGATATCATTAAAATCCACAATTACAAAAAAATTGTGCAACCAGCTTTATGAAATAAAATGTTTGTGTATAACATATGTTATCCCTTTCTAGTTATCTAACTTCTTGAACCATATTACTCATTACACCCTTAATTTTGCTTTCCTCGAACCGGCCATGTGTAGTTTACTTGGGTAGTTCATTTTTTTTCCTCTGACATCCCCATATTTTGCACATTTGCCATTATGTTTTCTACAGGTGCTCCCACATTTTATGCAACACCCTCCCCCCCCCCCCCCATTTTCACGGACAAACAATTTTCAGCATGTGCTTTCATATTTCCACAGGTGTTTCAACATTTTATGTAGGCATTCCCACTTTTTTCACAGGTGTTCACATATTTTCCACATACATTCCCATTTTTCCACACGTATTTCCACATTTTCCGCTATCATTCCCACATTTTCTCTGGCCTTCCCACATTTTTCATACACTATCCTTTAGTTTCTTTGCTGAGTACAAAAAGAAAACTCGGCACATATCTATTTCACATCACCATCGTAACCTTCATGTCTTCTTAATACGCAATATTCCACAATAACAAATATAGTCACACTTAGCTAAGGTAATTGTTGTTATATAAATAATTTATCAATAGTAAATAAGTGTTTCAATCTGACAAATATTATGAGCAGACTGTCGTAGTGGAAGTGTAGAACCACCATGCCAGCTAGTCCCTGAGATTGGACAAGGTTATGTGAAGTAGCGGGCGAAGAAGCAGGAGAATGAAGATTTGGAAACAATTTGCGTATCCCAAAAAAATTCTTGTCACCTCCACAATGTCTACAATGGTTCGCCATTTGTGGATCACTATCAGAAATTTGACGGAATGGCTGTAATCGAACAGTGACCTCATCTGCAGAAAAACAGTGACAAACCACTGAGTGATCAATGACCGAGTGCATATCTTACCCTAGAACAAGGAAAGGGGGGGATTCATATCCGCCGATTGTCCGCCTTCATGGACGATATCATAGCAGCTATTTTTTGCCAGCCATACTGTCGGTTCTTGACCTTGAGCATTGAGTATCTGTCATCTTGTATATGTCTACCATATTTTTTCCAGTAATCCTGTTTCCTGTCTGTTAAATGAATACAGGTGAAAGTATCCGAATACCACGAAAAATCATGAATTCTCCAGAGGGTCCACCATACTTCCCCACGTGTTATCACAATGAATAACTGACAGCAGGTCCCAAAATCGAACAGTGGACCTCAACAGCAGAAAAACAGGGACAAACCACTGAGCAATAAATGACTAAGCACAATGGAAGGTCAAAGGACAGCAGAGGTGGGACCAGTGGTGTATCTGGTTCCCCCTTCACTTGTCCTTATGTTGGATATTGTTAACTAGAGCTTTTTTTCTGCTGATAATGTCATTGTTCAATTCCATGCCATGTCATCAAATTCTGATTTTTACTCACACAAAAGGGGGGGGGGGGGTATGGTGGAATCTGTGGAGAGACAAGTATTTTTCCCTCGAGGTAGACACTTTCTTTCACCTGACTTCATTCCGCAGCTATGCCGTCCCCTCTCTCATCTCACAATGCCTTCTCTCCAGTGCTAGCTGGTATGGCGGTTCTGCCCCTCTGGTCTGACAGCCAGCACATAATATTGGTCCGATGGGGGAAAAGAAGTATTTTTATTAATAAATTGGCGGTTAAATCTATTATGCATAACCACAAATACCGTATATAGGCTTAAATATATTTCGTAATGTAGAATATTGCTTGTAAATCATACATGAAGGTTACGACAATGAAGTTTAGTAGTCATTTTTAGCATACTTCCTGAAGGAAAGAAAGGCATATGTGATCACTTTCCTGTCTGGGCCTGTGTGTCTGTGTTCATGTGTGTGTTTGTGTATGTCTGTATGTTGCTCCCTAAAAAATTGTGAACGTGTAAACCAAATTTCACGAAGCACGGTACACATATATGACTTAGTAAGAAAATCTCACTTTTAAAGTTTTCGACCATGCGATGCACTTACTTTTAAAATGGCTGTCAATGAACAATTATGGACGGTATATCATAATCGGGAACCAGGGAATCATTCAACAGATTGTAAACAAATATTGTATTTTGGAAGTGCACCATATATGCATTGTTTTTATAGATGTATATTGATTGTGGTCGAACATCTGGAAGCTGGCACCAAAAGAAAAAAATAAAAACCTTACATGATATTTGAAAAACTACTTAACCGATTCCCGTTAAATTTAACAAGTAACATAATGTTTGGTTATGTAAAAGAATTCGATTTAAAGTGAACCGGCAATTTCTTCAAAATGGCGGCCATACCAATATTTTTGTTTTATTTGGTATATTTACCATGCCATTTGACCAATTTCGACCCAAATTTGTACGCTAAATGTATCTATTAGAAGAATCATATATGCCAGTACACAGCTACTCTTGTCTGCCATTTTGAAAGAGAGCACCGCACGAAAAAAATACAATATTTGTGTCATACATGGGGAAATAATCAATAAATTCTTACAAAATTCGGCAAACAAGTAGTACTGTGGCAGGTGATGATGTACACTGGCAAATATTAGGTAGGTAGGGACATATTTTTAAAATGGTGGCCATATAGCCCTTTAAATTTAGTATGCTTTATCTTCGAAACCATGTAATCAATTCCACTTTTGTATGCTGTTAGTACATATTACTACTATAAATGTGTCTATATGGAACATCTTTTGTACACCATTTTAAAATCTGTTCACGATAAAGTGAGCACTTTTGAAATCAACCTTGGAAAAAAGTCACCACTCCTACCTGCATATATTTTAATGGGCGCAACGAGTTACATGTGCCAAGTACAATCGGTAAAGATGACTAAGAAAGTAGTTCCGTATCTTAACGTCAAATAAAAAGTGTTAGTTAATTTGCGATAACTTGAATTATTTTTTCGGTATGTGTTTTTTTAATGAATCGAAATGTAAAAATTAGCAAATTTTTTTAAATGTTTACTTTTCTAATAATTTCACATTTTTACGTGACCGACACATGAATAAAGTGATGAGGCCCCTCGCAATGTTAATCATACATAATTTGGAGGAATACACGACATGTATACAAATAGATCTTATGCAGGGCTTTCAAAAGTGCTCACTTTACCGTGAATAGCCTATATAAGTTAGCACCACACGAATAAATAGAATTTTTATCTCATATCTCAGGAAACAATTGACCGATTACTACCAAATTAGGAAAACGAGTGCAACAGTGACAGGGGATGTGAACTGGTGTGGTTTAATGAAGCCAGGGACTTATTTTTAAAATATACTCCATGTAGCCATTTTAGCTTAATATATTATAAAGTCGAAACCCAGTAATTAATTCCAACTGAACTATATGTGTTGGCAGTTTATATAGTACCCATAAAATGTGTCCACACAGAATCACTTTAGTCGGTAATTTTGTAACATAGAACCGCAAGAGAGAACAAAATTTTATTTCATATCTACAGACAAAAACAAACGAATTTACATGCAATTTTGCGAACAACTAGCACTATAACAGGCCATATAAATTAATAATTTTTGAGTGCATGAGACACTTATTTTCGAAATAGAAGATATAATAGAAAATTTTTCCTTAGTAGGCCTATGTTATATCACCTAACAACACCGATGTCAACTTTAAATTATACACTGGCAATATATAATATAACAATTAAATTTATCTATACAGACACACATCTCTCCGCCATTTTGTAAGACATCACCATATGAAGAGATTAAGATTTTATGTCACATCTCGTGAAACAATTGACTGCTCCCACCAAATTTGACGAAGATGTTCTGAGGTAGTCCATATTAGTTTGCATGTTTTAATTGTGCCAGACACAATTTCAGAATGGTGGTCAGAACAACACTACCGTAATTTGCTACTTCTACGAAACCATGCAACTGATTTAACATAGATTTGCATACTGTATACATGACAATCATAGAATGTGCTAGTACATAAATTTTTGTCCTTAATTTATAAAGATCGTCAAATGAAAAAAAAAACTGGAAATTTTATGGCACATTTCGAAGAACAATAAATAAACCGATTCTCATCAAATTTTACACGGAAATAGTGCTATAGTAGTGTATTTAAACCAACCTGTTTTAAGTGTGGAATGACTATTTTATGGTATTGTTATAAATAATCATAATATAGTATGTTATATCTCTCAAGCAATTCAACAAATTTTTACCAAATTTTTGTACACTAACATTCTATTCATAAGAAGCATCAATGATGCATACACAGATCCTCTTTTGTCAGCGTTTATGCCAGAAAGTTCCAGGTGAGAAGAATGAACATTTTGCCATATTTCTGGAACAATTTTACTAATTTCCACCAAATTTTGCACACTGAAACCATATAAACTTACATGTGATTTAAGCTGAATTAGACACTGGTTTTGAACATGGAAGCTATATAAATATTTAGAAAATTTTTTCATATATATTAATCAATTTAACCACCATCAATTAAACTTTTAAGCTTATAGTATCTATTAGAAGTATCGTATACAGAACTTATTTCAGGCTATTTTGTAAGATTGCACCAAAGATGAAAATACAATTTTTTATCCCATATCTCAGTGACCAATCTAACAATTTCCGCCATATTCTTTAAGCAATTAGCACTATTTTGGCTATGTTAACTTACATAATTTAAGAGGTGTGCACTTATTTTCAAAATGACAGCCATGCAAATATGTCAGGTTTGTACAAAATATCATTTAAAACATCAGACTCGTGACATCCGAAGTTTATTCCCCGAATACGACCTCAGTAATGAATTTCAAATATGGTTTCTTCGTTCGAGTTCGGGGTAAGGCACATGTGTAGTTGTAATTGTCTCACTACTGTTGCATATTTTTCTGGTTCCATATCTAATGATATTGCGCTCAACAAGGCGTCAAGCCTTACTTTCAATCTAAGCTGTTAAAAAATTAATTTATTATTATTCGCACCCATGAAAATAAAGTAGGCCCAGTATGTGTATCAGTAACTTCTTGTTCAAATATATCATACATATAACCCTGTAATAGTTTCATACTTGTGCATGTGCTTAGTTCCTGGTTCACAGAACATGTACCCAGGAGTGTGTATGTCGAATTATAAATTGTTCATTAATGTATCGACGATACCACTTTTAGCTATGATCTTACCTCTTCGAGACATCGCTGTTAACTGACATAAAAACTTATAAACTGGCGCCTATCATACCATTTAGTTTCAGTTTCATTGAAGTCTTGGCACAGTAGAGATGTGAAATACTTATGATGGATCTCATTTTTCCCTTCTGTGGTAAAGCATTTACAGCTTTGCACAGTGTATGCAGACATGAAGCAACTACCTGCTGGACCAAACTTCGCCAGCAACAGTTTACTTGGAGTGTAATTTTGAAGAGACTTTCTAAAATTTGAAGCACTGATTGTCTACAACCACTATGTACTGCAGTTTGCACCACTATCAGCACCATCTGCTGTACACACACAATCAGCACAACATGCACCACAATAAACATTTCACACACCGCAAAGAGCACCTTATACATTCCAATCAGCACCACATGCACCGCAATAAGCACTGCAATCACCACAATAAGCACTGCATGTGCCACAATGAGCAATGCACTTACCGGAATCTGCACTGTATGCATTGCAATAAGCACTGCACATGCCGAAGTTAGCACTGCATGCACCGCAGTTAGAACTGCGCACACTGCAATTAGAACAACATGCATCACAAGAGAGTATTAGTAACAAATATTGTCAAACAAGCTGTTACTTTACCCATACACATTACTGCTGAAGATGAAGCTATCTCCCACGATTCACGAAATGGAAGCCTTTTCCGAATACAGTGCCTTGAATCATAACTGGTCCTTCAAGTTGTGGAAAATAACATGCATGCTGCTGAGTATTCTCGAGGAGCCCAGTGGTCATTGGTTCGAAAATGTGTACCTGTATTCTGAATAGCTCCAGTAACGGAAATATCACTATCTCCACATGTCCTGCGGGCTTTGGATGGTGTGGGTTATTTCCCTTGCAGCGGCAACGAAGCTCTTGTGTCACCAAGCGAAGTAATACTCAGTATTCTTATTCGATGACAAAGCACACGAGAAGCAGAAGTGTATACAGTAGTACTTTAGCATACTATGGCAAGTGAACGTGTACTGTGTGTACCTCGGCCAGACTTATTGCGCTTACCCAAACAACTGTTTCACGACAATTCATAGGTGTTGGTGCTTTTTGGCATGGACAGTATGAATTCGCGACACATATATAAGGACCAAATTAATAAGGACATATCGTTTGCAGAGGCCAAGAACCGGTTTTATTTGTGCTGGAAATATATTTATAGAATTTTGGTTCATGTAAAATATTTGACTCTATAAAATGTCAAGTACAGACACAGCATCGATCAGTTCATGGTCAGCTATCGGTAATAAGTTATAGCATATCGAAATTCGGGCAGAGTTGCCTCAAGCTGCATCCTGACAAAGACGAAGATGGATGTTGTATCGTGTCAAGAAACTATATAAATTGCGATATTGATAGAAGAATAATTCGAAATGTTGACGAACCCGAACAATCCAAAGATGCTGGTACTAAACATTTCGTCCTCTAAACTGGTAATGGCATCATGTCGTAATTTTGCATTGTGTTGTCCAAACAGAAAAAGTTCTTTTGCACTTAGATATTTGAGCTCAGAGCGATTATGGACCATGTGAATATGGAGATCGTTCGCGTTATAATAGCCATGGATGAGCACATAACGAGTGTTCAAAGACAAATTACCGACATATTGAATGTGGCTTCGGAACAAAATTAAGAGAATCTTAAAGTTCTGAAAGATTCCATAAAGCATATATTCACTATCTCAATTTCCTGTTTTGCCACGAAAACAGATTTCAAAACCACAGCAGGGACATATTGCGTGTCTGCTGAAAATGCCGGGAAATGATAAAAAAAATTGTTTGTTGGTGAATCACGACTTACCATATAAAAAAGCAACAGAGACCATTTTTATTCAAATGATTTCGAACCTTCTTAGCGACCTACATCGAATGATACAGTGGTTTCGCTAGAAATATTTGCTCAACTAGAGAGCCAGACTTTCGCGACACCTTATATTGAAGACATATTTTAGCACATTACTCGCCATCTCAATGTACTCAATAAAGATAATGGAGCATCCATAGTCGTGAAGACCCGAAATCGACTATACTGTTGAGCTTATGAAGAAGTGGGAATGTGATGATGTAGAAACAGAAGAGAACGATGTATCAGTTGTGGATTTGCCACACAAGAAAAATGTTTGGAAGAAAGCCCTCAAATCCAATACTCTGGCTCGTCAGTACCTATGACCATACACATCTCGCAACAACGATACAACACAATGTTTATACAGGTATATGGATAAATGGTTCCCCGATGCTGATGAAATAGAGTTCTCACCAGATGGGATCGAACAAGGAGGCGATTATAAGACACATGAAACCCGTAGGTTTTACAAACTTTAATTTCGCAAGGAGCCCAGGTAGTTTACAGAATTCGACCAGCTAGAATACAAGACTTTGCTCGAACTCATGTATGCACTTTACTAAGATAACGATCGCGAGACTGGTGCTTATAAGAATGAAGATCACCGAAAAAATCGACTTTCTCGCAGACCTTTACAGTGAATTAGCGGTGAAAAGTGGGGGAGTTCTGAAGAAGATAGACAGTTAGTTACAAGAACATTGGCTATGTGTTTTTGGATGTCCCAAACGAACTCGTTGACAGGCTATGACTACTGATCACTTTGTAAAGGGTTGGATAATATTCGCACACCAATGAGGTTATATCCATCGACGAAGAACTGAATGAGGGGTATTACACATGATAAATCGTTTGGAAATCGTCTACAAACCATATGCATTCACCGGGCACAAACAGTGTCATCACAAGGTCATGATTTGTGGGATGAACGACCTGTTTCAAGTCGACCTTATCGAGATGATACTGTATACTCGTGTTAAGAAGGGCTTTAAATATATATTGAGAGTCATCGGTGCCTATAGCAAATTCGCCTGAGTCAGGCCAGTCAAGTCAAAGAATGCATGTGATGTCACTGAGGCAATGGTGGATGTATTGTGCGAAATAATTATCCAAACTAATCTGCAAACCGATCAGGGCAAGGAATTCTACAATGCGAAGTTCACAGCAATTATGAAGAAACATAACGAATCATTAATCCATGTAGAGCAATCTCAAATCATCTTTCATCGGAAGGTTCAAGAGGTCTCTGAAGGACAAGATGGGGAGGCATTTCTTTGCGAATACCAGCTACGAGTGACTTGATCTATTTCCGCAACTCATTCGCGAGTACAATGTGCACTTGACTACATGCATGTGCCACAATATGTAAAAGACAACTCGTTTCCTCGGACGGTGCATGCTAATCCGAAGATGAGGGACAGATACAAGACCGACGACCTGGTGCGGATCTCTAAACAGAAATACATCTTCGAGAAAGTGTTCAGAGCGAATTGGAGCCTCGAACAGTTTCGTTAGCTTCGTATATGCAACATGCTCCGAGGTCGTACTATTTCGAATATCTGAACAACGTACCTAACCCTAGTGGTTTCTACACAGAGTAAATCTAGCCGACAAAGTTTCCAAATGTGTATTTCTTCGAAAAGATGGTAAAACTACACAAAGAAAGGGTCTACATGAAGTGGTGGGCTTTCCCTACTCACTTCAACTCCTGGGTCACTGAAGCAAACATCGAGAGGTGAACTCGTCGTGGAAGAGGACAATATACATATAAAAATATGACGACTTTTATTCAAGGGCTTATGTCTTTTCTCATGTTGTACACATTAGTATATAAAATTTGCTTTTCAAAAATATGTTGTTTTTATTTATTTTTTAATACAATGATGATAGAAACTGCTTACATATATATATATATGAAGAAACATAACGAATCATTAATCCATGTAGAGCAATCTCAAATCATCTTTCATATATATATACTTATGGTGAAGATAAAAAAATATAATCACAATTTACTTATTTGGTATGGATCTCGTCGCCAATAGGTACAGGTCGATAGCACTCTTGCCTACCATAAATTATCTCCGATGGCTGATGCCCGAAACATGAGTTACGAGTGCTTCCCAGTGGATGATACTAAAAATGAATCAACAGTAGATGTGTTATGTAGAGGAAGGAAAGGCTGGATAGGGGCTGACTTCATAACCAGTAAAAATTAACGAGGGTCGGAGTGCTGGGAGGTTGGGATCTTGGCAAATCCTCAAAACCTGAACCCCTTATATATTTAAATAATTCTAAAAAAAAATTTTGTAATTTTTAAATAACTTTCTAAAACATTATTAAATTTTTTTAAAAATGTTTGTAGTTTTATGCAAATTTTAGACACTTTTTTTTATACTTTTGGGTTCATGGTCATCCAAGGTCATGGACATAGAGTCTATCAAGCTCAAGGTCATGGGCCAAGGTAAAGATCATCCGAAACCAATATGGCGGTCGGGTGATGGCATAACAATGTAAGTGGTCGTCTTTGCAGCTTAAATGCCTGATGCATGTGCCAGTATACCCTAATTCTTTCTACTTCCTGTAAATACACAAGAGCTAAATAGTTTTATTATTACTTTACACTTTTTCAGAGTTTATAGCTTAATTTGGTTATTTCTCACGAAGCATTTTTCTTTCTTTCTTTATTCTTAAAATGTTGATTAAAGTTCCTTACTCTACAAATACATATTCACTCGATTGTGTCTGTTAAGCATTGATATAAAAACAAACAGATACAATTATTCACATGATGGGTAAAACATGCTTCAATATACAGAAGTGGATTTTGTCATATATATTTTATTCATCCAACAAGTGCTTGTACACTTGTATGTACACACATCTTATATTTGTGTTTATATGCCGAAGAATTTTCATTAGAAGGAAATACATACATTTTTTAATAATTATATATTTCATGTTTTTGATTAATTTTTTATTTTTACAATAAAATAAAATAAAATATTTAATGTGTTTTTTATGTCGCACACCGACATATAGACACATGTAGATATCTAGAACCGAAATTAATTATAAGTTAAACTGTAATCTTTTATATCCCTTATCATTTCCGGTTTTTATCCTGCTGCTCGTTCTTACCTGGCAGGAATGCTTGCGCCATGACATCATCTGCTCTATGTGATGCAACATAGTTTCTTCTTCGACGGAGTTCAGCTCGTGTATACCGCCACCGCATTCTTTACTGGGACGAAGTGAGGTTTTCTAACCCCCTGATCATATTTCATATTTTCTCCACTGGATATTCTTTTTGATAATGCTGGTTTTCCCTTCACTTATCTTCACCAGTTCGTCGGCACTGCATGGCAAGTATATGTCATTCATAACGTGTAACACTACACAGTTTTCCCTTCACTTATCTTCACCAGTTCGTCGGCACTGCATGGCAAGTATATGTCATTCATAACGTGTAACACTACACAGTTTTCCCTTCACTTATCTTCACCAGTTCGTCGGCACTGCATGGCAAGTATATGTCATTCATAACGTGTAACACTACACAGTTTTCCCCGTAGCACCGGATTCTATTTATGATGAATTAAGAATTTATACATAACAATTATTTTTTAAATTACTTTTATAGATGAGGTTATATAAGGAAGAATATTTACTCTGTTAAGCTGTACTCTGTGTTCTATTTCATTAAACAATTCTCATTATATACATGTTGCTAACAAGTTAATGTTTGTTTGTTCTCAGTTTAATTGTATGTTCGATATCCCCGATATCTAAATAAAGAATTTGTAAATTTCCTGGGCCATAACTCTAAAGTGCCAACATCGGTTATTACAGCACATTCCGCAGATGCGCACTCTAACAGTCAGCGAAAGAAACAGAGATGCGGACGCGGGATCAATGCATATGCAACAGTGCCTCCTGGCAGCTGGCGACATAAACAAACTATCTGTCCAGTTATAGCGTTTAAATAGTGTGGGTGGAGAACTTCGTCTATATATTTAATTATAAATATTGTCTGGAGTCATTTTTCTGCTAGTCTCCATACCAGATGAGTGTCCTCCGACGTCATTAAAAAATCTAACCCAAAACACTTCTATATTTCTGTGAAATTATTATTAATTTTTTTATGTCGAGTAAAATTTAATTTTTAAATAACTACTTGGGTAATAATATTTTTTATATAGTTTAAAAATTTTTGATTTTCTAAGTTGTTATTATATTTGGTATATTAAAAAAAATTTTTTTATTAAGGTATGCATTTTAATTACTTATTTAGAAAGTTTTATTTTTTTTATGAATGGTTTAAGAGTATATACGGGATTTTTGCGTCGAGATCAACCTAATGTCTCACTAGGGCCATGGTTAACGGTATTTCCAAGATAGCTGCCATAAAATGATCGAAAATGGCAACCAGGCCTTTGATGTGATCCAAAATACTGGAAGGCTACGGCTCGTATGCCTGATGTCGTAGTCCAAGAAGGAATATATTTTATCTTCTAACTACTCCCATGAGTACTACAAATTAAACTACAGCTGCCACACAAAAAACTGCATGTATAACTTAGTTAACGATAATTTACATGTGTTTATGGAATTTTTATAACTTAGAGCCCGTACCGTGTCCTGTTAAAATATAAGATGACTTTGAACAAAGGTAACTTATAGGAAATTTGAAAGTAGGCCAGCTTCACTTTATATTTTTTTTTTATGTTGGTAAACACCATACTGAAAAGAATTTTTCGTATGTGAAAATGAAAATTTCATATAAATCTCTGTGTATAATGTTAATACATTTTTTAAACATTGCTTATGCATTAAGATACGTTTTTAAATTGTAAATTGATTAAAATTTTGTATTTATTATTTTATAAACTCCAGAGTGTACACAGACATTTTCAGACCGCATTCTATTTTGTACTCTCTTCCAGCTGTGATTTTTCTTTAGCCAAATACCATATATATTCAGATATATATGACTTACTATGTTAATAAAATCTCTAGATACAGACAACTGGTATTCTTTACATTGCATTTCACATGAATTTATTATATTTTTCGTTTTTGTTAATATCACTTATAATACATGAATTTATTAACAAATTGTTGGATTAAAATATTGGTAGAAAATTCTAGCTGTATTTAATTATGTCTATCATATAAGATTTATATCTGTTTAGAATAAATGTAAAGTTTCTTTAATTCTGATTGTGTTTCTGCTTGTTTGATTACAATATTCATATATTTGACATTATATTAACTCATTAATGTGTGTGTATGATTTTCTTAAATTAACTGGCCAAACCTAAAGGCGTGGCTAGGGTGTGTAAAATAGCACTTAATTAATTAAACACATGCACTAAATACAGACACGCATTCTCAGATTTCATAGAATATGTTTCACAGGCATCTTCTAATAGGCAACATTTGGCATGAAAAATAGTTACTGGTTGCAGTTCTGGCAGGCACTACAGCAGCACCATCCGGGAACACCTCTTCCCATAAATCCATTAATGAAAAACCGTCCTTTCTATAATATTTTTTGAAACACTTCAAAACAAGTTGTTTGGATTAGTGGCCCAAAACACAAATATTTGTATATTCCCGTACGCCTTTTCCACATGCCTGACATTTCTGAATTTCTTTATCTAAAACCATAGAAAAGACATATATATGGAAGAGATACATTTCGAGGACTCAGTTTTTACTGTAACACAATTCCCAAACCGTTTCCTCTACAAGTTAAACGTTGTATATAGCACATCATTATGTGATTTTTTTTTCCAAAAAAATATCAATATTTTATTTTTGTTTGGTTCGAGCCCAATCACATCAAAACTTTCAACATAAGGTCCCGAGTGCACATTCGGGAATATTACTGTTTGAGGTAGTAGAGGAAGCATTTTACGTAATTGGTGGTGCAAATAAAAGCAACACTTCCTCACGAGCAGTTTTTTATGAGCAGGCTGAAAATTAAACATTATACCGAAAATTGAGCAATGGCTCAGCTTTCCAGGCCATGCAGCAGTTGCTCGTGGCGAGGTTGAGAAAAGGTGGGTTATTTATACGAAACTGAGCAGTTCTTCAAATTCATGAGTTTTGAGCAGCTGCTTACTTTTATTTTCATCACGTAATGTGTTGATAAATGTCTAAAGGCTCCTACAATCAGGTATACATCAGAATATGTTTGAGATAGGAGACGAAGGGTTTTATGAAATGCGTTAATAACAGGTCTGATGTTTCCAACAATTTTGTTTAAAAATCATTCCACTTAATGAACGGAATACGGGTAGCCAGGTTACTATCGTAAAACAACTGAAACCATAAGGAATATAACATATGTTTTTATGATTAAAAAACTACATGTTTAATAACAACTTAGGTAGTTTTCTTGCAATACTATCAGGCCAGCTGATCTCGAGCAAATCTTTAAATAAGTTTCAAAAGTGTGGAGGTACTGCTTGCGTAAGTATAGGTAACTCTAGCACATGGGTGCATCAGGGGTCAAACACCGAAGAATAAAACCCCTAAGACCGCATGTTATCTCACATTACCCCCATGTACACACAGCTAAACGACAACACAGTTGATCGGTTGTGACGAGTGGGTGATTACCAGGGTTAGTATCTTAATGGTGGACCGAACACTGGGGCCAGCTCGGCTAATTTAAATAATGGTTTTTCAATACGCCAGTTATCATTGTCTGCTCTTTAGTAAAACATAGATTATATGCCTGTATCTTAAATAAAATAAATTACCATTAAAGTTTTAAAATCTTGCAGGGTAATCAAAGAGTATCATTACATTGTCATCACTTTCTCTAAATAAAAAAAAATGTCTGTTGTAGTGACACAACCTATTTTATTTCCTGGTGTCAAAAAAAAAGCAAGTAAACCCTTAAAAAACTTGTTTACATACTTTAGTAACTAAGGTTCTCATTCTTAAAATATTAATATCATACTACACTTTCTTTCTTTTGTGTCATAATCTCAAGTATTTATCTTCATTATCGGAATCCTGAGACAAGTTAAATTATGAAAGAAACCGTCTTGAGCCACTTGAGAAACATTACAAAAGTTGAAATATTAAAATTTTACGTGTTCTGCGCTCCTTTTTTTTTTTTTTATCAACAAACAAAATTTACATTCATTACTTCCTGAATCGATGTTGAAAGAAGAAAATAGTGGCAAAGAAAAGTCTTGAAGACTGCAGACAAGGGCCGAGACAATTTTTTTTTCTTGACATAATTTAGTAGGTTAGTTTTTGCTCATGCATAGTATTAAAATTATGGCCTGAACGAAGAAACAGGAACACGCCCGCAATGTTGGACGCTCCTTGGACAGTAGGGCAGTTACGAATCTATGTCAGGAGTGACGATGGATACAAGGTTTGGGCTCGCCACAGCTTACATCATAATGGCTCAAAACGCCGACCGCTATAACAACAATTAACGAGATAAAATGAGAAGTTCCTCTTGAAATACAATGCACAATATGAGGCACACAAAAGGGGCTATAAACCATACTTACCAAATGTGGCCAAACAAAAATATTAACGCGGAATCATGGCGATTTTCTTCAGGCCAAGATAAGTAGTTAGTGTCACGCCATATTGCAGGTGAACAAGAAAGAAGTCACACCCGGAAGTGGTCATAGCCGAAATATCGATTCCGGCAGTTGAGCAATAATCGATATACAACATGGTGCAATAATAGTTTTTAAATAATTACCAAATGATTTAATTGGAAACAAACTCACAAAAGTTGTAAACTAATATAAATATATTAAACACAAGCAAAATATTTTATGTAATTTCCAATTAATTAGTCGTTTTTGACAGTGCAAAATGATGAACACAATAACCTTTAATGACACACACGATATTTTCTAAAATAAAATGTTTTAAGCAAATTTCTGACAAGAAAATTTATTGATCAATAAATTAATTACAGCAATGACAATTTATACTGACTGAAACAAAATATTTACACAAATTAATAAACAGTAATTATAGCTGAATCACCAAAGAAATACTAGAGTAACATATTGGGTCACGGTAACAGTGACTTTCAAAGGTTAACAGTGAAAAAAATAATTACATTTCGTCACTGAAATAAAATTATGCAAAATTAAATAGCCTAACTGGTCACGGGTTTTGTCGAACAACTAATATATTACTAAAAAAATTATTACAAATAGCAAAAGTTACAAAGTAAATAAAACAAACAGCAGGTGTCACGAAAGGTGGCACACAACATGTCTGTCTATAAGCGCCCTAGGCTATTGAATGTTGCACAACGTTGTGCAGCTGTGCTAGTAATTGATATTTTTACGCGTCGTATTTCGAGAGTTACGGGTAGCACATATATTATCTGAGCACACAGCTATAGCATGCCACAGGTTTTATTGAAAACGCATATTAAACATACAGTTACATGAAAGGCTCAATGGCAAGTCCCCATATTCAACATATGGCTCACGTAGCCTCATTAACGATTTTTGGACACGATAAAATCCTCTTCCTCCCATTTCTTGAATGATCCCTGCAGCGGAAAAGATTTGCGCGACTAGGTTCTTTTAAAATTCCACCACGGTCTAGCACACAAGGCTTCGCATGTACCCTGACAAGAAAATGTACAACGGGTTAAAATCGAGGGATCGTGGAGGCAAAGGAACATGACCTCTATGCCCTAATCCAACTATCGCCCAGAAAATTTGTGATTACGGAATGTTCGTGAACTGTAGTCTGGGGCGCTGTCATGCTGAAACCACACAGCTCCCCTGGTTTGTAAGTAATATTTGTAGGATTTCCTGCAGGAAAACGAACGTATTGCCGGTGAGACGATAGGGTAGCAAGTATGGACGAACCAACTTGTTGTTAAAGTTACTTGTCCAGAAATTTACAGCGAATCGGTATGGGAAACAATATAAAAGATAAGTATGTTCTGGGTCATGAGATCCGATGTCAGAGGCAGTGCGATGGCACCTGGTCGCAATCTTGGATCCAAGGGATCTTGACAATGACTCCACGCCCATGTCCTTCATATTGTGCCCATGACCTTGAAAAAATTAAACTAAAAAATTGTATAAAATACCAAACAATTACAAATATTATTTTAAAAATAAAAAAAATGAATACCTAAACATTTTGAAAATTTTTGAAGAACAAATTGAAAGACTTACAAGCAAGCAGCAGTATCGGGTTTCGAAACAAAGATGACGGAGCACATATACTCCTTGCACAAAGTCTGCCACACAACTGAACCCACCATTATTTTTTTTATTAATCTTTTCACACTCTCCCACTTGTATTTCCCACCCATAGCTCGATGCCTTTCACCGCACTCACATAGTTTTTTGGCATCCTTCTAAAATCTTATCGTAATTACATCACAACACCTGTCCTCCCCCATCCAAAAATTTTATTGGCTCTCCGATCTCTACCTCTACAATATTACTGTCAATGTGGATTGGAAGTTTAATTGGCCCTATCACCCTCCCACCAATTATGTTTTTATCGGTTTTCATTACACGCGACGCCCCCTCACCAATCTCATGCCATTTACTCAAAAAGTTGCTCTACACGACCCTCCTTTCCCCCCAACCATCATTAGCCAATTCCCTACCCGCCCGCCAAAGAGTTTGTCATTTTTTTTCATTTGTTATTTTTTCAGTGCCATCTCACCACCACCACCAATGTATTCGGTATAGTATTTGCCCTTGCTTAATCGCCTACCACTAATTGTTGTCAACATTTTCCGCCAGAGCCAGTTAGTAAGGAAAGTAGTAAATGTGAACAAAATTGCCCCATGAAACAGTTCATTGCCTGATGCAAGGAGTGAAATCCCACTCTCTCGTCCCTCGTCTTCTTAGCATTCAGACCTGTTAGTTTTTATATGTTCGGATATTCCATTAAAAGAACTCGCAGGGTATTATCGGCCATGCTCATAAAATGCATAATTTCACAACGAAATTAAAAATCTGTTAAAATTTTCAATATCTGTTCGCGCCAGTTAGCCTCTGGAGGAATACGGAATCTCATAAAATATGGTACCGAATTGTAGTAATTTTTAAATTTATATATCCGCCATCGATTGTATTTGCAAGGGTGACAGCTCAGTACATTATTTGCAAGAGTGACAGCTCAGTACATGTACTGTCATCGTCACACTCTATTTACATTCACCGAATGTGCTCAAAAACACCAAAATATTGAGCGCGTGCAAAATATAAATTGCGGCTCACAAAGTGTGACAAACATCGCGTACACATTTTTCATAAAATTATAGTTCACAGAGACATGCGAATAACTTAAATCTGTGGGTGCCCCACTTAGTAAAATATGATTCATCACCAATGACAGGAATGTTTTTTTGAAGAAGGTTTTTTCGGTTATGTTTAATATCGGGCAGTTGAGAGCCGATGAGGGTGAAAGAAGATGGATATGGAGTAGCAGCAGATGCTAGGGCGAGCGACATGCCCATTCATAAAAAAAAATTCCCCAAAAACATTTCCCAAAAAAATACTCCAATATAGTTCCTCATAAACATTCCTGATGAACATGACTTAAGAAATATTTGCCAGGAAACATTTCTCAGGAAATATTACTCAAAACAGACTCCTAAAATATACCTCCAAGTGTGTTCTCGATGGGAGCCTAGCACTCTAACCACAGTTTCTCTGTAGCCCCCTCTTATGCTGCAAAGAGGAAGAGATAATTGTTGCAAAACAGGCATTAAAGTTTATTTTTCTGGGGGCCTGGACTAATGTGCCCAAATATTTATAATATAAGAGATTGCAATAGGCCTTTTGAGCTGAGTAGGCCTAATATCTCCTGCAGTCCACGTTATTTTGTGCATTCGAAAATACCTCATATGAGCATACATGTGTGTGTTTTAAAAATTTGCGATTAATCTGCTTATGTGCTCCCATTATATGGTATTATATTTCTTTGTACTATTATATAGGGCAAATAGGGTACAAGTATATTAGCGAGCATCGGAATTCTCCCTGGGCATGATGGCAGCAGAGGATCATGGTGCAAGAAATTTAGCCTAAAAATGAAACTGATAATAGAGATGATAGCTCTTGCTCCTAGCCCATCGAAAACTACAACCATCCTCCACTTCGAAGGGAGGAAGGGTAAGACTGCAGTGTATGAGACGAAGGGAAATTATTCCTACATGACTACAGCTGTAGAAGAGAATATTCTTCTGTTGTCAGAACCGGCTTCTTTTTATATAGGACATATGACTTTGGATTCTAGGTCCAGTGTACAGTATGCCAATATATATATATATATATATTGGCATACTGACACACCTGGCTAAAATATCACCAACATGCATACAAATATTTGCAGGTTCGGCCATAGCGATGAACTTGTGGTTATTTAAGAACCAATATTCCAAATATTATGATGGGTTCTTGCCGTCAAATAACGTCGTGTACTATGTTATTAAAAAAATATATTATAGAGGTATTTGTTTCATTTTTTGAGTGAACATTATGGTGGAGCGAAAAAACTTATTCTTGAAAAGTCATATTGCCAGAGATATTAAAGGGTTTCAAATGGTCTAAAACTAACTGTATTCAAATTTTAGCCTATATCATTGGCATCTTAAGGTTACACCCATGAAGTGAATATTTATATTGATTTTGAAATCCTATAACAGCTATGGCGGTATACTTACAATATTTCATTGATTTCCCTGTGTGCTATGAATATATATTAAGGTTTTGTTGATAGTTAGTAAGCGCTACGCTGTTTTGCCAATTACAATTTCGAAAATCCTCTGAATGTGCACATCAAATCTGCTAAATTCCTGCCAAACAGAGAAAAATGCCATAATATCAGAATTTTTTTTACAAACGATGATTTACAAGGAAATGTGTTAAAAAAATTGCATTTAAAACAAGACAATAGAGTTATTGTAATAATACTGCATTTTCTATTTTGCACTATATTTTAGTGACAAATTTACAACAGTTTTTCTACTCTAATATGTAAAATTCTGATTTATGAAACTGCATTTTACTCCGTAAAAAATTCCACTGCCTGCTAAAATGAATATTTATCCGCTTAATGATTTAAATTCTGTCTTAGGGTCTGTTTCAGAAGACAGCCTTGATGATAACCATTACGTTAGGAATGAAGCCAAATCTATAAATCAATTGCTTAAACTCTCTCAACCTCCAGGAGAGGCCAAATGTGAATTATGCAAAATTTTGCTTTTGCTTGTTGTAAAATGGGAGTGTCAGATATTTCAACTGATGCCATTACATTCTCTGTGTTAAAAAATGTAGGGATTTTATCTATATATAGTCCATCAAAAGTTATTGACAGGAGTAAGGTGATGAGCGAACGTCAGAAGATATTGTCCCAGCTTGAGTGTACTGCTATACAATTATGAAATTCTTTGGACGGCATCCACTTCGAAGGGAGGAAGGGTAAGACTGCAGTGTATGAGACGAAGGGAAATTATTCCTACATGACTACAGCTGTAGAAGAGAATATTCTTCTGTTGTCAGAACCGGCTTCTTTTTATATAGGACATATGACTTTGGATTCTAGGTCCAGTGCACATATATTACAAAAAAGGCTCACCGACTTTGTTACACGAAAAGGGATTGCGCTTTCTGAACTAGCTGTTCTTGGGCGTGATGAAACGAACATCTCCGCTGGAAAAAAATGGCATAGTTAGACATCTAGAAATGTTGGCCATTAACTGCATTTGTTTGTATGCTTGTTGCATTCCAGTTGCTCTGGCCGAAATTGACAAAAAATACCTCAGTACAGGCCAAAAATATCTCCTTGATATTTATACGGTAGTATCCTCGATAGAGTGCACTCCAGACTTAGCAAATAGGAGTCCTGGGAAGATGGCCCACTCAAATGTCTCACTACAGCAAAAATATTTCTTCCCCTTTACATATCTACTGCCGAACCACCAGATAACCAGAAGATCCTAACAGAATGTTTTATAAAAGTTTATGTGCCATCTTGGTTTTAAATCGAGAAAATTCGTACAGCAGATTATGTAGAACGTCATCTTCATGGAATAATAAAGAAAAGTTCATTATTGCCAGAAGACTTTGAGGGATTCATTCACGAAGTGATTCAGAAAAACTCATATTTTGTACACTGTAGAAAAGCTATTTTTGCTATGCTAGACATTGAACGAGTTCACTTTCGAGAACTTGGCCTGAGAACAATACTTAAAGCAAGAAAAACTGACTAAAATTGAAAAATACGCAATTTTTAAGCTTTCCAAATTGAGTTCCAAGGTAAAGGAGTATTAAAATAAACCCTTGGAACCAATGCCTACACATCTTTGCGGTACATCAATGCGGTAAACATTTTTAAATAGCGTAGCTCTCTTGCTATTGTCATGTAATAGAAAGGCACATGAGACTGATGAAAGAAACAATATTGGCATCATGTGGATTTATACACTGCCGAATCACGTCCTGGAACGAATTATCGCAGTTCGACAAGAATATGTATTTATTCAGACCTCGTGTGATATCTAAAGATGACGAATGATTAAGCTGACACATTTGCTATGTTTTTTTTCGCCCAAATTAAACATTTTTTTTTGTTTCAGGAAACTATAAAATTAGAATAAAATACATATCTTTGACCTTTTTCACTTCATCATAGTGAGCATTACCTTGGTGTGTTTGCGACGGTGGTGCTTCCATCGTCACCGGCTGGTGACACAATCACCACAAATAAATACAATTTTAGCTTTCTATTTTCCACTAATCTACATCTTCAACAAAGAAACTAAGTACATCGTAGTTCTGAAAAATGCCCTAAGCTGACTACATCCTTAGGCATTGCGATTTTAAAACAAAACTGGTGCTCAAGAATGCGTGGATGTCTCCTCTCGTTCGGTCGTCAAAATGTGCCGAGCCTCGTGGCGTTAGGTCAGAGATGCGCTTGAGAACTAGCACTCCAGTGCCAGGCGGGGATAAAACGAAATAATTTCTTTTTGTGTATGGCGCGCCGCCAGGTCGCACTGGCATGCTCAAAACATGCTTTCAGGCGGTGGATAGAACACTTTCCCACTGTGATGCTACGGACAAACTGAAAACGCAGTGGAAAATTTACTGCATGGACGGACGAATCTGCAGAATTCAGGCGCTACTGATACTTAACACGTGAACGTGACAGTAAGCGCGGTAACAGCACCCGGTAGTCAGATAACGACTTTGGGGATGCGGTTAAGAATGACACAACCCATGCACCAACCACATTGCCAGGCCGGCTATACTACTGAAGCTAGCTGAGGCCAAAAATAATTTGAAAAGCCCAAAGAAAAACTAACACCGCCGTCATCACCAATTCACTAAGTTAAAATCTCCAAAAGAAATACCAGTTAACTTACTTCACTTTCAAATAAATATAAACCCACAACAAATTTTTAAATCACCCACTAAAAAAAAAAAAAATCCTCAATGTGCCTTTTAGAAATGCCACAGACTCCACCCCTTAAAGCGGTCACTAGGTTTTTCCATAATAAAATCTCTCTTCACCTAGATACATTTGTGGGTATACACACTTGGCCTAGGCTTGGAAAAAGGTAACAATAAGTAACACCAAAGTTATTAAAGACAAGACCCAAGTTCTACAAGTAAACTCGCATCAAGTAACAATAGAGCATGAAACACAACAACAACCGTAAACATCAAGACTCTTGAAAAGGATATTACACAGTACAGGCATGAAAATACTTAAGAGTTAGTAATCTCAAATTTACAAACCAATGTATAATTCCATTAATTAGGCAAACTTTGATTGAACTTAGACTAAGGTTTGACTAAGGTTAGGATAAAGTTGAGCTAAGATTAGGCTAATGGTGAGCTAAGATTAGGTTAAGGTTAGGCTAAGGGTACCCTTACAAGAACGAAAAGTGTGCACACTAAAACTCATAACTAACACCATGGATTTTTATTATTAACTGCTGAAAAGTTTCATCTCCAAAGGGAGTTAACCCTTTTGCTTTTCTTGGTCGACCATAAAAAATCATGCATGTATCAAATATATAACTGTCCAGATGGATGATCAGTCCCTCTGAACCATACTGACAATACAAACACTTAACTGGGTCACTGCCCAAAAATTTATATGAGATTAGGAGTACACTTCTTCAGATGAGATATATGGACCTGTGCAACAAACTTACCATTCACTGGTTCAAAAAGTGCCAAAGTCACAGGAGTGAGAATATTCTGTACCTGATGAAGGTCTTTCCACCTGTAATATAACTGAGCTTAGCCGCCCTTTTGTCTGTGGCTTTGCTCAGAGTATGTGCTTTGCACATAACAAATCTTCCACTTTAAAGAGGTTGCGTTTACAATCCTTATCGTACCTCCTTTTAGACTTATCATGTGCCAGGATTAAGTTCTTCCATGCCCATTACCAAACATCCCTGATATCCTTGGGATCATCAAGCAGACGTTCGGCGAGTGACCAGAGATTTGACAGCGGGGTGTTGGGTTTATATGTGAACAAGAGTTCAAAGGGTGTGAACAAATTTCCTTCATCGCGTGCATATTTGAATGCTATTTGTAGCCAGTCAACATTTTGGTCCCATTTATCCTGACTGTCCCCGTGGAAAGCAATGAGAGTCAAACAGAGATACCAGTTGAATCTCTCAGCATGGGAAGGTTGTGAATAATATGATGTGGTGGTAACACACTGAAAGCCATGACTGAAACACATGTTCGTACATGATATTTACTTAACTTGTGGACCATTTTCTGACACAATGATAGAAGGAATCCTGAAATCATAGAAATATAGTTTTCCAATGCTACAATGCTAGTATCTGAAGTGGCTTTATGTAACGGAACAGAATTAACCTCACAAATTTCCTGAAGGTGTCTATGCATACAAATAGCATCATATTACCTGACCTAGATAACGAAAAGGTCAAACAAAATCCACAAAATCCTTTTATAATTGAAGCTCTGCAACATCTGAAGAAAGTAATCCAAACTTGGCATCTGACGCAGGTTTGCTTAAGGCACGAAGTTTACAAACTTTTACTCTTTCCGAAATATCTTGGCACATACCAATCCAAATAAATGTACACCTAATTGCATTAATGGTTTCATAAATTCCTAAATGGGCTCCTACTGGGGATAAATGAACGTTTTGGAATACCATGTCGCAGAGATTCCGAGGCAAAACAATTTTACTTTGCTTAGAAGAACAAGATTTACAATGCAAAAAACCTTTGGAAATACTATACTGTTTTGGTGCAGTTCCCTTCTGAACTTGAGCAGTAATCTCACTGATTAAAGGGTCTGACTTCTGATGAGTTTCTATATTTGAAAAAGCCAAAGGAAAATCCGTTAACAACGTGTGGCGTATTAGTTGCCACGAGACTTACAAAGAAGGTGTTTTAATTGAAAAGTCAATTTTAAATCATTCATTGTTTTCTTCATGTAAAGCATTCTTCAAATATGAATACAAAATAGTAAACCATATCCAAAAAGTATATATATAAACATATTGACATTTTGCAACTCTTTCGCTAATACAAAATTTTTAATAATTTGCCTTTAAGGCAACTAAAAAATACATAATCACTAACAGGCTAATTACAAATGACTAGAATATACTTTTTCTCACATTCGAATTGTACATTACTTTGATACATTTAGGCATTTAGGCAGGTACCAAATTCCATAAAAGGCCTTCTCATAGTATTTTGCATGCTATAGATTGAATATAGAACAATAATAAACTATTAAAAAATTTAAATGTCTGGAAATGAGAGGGCACCCAGCCATTCAACCATATCCTCCCATATCCACAAGATTAGAGACAAATATAATTACACGAAATGACGATGAAATGAATGTTAAAACTATTACAAATTACGGGATCTCGGGCGAATATGCCTCGCTAATAACTGTGTCCCAAATCATATTGATACACACATAAAAGTTCCCTACTACTCATTTGCACAAACAAAAATGGGCGTATATGAAACACACTCAAAATCTCAAATGTTAGGTTTCTACTTGATACCGTATGCCACTAAATGTGTATCACATTAAAGCTCTGTTTACGTAATATCAAACCACCTTGGGCAATTTCTTAAAGCTTTACACGTGTATTAAAAGGGCTGTTCCATAGTTTCCACAATATTACAAACACCTGATACAATAGTAAACTGATCCACAAGTCATTAAGTGCAGTGTGAAAAATCAATAGTTTCCAAGGGCTGTGCATACTAAAGCCCATTCAGCCATTTCAACTTCGAACCAGGTATTCTTACCAAAATCCAATAATCAGTAAATCGAGACAACTTACCGTTAAGCGGCTTACCCAAACACAATTTTGGAATGGGAGGCCTAAAAAAACTATTTGTAATTTAAGCCATTACACAGAAGTTCTCTAGAAGTATTAAAAACTACAGTGCTACAGCTCACGTCACGAAACATCAGAGTTAGCGATGCCCCTCAACGCATAATATTTAAAAACAAGTGTGTCGTACCACGATGGTATTAAGTAGTGAAGTAATCGAGCCCTAAAAAGATTTAAAATTTCTCAGGTTGTCAGGCTTCGAATACGCATGCGCGTGGAGAGGGGGTAGGTTAGTACATAGAGGTTGGTTAAAGGAAGAAGTGAATGGGGACAACAGAGCGCAGCACCAGCTGCCGAGAGTCGACGCTGCTAGTGCCGCACAGCTAGACACCAAGTCATAGCTGAGCAGGACGGCGCATCCTCCACCCCTTAAAAACATGCCTGGCGTCGAATGTCCAAATTTTCAAAGTCACACAAGTAAGACACAATAGAGAAGAGTGACATCACATCAACAGCCGAAAAGAAATCTTGAAGTAAGGGAGGAATATATAAAAGAGTACAGTTACATATAATGAAACACAACTTGAACACGCCGAGTCGTAATGTATCGTAGTTCACTTCCATCGCTCACATAAACGATAATGCAATAAAGTCGATCCCGTAAACGGTTAATATGGAGCTCCAACCCCTGGGAGCATCCGATGTAGATGTCTTCTCAGTCATGCAAGGATGGAGGGTTGCGTTCAGAAGACTGCAGGCGAAGATACGGCAGCGGGCGGCTGCACGGACACTCAAGGCATGCAGGCAGAACTCAGCCGGGGAATAAAGAAAAAAAATGGGGTTGTTATGAGACTCCAAACAAAAAAAAAATATTTAAGAAAAATGAAGGAAAACACAAGCGTTTACAATCATTACAATTCTCAGATAAAAATGCTAACAATTGTTTACAGTTATTAACAAACAAGCCATCGACCAACTTATAACACTTTAACTTCGATCATGAAACTCTTTGAGATGGGTGACATGGGCTTTGCGGTAATCGCGTTTAGAACCTGGATGAGTTAATAACACTGTGTTGGGGGCGAGGATCTTACGAATTACATAGGGGTCGCTGAACGTAGGTATCAGCTTAGAACCCAAATCTCTGCTGCTATCAGGTAGTGTAAATTTCCAACAGAGAACCTTGTCCCCAACTTGAAAAGGCACCGGAACCCTAGCTTCATCAAGGCGAGTGGAAACCGCCTGTTTCGCGATAGCGAGATGACTGGACACATCAACTGGTAGACGGTCCCGAATAGCATCAGACAAGGAAACAGGTGGGGAAGGAATATTCCATATGTTAAGCAATGAATGGCTTAGATATCGACCTAGGAAGGGGAGAGATGGAGGAACCCCAGTCGAATCGTGAAACGCACTATTAAACCCTAGATTAATAAAATTCAATTTTTTATCCCAGGCGGCCTGATCCTGATTATAAAAAATTAATAAACACGCCTTCAGATTTTTATTAAATCGCTCCACCTGGTTTCCTTTTGGAAAGTAAGGGCTGGAGGTGTAGTACTTCATCGCCCACCGAAAGCACTTGTCTTTAAATAAATATGATTGAAAACCAGGCATTATCGGTAAGCAGCTCTGCAGGCGCGCCGAAAACCTCCCAGGCTTGTTCTGAAAGAGTCTTCACTATACTGGTAGGCTTCATATTTCGTAGTGGCAACAAAATTACAAACTATGTAAACGTGTATAACAATATTAACACGCAAATGTTCCCCCTTACGCGAACGAACCAGAGGGCCAAAAATGTCAAGGCGTACAATCTGCCAAGGATATTCAGGACTCTGCACGACCGACTGGCCAATATTCGTTTTTTTGGCCTGCTTACACTTCTGACAATCAGGGGAAGTGCAGACGTAAGCGGACACATCTGTTTTTGAAGTGGGCCAAGCAAAATGAAATGAAATGAAATTCTACGAAAGGTTTTATTAACCGATAGGTGGCCTCCATTAACTGAATCGTGAAAATATTTTAAAATAATGGGACGCAACAGTTCTGGTAGTACCAACTTCTTCGCAAGTCCAAGTTTCCTGGTGTAATACAAGAGTCCATCTCTTTCTACGTAAGGAACAGACATTCCAGCTGTAATATCTGACCGTACTTGCGAACACCAAACATCCACGGCTTGCACCTCGCGGAACTGAACGAAAAGTTGAGGCAACTCCTGTATCATGCCAAACGTGGCCTCCGCTACGTTGTTTTCGACCTCAAAGCCCGCAGGATCGTAAATGCGGGACAATACATCCACCACCTGATTGTCGGCACCACGAACATAATGGACTTTAAATTTGAAACACGGCAACCGTAACACCCATCGGCCCAGTTTACCGAGTTGGTGGGGGTGATTTAGTACCCAGCTTAATGCCTGGGTGTCGGTAAATAAGTCACATTCGGTGTGCTCGACATAAGATGAAAATTTTTCTAAGCCGAACAAACAGGCCAACATTTCTTTTCCATAAACACCGAGATTACGTTCAGTTTCAGACAACGTCCTGCTCACGAAAGTCATGGGAGCGATATGACCATTCTTCTACTATCCCAAGGCAGCACCTAAAGCTACAGAGGAGGTGTCGACTTGGACGACGAAACGTTGCGAAAAATCCGGTAGTCTCAAAACTTGGGGAGAAGAAAGTCTCTTTTTCAAAACCTGAAATGCAGATTCTTCGTCCGAATGCCACACAAAATCCTGTCCTATTTTATTTAACATATTTAAGGGGGCCGCCAACTCTGAAAAATGCTCTTTAAATCTTGAATAATAACCCACCAGACCCAGGAACTTTTGTATGCCTTTGATGATATGTGGACGAGGAAAATTTACAATAGGGAGAACACGTTCGGAATTAATTAGCAAATGCCCTTCACTTAAAATGTTACCCAAAAATTTAACTTAGGTGGAACACAAAGTGACCTTCTCAGGATTTACCATCAATCCTACTTTGCACATACGTTCAAACACTAAACGCGAATGCTGCATGTGCCGTTCAAAATCCTCGCTATAAACGATGATGTCATCCACGCAGTTGAATACGAATTTAAATTTAAAGTCTGACGTTACATGATCTAAAACCCTAGATAAAGCTTGACTCCCGAAATCTACTCCCATAGGGATGCGTGTAAATTCATACTTATTCCAGGGGTTACTGAACGCCGTGAATTTCCTACACGAAGCATCCAGTAAACATTTGTTAAAGCTGTTACTGAGATATAGTACAGTGTAGAATTTAGCTTTGCCTAGATATTGTAGCGCACAGTCAACAGTTGGTAACGGAAAAGGACCACGGTGAATATTCTTGTTCACTAGGGCGTGATTCACTACTAATCTGTACTTGTCTCCATCCTTCTTTTTAACCAAGAAACCCAGTGAACAGTATTCTGAGATGGATGGTTCAATCACTCCTTCCTCTAACAGCCTGTTGATAATTCAAAGTAACGCTTGCAGTTTAAGGCGAGGGTATCTAAAATGTGTATCTCTAACAGGGACATCATCAATCAGCCTGAATTTGTAAGGCCATACATCGCACCTCCCAATTTTGGATGTAATTACGTCATGAAATTCTTCGCGAAGCGCGTCCAGGCGCAATTGTGCATCAGCAGGAAGAACAACGTTTATTGGCGCTAGCACAACACGTTCGTCGGGAACCTCTACAAACAACTTGATTTTAATATTAGAGGCAAAACCAAACCTTCATCAAAATTTACCAAACACTGGGCGTGTCCCAAAAATTCTAATCCCAAAAACAAGTTGACAATACAAGGACGGTAAAATCCAAAATGAGAAAGTCCAAGCAAAACGACCAATATTAAAATGAAGGAAAAAACTCCATTACTTTTCAAAATTACCCCATTAGCAATACACAAATTTAACTCTAAAACTGTGTGAACCTTAGAGCTGGAGACTACTTTATGTTTTAGTAACTGGTCCAAAAATTCTTTAATAATAATACTATAAGTCTCTCCAGTGTCAATGAAGGCATGAACCAAATTCTTACCACAGGTAATTTGCACAGTGCATTTTTAAAAGAAGCGGTTTTGGTTGTTGAAAACGGGAAACACCACTAACATTCCCGGTTAATAGCAGTTTCCCGAGCGCGGACAAATGGAGTGAAACTGACCAGGTTGAAAACAGCGAAAACATTTGCGCTCCTCTAAAGACCGAGCAGCTTGTTTACATTCACTACATAAGTGACCGCGTCCAGAACAGTTACTACAGCGGCGGATATATCCTTGTGCATTATGAGTCACGGCAAGGCCCACTTGACCGCGGTTGTCTGACTGAGAACGTTTCACGAGCGGAGGAGGCGAGGGAAAGGCAACTCTGTATTCATTTGCCGGGACCGCACGTCCTTCAACTTCGACCGCTAAACCACGTAATTCGTGCAACGTAGTAGGAGCAGGAAGAAGCGCACACAAAGACCTAACGTGAGGTGCGACGTTATCAAGAATAATCCCAACTAATTCACCTTCTGCCAAGTCCATAGAAAACGCACGCTGATATGCAATGACAGATTCAATAAAGTCATACAAGGGTTCAGCCGGTTTTTGAAATCTGAACACTAAATTGCACTCGCACCTATGTCTGACACGTGAAGGGAAAAGGCTGGTCAATGCTTTATTTTTGAAACCCTCAAATGTGCCACCATTCTCAGAATTTATTTCTTCCGTTGATAATTGCAAACGGAAATCCCTCCCATTTTAAAGCCAGGGCTTTTAATAAGGCACTTTCACTATTAAGACACTTCACAATCTTAGACACGAACATAAAAAATCCAATATACGACTGGGTTCCGCAGAAGACAAGATAGTAACATTTTCTAAGGCTTTTAAGACAAATTTGCTTTCACAGGTGGGATTGCCAACACTCACCGAGGCCGTCGCTGGAGGTGAATGGGCCGTCCACTGTGTCCACGCCAAAATGAAACTGCCGCACATCGCAGATCTGCGACTGTTGCGTCGGCACTGAAGTCCATATCATGATCGGACAGGAATTCTTGTAAAATGTATTTCTTCATCATATATATAAAGGAATCTACCCCCATGGTGACGTTCGTAGAGCGTGAAAAAATAAACACAATACTGAGTCAAACTTATGACGTAGCAAACGCATTACAAAAGTTCTCATCCTGTTGGGAAGAAGTTTTCTCAGGGTAATTTTTGTACATATGGGACAATGTGTCTGCAATAAAGTTTGGTGTTCCATGGATATGATGAATTTTGAATTTGAGTGAAACAGTTCTGACTATACAGCGACCTAGTTTGCCTTACTGTTTGGGATGAGCTAACAACCACGATATGCCTGATTATCAGTTTCAAGGAGAAATTCTTGGTGTTTCAAAAACTGCCTAAACTTATCAATTCCAAATACAACAGTCAAACACTTTAATTCGTATACAGATTAAGCTATTCTCTCCTGATGCATTAAGGTGCGGAAAGCAATAGCCATGTACTGCCCCTGTCCATCAATTTCCTGTGACAATACAGCGCCCAGTGCTGTACTCGAGACATCTGCTTGCAGGATGACAGATTTTGAAAAATCAGCCATCCTAAGCACAGGGAGACTAGCAATAGCTTGTTTCAGAAACTCAAATGCCTTTTTCTGTTATTTACCCCAATTAAATTTGGCTTCCCTCTTCCTTAAAGTGCCGTGACAGTATCCGGTACTCAGATAACAACCATGCGGACGCGGCCAAGACCGACACAGCCCGTGTGTCAACCACCTTGTCAGGCCGGCTATCCTGCTGAAGTTAGCCGAGGCGAAAACTAATTTGAAAAGCCCAAAGAAAAACTAACATCGCAGTTATCATCAATCCACTAAATAAAATTTCCAAAAATATTACAAGTTAACTAACTTCACTTTCAAATAAATGTAAACCCCAAACAAAAGTTTTAAGTCGCCCACTAAACAAAAAAATTTTGTTCAATGTGCCTTTTAGTAACGGCACACTACAATTATGATCTGAGCATCGCCAAGCATGTGTGATTTTCTACTGAGACTGGGCAGCGTGGCAGATTACTGATTAGCACGGGTAGTGTTCAGCTAAGAATCACGGTTTTGTCTTAATACCGAACTCAAGTCTGGAAATGTCCTGACCAGAACCATGACCCACACGTTATTGTAGATTGGAACATCACCCCAACAAGAAGTGTCACTGTGTAGGGTATTGTTTCCTACGATTTCCACACACCACTGGTTTTGATTGAAGTAACCCTGACAGCACTGTAATAGATCAAGAAAATACTACGACTCGACTTTGTACGCTCCCCTTCCCGGTGCAACTTGGCAACCCCATTTCCCAGCAGGTCAATGCTCGGGAGTATTTGTGTATCATGTATTGAGTATCATGAGTATTTCTGTCCTGCCTTCGTCGTGTCAATGTGCTCCCTTGGATAGCAAGGTCCACAGATCCCTCACCCATTGAGAAGGTTTGAAACAAGATCGAACGGCAACTTTGACCAGCGGCCAGCAAGGCGGATTTGGAGGGTTGGTTGTACTGTGGCCGGATATTCATTAGGAGATCATACGATGTCTGTATGCCTCTATGCCCGACCGTATCGCTGCCTGTCTACATGCTATGCATGGTTCAATACTATAAACTGCGCATCATGCAAGTGTTGTTCCCAGTGGCGGTCGGTGATTTTTGAAACTGGCAGGGCTGTGGAGATCCTAACTCAGATCATTACAAATAACACTTTTTAAATAGACACAGTGATAAATAAATTCAACAGATTTACGTAAGTGTAGCTTATGTAGCTAAATACAAAAATTAAGTGTGGTTGTTTGAAGAAAAATGCATCATCGCTCGATTTGTAATGGCCAATACACTGTGGCCACTGGTTCAGATCTAATCACTAGCTCAGGTATTTGTTTGTTTAAAGTTTGTGTAGGTTATACGTCTTCCAACCAGTACCTACGTGGTGTTGTACATTACACGAGACTATGAGAGATAATATTGTAATACTAATTCTACTCTACTAATGATGATGATAATATAAATATACTAAAACAAATATTTTTATAACCCAATACTAATTTACATACAGTACGTACAAAATGCATGTCATATTCAAATTAGAGAATGAAAGTGGCATAGCTTAAAAATATTTATAAACAAACTCCATTCTTCAATCTGTACGTGCTATATAACTGACTATTCACCTTACTAATCACGGAATATTTTATAGAATTTTTTATGTATTGTGAAAGTGATTGATATCCTTCAACTAAGTATCCCAAAGGTTTCAAATATTTTACCCCATTGACGGTCCACGCAAGATCATACGGTTTCACTAGCAAAAAAAAAAAAAAACACATTTTATATTTCTCACCCGCATATGTGAAGAGATTTGGGTGGCTCTTAACAGCGAGGTCTTGAGAGCCGATGAGGGCGATTGAAGTGAATATGGAGCGGCGCCGGAATGAAGGGACGGGGGAAACGGGAAATCCCTGACAAAACCCGCCGACCAACGGCATCTTCCGGCACGATTCCCAGTTTCGAAAATCTGGTGACCCGGCCGGGTATAGAATCCGGTTCGCCTTGGTGGGAGGCGAGCGTGCTAATCACACACCCGCATAGCCAGTCCGCGAAATTGTAAGTACTTACATTGAATTTTCGCGTATACGAACCACTGTGTTTACCACGTTGGTTTTGTTGTTGAGTTATATTTAACTGTGGCCTTGCTGGGCCGAAATTCTTAAGCTCTAGATTATTCTCGTAATTCAAAATCTTTGTCTTAATAAGGTTTAAAATATTACTCAAGGAATTATCTATTAATTTATAATTTTTCTTAACACCACATGAAAAACTATTCAACCCTGCTTCTGACCGATGTTCATGGCTCATCATTAACAACAAACTTATTCAGATATTACACACTATATTTGAAGCTAATGCGAGTTTGAACGATATCCATAAAAAAAACTATTCGAAATAAATGTGTTCAACAACTGTAAAAGAGTGAAGCGCGAAAGCGTGCCTACAAACTGTAGAACATATTCTGTTAAACAGTGGAATTCAAGGTTTCAGTATTGGTAGCCTTGTCAAGTTCCAGGAAACCGTTGCTCTCTCTGATTTACCGCTTGTAATTGTCTGAAAAGTAGAGATGGGCGTTATTTAACGTAACGGTTACAAATAACTGTTGCAATTCGGTAACACGTTACACAAATAACACATTCCATAGATTATAGTGTTATTTTTGGAACTACTTCGACGCCTGACTATTGCGCATGCGTAAAAGTTATTTTCTTGAACGTCGAGGAGCCGAAGTTCAGAAGAACAAACTATGTATAACTTCCCCAAAGTTCGTGCTAATGTTTAAAACCAAATTAGCTGAAAATTTAAGTATCAGTATAAAGAAGCTTTAATTTATTACTAATTAAATGCAGTAGCGTGCTTTTTAATATCTTTAAAGCGTTATTAAAGTTGCAAAACCACGATTTAAAAATAAAATGTGTTTTACATATAGAAGCGCATGTGTTACGTTTCCAACTATTTTCTGCTTTAAATTTGGCGAAAAACCAAATTCCGATGCTTATTACGCTAGTAAAGGGCATATTAAATCTAGAGTTACTACAATATAAAGCAATACAGTATAGTTCTTGACTTTAAAGCTAAATTTAAACTTATTTGATAAGTACATTTTGTGTAGCAGTCGTCAGAGCATCATTCTAGAAAACTTTTATTTTCCTCGTTTATTCCTGTGTGACTACGTAGCACAGATGATTAGGTACCGGCATAAAACACATAGGATATGTGAGTTGGAGATAAAACCCATCGCTTTACCGTAAATATGTTGATTTCACATAATTATTTGACTAAATTAAAAAACAAACAATATTTAATTCGCTGGTGCAGTTGGCTGTCACTTATTCAATCAGTAAAATTGTTTCACGTTACTAATTCAATCAGTGGATTTTCCTTTTAACAAACAATAACACAAAGGCCATGCATACAAGACTTTTCCATATATTCATGTGAACTTCAATTAATACGAACATATGAACACCTTCAGCAATTCCCGGCGTACAAGCGAATAAGCTAGACATTTAATTTTGTTTACACGACACGCAATGTTTTGTTATATTTTTTATATTCCGTACCAGATTATATTATTGTACTATGTAAATAAAACAATCATAAAGAATGTAACGCCTAGAATTTATGCTCTGTGCATGCCAGGGATAGAGGTTATTTCGGGAATGGTTGAAACGGTTTCACAGTAACCTGTTATAAAAATAACACGTTACTGGAACGTGTTACCAACTTTTAACTGAAATGTTGGAACATGTTACCTAAAGTAACCGTTTAGCCCATCTCTACAGAAAAGTGACGAGCCCCTGAAGATTTCCCGCCATCCCGCAGCACCCTCTTCCATTGTTACGGCCATCTCTTTCTACTCGCTCTACTCACTTCGGAGCGAAGAATCGGCAGCCCCACCACTCGACGTTTTCAAAAACGTTTTCCTCGTTACAAGAATCTCGTCCATCTCAAAAACATTGGCTGCGTATTAACCTCCATATTTGTATGCAGTATTATTTGCTGAGTAGCAGATAGTTATAGGTCTGCTTTCTGAGATTATTAGGAGGGCTGCACCTGCAGCCCTCCCTCAGCAGCCGCCACTGGTTGTTCACCAGCAATATATCTTTAGTGTTGTGAAATACTTTTATGTTTTCTGTATACATGCTACCATGTCCTGTGCCTGTACATACTTACATGCCCTGCGATAGAAAATTCAGGAGATTTTTTTTAACGAGTGATTATGTACTACCTGGAGAAGAATTCTTTCCAAAGCGATGTAACCACCTTTGATAATATAGCTGAAGCAGACATTCATTGCTCGTAACACAGCCAAAATGAGAGAGTAATTTCTAAGTTTCTGTATAACGCGTGATTGAAAAACTAACTGTAAGCCATAAAATATTGGTTGCATAATTAACTCCCTTCCATAAAAATGGATAGACTGAACCTCCAAATTTGAATTTACAAATGTAACTATGTGGCAATTTTGGTTAGTTGCTTGCAGTTTAATAATTTATTATAAATATATTAAAACAGATTCGCCTTGAGTTTTAAATCACCATTAATCGTTTCCGAGAAGTTTAGCATATTTAAATTAAATATTTGCACTTTTATATAATAATTCATTATTGAACACTGTGGAGTTTATCTTAAAATCACAAGATATAATTTTCTTTTACCATGCACCATGTAGATTACTAAGCCGCAGGAAGAAAAAAATTAATATAGGATTAAAAAATCGTAAATTTATAAATGTGATTACAACTCATCAGTATTTATAGAAGGGAGTTGATTACTGCACCCAATTTTTTATGGGTTGCCATACTCGCCCAATATTGAATTATGCAGAAACTCTGAGATATGTCTTTCATTCTGGTGTATCTAGCAATAAACGTCAGATTCAGCTACCTTTCAAAGTTGGTTGCACCATTCTGGAAATGACTTAAGCTATACGTCGTATAAGTATATTTCGACCTATTTTTTTATTAGTGATCATCTGCCGAACTATGTCGGTAGAGTTAATATCCATCCTATATTTTTTGGGTGCCAAATATCGAAGGTTTCCCCGACTCTAGTTAAAAGTTTAGAACTATTAAAAAAATATGTAAAAAATTGCGAGTGTGAAAATTTATTTTATATCCATCAGTGGATGGAAATACTTGCGTCTTTGGATACGAAGAGAAACACGATGGCACGTTTCTGGATATATTTCTAGTGTTATCAGATGGACCAACAACGTAACGGGTGCAAAACAGTAGCTCTAAATTCCTAAAAAATCCATAAGTGTTAAATCGGAATGTCTGAAATTTACTAGGAAACTGTATCGTTTATCGGTGATCCCAGATATATAATTGTATTGTGCTCGATACAGTGGTTTATTACAATAAGTTGTAGTGCACTGAATTTATTTAACACAGGTTTTCTTCCCCGAAACGGGAAAAGCTCTGTAATCTCTATGCTAACATCGCGGGTTCAATATGAGAGAATATTCTGCCACCCCCTTCCCCTTATAATCTATAAGGATGACTATATATACATGTATGTATATATATTTATGTGTGTGTGTGTTTTGCTTGTTCTATTCTTCTGAAGTATTAGTGCAGATTTATATTTTTTTAGGGATTTGTGTAATAATACTGTGGAGTTTCCTGAGTAGGAAAAATCCTCTTTCCCGCTCTACGGCCTTAAATTGTCAGGGGTAACTGTGAAGAATCTCGATCGAGGAGCCGTTTGTTTAATGGTCAAAATTCTATAACTAAAAATTTTACCTCTTTCTTAGTGAATATTTATTCTATAGTTCTTAATTATTAGAGCTGTATGGGCGCGTGTCTATTGGAATTTTAAATTGTTGCGAAAATTACGTATTTCACATGGAAGACTTGTACCTCGGGAATAAAACTGTTTTCGTTCACGTTGTTCATAAAGAGTGAAAACTATTGATGCCTGCTGCCGGAATACAGACAGTGCATACGCATGTTCACTTCTCAACTTTCATATGTCTGAAGCCACATAGCTGTAAGGCGGTGCATGGGTGGAGAAGAGTGGATGTCCTACTGTAAGTTAGATATATTGCTTGATTGAGAGCAAGCACACGTATAAGGATACAGAAATTTTATTTGCTGAATGTAACAGTTTTTTACGGTTTTGTATTAGTGGTGGATGTAACTTTAAACCATTGGCTCCTCACAGTGTATGCATATTGTTCCTCGCAAAATTTTCTCCATTAAAATTATTTGTGTGTGTAAAGAGTTTTATATTCGGCCATTGTTGGCTAGATATATCGCTGCACATAAGATGTCTGGGCTAAGATGTAAACCAAATTGTGATATATGAATGCGGATGCATTGTAAATGGCACATAGCTGCTTCTATGCTGACAATTAACAGTAACAAACCACCTACACAGATGACAAACCTGAGGCGATAGCTCTGCATAAAGAGAGTAAAAGAAAGATTAAATTGTGGCAACTTGCTTAAATGTCTACTTAAATATTACGATGCATGAGAGAGAATAATCTATCTAAACCCAAATGTATTACTTTCAGTCCTATACATGGCACTTTCAGATTATACCACTTAATTCACTCCAAAGACCTCGTTGTTAAGAGACTCCCAAATCTCTCTCTCAGTTCATTCACAATTCATTGTTCATCATCTGTCCCTTTTCAAGCAATATGACGCGACATCAAATTATAGAGATTGTAATTCATATAAAATTAAAACTGTTTTATTCTACTGATGAAGAGTAACAAACAGTTGCTCCAAATAAAAATACGGTAATATTAATACTCATTTATTCAGTTGATTGTGATTATTACTGATTATTTTAACAGCAGCTAATTAGAACAGTTAAATTAAGAATCTTTAGCAATTCCGCCGTACTGGAATCAGTTAAAATGTGCATTTATATCCTTACCAGTCTTTTGCATTTTATGATTTTTATATTAGGTTTCCTATAAATTAACAAAAAGAGCCTTCGTTTCTTGGTTGGGTTGGGGGGGGGGGGGATCCAAAATTTCCACGATATTTAGACAGAAGAGTGCATTCAATTAACCTATATATACCTAATCTTAACTAATCTTGGAAGCAACTAAGGGACGAAATATTTAAATGGACCATGTATGCCGCTACTCTTCAGACTCCTGGTGCCTTTAACACTCTAATTCTGCTGCTAACACTCGAAGTTATTGAGCCAGACGCCGAATATTAGCTCACCTACCCACTGGGGTGCTAACAACGGTCACAATTCATTCCGTCTCGTTCTTAAGTTACATTTAGCCCATTCCAGCCCTTAGGCTGGCTGGAACTTACATCTCGTAAATCAGCCCCTCACTCTTGATGCCTAGAAAATCGACTATAATTAATCAAAATCTGCTACATGCAGGGCCGAAAGTCCACCTAGGCATACACTATACATGATAACGAATACTAACTCTCGCGTCCGTACAATGGCCCTCCCGAAAACTGTCCACTCTGTTTGGCCTCAGTACATTGACTCTTCACCTAAAACATGTAGGAACTTTGTCCTCAGTTGTCAGCCCCGAGGCTGGCCAATCCTCCTTTCCACGTATTTCTCAACCAGTGACCTCCGATCGACAGCTAACACTGCCCACTTCATGGTAGCAGTACACTGACCCCTACGACGACAGTGTGCTTTCATGAAATGTCAGCACAGACGTCACGACATCGCCTGACTGCCGCAGAATCCCGAGCCTCGCGGCCTAACATTCCCACAAGAGAAAATTTCCAAAAATACAACATTAACAATTACAGAATCAAAATTTCTCCTGCAAGAAGACATTTATTCTGAACCAAACAATATTTAGGCTTCTTGCTCGTGGCAAATATTTCCTGTACATTGTTATATATTACTTTTTATATTTCTGCCTTCATACATTACTATTTTTCGTTTCCAATACGCATCTTTCTTTGCAATGCCGGTTTTGCTAAGGTGCGTTCCAGAGATAAATTAAGTTTTATAGGCGACAAGATTATGTGGAGAGCTAACAGCTACTTTTTTCCTCATTCGGGCTAAAATGTGCAAATATCCTTCGAGGACCCGCTCTCGTTTTAGCCGATGCAGGTGTGATGGAATGCAGTTTCAGCTTCCCAGACAATGTTTTAAATAGTCATCCCAAAACCTGGCATTATTCTGTGGGGCGTAATGACCGCTCACGTGATAACAGAGTTGTATCTAGGGTTATTGCTGAGAATGGTTATGGATTTCATTTCAGCAAATGGGGAAACCACAGTCCTAAGTTATTCGGATGTCTCTGCAGATTATCGATTCGTAAAAAAATTGTTTGCGACATTTCTCACACTTATGTGCACTATGATTAGTATTCTGCACACTTCCAATAATTTCGTGTTTTCTAGCATTTTGTCTAAATGCGAACAGGATGTCACATTAGCAGTACAGGTATTGCAATTTATATCAATGGTGCATATATACATTTATAACATACGACTTTCCAGTACTGTATTTTAGGTGGTTGCATATTCCTCCAGATGCGAGTTGCCCCGAATAGAAACTCCAAATCTGAGCAGATTTTTTTTTAAATTTCGCACTAAAATGTCTGCGTATTTTGAGCACACCCGATAATGCCCTGCGAGCTGTTGTAATGGAATAGCCGAACGTAATATTACTTACTGGACTCAATGCTAAAAATACGACCGATGAGAGCGACAAAGAGAGAGAGAGAGAAATAGAAAGCGAGAAAGTGGTCCTTCAACTCACGCATCAGATAAGGATATCTAGGGGAAGGGGATGATTAATCATATTAAGTACTTTTCCCACTGGCACACTGACAAAATTATCTGATAAAAATCAGCGGTAGTGCTAGGGGATTAAGCATGTTCGGGCTATAGTGGTTTGGTGAGGGGAACAATAAATGCCCAATGAATAACAGGCTAAAATTATCTGACTGAGTGGAGAGTGTTGCCTTGAGGATGGATGTAGGGAGGGTTGGGAGTGTGGAGAAAAGGTGAGTGGGTGAGCAAATGGTGAGAAAGGGGCGAGGGTATGGGGTTGGTTGTGATGTAATACCAATAAAATATTTTACAATTGTGGGGAAACGGGGCCAATTAAACTGCCAATTTAAACTGGCTGTCATTTATGGAAGGAGGTCGAGGAGAATCAGAAAAAATATTTTTGGGGGGGGGGGGGGGGGAATATGACGTATATCCAATGAGATTTTACAGGTAAGGTAATAAAACTGTGGTGAGGGTTTAGAGGGTCGAGTTGTGGCTGGATATTAAGAGGTGTAAAAGTGTCACTTCAAACCAATGAGAAAATAGTAGTGATTTCGGTTCTCTGCCTTTTTTGTACTGGTAGGAAATTTCGTATGCCATAATTGTTGAATCCCGAACTTCCTGTTTGTCGTTCAATGTTTTTCCCAAACATATTTTTTTAAACAATTTTTTAAGAAAGTGTCACAAATTTGTTAAACCTTTTTTACCGGGTGTTTTCGCGGGTTTTCGGGCTTAAGTTTATCCATAATCATGGGCGCAAGGTCAAATTCACCGAGATCCAAGATGGGGACCAGCTGATATCGCAGAATGACGGCCAGCCGGCACCAGCGCCGATCCTGAATCCCACGGCCCAGAGCGTACTTTCTATTCTACTGATGACCACAGGCGAATGGGATCTGAGAATTCACATATACACGCACATGAATATTGCGAAAATTCACTTCATCCTGACGTGTAAATGACTCCAGAACACTAAAGATATTGTAGGTTTCATAGCCATGGTGTGTTCTGTGATGTTCCAGAAATTATCCTTTAAACTCCACGCTTCTGGAATAAACCATAGAACCCATTGCATAGACGCAATACATGGAATTGTTGCAACAGTTGTTCATGGAGCACTTGGTTAATGGTGCGGCATGTTGTTTGGAGTACTCGTATTACAGTATGTGTAGTGTAGTACTCGAATTGTTCTCAAAGTTTCTCAACACGGACTCTTCAAAACTTGCTTTTTTCACAATTAACCTGCACTCATCATTTTGCCGCGTCTCCCTCAGATTTCAACCTCATCTTAAATGTCACTCCACAGACGAAAATTCGATGTGGTTTGCCTGTTGTCTGTTCGGGAATCGGTTGCACTAAGGAAACTTATAGCATTAATGTAGGCATGTAGTTTATTTATGTATAAATGCATGTGTTATATTCCTTATAGTATAATGCGATAATAATCAAACTTCCGCACTGCTACTGTATTTGTGGAAAGGGAAAATTTACAAAACTAAATTGTAAGATGTTTCGGATCTGACATCAATATGACATTACTAAAAAATTTTCCTCTTCTTTCATAAACATATTCCGATATTTACCAGCATAAAAAAATTGAAGTTTCCACTTTCGATGCCTTTCTTTACCTAAATATATATTTTATGATACAGTGACAATACATTCACTTCCTAACTTTGCTAAGTAATCAGCCCACAAAGTTTGCCGGTTTAATTTAGCATTATCTCGTATAGTTTTATATGCATACAAAAACTAACTTCATGCTGTTTGTGACACTGGTTTCTAGGTCATGGAGCTCCACGGGCCGTAAAGTCTCATGTATTAATAGAAAATGCAGTTTATGATACGGTAGTATGGTACCTGCATGCGAGGATGCCACTCTGCTTCGTACAATGTGCAGGTTTGGAATTTTCGTTGATGTACTGTAAACTACATGAATGTCTGATGTTCAGTCCATGTGTAGCACTCCATTACAACCAGGAACTAATAAGGACCATAGTAAATTAAGACAATTGTTTTATTTCCTTTCATTTAAAATAGTCTTTACTTTATCTTTCCTACAGAGCTGCTCTACCGCAGTACAGCCAACTTAGTCAACAGTATTTTGTACATTATTGGTGTACTGACTGCATGACTATCCATGTCAGTGATTTCTAATTGACAGGTGCTGCACGAAACATTTTTGCTGCAAATTTAAAGGATAAAATATGTTCTTTCACAAACAGATTTTGAAGAAATATTTTCAGTATTTACAACTTAAGTCTTATCAGTTTGGCAAGTTAATTTTAAAAGAACCTGCGGGTATAAATAAAAGAAGATATGAAAAGATGTTCCGACAACAAAGGCATCGGACACATATGCCAGGACAAATCAACCATTTGGATTTCATAACACCTTGGTGCACGTGATATAATTGTTGCCATCTTTGATTTCCTCTTGACAAAGGCCTTTCGCTGATATCAGTCGTCCACTATCTCGTTTTTAGTTTAATATTTCCGAAAGTTCGCATTTTTTAAAATAGCTTCAACCCTTTTTATATAATCGCAAATTATCCCGAAAATTCCTGAAAACACATATATATTTTCATATTTTCCATGAAAATTATATTATTAGTATCCTTGCATTGAAACCACGTGTCTGCATTGTTAAAGCATCCAAGAATTACAAACCCGAATGACATGAAATTACTCTCTTTTAAACTAATAAAAATACTTACTCCATGCTGTGGTAGACGAACGATGAAAATTGAAAAATGCCAGATAATAGTTAGCTATTGCAGTAGGTAGGTTTATTAATAAAATAAAATTACTTTTAACTTTATACATATATTATAGTCTATATATGTGTATATATTTATATATATATATATGTAGCATCTTAAATTACATTGGCTTCATATTCTCGAGACTTATTCCACTATGGCAACAAAACGAAATCAGAATCATTTGTTAATCAATCTGTAACCGTATTTCTAGCTCGATGTTTGGTAGAACTTCATATTTTATTATAGGCATACCCATTTAATCATGTCGAGTGATTACTAACAGAATTTGGTAGCCAACTTCTCGGTTCACATAATTTAACCTAAAATAAAAGTCAAAATCCACTGAAAAAGTTATTTTATTGTAATAAGTATAAATAATAAGTATTTGGGATTTCCGTGAGTAAAAATGTTGGTAAAATATAAACATATTTGTGATCAGAAGCAAATTATTTTCGAGAGATTAGGAAAAAAAATTCATATCTACTTCATGGCCAAGCTCAAAATTTTACTACAGCATTAGTTACATATCGTGCCACGAAAACCTATATAAAATGATCTACTAAACGAAAGCACGACAGCACTGATGCCCTGCATCCCTAATAAGTATTCATAACACTTTTAAATATTACATTATTTGGGCATACATAATATGTTTTATTTAAAACAATCATGTTAAGTAACGTAGTACAGATTGAAATTTTAAAAACTAATTCGATCTTAATATCAGAGTATTCTAATTACTCATGCTTTGACAAACACTACACTTGCTTGACAACATATTGTCTTTAAAAGGCATGATGTACATATAATATAAGGTGTGGGTCATCTTGCCTCACGTCACCCTCTTAAACACCTAGCAACTTAGATTCGTAGTTAGTCGTCAATCAGCAATCAATCGTTTTTAGGCTCTTGCAATTATAAATATTTCGGTCCTGTACAAGCCTCTACATGCGCACAAAGAAAACTCTAAATGTACTTAGTTATAAGCTCAGCTGAAAGCCATTTTCAACGGCTTGAAATTGATCCACGAAATTCAGATACCAGGCTGTACTCATCACACCACAGAAGATAGCATTGAGTATTAATCCTAAAATTCTTTTGTGAGCATACTTGGCATCCTTCCACGAATCATTTAAGATATATAAACCAAATAATATTTGTAGATATAACAATATATCCCTAACAGGAAACAAATATTCTTTGAAGCTTAACATATCTTGTAAAATAACTGACACTCTTTGTTAAATTTTTGCAGATAGAGAGACAAACTTCAGAAACCCAGTAGTACTCCAGATGCTGCCCTATATAATATGATAGAATACACATAAGCATAATTGACATCCATTTTCAAACAATATTCGGTAGATTTAGAAAGATTGAATCGACGGTAACACACAGCTCCTAACAGGCCAATAAGATGGGCTAAACAACTAGGCCCTTTTGTAAGAATAAATGACAATCATTTTCACCATAGGAAATAGAGCCATCAAATAGAGATTTCATAGTCACCAAGCACTGAAAATTTTTTAGGGGCATAATATAGAGTGTATCAAATAGTTTCATCCGATTCCACAAGGCTATAACTTTTACATGCATTCTCATATAACTTTTAGGTAAAATTTCTAATACGTGAATGAATTCAAGGTTTTAATTTACCTTTTTACAAATGTTTAATGTGCCCTCCACCCGACGCACGGAATACATCTAAACGGTTGTTGAAAGGGGAAGCATATAGACCAATTTTTTTTAAACCGCCAAAAAAAATCAAATATGCTAAGATCAGGTGACTTTGGAGGCCAGTGGTACAATGCAAGATCAATAATCCCCCTACGGCCGGTCCATCGTTCAGGAAGCCCATTTTTGAGCAATTCTCTGACATACAAGTACCAGTGAGTTGAGACTCCGTCCTGTTGAAAAATTACATTGTCGGAATGTTCTCAATATCGTGGAAACAGCCAGACCTCAAATATATCCAGATATGATATTCCCATAACTGTGTATTTCCGCAAAACAGAATGGACTGTACACCTGTTCTTTGGAAATGGCGCAAAACACATTCAGGTTTGGAGAGTCTCTCTCGTGGTCGATTATGGTATCTGACTGCTGTGTTCCCAATATTCGTACATTGTGGTGGTGCACTTTTCCATTTAACTGGAATGTGGCCTCATCGCTGAACACCAAACTTGAACAAAAGCTTTCATTGTCTATATCCATGGCCAGAACGAATTCACAGAACTCAAGACGTCGTTGTTTATCTATCACCATCACGTAGGGCTTGTAGAATTTGAATTCTGTATGGCTGGAAAAACAATCGTCGCTGCGAAACACGCCTGACAGTCACGGGGAATTGCCAGCTCCCGGCTGTCACGACGAGTGGACGTATGTGGACTCTGCCGGATGCGCTTTACGTCTTGTTCAGGTACACAGGGTGGCAACATGTGGACATCCCCTTAGATGAACATCTGATCTGTTGAAACTGATCGTGCCACCATCGGATGATCTGCGCAGTAGGAGGTGCAGTAGCATACTATCGATGAAAATCACACCGCACAGTTATAACTGACTCACACTTGTTGAAACGGAAAATGCAAAACGACTTTTGTTGTTGTGTTATCACCTTCCCGACACATACTGGACGAGCGCGCCAACAGCACCAGCTGTTACGCAACCAGGGCGAAACCTACCGGCAACCAAGTGAACCGGCGATGTGTAACATGCGTCAAAAGAAACTTTACATTTTGATATGCATTTTACAGTTTGCCGCAATTCCCTAGTTTTATTCGTGTAGAATTTATAGTCTTGTAAAATCGGATGATTCTTTTAGTTACAAGCTGTACGGTGAACTCTCTTAAAAGCATATTCAGGAACAATTTTCGAGTTATTTGAGAAAATTCATCAAATTCCTACAATATGTTATACTCTCAACACTTCACAAGTAAATATGTGCATAACTCATTTGTTTGCAGAGTTGAACTTCATTTCAAACTGTTCTAGATCGAGCTACCAAAATTTGATTTCAGAGACTCCTTCAGACACAACACAGATGTTGTGGTGCATTATGACCTATGCTCTTTTATGTGCATAGAGTGCAGTAATTTTCTAACCTCTGGACACAAAAGCGTATAATTAATATGGTAGTCATTTCTCCCAGGCACCACTCATTTTTTTGTTTATTGTTTAGCTTGCTCAAATTATTCACTGAATTTATTTTGGGGTTATTTTTAGGTTTTAAATATCTGTTGATACCAGCTACTCTTGGCTTGTTTTCGAAAAGTGTTTAATGTCATCATCTGTGATTTTCTTGGCGACAAAGCTCTAAAATATTGTATATAGAAATCAATTTTTCGATTAATGTTTAACTGATGATTTCGTTAGCAGGCTCCAACAGGATTACTATGCACTCACAGATACTTGTTTGCGATTTTTTGCTATATGCAGGTGTTTTCGCAAAATAAATGCATTGTTGTAGTATAGTTGCACTTAATAAACCTACTCTGGACACATTGACAGACTCTCTTCTGAAGGCATTTTATGTTTGCTATGATTCGTAGAACCTTCTCCTCCAGCATGTATGTGCATTAATGTTATATACTTACCACACCAAAGAACCAAATTCTCGCTTCTCAGGTCAAGCATTAAACATCATCCACTTTACATGAGATATAATTTGGAGAAAAAAAAAATAATGTGATACAAATAAAACTAAACGAAAAATAAAATAACATCAAGAAAATTTAAGAGAATACTTATATATATACTCCAAGATTGGTGGTCTCACCCCCAATAGTATAAATTGACATTGTCAGCAGTTTTGGAAATTAGTGACATGGGTGCTCTCTGTTGGTAGATGCTAAGAACATGAGTGAGACCCACACTCTAGTGATAAATATTGAAAACATGAAGAACCAGTGAAATCTAGCGGACAAATGTGGAGAAAATGGATTGTTAAATAGATTGGTGCAGATGGAGGGTTCGTGTTTTTCATAAAGCTAATTTTTATTGGTGTGGTAAGGAAGTATGGTTGGAAGTTTGAGCAAGTGAGCGTACAATAATAAATTGGTGCAAGTCTGCTGGTCGACCTATCGGGAGGGGCTGTGTGCTCTGCCATCTTAACAAGAATCGGATCCTGGAGTGGATGGACGGACAATACACTAATTAAATTTTTTACGGTGTTTTTCAGTATTAATTAAATTATTATAAATGCTCCATAAAAAGTTTTCAAGAAATTTCAAAACAATTTGTAGAATTTTGTTTACTTTTAATAATTTTTCCTGATTTTTAAATATTTTTTCCTAGTTCATTGTTACTCAAGTCAGGTTCAAGTTCAACGATGTCTAACATGGCTGATGGGGTAGTAATGTAAACAAACACGGCTGCTGCCCCTCCTGATCTGTTATATCTGGCTCGGAGCCTTTAGTCCACCTTACTGTGTTGAGTAATTATTGGCTCATACATGGAGGAGCCTCGAATATGCTTTGCTGTTCTGAGGACATTTTGGCTATTGCATTGAGGTGCCTTAAATCAGCTTTGATTATTTTAGTGTTAGAGTTAAAAGTAAGAAAATAATAATTCGATCATACATTTTTACCAAATTCCGATAGTTTTTGGGAAATGGCGAATTTGATGCTAAATTAACAATTTATGAAGTGAGTTTATATGGTCAAAGTATATACTTGGTCGGTAACATTGCCGTCCCAGGCAGTCTAGAGCAACCCCATGGCTGTGACATTAACCGAGATGGCTGGCGAATTCGAATCCGACTCCTGAATCCTGTACTAAAATATTAATTTATATACTAATTACATGGACAAATAAAATACAGTGGTACATCGAGCTAGTGTAGATCAGAAATCCAAATGCATAATGATTGAATTTATCACTAAAATATGTGGCCAAAAATACCGTTCATGTTGTCACTACCTATTTTTGCCTGGTTTTCTTGGCTTCCGGGCTGGAGCCGCGTCTTGGTTTCTTCCAAAGAAGTTTCGGTGTACTTTGCAGCAGATATCATTATGAGTTACGAACAGGTGACCTCTGTGATCCTGTTCCAGGCCCCTAATGACACCTGTTGCAAGGTATGGAGAAAAATGTCGTTTGAAGAAACCAATAACGCACTCCAACCCAGTAGCCAAGACAACCAGCCTAACAATGGCAGCGAAAGCCTGCATTCGTCTATAAAATAAAGTGTAAAAAGCTAAGAAGTAAAATTTAAATTTCACTGTTATTAATAAATTTACACATTGGCTCCTTAATGGAGTTGTCCATTTACGATCCAAGCTGTTTTCAACTGCATTCAGGTGCATGGAATTTTTCGGATTAAAAGGCATGCATTTTAGGATGTTGGATTTAAGTTTCTTCGGCATAGTAGACATTTTTTTGTATTGCCAGAAAATAAACAAATTTTACGAAAATCTTCTGCTATCTCGAGAAAAAATAATAACACTTTTAAGTTTCAAAGAATAATTTTTAACCTGTTCTAAATTAAGGAAAAAAATAGAAACCAGTAATAGGTGGGCGACGATTGATGTCAGCATATGATCAAAGTCGAAGTAAAGTTCAAGATGGACGCCATATCATTACATTAAGATGTTTTGCAATCGACAACAGCGAACTGCATCTGAAGCTTGTGCTTGATGCCCTTGTGCTTGGATTTTTTTCTGTCTACTTCTAAATACCTAATTATAGATCTGTAAAATGTGTCTTTGTGTAAAGCTGTGCACTTAATTTAATGTCTTTTTAATGATTATTATTCATACATGTCCTGGTTTTATTCTGGTGGTGAATACAACGGGTGCAGCAGTTCATCTGGAATGAATTCTATGAAGACTACAACCCAACGGATGCCAAGAACACTTACCATCCGTCAGTTATCGTCAACGACCACTTGTATCAAGTGACGATAACAGACCTACCAGTAATTCCCAACTTTCCAACTACGCCGTACAACGAATGGACAGACTTTCGTTTCTATGGATTGCGAAGTGCATCGGCCTACATTCTAGTATACGACGTCTCGAACATCGATACCTTCCACTATATCCGCGTGCTCAGAGAGCAAATGTTTGAAAGCCGTGACATGAGGAATGTGCCTGTGTTGGTAGTGGGAAACAAGCAGGACCTATTGGTGTGCTCTGGAGTTGGTAATGTCTGCGGCACTTATATCGGCACCTGTACAGCTGTGGAAAGGCGTGAGATAGTTAACCTGGTTAAGAAACAATGGAAGTGTTGCTATGTAGAATGTAGTGCCAAGTACAACTGGAGGGTTGTGTCGATTTTTAGAGAGCTCATGAAGGTTATCGACAGCATGGAGACAGGCCAGGGTTACAAAGAAGTGAGCTCACCAATGATAGACAATTTCCATGATGCTTTAGACAGAAACAAATGCAACATTATATAATGCTAATAAATTACTAGAGGTTCATTTTTTATGCATTTAGAGTTAAGATATTAAATTAAATTCAAACTATAAGCAGAGGTTCATTTTTTACTTTTAAAGTTGCACAGTGCATAAAATCAAAGATAAATATGTTTCGAAACTCATACAGTAGCATTTTATGAGCCATTCAAATATTTTATATTTATTACTCAAACGTAACCTTACATTTTATATGTGTTCGACTAAATGTAAATTAAGGTCACAAACAAAAATCCACATTATCTGGAAAAGTAGGACCAACAATATACTTGTGTGTATATACACATATTACTGGTTCCTTGGTTCCTTTTTGAAGGTAAAATAACTGCTGAAAATGGATATTTATATTCCAGAGAGCGAGACAATTTGACAATACATTAATTGCGGGTGTTAAATAAAATAAGTGTCTTAACAATAAATGACTTATACCCCGAGATATCAACACATATATTTTCCCATCAAAAATACTACTGATTTCAGGTTAAAAGGATCTGGGTAGATTGTTAACAACCAATTTCATTCAGAATTAAAAAATTAAATCTGATTTCATCAAATTTATCCCAATACATTGTTTTTAACTGGCAAGACTCCTAACATCCACAGAAGATTGAGTGTTTTGATAAGGTTGCTGAAATTTTTTGTTTCGTACAAGCATTATTAACCACTTTTAGGTAGTATCGAAATGGGCTTTCTGGCACAGGAGTAAAGAGGCAGCTCTGGATTTTTCCTTACCAACATCTTGTGACGCCATTGAAGACAAATCAGATTAAGTCATTGCCATAATCTGGAATTATGTCACAGCTGGCATCTTAGATTACATCATTATTGCCATCTTGGATCGTTACCACCATCATCTAACAAACTTATAATTCACCTCGAGTCAAATACCACCTTGTTCTTTAATTTCTCAAATTGGTTCGCCTACCATTTTGTTTCCTAATTGCTTACATCCACTCAGTTTCAATTTTTTTTAGGTTTGTCACCATGTGTTTAAATCTCCTTACATTTTCTGACTCATTCTCAACATATACCATTTTGGTTTACGCCTATAATTTGTTTTAGTTTTCTTTAGGCCACATTATTGTTTACATCTTCCTTTTCTTATCTGTTGTATACCGTCATAATGTTTACTTCTGTCAATTGTTTATCGTCTTCTGTAAACTGTAATCTTGGATTTAATATCTTCATACTCCATCATTCAATTTCAATATCTGCCATTTTGGCCATCTTTGTTATTTATTTCCGTTTGCTTTAGGCCACCATCATATTTATACCTACATGTAATTAGTTTTTTTTTTTTTAATATGCGATAGGATTCCATCGTTTTTGGACACATAATATTATTCAAACAATGTTTAAGACTAAGAATACTTTTTCATAATGAGAGTTGAAACTATACAAAATATTTCACCTAGTGTTGAACTTAAATTTCTCACTTGTCGAGGACAAAATATTTTTAAACCTAGAGTAAAATTTGGAATATTTTCACCTAGTGCAAGGCTTTGAATATTTTTCGCATTTTGTAGGACATGGAATATATGTTATCTCTATTCTCATGCTCCCTCATTCCACCTCATTACTAGACACCTCAGTAGTTATCCTTAGAGTATACATTTAGCTGTAAAATCCTTGTATGTTATAGAAAAACATACAGAACACCTAAACCACTCAATATAACTCAAGTATACCTCATCCAAACAGTACATGCCGAACATACCAAAGAAACCATACCGAAACTATGGCGCAAGCATACCTATCAACAATACAACATAGTGTACCTCAAGTTACTTCAGTCAATATAGCCCACACCATCCATGTCATTAATCATATAGGAATTACAGGCAGAATTCGGTGATTAATACTATACAAAATACCACCAAAAGTACTAATACCAACATATACCAACCATTATAACTCGTGGAAAACTTTTTCACACAAATCAACCATGCTTTTAACTATAATTCAATTGTACCTCAGCCATAGAGTCAACATAAAGCATTTGAAACTCCATAATGTAAATAAACTTATCATATATAACAATCATCGTTCAAATTATTATCAGATATCGTAAGACACCATACCATCCAACTTACCGACCTACCACACTAACATAAGAAAACCATTTCCATATATTCTACACAAACCATACCAAAGGAGCGATACCAAACACCATGATACGAACATACATGTCGCCCATACATTCTACTGTACCTGCCAGCAATACAGATTACTATAACTCAATAATATCACCGAGCGAGGTGGCACAGTGGTAACTCACTTGAATCGAATTCGGGAGGACTCGGGTTCGATCCCCGGTCCAGCCATATGATTTCGGTTTTCCATGGTTTTCCAAAATCACTCCAGACGAATGCAGGGATGAGTCCCTAACAGAGACCATGACCGATTCCTCCCCAGTCCTTCCCCAATTCTTCTTCCCTGCGCTACTTGCAACGTCACTAATGACCTCGTTGTCGACGAGTTAAGCCTAACTACCTCAAGAATATTGTAACAGTGGGTTGATGTTGGTTAGGAATTGATTGGCAAAGGGCCCATGAACATCCCAGCATTCACCCAAAGAATATTCAGTAACCCCAATTCTCTACTAATCTCACACACAATTAATTATGCAAGCAGTAATTTAAAGTATATTACAAAAACACGATTATTTACAAATCAGTCTATAGGCTATATTTCCCATATATACTAGTAGGGAAGGTTTTGGCGTATATATTATCCTGGGAACTACATTTTATCCCCACTGTCCATAAATTTTCCACTACTGCTCTAAAAGGATACTTTTTATGAAATAAAAATATATCTCACATATAATGTAAGAAAATTGTAATTAAAAAAACAGTGGTTTTCCAATTTTCGTGTCGGAAAGAGGATAATCTGTCACTTGGCAGTGAAAGACTGCCGCAATATTCCATTAACTTCACTGAATGTACCGCAGATAAATGAGGGTTGCACTTCGGAAAACCTTTATGATAACAAAACATTAACGTGTCAGATTTACACAAACAAGTGTTTTCAAAGAACTGAATGGCATACTAATACATAATATAAATGTTTTAATTATGCAAAATCCTTCATTAACATAGTACTTTAAAAAGTAAAAAAGAGCTAATTCTTTTAGTTTCATTTAATGTATATAATACATTTTGATTTGCGATGGCCTTGCATTTAATGTGCGATATGTTTGAATACAAATACAAATGACCCTTTTAAAACCCAGTATACACTCAATTTAAAACATTAAAATTTCCATAACAGATTTTAATTTAGGAAAACCACGATTGGGTCACACAAATTCTTAACTTAGAATGCAAAGAATAACTACAGTAACACTACTTCGTTATAAATTTTTCCTTTTCACAAAATTAAGAATATGTTCCCTTTCTAAAATCATTCAGCGATTCCCCTCCTATCTCGGAGGACCCATTAGTATGACCCCCATCCCAGAGCGTCACCCTGCTTGTTCGACAGGCATGGGTATATGAAGTCATGAGCAATCGCAACCACGTTGTCTCCGACGTGGAAGTACTTGCTCGAAGCTCCAAGGGTGATACAATACAATCATTTCAATGTTTGAGGATGACACCACGACCACCAGTTCACGTGTTCGTCACAAAGGCATGAAGGAGAAGGGGAGAGATCGCCCCATTCTGTTTTACACAGACCGTGACACACGATGTGCCATCGAACTAAGGTGCGTCGGCCCCCATCAAACGCTGTCCAAAACACTCAAAGCAGATCAGCTCATGTTCCCTCTTCGCAGCCGTCTGTTACTTGCACGGTACAACGCGATGAGAAAGAGCTAAGGTAACTTCATTTCATAATCCCCTCTTGAAGGGACACCAGCTCCAAAAGAGGACTCTGCAGAAAAGGGTGGCAAGTTCTTGCTACAGAATCCACTTCTCCAGCTGGATCACTCCTAGCATCTCGTCACTCACTCGTAAAAGCCTATGACCGTAACACATCACAAAACAAGAAAAAAGAAATGACCCTACATCTAGTAAAACCCATACTCTTAATGAGATTCGCCCAAAAAAATATCTTCTAAATTACATATTGCAGGGGAGAGAGAAATTACATTAAAAATATACTAAAATATAATTAAAATAACTATTATGACTCTCTTATTAATATATTCAATATGTATGTTCTAGAGATCACAATAAATTTTATTCCCAATCATAATAAAATTTTTATTATCTCACAATTTTTCACAAAAAAACATAGTGTGGTGAAACCCCATACATTATACATTACAAAAATATTATCACATGCCCCAGGTGTGCCTTAAAACCTTTTTTTGGGAAACTATGGATCCTCTAGCAGTAAACAGACAGATGTCAAAAACCACAAAACATTAAATGGTCCTTTACACTGCTCAGCAAGCTTCACATTGAAATAATCAACCTTGGAACTAAATAAGTAACACATGGATAACACCAAATCACAGTCTTTTAAATTCACTGCCCTACATCCATCATTAAATCACTCTTCCATCTTTTTATAAAAAGTAGTTAGATTACGAGTTACCACTTCTCAGATTAGGTAAGTGCTTGCTATCCAGACTCTTCCAACAAAAAGATTGCTAAGACCATACATTATACAAGGGACGTAACAGCCTGATCCCCATAAATATCTCTGGGGGAGTGTGCTAAGTTGCATTGCTAACTATGTTGTTAAAACACAATGTCATACTTTATAAAATATTATCCTATAATCACTGGGTATCCAAATGAGAATATCTCAAATATATTTTGATGTTGCTATTAAAATGCTCTTAATAAATTGGCTTCTAAATAAGCCCATATCAGACATTAAAACTCTAAATTCCATGGGCACGAAGTATGTGGCGCTATTCGCCACTGTACAACAGGAGAAGTAAACACGGAAAAGTTACATTAAAAAATTACCTTACAAACTTCTATTGAATTGATTTGACGTAGAGGGAAGGAAGAAATTACTAAATATACTACTAAAACATAGACATAACAGGGGAGCTGCATGGTAGGGGACCCATCACATCAAAATACACCTGTTCCTATGGATATGTAGCTACAGTATGTGTTGGTTCTTAGCTTTAGCCTGTAAACATGCTTGGAAATTTTACACCCATTCTTCAATATCCTTTCGGAAACCTGGCAATGTAAAAATATACTCCCATAGTGAGAGGGTTACATGAGTTGGGATGTAAAGCATATTGTAAAAACGCAGAATTTATGTCCAACATGTTAAATATATCGCATTACTGAGGTGGTTAAATACTTTATCAGTAACGGGAACATGATATTGATATAAATAAAGCTATTCATTTATAGAAAAGCCCTCAACTTCTTCTTTGTTTCTCAATTCATTAATCATGGTAATGTACAGAAGCAAGGGGTTTGTAATTTTTCAATTTTAAAACAACAGGATAACCATGAACATACCCAGCTTACTTGTGATTACATAGGAGATATCATCTTTGATTATCTGAATAAAATTGTGTATGATTGCTATCAAACTGTATGTACTATATGCATTATACGAACAAGAAATGGTTTCGTTTTCAAACATGATGTAAGCTCCGGAGAAAACCTAAAACAGAGATGCTTATTATTTACGCCTATGAAAAAACTCGTATTACCCAAATATTCAGTTCTTAAAATGGCCGAACAAGTCAAACAGTTTGAAAGCTTAAATTGAATTTTCCATTGAAAGGAATTAATTTTTATTTATATAGTGGCTAATTCTTGCGATTCTACTATCCTATTGAACACCATATCAAAATCCACTGAATTTGCTTCACTAATATAAATTACCACCGCGGGATTATATTCCATAAGTTGATAACAACACTCCATGCTCATTAATAAAGAAGATGCCCCGGAAGCTACCATTGCTGACACTTTACAATTACATATATGAAGAGTATGATTCCAAAACCTGCTCCATCCACTTAACATTTTTGTTATGGAGCATAGACGTTACATATAGAAAACAGAGGGTTTGAAAATACATATGTTATGTCCAATGCTCTTCAATTATTAAGGGCACGAAACATAAACCCATTTTCTGAAAGCATACAAGTTTAATATTACAATTCGAAGAGGTTTTTTTTTCCACTGGACAATGGAGTAGTATGTGACCTTCATTACCACAAAAAAAAGCATTACAAGTTGGTATTTTCTCGGTAACACATCTGTAGCTCCCGATCACTTAACCTCATTCGACACTATCACAGCTGATCTGATATCTGATGGATTTTCCTTATTCGGTTGGCATGTTATTGACATTGACAACATTACCCAAATTTCGCAGTTAGCCAATTTTTCATGGTCACTAGCAATGAGTTGACGTGGTCCCCAACTTTGAAAAACCATATTTAACTAGCATGGTCTATGCACTTACAAAACCTACACATCACTCTTTTTTTTTTACCTCCTTCTGATGCCTGCAATCCTTAATAGTAAGTTCGAATTGAGTTACAAATTGCCACAATTAGATTAATGTTGTTTTGTATGCAAATCCAAAAATTTACTACTTTTTGTTAATAAATTGGAAAACATAATTTTGCCTAGGTAATGTTCCACACATGGCAATTCCAAGATTTATACCCAGTGACATAAAATCTTGCACAAACTCCGTCATTTTTTTCTCTAGTCTTCTAAATAAATTCTAATATTTTGGTTTTCAATTTGGGAAGTAGCTATGGGAGATATAACAATCCTCAACAGTTCATTACAAAAATGCTGAAACACACTTTTCTAGGAAATTTCTTGACTAACTACACCTTGCAAATTTTCCATAACTTTTAACAACACTACAGATGAACTAAGACTCGACTACAAAATTTGCAAATCTAAAATACTATGCAAACAAACATGTAAACTAACTACATTTCATAGTGATACAACCATCGCTACAGATATTACATCAGCTAAGCCGCAAGAGAAATTTTTAATGGATTTCGAATCATCGACGGACTCAACAACAATTTCGCTGGTCACACAGTATTTGGGCACCAATACCCTCATCTGTTAACATAGTATGCCAATGCTGTCTTCAGCAGCAAAGGCTCACAGGCGTCCTTCAAAATTTCTTGCAAGGAATCTTTGGACATTTTCTAAATTCAAGTGGTAATCACATTCCCAGCAGGCAATATTATGGGTAAGAGACTGTTTGATACTTTGTCTCAAAATAGTCTATACCTTATGCCATAACACTGGAAACTTTTATCATGTGTGCTATGATCAGCAGAGTGGCACTGAGAAATGCCCCTGTAATGGAGCGCGGATAATCGCTAGGCATTCCTTGGGAATACCCCGATAACTCCCTAGCCCTAAACCACAAGCACATCCATTGACCCCAGCTGACCAATCATCCCACATATGATTAAGTACTCAAAATGAAGTTTAAAGTAGACTACAAAACACACGATTATTAAAAATTAACTCTAGAGGGGACTATTCCCATAACAATTCTAACAGTGTAGTCCTTGTTGTAACATATATTGTGTAGGCTGCTACTTTTCTTTCTCACCACTCATAAAGTACACACCTCCAAAATGATAATATTATTAATTAAATACAAAATGTTACTCTAAAAAAATTTACACTTTAAAAAAGTCTTTCTTAAACCTTATATACAAATTGTTAAAATATTTAAAGTACAATGAGAAAAATTAAATTGGGAGATTCTAACTGGTTCACACAAATACTTAACTTAGCACACATATATTCCATACAGTAATACTAAAACAATATAAGGTTCTCCCCTTTACTAAATTATTAATTTTTCCCTATTCTAATGTATTTCATAGATCCCCTGCCTATCTTAGAGAACCCATTATCATGACCACCCTCCGCCATGAAGGTTGTCACCCTGCTCGTTTCTTAGGCACTGGTACATGTAGTCGTAAGTGGTCGCAACCGTCGGCATTCATGAAGTGAAAGAAAATTCTCTAAGATTCAAGAGTGGAACCAACCAACCATTTAAAAGATTGTCGATGACATAATGTGCTCCGACGACACTGTGGTCACCAGGTCATGTACTCGGCACAAAGGCATGGAGGAGGAAGAGGTCGCTGCATTTAGTTTCTCATAGACCGCGACCTACGATGGCATGCATCTAGAACTGAGGCATATCAGCGCCCATAAAACGCCATCCAGGACATCCAAGCAGATTGTCTCACATTCCTTCACTGCATCTGTCCACTACGTGCAAGGAATGACGCGACGAGAATCAGGTAAATCCGTTATAATATTTAAACCATAGGTTACAACACGACCATTCCGAACACCATGACACACACTTCAAAAAAGTTTGGGACTTCATGTAATTGGTTGCACATAATGGATGATCACTGGGGCAGTAGGCATGTTACAAAGTGACAGCTATAAGTCCTGGTATAATATTCTGTACATGCAGTGTGTGTTTTTATCACACAACTTCTTTTGGGCTGTGAGCACTCAAGTAATTTGTAAGTCCTAGCGGTAGAGACCTTTTTTTCAGTTGTACACATAACTGTCTGTATTAACATCTGCAATACCGCCCGACCTCATAAAATAAACTAGATGCCATATCTCCAACTGTAACTCAGCCTACATCAGTCTCGCAATACACACTGACCATACCAAACACTGTGACACAGACATACATGTCACCCATGGAATCCATCATACCGACCAACTGCATCAAATAAACTTGTCACCATACCACCTTCTGTATATCAGTTATACCTCAGTCATACTGTCCAATCTAAGCATCCAAAAACCATACGAAACACCATGACACACATAAACCTTTCATCAACAACATCCTTCATACCAACCAATGTCTAATATACTAGACAACATACTACACAACATGACGAACAACATTATAAATTACGCATACCTAAGACATACATTCCACAACAAACAAAACAAGAAAAAAATGTTTTGAACAGTATGACACAAATATATCTATCTGCCTGTCATACAATCAGTCATTCCTACATTACCGACCCACATCAGATAAATATACTTGTCAACATACAACCCATTATAACTCAAACATATATTGCCATGTAGTCCACACCAAACATACCGAACTTAGTGACACAAGTTTACCTTCTGCCCATAACATTCGCCACACTAACACCAGACCAATATACCAAAGACTTGACCGCTCACAATGGCTTCCATTATTACTCAAGGGAATCTACACTATTCTAATCAACTATACCATCCATCATAACCAAGGTACTCCTCAGACATACCAAGAATCATACAGACTAAACATGACCTTGACATACCTACTCACCATACGATTCACCATACAGATCGACAATAGAAACACAATATAAGTCACCATACCACCCACTAAACACTCATGCATACCTGCCGTATAGTCCACATGAACCATACCGATAACAGTAACAAAGACATACTCTCACACTCGTAATATACATCATACCAACTAATAGCAGAGAAATATAAGTCACCATACTACACAACACAAAAACCAACTGTTTGTAACTTAAGCGTACCTCAGCAATTAGGTCTACACTGGCAATTGTAAACAATAAAGCACACATACCTGCGACACTTACCCCCTATCACGCCTACTATACAAACACACGTAATAATGTCCAACCATATCAACCACTGTAGCAGTAGGATCATATTGACTAACAAACAAGCTAACCAACTTCGCACACCAGTATAAAAACGACCATTCATTCTGACCAGTCAAACCTAGGAAATATAAGGGTTTTCATAATGACTGCCACTAAACCGACGATCCACAACAACACCATTCGCATATACTGTTTTACCAAGATATTTTTAATCACTTAGAGGGAAATTACTACAACAATGCTCACTTCGTTCGACCCAGGGAAGTGTCTTTGCATAATGAAATAGTGTGGCTCAAATAATGATTGTGTTGTTTTAAATTGTTTATATTTTAAACGTAACTAAGAATATGCCATTGCCGGGAAGAATTGCTTTAAAATGTAGGTAGTGTTTATATATATAAGCAAATATAACTATGCTAGTGAGTCTCGATATTTATATTCATACACAAAGATGTTTGGAATTACAATCTGAAAGAGAAGCCAACCTTCCACGCTGCGTCAAAATATTCTGCCTCTGTAACAGACATAATTAAAACTAATTGCCTTAAAAATTCATACATAAAGAATGCGAGAAAAAAAACTGTTAAATGTAATTTTTGACATAACCAAGAGAAGTTAACAGAATTAATCTTATGGGTCATAGGTTATATTGTTTATAGTTAATTACAGGTGTTTGTTGGAAAGGGGATAATTCATTCAGACGTATCAAGTAATCACACGTCCGAACACCTCCCATTACATTTACCAAGTCAGTTAAAGCTATACTCGAGTTCCAATCCCATATCAATAGAACCACTTACTCAGTGCATATCACATCGCATATAGACAGTGTAGTACCAAGGACCAAAGGTCTCCCATATCATTAAAGGTAAAGGCAATGGAGAGGTCGTGGTGGATTTGCAAAGAGATTTGCGGCATTTGAGAGCAGTTCGCAAATGCATATCGAAATTAAGTGATCACAAGTACATCTCATATTCATATAGGCAGAGCCACATTGCAGTTCACCCCATTTGTCAAATGATTTGGGTCTACAAAAGAAGATTAAATTCAATTCGTGCATTAGCATACAACTGAACCCAAAATATCACAAATGAAAACACTATAACTGGAATAGGTGTGTCGAACGTTAATTACTTTACAAGACCACTCGCCTTTGAAACAAAAGTATATATAGATACAAAAATGTTTCAAATATTTTTCCTTCAAAATAATAGAATTTGTTAACTGGCGAGTTTGCTACATACATAAGTTTAATTGACAAATCAGAAATATTTGGCTTCCATTGCATAACAATATTTACTGCATTATATATAGAGTAGTCTTCACCTTTAGTGCGTGCTCGAAAGTAAACCCTGCGCAGAATCTGACATTTCTCTGAACTCCGACTGTATGAATTCGTAATCGAAAGGAAACACAGAAAATATTCATAAAAAGAAATGTAAGAATATAAGCAATTATTGGCAATAGTACATAGATATTTTCCAAGTAAGCGTATCTCTTCTCACTAATTACAGCAATGAATACAGTTGTCCTAAAACTTGTAGTGATTATCGAGAATAAATAACATTCAGGAATAACTATATCACAGAATTACAGTGAAAGGCGAGGTACTTATAAAGAAATTCGAAAATTTAAGATCGCAGAGTAACAATTTATGAGAAAACCAATAACTTGGTTACAGACTATGGTTTTAGTTGCATTGCGACGAGCTGTATATTATTCTGTCAGTGAAGAGGTAAATTCAATTGCCAGATAACTCAGAGATAAATACTTTATTGAATCAATACATATTGAGAGATGTGTTATGGTGTTGAGTAATGAAAACCAGAGGTTACTATTAACTAACGAGCCTACATTCATTTACATTTCTTGATAGCTTAGATGGTAGGCAGGCCTTGACGTTTCGTTGACACCAATAGCATTATAGATGGAACCAGAAACATATGCAACAGTAGTTAGATAATTACAAATACACATTTGCCTTATCCGGGACTCGAACACAGAAAACCTTCTAACATAAGCTGGCATGTAATCAACTGCATTACAGAGGTAGTATTTGGAGCATTACCTTCGGGTGTAATCAGTCCAGTGTTTCAAATCATTATGTTTACTATATTGAAATATTTGCATGGCGATCATTTCGATAATAGGGGCCAGTGCCACTTAAAACATCTAAGTTGCTTGGCCTATTATAAAGTTACTTGTTCGAATACTTTGGTGGAAATAGGTCGATAGGTTCAAGAGATATGTCGTAAAAAAATCATTTCTTATTTGGCACTAACATAATTAAATTCCTTAAAAAATAGGTTCTATATACGATAGTCCTAATTGATACTGTCGGCATAAAATTTATGGTTGAATTTGGCTAAATTGTTTAATAAGTAAGAAAAATTTATATTAATTATTTATACGCCCGCCATTTCGAAAATCAGTGTCTAACGCCACTTAAATCATGTAAGTTTACATGGCCATCTGTAGCACTGCTGATGTTCCGAAAAGTTGGTGGAAATTATTTTAATATGTCTGGAAAAAGAAAGGTGTCAAAATGCTCAATTTTCGCACGTGGCACTATTTTACAAAAAGATCGGCAAAATAGGGCCATAGAATGCATAATTAATGCTTTAATGAATACAGTTTTCATACAAATTTTTTTTTAAATTTTGTTGATCTATTTAATATAATATATATAACATACTAATCTACATTATTTGTATTTGCACCCTTCAAAAAAGGCTTGCCGCACCTGAAACATGTAAGTTAGCATACCATACCGTAGCAATACTGAGATGTATAATTTGGTGTAATTCGATTTATTGGTTTTCGAGATATGGCATGTAACTTCCATTTTTTCGTGTGATGATCTGCATAAATGGAGGACAAAAATGTTCGGTATTAGCACATTCGACGACTGATAGATACTTCCAGCTTATAAAGTTCGGGATAGATATTCCATATGAAGCAAAAATAAAGTCATGACCATTTTTTTTGACATTGAACTACCAACTTAAGCCATCTATACTCAGATCGAAAAGAAAAATATATTTTGTCCCATAAAAAAAAAACTATGTAATTGTTTTAGGGGTATGACATAAAAGCTTAATTTTGCATGTCATTCTATGTTATCAAATGGTGGAGAATACAAGAAAATAGTGCACTTAAAACATGCGATTTCACATAACCTGTCGTATTTCTGCTAGTTTTCTAAATTTAGTAATATATATGACCTAATGTAATCCATGTGGTGTTATCTTTTTAACTGTCGGACAAAAGAGGCTCCATGTAGACACATTTTCCCATTGTAATATATGCTGCTAGCATACTCAGTTAAATTTAAATTGGTTAAAAGTTTTCGTAATTCAGCATACCATGATACAATGTGTATATGGTCTCCATTAAAAAAGTGTACGTTACCCAGATAAATCCTATAATTCTATATGGCCTACTGTAGTACGACTTGTTTGCCATATGTTGTAAATGTCGGTAGAAAGTTTCCCGATACATAACAAAATAAATTCATTTTTTCATGAAAATCTGTTCTAAAATAAAAGTGGCTCATCGTTGGCATATATAATGCATGCAATAAATACTTTCAACATAACAAATTTGGTCGAAATTGGCCGAATGGTACGGTAGATATACCAAGTAAATCTTAATATATGAAACTGTCACTATTTCGAAAATAAGCGCTTAATCAATTTGAACTGCATATGTTTACATGGCCTGCTAAATTTGGCGAGAATTGGTTGAGTGGTTTTCGAGACATAACTTAAAAGCGATCTTCCAAACTCGTAGACTAACAAAAATATCCATCTATAATTTCAGTGCATACAAGATGCACTGGCAATGTACAAAATTTGTTTTCAACCGGCTAAATAATTCCCATTATATGACATAACACCTTAAATTATAACAATGGCCACCACGTCTAAAGTAAGCACCCAGCGTGGTTGAAAACTGTAAGAGCCATAAGTACTCACTAAATACTATATGTGTACCTACCGTGTTTGGTAAAATTCCACTCACACGTCGATTGTTTTTGGGGAGGGGTGGCAGATTGCGTGGAGAGGGGGTAGGGTGGCGTGGTGGTACTCGCACAGACGCATGCATTGACACACAACACAGACAGAAAGTGATCTCACAGGTTTTTATTTTCTACGGAAAGTAGGCTAAAGAGGATAAATATTTATATGTTGAATGTTTTTGAATTGATTCATTCAACCTATGATCCGACTTGTATGGTGAATAGTCGCTCTCTTGGTTAAGCATTTATAAATACATGGGTAATATATTTTCTGTATTATAACACTGGATATAATGGTGTTTTTATGATAAGCCTGGACCAAAGTCGAGTTGAATAACACACCTTTGTCCTACGGGCATCGACTGAATGCTCGCTGTATGCTCGAGGGAAGAAACAAAAACATAAAATTTTCATGGTGATCTAGGGACAGCAGCTCTGTAGGTATTTACTGGAGCGAAGTTCTCGTGCAGAAGTCTCATATTGCATAATTAATGTTCCTTAATATTGGAGTTAATAACATTGACAAGTTATGCACCGATTATATTTTTGAGCATATATGAAATTCGAAGAAATCTCGGGTAACAAGCATCCTTAAGCAACTGGAGCAAGTATTTCTAATTTGTCATTGAAACTAAAGATTTTTGCATACTATCTATTTACGCAATTCTATTATGGGGAAGGAAGGGTAGTAAAATTAATTTATTTATATATGTGTATGACATGTTTGGTTTCAACGAGAGAGATTTGTGAAGCATTACTGATATTATATACATGTGCTGATTATGGTGAGCTAGAGTTATTTTGGGTTCTGCTGTAGGGTAAAATAAGGCTTTAATTTATTCTGCTAGTGTAGACTCAAACTGACAGACAAATTTGATTAAATGTAAAATGCCTATACTGATGTAATATTTGCTCGTGAACACTGCATTTCGATAGTCATTTGTGAACAGCTGTCAATATATTCCCCTGCCTCTAATATATTCCCCTGCTTCAGTCTTAATGATATGGAAAAGGGGGGGGGGGGGAGCTGTTCTTCGTGCTTGTACATTGTCTATGTGCTATGTGATATGTATTAAAGCTGTGGTCCTATTGAAATGGGATTGGTGGTCGAGTGTAACACATTAACTGAATTGGTAAACATAATGTTATAGTTTAAGAGTTGTTATTGACTTGTTCACATGGCTTATTCCCTAGGCAGCAATGGCCAGTTTTTTAAATATAAAATACCACTACACTCAATCGAATTTATAGCATTAAATCTGCTTGGCTATGACAATACTTAAACCGAACAATCTTTTATTTTATCGTCTACAGTATGTACGAATGATTGAGCCAGCGATGATAATATGTACGTTTTGAACTGTTGCAACTCTGCTGAGATGGGATTTTTATACACTAAGCAGGGATAATTCTTCGTCACTTTCTATCACAGGCATTTTGATAATATGTAGGTAACCATTGTTATGCTATCCTTTTAATACTGACTTCTTCTTGTTTATGAATGAAATATATGCACAATTTAAGACAAAACGAATTCAGTTTGTGTGGGTCTCTAATGCAGTATGCAAATATGCTGTCTTGAATAGAATTATGCGAGAAATGCTGTTTTGAATTCCTCGAAGGAATATGTAATATAAGTTAAAACGAGTATGGGTAAATGGTAACATAAGTAATTGGCAAATTAGTGGTGGGTATTATGAAGCCAGTATGTTGGCCTAGTTTGACTAGTCAGAATAAATGTTCGTTTTTATTGCTCGTGTTATTGGTTTCTTAGTCGATATGTTCTTGTTACGACATTGGTTGATAATTTTGTTTATTATGTTAAGTGTGTATATAATTTCGGTTTGGTGTTCAGTATGGTATGTGCGAACTAAGGGTGAGGTATATGTATGCTAGAGTAGTTGATTTGTATGTTTAGTGGTTTATTGAAATGGAGGTGGTATTGGTGATATGTATGTTTGTGATGCAGTGATCTGTACAATTTGTGTGAACTATATGGTTGAGTAATTCTTGTATTTCTAGTGGGTTCAGTTGAATAGTGTATTTAGATGCCTGGTTTTGGTATTGCAAATTGTATGGATTGGAGCTATGTCTATGACTTGGTGTTCGGTGTAGACTGTATGGTTGCTTTGCATATCTGAGATCTGCCTGGGTTATGGCTTACGTTATGGTTACATAGTTTGACAGATATATTCTTGGATATTGGTGTAGCGTAAGGCGTACAGTATGGCTGGTTCCATGGGCGGTATAGTGTCAAATGTATTTGTGTACTGTTGGTCGGTGTGGTTTTGTTTGTTATGTTTGTCATGGTGTTCGGTATTCTTGCTACAGGCTTTATAGCTGAATTATGCTATAGTTATAGTGGGTGGTATGTTGACTGTTATATTTGTCTGTTGTAGGTCAGTAATTTTGGAATGTCAGATGGTATTTGAGGTAGTCATATTTTGTTCATGGTGTTAGGTACTTTATTTGTATGATTGAATACTGCAGACATTTTTGAGCTCGAAAGAAGCAGACATTGGCTTTCGCGTCACTTATGAAGTTAGCGCTTATCAGTTTGCCATCTCGCCATCTTAGTGGCGGCTTGCTTCTCGTACTTCATTTTCCTTTCTATACATCATCCTTGCCTATGGCTATTCTCCCTCTTTCCCCTTCTTCACCAACGGACCTAGAAGAAGGAGCCGCGGTGGTCTAGTTGTTAGTCTACTCGCCTCCCACGTAGGCAAACCGGATACGATTCCTGGCGGGGTCGCTCTCGGATTTTCGCAAGTGGGAATCGTGCCGGACGATGCTGATAGTCGGCGGATTTTCTCGGGGATCTCCCATTTCCCCTGCCCTTGCATTCCGGCGCTGCTATATACTCATCTCACTTCACCCTCATCAACTCTCAAGATCTCAATGTTAAGAACAGCCCAAATCTCTCTACTCCGTTTGTCGGGCTGGCTAGCATCTTAAGGTTACCAGCAAGTCTCAGCCACAATCAACTTGGATGTCATTAAGGTGTGTTGTCCATTTGGTTTCTTTACAGTTCTTTCTGTGTGTGAGCGGATGGTCATTTCAGGGCAGGCTGCAACAATACAGCGAGGCAGTTCTAGAGTAAGTACAACTCTCCCATATTCTGCTTTGGCCTTTCTGCAATTAAAATTTCATTTCGGTATAATATTTCTCTAATTTGATCCCATTTGCTCCAGGGTTTTCTCATGTTTCTTCTATTGGGCAAGGGCCTTCAGCTCTTTGCCTATTGGCGATGTTACATTTTCAGAGTTTGTTTGATAATATGGAAGGATCGAGATTGTAACTGCTGATCCCATGGCTGGTTTTCGTTGCCGATCAATCTCGAGAATTGGTTAATTTCATTTTCCCTAGGACAGGATAATTTTCAAGAATTTTGGCGTTTTGTGACTTGTACCCCATTCCATTGATGCTGGGTCCGATTTGGAAAACCTATATAGGGTCTATGTCACATAAGGAGCCTTTCACTTAGTTCGCATAGGGATTTTATATTTGCATGTTAAGTTGTAATTCTGTTATTTCTTGAGCTTTCCCATATGTATATATGGTGTATGCCGAAATAAAAAATGTCACATTAGCGTAACGCTAACTATTAATGTTAAGAAAATGTTTATCTCGGCTTGTAAACTTTGAATGTTGTAAATATGTAGGCAATCCAATCTGTAATTTGATGAAATTGGTCACCTTCTTCCTAAAGTTTGTAAACTAAAATGATGAGAATTCCAGATTGAAAATATCAGTCTATCGACTGTTTCTAAAATGCCAGTGTATTTATGACAAGGTTATTGCCTGTCAAAATAAAATAATGCTATAAGTATCTCGGCCTTCGATGATGTTATATACCTTGTTCCTTTGCTGACAGATACTATTTTTATTTACTTTTTTCTTGTTTATATTAATTGGACAGTTATCAGCACAAAAATTGGAGTTCTGTGGGTTTATCGTTTAAAATGGATGGAACTGCAAATGTTCCTTACCGCTTCATAGGAACCCAACGAGGTATTGGCGACTGTGGCTACACTAGTTTCACATTAAGTTTGGTACTGACGTGACCTTCCAGCTGCTGAAGTGCAACCTATTCATCCATGGCTGGAACTGTAAATTTCGTGCCCCATCTCAGGAAATATAATTTTTACAATATTTATAGATTTTATACCATTTAACGCCTATGGTGCTGTGGCAAGTGTTTCCATCATAATTACCACTAACCATTTACACGGATTGGAACACTTTTCGGTAATTGTGTTTGTTAAGGTTTTAGTTACTAAGTGCACCAGTTAATGTTAGACTTGTTGCTTGATACTATTATTAACAATCAATCCTTAGCACACACTAGATCTGAGCTGTTAGGGTACTACTGTACCGAATGTATGATTGGACGTTTAAAAAGGGAATGTATATAACTATGTGTGTACATGAATTTATTGAGTCTGTCGTTGATACGGACAAGCTTTCAATTTAAATATGACAGAGACATCTCTTGTAGGAATATTAGTGAGTGATGTTAAATGACTGTTGTCACGGCAGCACTGTGTATTCAGCACTAAGTCGTCTACTACTTTACGAGAACTACATGAGAGAGCCACTCATGTGGGAAACAGATTTTCAGCTATGCGTGAATATCACACTACCTTTCAGGCACCCTTTTGTGAAAGCAGGTAGCGCGCTTGGTGAAAGGTCTGTCAACAAATGATTCAGTAGTTGCACAAAACACGGACACTTCAATAGTGAATGTACTTCTCCATGACTTCCCGTCAATCAGTGTGTGTGCTTTAGATGCAGTAGCACTGGACAAAGAAAAGGCCGGCGACCGGCCTTAATCCGTTTAAACATCACGCGCCATGATAAAGTTTAGTAAATAATATTTACTATGACGAAATGAATAATACATTTTTAAATTATTTATGTCATCGTTAGCTAAAGCTCAAGCGCCATCTTCCTTCTGACAAGCAGTTCAATTCATTTGTAGTAAAGGGGAGTGTGGTCACTTGCTGGCACAGTATACTTTGCAGTTCAAGATTTTTTTTTTTCTTGGGATTTGAAATTTCTGGATATTGCCCGACTTGGTAACTAATGTTCGAGATCAGCTCATGCTTCTGTTTGTTCATGTAAAGGTGTACACAATATGGGTTGGCGCCAGAATATTTACTAATGTTATTTTTGCATTACTTTGAGCCCTCTTTTATCTGCTCCGAGCATGTCGTTTCTGTTGCGCCTCCCGAAATTGTTGATTCCAATAACGAATTCTTAGGCCATTATTCGCACGTGATCGCTTATAAAGTACGACGATGTAACCTTTCAACTGTAATAGTTATGCATGATTAATGGTGTTCCCGTTTGCACCCTATGAGTAGGATGTCCACCGCCTAAGTTATTGGCCTATCGATCTGTACATTTGAATTTTTAAAATGCTAAGATTATCGCTCCTTCAACTATATTTTTCTTTGGTCTTTAATTACTCCAAGAAACGTGGGATATAAAATTGTGATCAACTATAGGGAGCTCAATAAGACAATTATCTTGGATATATTTTCAATTAAAACCATTGATTTTGAGTTGCAGTATCCAGACAATGCTAAAGTATTTTCCGTAATCGACTGGAATGCATTTTTATTCGAAGCCTTTTGCGTTCTGGCGATCGTAAATACGCTGCAGTTTCGAATACTTGGTTAGAATTTAAATTTAAAATATTGTCTATGGGAATTTGCTACTGCCCTAAGGTGCTTTCAAATGCCGTGAACCATTTCCTTTGTGATATTAAATTCGACTTTCATTTCATATATGTCTATAGCATTGTTATTTACAGCAATAATTTGGAAGAACATACAGGTCACATTGCATAGGTGTTGAAATGCTTATGTCAAATATATCAAGCCATTAATCCTAGAAAGGTGACATGGGAGCTACCCATTGTGAAGTTCATTATGTAGTATAACAAGGCCAGTCACTACTGGATCCACACTGTGTTACTTTCGTTGTGGATTTTCCTTGTTCCAAACATTTAAGAGTGTTATGCATTTATTTTGCTTGTTTGGATACTATGCCCACTTTCTTTAAGGAGTTCCTGAAATAGCTGAATCGTTAAACAAATTAAATGAAAGAATCAAAATTAATATTGGAGTGAGAGCCAGAATAAGCATTTGTTACATTAAAGGCGAAACTATCAGAAGCTCCGATACTTTATTTGGGAGATTTTTTCAGGAAGTTCTACCCTACATACCGAGGCATCCTCCATCGCTGTGGATGCGACCTTTGGACAAATCGTAGACGTACCTGTTGTGCTTGTCATTTTTGCTAGCCATTCACTTCCATGCTCCGAACCTAAAACATAGTGTATTTGTAAAGGACGCTTTATATAGTATTTCTTTAAGGTTTTGAGAAATTTCGCACCTATCTCGAGCTTTAAAATCAGCCATATCAAGGGCGTGGAAAACATTGTTGCTGATATGTTATCGTTTATGTTTGACACAACTGAATTCGCCCTTCAAGAAAGGAGGTTCTCCCTTGGCCCAGGTTACATTTTTTTATATTTATATAAGTATAAGCAGTTATGCTGATCAAAATATAAATAAATACACAAGAAGAATAACAATTTTTTCAGGAGATAGTGGTGTAGTTAAGAGCAGATACAGCCATTCCCCTTCTTAAGAAAGAAGATTTCATAGTGTATACTGGAGTAACTGGCTGTGGTAGTTAAATAGTTGTTCACGATTTATATAAACTGTTGATTTTGCGGTTTTTTTCATTGTTGTGTGCTTGTGGGTAATTTCAGGGTTAAAAATCATTAGCAAATTAAGTTTAATTTTGATTAGCCTACATTGAAGGCAGACATTGTAGCCTTAGCGCGTTATTGCTAGTACCCTTAATAACGTAAACGTCTACAGAAGACTCTCGTATGTATTAAAACAGTTGATACCTATATACATATATGAAAAACAGTGCTTGCCGATATTTTCGGAAACTATAAAAAACGACTAAAAATCAAACTGTTATATTCTTATCCTACTGGACACCTTCTTGAAAGTTATGTTACCTTAGCTTAGATATAGATAAGAAATAGATAACAAATTTCCAGCGTGGGTTTGGAGGATATTTGGTGCTCCTGTGAACATTGTCAGTGACCTTTGCAGCATGTTTTCAGTCCAGTCTTTTCAGATACATATATTATAAAGAGCCATAAGGTATTTCACCTGTAGTCCCAATTATTCCAATGCAATCTAGTTGAATCTTACAATTGCAACTTAAAGACATGCCTCACCATTTTATAAATATTAGCAGAAATAGGACAAAGATAATTATCTGCTTAATATTGTTTTCAACTCATCACTATGTTGCTCAGTACCGTTCACACCTTCCTAAGTTTTCCTTCGTAGGAACACGATTCGTCCACGTCTAAATATTTCAGGAATACCTTGACCTGACCTCCATAAGGATAATAAACACCTAAAATAGCTGTGTCAATATATAAATCAAAATTAACTTAATGTCAAACATTCTGTTTTCAGGCATAATGTTTAAAGTAAACCATCCGTTTTAACAAAGGTGATTTATTTTGAGTTTGTAATTATCAGTTAGCCTTAGCTCGCAATTAGCTTAGCAGTAAATTGTTGCATACTTCTGTGGACCCTTATAGACTGTAAGTCTTTTTACAACAGAATATATTACTGATAGGTGAGCCAGGCTCAGGACAGGTCTTCAGAAATCCTCGCATAGGAAATTTAGAAATATATATTGCTAGAGATGAGCATCCATAGCTAGTTTTGTTGTTATTACTAGTTTAGTTGTATAAGAGTGTTAGTATTATTACTTTCCTTACATGATCTGGTATAATGACTTTTTCTCTTACTTGTTTATTCTAACTGTAGTAGTGTTTGGCCTTTGTATTTTTGTGGCCTTTATGTATAGTCTCTTTAGTTATGATGAATGGGATCCTTAGCTTGCAGAAGAAATATGTCAAGTGCTAATATTGTAATTTTTGCTTGTTGTTGCACACCATTTATAGTCTAGAAGAAGACCTTTTTTTTTTTAACTAATTTGATTTTGAATATTTTACCTCAATAAACTTTATATAAGAACTGTTGAGGTTTAATATTTTGTGACTGACATTAAAATAATACCTTTTATGGGTGATATATCAATCTGAATATGCCTATGATTCGAATTATCTTTGACCTCATCATGGCTTTTTGTAATCTTTGCATACTGGCACAGGGTCCACAGTATGGCTCCAGCTCCAACTTCGACCGGAAAATTTCCCATTTTTCCCCCCTCTGAGTGTCCCCTTCTCCCTCGAAATCAATTATTCTCCCTCAAAATGGCTAGTTTGCCCTCAAAATTTCCTGGTTTTACCACAAAATTGTAGAAAACTCACACATACAAAAGTAAGCCTCCAAATGTATTGTGCATTAAGTATTTGGCATGTGTCTGCTGGTAATGGTGTTATGGCAGATGTGTTAAACTTATTGATTTTTTTTATACTTCAGTTCGTGTGGTCTGAATGGAATTTTGGGTAGTATGTTATTATTAAGTACATCTTTCTGGTGCTGGTTAGTAAAGAAGGTGGAATGCGTAAAATATAGAATTTTTTAGTAAGGTCTGTATGGACTGAATCACTGAGGTATGCTTGGTGTTGTGTGTGGCATACATATGTGGTCCTGGCCGGTAGACCGTATCGAATAGTTGTAAGGTTATGAGATGGTCCCAACTGTATAGTTGCTTGGAATACTCGATAAAATATAAATTGCATGATTTATGTTTGGGTGGTATAACTAAGTTGTTTATTTGATTGTACATGTTGACACATCATTTGGCTGTATATCAGCCGGTAATGCTAGTTTGACAGTTGTTAGAAATGTTTCTGTTATGGGTCGGTCTGGACTTTAAAGTTGCTTGATACACTTGGATTATGATGGATATTATTGTTGGGATGTTTGGTGTTATGGTCCCCATTATATTTTATTTGGTGATTGTTGGCTTATATCAACTGATATGGGCTGTATGCATGTGCTGTTGAGATTTGTAATATTAAGACATGCTTGAGTTGAAGTGATTGGTATGGGCTGTTAGTTTATTTGCCTGGTGTCAGTCGGTATGGGAAGAATTTGATTGTGTTGCAATGTTTCAAATCGCTTTTTATGGTATGGAATCTGTGTTTACATGTAATACTTGGCATATTTTTTACTATTGTTAGGTGGTGTGGTGAATAATATATTTCGCTGGTGTCAGCTAGTAGAGCAGAACGTTAACGAAGTTGGAATGTTATAGTTATGAGTTGGTCTGACCTGTATAGTTGCTTGGTACACTTCAGTTATGGTGGATTATAGATGTTGAGTTGGGTGGCATGGTTTATTAATATCGACTAAGTTTTTCTTCGGTTATATAATAATGTATGCTTGGTTGGGTCGTTAAGTGGTAAGTTTACTATCATATTCATCTGGTGTTAGCTGACAGATTAGATTTCTTGATTTCTTGAGTTATTGCAAATTATATATAGAGTGTTGGGTGTTATGGCTGATTAGTAATGACTGAGTTTTTCTTGGGTTATAGGAGTTGGTTAATATGGATGTTATGTTGAGTGGCCTGGTATCAGTCTGTTATGCTCCGGAATTATTGTTACATGAACTGACCTTTAATATATGGTTGCTTGGGTGTATGTTAATGTTTCTGACTTTCTCTTTTAGTATATTGGATTCAAATGATAATTTTGCTTGTTTCGACGATTGCTTTGTAAATGCGGCGATAATATTACCGAAGTGTTGATTGGCTGCAGTGTGAATGACTTATGGTTCCAAGTTTGGGGTATTCAGTATTGTCAGATTGGCTGAAATAACGACAGGAGGCATTTGCTATACAGTTTAATGATGATTATCTGGACTATGACAGGTTATATAACGCTTTATTTTTTTTAGGCTTTAGTAAGTTAGGTTATGGTAGTTTCATTGATTGTATGAATGTTGTGTGTTATGGGCCAACCTAGAATTTATAATCGCTTATGTAGTTGCTATACTGTATTAGTATGACCCAGTTTTAGAGAATGGTGCTGTTGGTTTATTTGGCTGTGATTTTTTAGCTTACAGTGTATGGAATTGATGGTCAGTATGTTGTATGGCATACGGGTATAGGATTACGTAGTGTAGGAATGTTTTATTTGGACTGTGGTGGGTTATCTGTCATATGTATAGAATGTGGTAGGTAAGATTCTTATGACTCTTATTAGGTTTGTTTATGTAAGTTCTGGTGACATTTCTTATGAGCTATGATAAGTCGACATTATTAGAGTATGCCGAAATGACTAAAGGTGTATGTGAATTTATTAGAACCGTTATATATGGAAAATGTGAAAGTAATAAAAATATTTTTTTAAATTATGTGAAACTAAAAACACTCAAGTGAAATGATATAAAACATCTAGATATATTTCTGTTATAGCCTTTGTTGTTCTCAAATATTTTGGTTGCTTGTTGGAAATGATAATATATCTTAAATAAAATAAAAGGTAATGATGTCACCAGTAATAAAATTGTTTTTTTTTTATGAATATGGTAGCTATACCTAGCAACTCAGTAGCATAAAATAAAAGTTTCTACAGGTACTTGCCAAGTGACTATTGTTTTGTTTAGTGATAAAAGTTGTAAGAAACTGAATTTTGGGTTAGGCCTTTTACTATTCTTTACAAAGATTCAATTATGCACAAACGCACTGCAACCTTCTCTTAGAGCATTTCCTTTCTTGTAGCGTTGTTGAAGGGAGAAAGCTTTTGGTAGGTTAATCCCTGCCAAATCTCTTGCCCCATAAATACCGCCACAAGAAGTTTGGTAGTAGATGCTAGTGGTTGTGTGTGTGTGCATAATTTCTGTGTGCTTTCTGCATGGTATTTTCCCTTTTTGTGTGTGCATGGGGTTTGCATGGGTGGCCGGCAAACATTGACACATGCACGTGTATAGGTTATGTAATATTTTCCTTTTGAGATTATATAATAGTTGTGTTCTTTCATAAGTCTTTGCCCAGTGATTTATTATTATTATATATATATATATTAGTGTTGTTCTTTAGAAGTAATATTTTATTCCCTTTACAACGGCTACACTTATCCCAGATTTTTTGTTACGTGACACGGTAACTTACGAGTGTAGCATCCGATGGGTGTTATTCTCTGAGCCTACTGTTATGGCTTGTAGAAGTGGCTTACTAGTGGCACTCTATTCTGAGGCCCCAGTGGACATGGAGTTTCTGGTGGCCGTTAATGTTGAAAGCGAGTTTATAATTTGTGAGGCCAAAATAAATTACCTACAGGAAATGTTTGAAAATATAGAGGATGGCCCCATCATAAATAAGTATGTGCATCTCAAAAATAGGAGTAACAATTTGAAAAATAGGGCTAACAATTTGATAACTTTGTACCCTGAACAACTTTCTGAAATGCAAGCCCAATCTTTAAGGGATGTCATTATGTAGGCGCAAAGTTTATTTGTGGCCCTTTGTAACATGGAAGCTGTTGAGCCCCAGAAGGTCCTCCAGAATATTGAAGTTGCCACTGTTAGTGAACAGCTGGTCAACTTAAGCCTTAGTACTCCCACGACAACCATTTCATTCTCCACACCAGCTCAAACCAGCATGGTTAGTCTCCTGTCTACATCCCACGTCACTTCACAGTTACCTTAACCCTCATTTCCCGCTCATATCCGCAACACCCTCCCACTCACACTTGCCAATTCCACATTTGCCACCTCACCACTCATGTCCACAGCATTTGTACCACCCTCCCAACATTTGCTGTCACCACCTTTTGCCAAATTACCCACCCACTTGAGCACATGTTGTGTGACTTTCCAGCTACCGATGGACTTCAAGTTCCTAAATTTGTAGAGTTTCTAAAACACATTGTGAAGTTACATCAAAGTAAGACTGTACGAGAAACCCAGTTGCTAGAAATCATATATGCTTTTACCCTGGGACCTCTAAGTGAGAGGATTAGACATGCCATCTCCCAGCATTTCACTTTCCACCAGTATCATGCTGACATCTTGCACTATTTCATTCCATCCAGGTTATTCACCCAACTATAGTTCAGGATGTTCAATAGGCTGCAGGAATTTAATTAATCGTTGTCATCCTACGTGAGCAGTATAAAAGAAGCTGCTACCATTTGCGTCTGCCCCTATCTGAAAGTGACATTGTGTACACAATTTTGGAAGGCTCAGAGTCTCAAGAGCATTCTCGCCTAGTATTTTTGGGCAAACCAAATTCATTCACTGAACTGGGCCGAGTCTGCATCCATTCTCAAAACATTCGTTACGCAGACCAAAAGCGTGAGAGCTTCTCCACCAAGAGTAGGCATACTGGTAAGTTAGGCCCCGTCCCAGACAAAAAGTGCAAAACATTTAATCCTGTTGTAAATGTCGTTGATACGAAGCAAGTTAGTAGTATGTCATGGGACAGTAAAGGTAAGGCTAAAGTTTCGGGTAGCGATGCATGTGCATGCTTTTATTGTAAATAAACTGGTCACCTTATTACGAAATGTCATATGCTAGCTGAAACAAACCATTCTCGCGGGGGCGAAAAGTAAGCGTTCCTTCCCGCCAAAGGGGCAACATTGCCAACTCTCAGTTTAATGCTTACATTATAAAAGCTATCAATTTTGGTCACTGTTTCCAACGGATTTTTTGGCGCTTATGGCATAAGTGAAACTAAAAGACAAGATAATACTTTTCAGGTTAATTTCCCAAATGTTGTAGTGGTACAGAAATTTGCCACCCCCCACGTTGAACTAAATGCTGGGCCTCTGTTAGTAAATGCTCTAGTGGATTCGGGATCTGCTCGTACTATAATTTCAGGTGAACTCTTCAAGGAATTGAAAGAAATAAAATGGTGAAGACTGTTGAGACATGTAATATCCAGTGTTATACGGCTTCTACTGAGGCATTGTCTATTTTGTGTTATGCAACCATTAGATTGAAAATTGGCCACTTTCAATGGCTGTAAAAGTGTTTAGTCTCTGAGAAATTAGGACTGCCTTTTATATTAGGGGCCAATTTCATGGCATTTTCAGGACTAGTTTTACATATTCAGGCACAACGATATTTTTCAAATTAGCCCCTACAGAAAAAAATTGTTTTCACTAATTGTAACCAAAAGCAACCCCTTTCTTCTGAAATTCGAATTAAATCTGAGGTAGCTAGCTGTGCACCCCTTTTCGCATTTAGAGCCACATCAGCAAGTCGCTATTCAAAAACTTTGTAAGCAATTCCCTAAAGTTCTTACTTCGCAGTTAGGTCTAACTGACTGGTTGGAGAACGAAATCAAATGGTAGACAAGGAGTATGTCAGCTGTCGCCCTTACAAGCTAGCTCCCCCAAAAATGGAAATTTTCAGAAATCAGGTCCAGGATTTATTAGAAAAGGGTGTGATTGAACCCTCCACTTCCCAATATGCTAGCCCTGCTTTTATGGTTCCTAAGCCCAACGACAAACACCAGATTGTTATAGATTACCGCAAAATTAATAAGAAAATTGAAATAGAGTCAGTTCCACTCCCAGCCTTTCATTCGGCCTGTAATTGGTGTGGGAAAGTATAATTTTATATCACCATTAATAGTAATTCGGCCTACCACAAAATTCTGTTGTCCAAACAGTCCAAACAAATTACTAGTTTCTGTGTTCCCTGGAATCTCTACCAATTTACACGTGTACCTTTCGGTTTGGTCACAAGTGCCCAAGGCCTTGCAAGATTGTTAGACAAAATGTTAAATTCAGGTGTGTGTACAATTATTTGGATGACCTGGTGATATACTCCGAGTCTTGTGAGCAACATTTGGTCCACTGGAAAGAAGTTTTGTCCCGTTTACAACAGCAGGTCTGACAGTCAATCTTAGTAAGGTTAAATTTGCTGTGCACAAGATTTACTTTTTGGGCCACACCATTTCTTCTAAAGGTGTCGCCAATGATCATAAGCGGACTAGATGCATTAGAGAATTTCCGCCGCCTCGGGATGTAAAGGGCATTGCCCGATTTATCGGCAAGATCTAGTTTTTCGGAAAATTCATACCAAACATAGCTGAAAAGGCTGAGCCTCTTAATCGTTTATGCAAAAAGACTGTACCCTTTGTATGGGGAGAGGAACAACAAAATGCCTTTGATACTCTCAAAAATGATATAATTACTCCCCCTGTTCATCGAATGCCAGATTTTTCCAAGGAATTTATTTTGCAAATGGACGCTTCTGGTTTGGTAGTGGGAGCGGTCCTATGTCAGTAGTTTGATGGTGCTAGGCAGCCAATTTCCTTCGCATCATTCACTCTCATGTCCCAGGAAACAAAGTCATCAATTTATGAGTTAGAATGTTTAGCGGTTGTTTTTGGCATCGAAAAATTTAGCAGTACTTGGAACATGCCGAATTCCTACTGGAAATGGATAATCAGGCATTGTCGTAGCTTTGGCTCACCCACTGCAACTTGAATAATTGGTTGTTGGGTCATTAAAATATCTTCATTTTAAATTCCGCATACAACACGTTAAAGGATCCCAGAATATAGTGGCTGATGCTCTTTCCCGCATGTTTGATGGTACAATTCTAGTAATGAGAACATTGTTCTTCCGAATTGTAATCTTATAGTTGGCTTCCCTTTTGCTTTATCTGATATTGAAGAGCATCAAGACAAGGATCAGGACCTAAATGAAATTTTCACAAAATTGAAATCAGGTATAGAACAAAAGTCACACTTTTTGTCAAAAGGTATCTTGTATTGCAAGTCGTGTGATAATGTGAAACGTGTTGTAATGCCTGCCCATCTCAGACCCAAGATTTTTGACTATTTTCATTCAACACTCCTTGGTGCTCATCTGGGCAAGTGTAAAACAATTCAGACTGTCAGAAGACATTTCATTTGGAAGGGAATGGATAGTGATATCACTGAATATGTTAAAACTTTAAAATTGCATACTTCAAGTAAACCTGCTCGGAACACCCATTTAGGCCTTCTTTCCCAGAAGCAAGTTAGGCAACAATATGTAATTAGTTTGTGTTGATGCATTTTCCAAATTTGTGTGGCTCATTTCTATGAGAAAAGCTGATGCTGCATCAACCGTTCATGCTTTGCAAACTAGAGTATTTCAAACTTTGGTGTAATCACTGCCATTGTATCAGATAGTGGCTCACAGTTCACTTCCAGAATGTTCCGTAATATATGTTTCTCTTTTGGTATTCACATCATCTTGTCTCCATATAACAAACCACCTTCACGTGCAGAGCGTTTCAACCGAAACCTCTGTTCCACCATCATAACTTTTCATGCGACAAAGCATTCAAATTGGGACAAAAATTTAACTTGGTTGCAGATGGCTTTTAATTTTGCCAAACATGAATCGCTCAACGATAGTCCGTTCAACCTTGTCTTCACTTATTTACCTAGTAATACTCTGTCTAATTTGTGTCATTTAGACGATTTGTTACCGAATGATCCCAAGGACATTCGTCGAGTGTGGGCGGCAGCCCTCAAGAACCTCAAACGAGCCCATTTCAAGAGTCATGACAGATATAACAAAAATCGAATTGACAATCCATTTCGTGTTGGTGACTTGGCCTTCTACAAAGTTAACACTATTAGCAGGACAGTTGACAAGAATATTGCCAAGCTTTCATTCCGTTTGACTGGTCCGTACCAGATCCAGCATTTTCTAACTCCAGCCACTGCCAGTCATGCTAACCATAGTTCAGGTAAATTCGTAATGAGAACTCATGCCTCTCATTTAAAGAAGTTTCATCCTCTGGTGTCTTACTAAGTCTAGTGGATCTCTATATGTCTAGTAGCTGCATACCATAGCTGTAGTAGGTAATTTTGTGATTATTTTTGTTTGTGCAGCTGGCCAGCCAAGAAAAATACTTCTGGAAGGGCTCTCCCCCTCCCACAACAAAAGGAAAATAAATGACTTTGTCGGGATCCTAACCCTGCCCCAACTTAAAGTCTTCTTAGCCTTTACTTGATATTGACCATGGACTGATAACCCACTGGCTCGAGTCCTTTCTGAGGCTACTTTCCTTTGCGTGCTATATAAATGCAAGATAAATCCTAGGTACTAATTTAAGTCACCCTTGAGGTACTTATTAAAGCCAACTTGAGAATACTAATATAAGTCATCTTTGATGTATTAATGTAAGTTAATATGAAGGTACTACGTTAAATCATAATTTTATGATTCTAAGTTAGGTTATTTAGTTGATTTTTTTTTGGGATTTTATTATATTAATGTATTTTGATATTACATGTGTATTTTGGGTTAGTTTTGTGGGATTTATTCTCCTCCAACATTAAATTGGAGACGGTATTGAACTTTGGGTAACAATAACAATTAATTTTAACTTTCATTTCTCTGTGAAACCTTAGGTGATGTGAATCTAGGTTTTCTTCGGGTATGGAAGTTGCTAGTTATTTATTTGATAATCATTTCATTTTGGTTTTACTCCCTAGAGTGTACCATGTTGTCTGTTTTAGTGTTGTTTTCCCATTGAAGCATCACGCTTCTCCTCTGCATCGCAGGTCTGGCTGTGGCCAGTGCAGTTTTTGCATTGGTCACTATCTCACCACTGGAACCTGGAGTTCTTTTTGATCGTGAGGACGATGTTCTTTTTTCGGACAGCTCTTAATCAATAGAGTTAAACTTTGATCTAGTGTCTTTGAACAATGAGTGCAGTGATCTTCAAGAGATGATAAACTCTATAATTTCTGCACATCAACAAGAAAGCAAAAACCCTGGAGACAACTCCAACGTGCATTCTTTGACTTTGGTGGCACTATCGTAAAAACAGTTTTTGGCACTCTCGACAGTGATGACTTAGCTTTGCTCGAACACAGATTAAACACCTTAAAGTACTCTCAGGATGATATTTCAACTAGCATGACCAACCAAATAATTATGATCAAGAATTTAGAGGACAGAGTTATTAATAATACTGTTTATATTAGAAAATTTAGTCAACTCTACTTGGATCATTACAATGCTTTGTATCGCAATATTTCCTTTTCACTCCACGATACCCTTGATGGTATGATTATTTTGAGTTACCGCATTGATAAATGTGGCATGCTAATTAGAGTCAGTGAAGCTATTACAAACACCCGATTAGAAATCTTTGATCTCAGACATGCAATTGAAACTAGCGTTCATGGTAAATTGAGCACCACTTTGTTAAGCGACAATTCTTTCCTAGATTTTTTTAAGGCACATCCAGCAGTTACTCACTTTGCCTTTGTATATGGTAGTCCCTTTAGTGCATGAGATTCTGTACAAGTTCTATGGTCTAAGTAATGTTCAAGTCGTTATCTACAACTCTTCACTGAACGTTGCTATTAATATCCCTCTGGCAAACAAAGACAGTATCTTCGAAAGATATAATGTAATTCCAGTTCCGTTCTTTTTTGCAAAACTGAACAAATTTTTTATTATTTCGTGTACAAGAGTATTTTATTGTTAGGCCCGATCGTGAACATTTTGCATCAGTTAACCATGTTGCTCTCAGTAACTGTGTATCTCAGGGCATTAACCTTTGTCCTGCTGATTTCCCTTTTTTGATAGTTATGTTGACACTTGTGAGGTCAATATTTTTACAGGTAGAGATTATTTTGAATTTGGTGATAAGTCAGTAAGTAACTTAAAACTTCCCTTTTTATGTAAGACTGGTGTGTATTGGGTGTTTACCTCAAACGTCATTATTGACTATACTTTCCTCTGTAGATCTACCACTGAGACTTTTGCACAATTTGCCTTATCCCTTTCAGGTTCTGGCTTGATCAATAATGCAGCCCATTGTGACATTATGAGCCCCTTTTTCAGAACTTTCGGTTCAGTTAATTCAGTCCTTTACTATAACTTATCTTGGTCAGTTATTCATGTACCTAAACTGATAACCAAATTTACACATGTCAATGTTCCAATTTTGCATAACCTCACCATGAATAACTCTCTTATTGAAGACTTAGATATTCTACCTTCTAACCCTAAAAGCGCTGCTTTCCATGATGTTGTGAGTCTCCTACGTCCTGGTCCTCCACAGCCTTCCTCTAATATAAATTTCACTGCCATCATCGTCTCCTGTGTCTCAGTATTTCTTTGTTTGATTGTTACCTTCTTTTGGTTGAAATCCAAGTTTTGCACTAAAAATAGCCTCTCACCTTCTGGCCCACAAGTCGTGCCAGAAGAGTGTGTTATGTTTCCCTTAGTTACCACTTCTGCCACATCTAGTAGTCAATTGTTTCTTTAGGTTTTATTTGTGTATTATTTTTGACATAGTATGTGTGGTGTTGTGCCAATGTTTGCTCTGGTCCCTGTTCCCCCTTGGCGTCATATTAGGGAAGGAGTATGTGCTGCCTTGGTGGTCCATGCCTCCTAATTTGTTCTATTCCTGTTTTTGTGCGTGTCTGTGACTAGGATTCCGTTTTTGGAATCGGTAAAACCGCGGAATTCAGTTTCAGTTATCCCATTTTCTGTCAAAGTATTGGATAAGTATAAAGTACTTGTTAAATAGCAGTTACTGTGCTAACTTAATTCGTTAACGAATTTATTGATATAATTGTATCTTGTTTTGTTGTTCTATCTCATGTGCATATTTCAGTTTTGTTCAGAAAAGCCATTTATTATTTTGGAAACTTATTTAGAATTTTTTGTAAAACAACTTCGTAATATTTATGTCATCAACTATATTTTTGAATCAATAAGTAAATGGTGCATTAACTAACCTCAATATTCTTTGTATTTTAAAGACTTTAATATTTTGTTTGCTAATGTAATATTTTTCTGAGGTTAAAATTTCCATTTTGTTTATAAAATAAATTTTCAATTTATACCAACCAGTATGTCAAAGATTTGATATGTATCAGAAAAACGAGTACTTACTCTTTGTAAAATTAGTATTTCGTATAATGTGGTGTAATTGAAAATTAATAACTAATTATGTTACCTTTTTAATTTTGTTTTACTCTAAATGTAATATTTGTGAACTATGTTTACAAAGTCGCGATATGTAACTCAATTTATGTTGGTACTGACCCTCTCGAATCGATCTAACTCTGTGACGACTTCCGTTGTGTCACTTCCTTCTTCTTCGTCGATATGATCTGAATGTGACATCTTATTTTCTTCTGCAATTTTGTAATCTTTCCATACTGAAGTGAGAACATCACTTTTAACGCGAAAGGTGTGTTTATTGCGTAACTAATTTTCCGTGTCACAATTTGTTCTTTGTGGTTGTCACGGCATTCGCTCGTTTTTGCCTTAAATTATGATTCCTCAGTTCACCAGCATGGCCCTATGTTGACGACCTGAATTGTGTGGCTTCGGAGTTGAGGTGTGGTCGTTCGCGGAGAATTTTCCTCGCCGCCCTTTCTCCATTGAATTAACTTCTCGATCGGAGATGTGTTCCTGATCTGCTATTCGTGCATCACCAAGGCAAATTGATTTTCATTTTATTTTGCTTTAGCATGCTATGCTACTAGCCATTGTATTGGACTGACCTTTCATAATTTAAGTGATCTTGAAACAATTAAAATATTTGTTAATTTTTTATTTTTTTTGTTGTTGGACGATTCCTGAGTGACAGTTCCATACTAAATTTAAATTAATTTTGATTTGAAAACCTAAGAAAAGTAAAGCAATGTAGTCTGTGTGTTAATTTCCTCGGCCAAAATAGCCACTTACGCTAAATCATTTTAGTAATTTGAATTTCACATGGGATCCCAAAGTAGTAATGTGAAAGTATTATAAAAATAAATTAAAAAAATTATGTGAAACTAAAAATACTCTAGCTAAATGATATAAAACATCTAGATATATTTCTGTTATAGCCTTTGTTGTTATCAAATATTTTGGTTGCTTGTTGGAAACTATAAGATCTTTTGAATATAATAAAATACAATGATGTCACCTGAGATAAAATTGTTTTTTTTTTATGAATATGGTAGCTGTACCTAGCAACTCAGTTGCATAAAAATTAAGTTTCTACAAGTACTTATCAATTGACTATTGTTTTGTTTAGTGATATAAGTTGTAAGAAACTGAATTTTGAGTTGGGCCTTTTACTATTCTTTACTAACATTCAAGTATGCACAAACGAACAGCAACTTGGCTCTCGGGCGTTTCCTTTCTTGTGGTGTTGTTGAGGGAAGAATTATTTTGGTAGGTTAATCCCTGCCAAATGTCTTGCCGCATAAATACCTCCACACGACGATGAAGTATTTGCAAGTTTAATGTAAGTGGTAAAATTCTAAGTCCCTACATGAGTAGGAAAGTTTTTAGATGTCTTACATGCATTACATATTGAAAAAATCTTCACAAGGGAAATTTTTCACAAGTCCTACATACAATATGGAATTTTTAAAGTCCGAAGCAAGTTTAAAAATATTCTCAGTCTCAACACAAGAAGCAAAAGTTATACAATTCCAAAAATAGTGGTTGCCCGCAGTATATGAAGTCCAAGACGGCGGGGTTGCGCGAAGCGACTAAGGTGGAGCGGTGGCGAATAAGGTAGTATGACAAAGCATGTTAAAATAAAATCTATGATAGCAGATATTAAGTTGGAATGATAAAGCATGGAGTAGAAGAAATGTGACTAGTAAAAATAATAACAAAAATGGCAGTCACCAAGATGAAATGATCGAATATAGTGTAGAACTAAGGTGACAAAATTAAATAAAACCCATGTTGGTGGATGTCAAAGTGGAATGATAGAGAATGGAATGGAACAAAGGTGAAATAATAAAATAAAATCTTAGATGTGAGTCATCGAGATGGATTGATGAAGCTTTATATAATAAAAATTCATGAAGGCTGAACTCAAGTTGTAATGATGAAGCATGAAGTGTAACAAAGGCGATTAAGGAAAAGAAAATCTAAGATGGCAGGGTAGAACGAATGTGATTATCTGAGAATAAGTTGGTAGAAGGAAACAAGATGCAGGTGACTTGTAAATGACTAAGGTGAAACGTAATGTCAGAGCATGGGGGTAGTTGAACGAGTAAAGCACACAAGACAGAATGAGTAATCAGGTGGACCAAGATGGCAGTCAAGCGAGTGGAGTGCAGGCAACAGAATGGGTAATTGGGAAACTAAATGATGGTAGTGGCATCATAGGGCGTGTCATCTTACAATATAGCATTGGATGTCTTTGAAAAGAAGCCTCCAGAAGTATATGAAAATGGCCTTGGGGTATTGTTATTGCACATGTGAAGCTTCTACCTTGTTAAAAAAATGGAAAAAAAAAAAAAGGCAATTCAGAAGGAAAAGGAATGTGTTTGAGGCAAAATGGCTGATTTCGAGTGAAAAAAGTGCAGTTCTGAAGGGAAAATGGAAAGTTTCCATTTGGAGCAAAAACCCGATACTGAACCATGTACCAGTATGCCCACATTCCTTCTACTATTGTGCACTTGCTTATTCCTTTTTCTTTGTTTTAGTCGCTTTCGAACCTCTTTATCCCCGCTTTGGTTTCCTACCTGGGTTTGCGAACATTGCGCCGAGAACTGGAAGATGCTTCTCGGTATTTATTAAATTTTTACTTTTATTTACATGAAACAATATATGCTCTGCGTTCTGGTTCTAAGAATTACATTCCGGTTATACGCTCACTTTTTCTCTTCATTGCTCCACACTCCTATTCTTCACTCTACATTTCTGCATTTCTACTCTCTGCATTCCTCTTCTACACTCTAAATTACTATTCTATGCTCTACATTCCTAATCTAAATTCTATGTTCATGCTCTACAGTCTATGTTCTTTGTCTGTGCTATACGGCCTTAAATTGTATTCATAATTTTCGTAGTATAGCGATTATATATGAGATACATTTTCTTCTTTGCGTACTTATTTCTTCATTCACTTGAGGCATATTAAGAGGGCGATTTTTAACTTAGTTTCTTATAGTGTGTTACAACTCTGCATGTTTCTACAGTGACGTATTTTACGCCGGACTCTCCGCAACTATGCATAAACTGCGGTTTTCTTTATTTTATGAACTGTTTCACACTTTTAGAAATATTGTTTCTGCAACATACTGTGTTCGAAGATGTTTTATTTCTACTGACTACCTTCAAGAACTTTATGTTCGTTAGTTTGTTTAGTGATTAAAAGTGTTGGTGCCTCCTGGAATTTTTTTAAGGATGGGAGTTGTACCACCGATTTTCTTTGACGTTGACAAAAAGCAGACATTTTCCTTCGCATCAGCCTGAATTCCGTGCTCATCATTGGGCCAATTTTCGTCTTATGTGACAGTTGGCTTCCCGCCATCCGTTTTCCTTCTATCACCTCCTACACTGTAAAGAAATTAGGAAATTTACCTGATGTTAGTGAGGTAGTATCCCATATATTGTAAGGAAAATGCACATTTGTTTACATGAAAGGTAAAATTACAGAAACGTGCGGGAAAACTCAATTATATGACATTGAAACATCACGACCGTGTAAAGAAAAAGTTCTGTACGATATCGCAGAACCTTTATGCGCATCTCTTGTGCGTTATATCGAGAAGTTAGAAACGAAACAATACACCACGTGGGAAACATTGTTGGGTTTATATTCGTTAAATTAGGCAAAATAATTAAAATGTAATTACTTTTTTTTTTTTTTTTAGAAAAGATACAAAATTCCCTTAGAAACCCGTTAAAAGTGGAAATTATGTCCCATAACAGAACAGAAAATTAATCTATGAATGGACGTAAAAATGAGTAGAGAAAGTGAGCGTAGAGCTAATGGTACATGATAGTAGAGCGGTAGTGTTTTGGCCTACGAAGGTGTATATTATAAGACTTCTCTTTCGCGAGTTAAAAACTATATATATATAGGTACACTTTTTACACGTATCATTACTTCATAAACGTTATTCAATGTACGGAATTAATTAAATCAATGGAAAGTATTTGTAGTGACACGGTAGTAAATAAAATAATTCTGTAGATTACACAAATTTGGTATTCATTTAAACCAAATCATATAATTGATTATATAAATCTTCAGTAACTGAACAAAACTTTCGAATTTTTTTAAAATACTATTTTACACATAAAGTTGACAACTTTGCCGCTCCTCCTTGATAGCTTATGTCATTAATAATTAATTTGTTAGTAGTATTCTGTAGACTTAAAAAATTTAACGGTTGTACACTGGTTGGATAAGTGCTAAATTTTTTTCTGACTCTATTCTTTAGAATTACATTTACACACTAAAAAGTTTCTGTTTACTAAAGAATATCTGTTAGAATATTCACAAACTCGTAGTGCCTACGAAGTCGCTGCGGTGTACCGGTAAGGGAATTCTAGGTAAGATTGCTAGGGGGATCAACTTGAAAAACATCAGAAAAGTTTCGGGAAATAAGTTGGAAAGGCAGGAACTGTGTTAAATATAAATGTTTGATAAAGATCGGTCTACGTATTTATTTGTTGTATAAATTTCCCGTATCATTTATGAATTTTCCCTTACTTTTGATTGAATTTCCCCTTTCATTTGTCACGTAATATACAGCCATCTTCAAGAAAAATTTAATATAAGCCATGTAAGTTTACCTAATATTTGTACTGTGATTTTCCTTTACTGTAAACGTAAATTACCAATTACATGTAGGGGAATTTCCCTTAAAAATTTGTTTACAGTTTAGTTACCCAAATCTATTCTCTTTCCTTTGCCTTTTCCCCTCCGGACCTGTGTCAAGCCTTTTGTCGGGCTGTTCAGCGAATTACGGTCACTAGCAGGCCTTTCCCACTTTCAAATTGGTCGTCATATTGACATGTAGCTCACTTGTATTCTGTAGAGTTCTTTCTGCGTGAGTGGCTGATAATTGCAGGAAATATTGCAATGATTTGGAGAGGCAGTTGAAGAGTAAGTACTTTTCTATTATCCTTTGGCCTACCTGCAATTAAAATTACATTTCGGCATTTTGTTTAATATAATTTGTTTAGTTTGCCTCTGGGTTTCCTCGGGTTTCTCTTTTGGGCAAGGGCCTTAGCCCTTTGCCAATTAACAATGTTACTTTTGGGTGTTCGTTTGAGGACAAGGAAAGATCGAGATTTCGACAGATCGTTCCATGCCCGGTTTGCCATGCCGATCAGTCTCGAATATTCTTAATTTTGTTTTTTTCCGAGTACATGACAATTTTCAAGAATTAAGGCGAGTTCTGACTGATGCCTCATTCCTTTTAGATTTTGCCCAGTTTGTCAAACATACCAATTGACTATATTCCATTAGGTTCTTTTCACAACATTGCAAAGAGTTTTTGTATTAGCTTGTAAGTTGTTATTGTAATATTTATGAAGTTTTCCCACACATATGCATGCATCGTTTTTGCCAAAATAAAGAACGAGAAATTATTGTAAAGTCAAATACATATGTTGAGGCAATATTTATCTAGTCTTGTGAACTTTGAATGTTATAATGATGTAATATATTCTGTGATTTCACATAATTTTTTCATGTTGGTTTGTTAAAGTTTACATACCTTGTTGCATTGTTTTTTGATAAAATATTGTAATTTTTCTTTTACTTTTTGACGTTTTATACTAGTTGGAAATATATCACTACGGATAGGAAAATTTCGCGAGTTCAATAACCTGTAGGTTAGTCTCCTCAGTCCTCTGCATACTGGAGCCTCAGCTGTGTGTTCAGTAGCTGCTGCCCCACATGTGGCAGTTATGGGATTCGCAACGTTTCCTTGCAAGTCTGCTATTGGCCCAGAGACGTGCAGGGTGGATCAAATAAGCTGTAGTCCAATTTCGAAGGGGACTTAACTTTATATGTGTTTGACGTCTGTCTTGTCCCCAAATAAATTTGCGAAATTTTTCTATTCCTATATATCAGCATAGTTTTTGAGGACTATATGGCTTTGCTATGTTTCAATTTCAGTGGTTGGTCTTTATGTTACTGTGTATTGAGTTATTATATTTATATATTTTATATTAAATATATATGACATTTTTCAATAAATCTCTTGGATACTAGTAGCCACAAAGTTTTTTGAGACTGTTCCAAGTTTTAATTAACATGAAGTCTTCAATGCTTACATGTTAAAATAAACAATGCTTCTATATGTTACTCTTACAAACTGTTGTAATATTTTTCTAATGCACTGGTATTAATACAAAAATTATCTTGCCAATTGGTTTCCAAAAAATTATGTAATTAAAAATAAGTTCGATGTGTGTGGTTTCTAGTTTATTTTGTGTAGGATGGTATGGTAGATAGTAATACTTGGCCGGTATATTCGTGTCATGTTTTTCATTATAGTTTGTGTGTACTCTACGAGCGAGATATGCTTTAGTTTTAATGTATTGTATAGTTAATTAGAATTACGGAATTACACTTAAGTTGTATTGGATGTTTTATGGTATATTAATATGTTGTGGTTATGTTGTCTATATATGTGCCTGGTGTTGTTTGGTAATTTAGATATGGGTGATAATGTGGTCAGTGTAGGCTCTACGGCTAAGGTACCTTGAGGCAAAGTAAGTCGTATGGTTGGTCGTAACTTTGTTTTGTGTTTTTCGGTATTGTATTGGTACGGTTGGTGTGAAATGCATGGCTGAGGTATGCTCACGATACACTCATTTGCAAAATCATTGATCGCCAACTAATCGCGCAAGTACAACGAAGGTTGCTACACAATATAGCCATAGTTAGAGCCACGAGTATTTCGCGGATTGAGTTGGCAGCAGGCTATGCTGGACAACTCTCTATACACTCGACATATAATCGTTTGCTTATTGGTTGCTGTGAAGAAGTGAGGCGTCTTTACAGGGCTGTTAAACTCTCACTCACACTACTGCCTCTTGCTTATTACTAGCTCGCAGTTAAAAGGGGCGTGTCTAAAGAACTGTCGTCCAATCATAACAGTAGGGGAGAAGAACAAGTGTTTGGAGTCTACCTCGCCTCCGAATTAATTCGCGAGATTCTCGTGGCTCTAGTCATAGTCCGGCATGTGTCCCACTTACGTTTAATTTCATTTAGGTACACTCTAAACCTAAATCAGTGAGAATTTCACTGCTTCAATCAGTCAAACGTCTCTGACTGATACAACAATCACTTCAGTGAATTTCACTGATGAACCAGTGAAAAAATGCAATATTCCCTTCGCTGAATGATTTAGTGACATTTCCCACTGATTCGCCAGCCCTTTTTTCCATTGTTTTCTCAGTGGTTTATTTTTTGACTGATGGACCAGTGCAAAACTTCAGCAACTTTCTCAATCTCTAATTATTTTTGGCAGATGTATCAGTGAAACTGCTTGTAAAAATGGCCGTCGAACATCGTTCAATAATGGCCTTTAAACAATGTGTATCAAGTGAAGTATCATTAATAAACTAATAAAACTAATACAGATTAGTTTCTAAAACGTGTTTCGTCTATCAAAACTCCATTTTACGAGGTAATATGAACACACAGATTTTCATTCAGTTTTTACGTCTTTCATTTCGATTCCATGTATTCGCCACAGCGCTCTGATTGAAGATTTAAACTGTGTTTAATGTGGCGAAAAGAGTGCACTCAAATATACTATTCGTTTTAACCAACCTAACGGTACCAATAAAAAAAAACACGAAAAGTATGAGCATAAACTTCAAGCTACACTATTTCGCAACGGAACTATAAGATATATATTTTCTTCTTCGTTACCTCAACTTGGCGTGGTAGCTCAGATGGCAAGGCAACGGCCTAGAATAGTAGGTTGCTCGAGTTTAATCCTGACCAAACACGAATTTTTTATTTACTTTTTTAAATAACGGTAAATTGCACAATATAAATAGTAAACTATCGTAAATATGTTTATTTCACTTAGTTATTTGCCTACATTCAATAAAATCAATACTCAATTAGCCACTGCAGTCGGTAGTCACATATTCAATCAGTGAAATTGTTTTACGTCACTAATTCAATCAGTGAAATTTTTTCAATGAAAGAATAAGTGGCATTCCACTGGTTCTAATTGGAGCCATTTTCACTGATTAGTGTAGTTGAATTTTACTGCGAAGCAGTGGTTTCCCACTGATACGAATTTAGAGTGTAGTTTGCTTGCACGGATGTGCCACTAGGTGGCGTATGTCTTTCCATCATTCATAGCTGCGAGAAACCGTATAAGACCTTAGTAGCAGTGTGAGCAGTGGGAGATACACAGCCAAGTTCAATGAACACACAGCTTGCCCCGACGGCGCTTTCGACAAGCTTTTGACTATCTGGATGAGTTTAAGAGAGGCTGGATATCCGGTCTTCGAGAGGCAGGTTGGACGTTTCAGCGCAGTGCTCGCCACTTGAAGCATTCTGCCTTCATTGTGAGTCGATGATGGGCGCAGTCGGAACAAGAAGGTACAGACACCCATGAGACGGCTGGGCTCGACCTCAGAAGCTCACCAGCAGGGAGGGTCGTTTCATCATGCAACAGGCTGTAAGCACTCCACAGGTGTAGCTGCGCATCATCCATGGACATCACTTGGTAGCTGAGGATACGCCTTGGGTTACCATTATCATATCCAGGCGGCTTGCAGAGCTGAATCTGTCATCATAGCATCACTTACGATGTCTCCCATAACGACTTGAACATAACGGAGCGCATGGGCGCTTCTGCGAGTAACGAGCAGCATGACGGATGCGAATTGGCAACGAAAAGTGTTCAGCGACGAATAATGTTTCGGCCTGGATACAGACGACTTTCGAATTCGACTCTGGAGAGACCCTGGGCAGCAATATGATCCGTGCTTCATTGTAGAGTAGCAAACCACCCCCTGAAATTCCTTATGGTGTGGGGTGCCATTTCCTACCATTCCCATAATCCATTGGTAGTGATTGATGTGTGTATGAGTGTATATTAAGGGGTATGGTGAATAGTAAATTTGATGTCACTGGTCGGTACAATTGAAAGAATGTATAGTCGGTATGACATCATCATTATGTTTATGGTCGGTGTGTAGTACATGGCTGAGGTAGGCTCGTGTTGTAGTGAATGGTATTGGGTCTATTATAATTGAGGTTATTGGTAGGTAAGGTCAATCGTATGGGTGGTCGGTTTGAATGAGTCATGGTTTTCGGTATTTTTTGTGTGAACTGTATGTCTGAGGTTTGCATGAGTTTTAGTGGGTGGTATAGTTGATTGTATAGCAGCAGGTATGTTTGTGGCATAGTATTCGGTATGGTATTTGGAATGACAGGTGAGGACTATTGCTGAATGTATGCCTAAAGAATAAATAATATGGTGTGTAGCAATAAGAGGGAATGAGGTTCAAGAAAATTTACGTAATATTTATTTTAAGTTCGACAAAAGGCGGAAAATTCTCGAAGTTCTTCGCTAGGTTAAAATGTCTTCAAAGGCCTACTCAAAGTAGAAAATATTGAAAGTCCAAAAATGATGGAATACTACAGCATAAGAACAAGTAATGACAGGCATAAATAATCAGGACTACAACAGGCAAACTAAATTATATGAAATCATTAATAATGGACATCGATATAGAATAAAAGAGTATGAGAAAATTTAATAAAATAAGGCCTCCTATATCAGAAGTAAAAAAATGAAAGAAGTCAGTAGGAAGGGAGTCTATAGTTGACAAAAGCAAATGACGAAAGATGGGTGCGTGGCGGAGGAGATGGACAGCGAACATGATGATCGAGGTGGTCCCACAAATGTTCAATTGGATTAAAATTGGGCCTGTTTCGGGGTCAGGAAAGAACTTTCAAGTCTTGATTGTGCTTTTCCAGCCATGTGCAGACACTTCTAGACATGCAGCAAGGCACATAATCTTGCTGGAAGGTCCCATCCTCCCAAGAAAAGACAAACAACATGTACAGGTGGATGTGATCACCGAGAATGGATTCATAAACAAATCGATAAAAAGTGCCTTCTACAAGGATGATGGGACGTAGAGATTACTATGAGAACATTCCCCATATCATAACACTGCCCCCACCACCTGGTGTTCTTCCAACAATGGAAGCAGGGTGTCGGCTCTCCGACGTTTCTCGCAGTACACACTGACGTCCATCCACTCTATGCAGCTGAAAACATGACTCTTCGGGGAAGGCTATCTATTGCCAATCAGCAGCAGTCCAGTCGCCATACTGTCGAGAAAATTCCAGTCTTTTTTGTCAACGCGCCTGTATTTACATGGTTGCAGTCACCCTCCGCCTATTCTGTAGACCCTTTCACAGAAGGGTTTACTGAAATGTTGTGGTAGACACACGTTGTAATTCAAGATGGTATTGATTAAATAAACCAATATCGTAGTATGGACAGATCCGAATCCACTGCCATACTCCTGTGCCAGAATGTACTTTTCTACAGTACTCTCATAAAATATAAGTACTTAGATATTCCTTTCTGTTTGTTACCAAAATTAACCACTTGTCAGTCAAGTTAACACAATAAGAATTTTTCAAAGAAATTAGTCATTATTTTATACATTTACCATACGTCACGGTTAGAGCAATTGTACAAACTAAACTGACAACAACATTAAGTATTTCACTACAAGTAACGATGAGGGAAATCAGATTATGGTAAAAATCTTTACAGTTATACATCAAAACGTCCTGAGCTCTTTCAGAATGTATGCTAATAAGCTGTATAATTCAACAAAATTCTTTATACTTTGCTAACTCAGTGAGAAAAATCAAACAGAGCGGAAACATATGTTTTGATGAGGAGCATCAAAATTACACTGCCATATTAAGCAAAACTAATAAATTTATTATAAGGCAAGTTACAGGACATAAAAACAAATACTCCAGAAATATTGACAATAAATTTGTGGAAAATGAAAGAAATATACAGTAATTTACAAAAAGAATATGGTCCCGGAAATTGTGTGAGAAATTTTATGTCTACAATTATATTTATATACACCGAAAAAATACTGGAACTAAAAAATTGTTCAAATAAAAAATCAGCCACATCAATATAGTGTGTAATACACCTTTTTTTGTTGAAATGATAATTATTCCATATTTAATTAAAGTTTAAAATACTTTAATTTGTTAATTATGGGATCTGAGGGTCCTTATAAATTAATAAATGCTGGACCATTTGATATGTTCTGTCTGCAAATCTTCTGTAGATTATTTTTTTCTCATTTCCCAAAATGAAAATAAATTTAAGGAATACATGATGACAGAACAATCAATTAGATAATGCATGCGTAATTATAATATACCCTACATAAATATCATTTCTTTTGAGTTTATACATGGATCTGACAAGACAGTATATAAAGAAAGTTAAGCAATTATATTAGCTATAACTGCATTCATAGGTCCATAACAGATTCTGCTGATTTTTCCTTTTGTGTTTTCCAAAATAGCTTTAAGTTGTAAAAAAATTTATTTCTAAATTACTTATTTAACATATTTAATTTGTATGGTTTTCTGAAATTCAAATGAATCGTACAAACGGTCATGTATACATTTAACATTTTTTAATGTTGGTAAGTTTTTATAAATGAACTGCTTAGAAAAATTGGTTACAATAAGGAATCTTTTCCTATGACATACAAAATAATTAAAAAACATTAAATGGTTCAAATATGCATAAGTTGAGTTTTATGTCATGCATTCCATCGTAATAGGTGTTGCACTTTTCATAGGGATAAGGATAATATTTGCATACATATGTCGTCGTTGAGATTGTGCAGTTTGTGCTAGAGGAAAAATAGATGTAGCCTATTAGGGTAATCAAGACCCTAGAACATAGTGTTATTATGAAAACATTTTTTCTTACAAACAATATCTGTTAATAAAATAATGATACAAGCTGTCTTGTGTTCATGTTTATTGGTACGTACATGTTATACTTTAAAAGTGAAATTTGGTATTTGGTGTGCATGGTTTTGTGTACCATGTAGCTAAATAAATATTGAATTTCACGCCATGTGACAGAGATAAAAAAAAAGAATTTTTAGGTAAGCTTGTAGCATTCATAAGAATAAAACAAGAAATACCTCTGCTCTATTTTTTTTACTTTTGCATTTGTAAGAATATTCGGTTATTAAATATTACGACGTGTAGAATGCATGTATAATACATGTACACAACCTTGTTATGACATCTAAAAATTATGGTTTGAGAAGTCAGCTAGACAGTCATCTGCTGAAAGTTTTCTATACTAAAACAGTTTCTTCAGAATTTTTTCCACGTGTTTTTGGAAACATTGTAACGCCCCTGCGTTATCAGTGCACCTTTATTTAGTACTTTTCGTTATGTTCTACATTAGAACCATGTCGTTATGGTCTACATTAGCACCACTAGTTGTTTCGAAGTTTCCCGCACCACGCCAGCGCCCGAGCCGACCTCTATGAACGCTCTCGATTCCCTTCCTTTCTCCAATCTTTCCCCCCACCCTCTTTCCTCGTCCCGCTGAGTCACAACTGTGAATAGGCCTGTCATATTTTGTACATGAAATTCTGGCAGCCACTTCTGGCTGGTCTCCATCGGCAGCTGCCCTCGTCGTTCTAGTATGTTTTATACTAAGAAGTACTGTGTTGTTATCGTAATGGGTGGCGACGTGAATTAGCGACAGCTACAATGCGTTGAATCAGCTCGGTTGCATTTCTAATGTGACATACTTGCTTTTTAAAATTCTTTTAGATTATTATTGGTACCGCTGAAAGCGAACTATTTTGGATCGCGGCGGTGAGTTAAAGGCACCCTTTGCTTTTTAGACTGGGCACTTATAATAATTAAAAGTAGTTTTTTCAGAGAAATGGTGTGTGATATTCACTTACGTTTGCTGTGCTGGTTTGGTAGAAACGTATTTTCAACTCCCTTGTGGGGAATAGTTTGTGTTGAGTAATTCTATATAAAAATTGTAGCAGGGTAATTTGTTATATTGGCTCGAGTGTTGTTGCCCTATTTGTCTAGTGAGCCAAGCCGTGTGTGCGAACTTTTATGTGACGTCTTCATCTCGCTTTCCGTGTTTTTCATTTATTTAATGTGTGAGAGTAAAATTATAATTTTACGACTTTGTGGATTTGCTTGGCGGCAGCATCTTTCAGGCGCCCCTATGTCGAGTGATACATTTTTAATGTACATTTTAAGCGTTTATATTACGTGGAATGTGCTATACGGGGCTGCAGCCTTACAGAAAACTCATATATGAATTTTAATGGTAATGTTTATTCAGTTAGTGTTAGATCAAGTTAATCAGGACGTAACTCAACTACGTCAGTTTGCCAGATATTTAGATTGCAAGGCCTGTGCCTTGAGTAATCAGGACGTAACTCAAATACGTCAGTTTGCCAGATATTTAGATTGCAAGGCCTGTACCTTGAGTAATCAGGACGTAACTCAAATACGTCAGTTTGTCAGATATTTAGATTGCAAGGCCTGTACCTTGAGTAATCAGGACGTAACTCAAATACGTCAGTTTGCCAGATATTTAGATTGCAAGGCCTGTACCTTGAGTAATCAGGACGTAACTCAACTACGTCAGTTTGCCAGATATTTATATTGCAAGGCCTGTACCTTGAGTAATCAGGACGTAACTCAAATACGTCAGTTTGCCAGATATTTCGATTGCAAGGCCTGTACCTTGAGTAATCAGCACTTCATGCACCTGAATACTTGCTGGATTTCTCAAACTTTATTTTTCCTTGATGGCCCTAATTCATAATTAATTTTGGCTCCGTTTTCCGAGCATATTTTGATGAGGTTTGTAGACTTTTTGGAGCCTTTATAGTGAATACTTTACTTTTGGCAAGGAATGAAAGCTTGCGGTCTGCCCCATTTGAGACTCATTCTCGACACTTTAAAGTGTGATGGTAGGTTCACGTCAAAGACGTGCTTTGTAACTTGTGAAAATAATAATATTGTTAATCAAAGTAACTAGCATGTTGCTACTTGATGTTGGAGTTCTGGTAAGTACGTACGATATAGATTTGTCGGGTGTTAACCTGGTGCTGAAAATTTTTTTTGTGTTAAGATCGATGTTATGAACTCTCTCTTAGTTTGAGCAGACTTGGTAAATAAACTTAGACGTTTTGATGTTGACGGCTGGGTTGGCCTTAGCGTACAAAGTAGCAAAGTGATGTAACGTTTGGTCTCCTGGCATGTATTTTGGCACCGCGAGTATTTCACATTGCAGTCGGGCTTTAGCAAGGTCGGTTTTTTAACGTTGCCATGCCATTGGTGATAACTGCAGTAATTCGCCGTTTTGAGTGTAATGAAGTTCAGAGAAGTGTTATTGCATTAAATTTGGGAAAATACCACCATTGGCAATTTCTGTTATAGCCAGTCCTTAACGAGGCTGAGTGAAATTTTTGTACCTGTTTTTTCTGCCTGCTACGCACGTTGGTATTCTTCTTTTAACTTAATGGTGAGTGTGCACAATTTTATGGTGCAGTGTATTGTAAAGGTTTTATATGCATTTTATATTAGCGCTTGTAAATTTCTTTTCGATGATATTTGAATGGTTTGTGATTCCTTGCATTTACTGGTCGTCTCTTCAATCTCTGAAAAGCCAATTATTATAATAAAGATTACTTAGAAATTGATTAAGTGTTTTTGTATTGTTATTTGAGAATATCTACCTTGTCGAACAGTTTGGTTTGTTACTGTGTATACAAATTTGCACCCGAGGTGGTGCAGCTTTATGAGGACAAAATTATTCCCATCTTGTGTACTTTGACAGATATATTGAGTGATACGTTTCGTCGAAGGCGCAGTGAAGGATAAGCGGTTAGCGTATCAGCTCTACTATTAAGTGGCTTGGAAGACGTGGGCAGGTGGTTTGTTCTCTTAAGCGCTACACGCAGTTTGTGTCGAGTGAGTGATATCTAGACGTCGATCGTGTCAGCCAGGCCTGCTGTCACCTGGCGTCATTTGAACTAAACGTTGCAAAACCAGACTGTGCTTTCGCGCACGCATGTGTTACACGAGTGGGAAGTAGGGAGACATGCATTACTGGTATTCTGTATTTGACAGGAGTAAACAGCGAGCGGTGATAGCTTCCCTGGGAAAGTTATGAAGGAAGAAGTACGACTTCTATCATATTGTATATCGCCGGGTATTGTCATCTCCGGAATGAATAATTGGCGGGAGGCGGGAGACATGACTGTTTAAAATTTTAATGAGTAGATGTATAATGGTGCAAATCAATTTTTCATAGAAAAATTGCTGTTTATTCTCCAAAAATTTTCTCTACAAATTTTTTAAAAAGGATTTCTCAGAACTAAGATTTTTACTCCAAAATCAAGCAACTTTACCCCAAAGTCAACCAAATTTACCAGTTTTTCAAAAACGGTCGCTCAGGATTTGTGTCAATTTAAAAAACAAGCAATTTTGCCTCAAAAACAAGCAAATTTTCACGTTTCTATAGAAATGCCAATTTTGCAAGTGAGTAATCTAAATCAAGTAAATTTAAGACAAAATCAAGCAAAATTAAGTTAAAATCAATTGAAATATTGAAAAAATTCAAATTAATAGAAATTTATATTATTATTAAGAGAACTCTAGAACATGTATAAATTTTCCATTTTTCATTTCTTTTAAGACATTGTATGACATAAAAACTTCCTTCTCGTTTAATAGTTTCAAAGCATTTTGATCTACAATTTTCACAAAGCGCTCTGGTAATGAAATTTTAAACTTGCCATATAGAATATAATAAATTTTTTTACCTAACTTAGATTCACAAATTTCAAAATCTGTGGCTGTAAACAATTTTTTTCTAGATCTTGTAGTTTGGTGAACTCACACGAATTGTTCAACTTGTTGAGCAGAGCCTCCATTTTTTGTTATGTGTAATTTATAAAGGAACAGTTCGTTAAACAAAAATATTTTTCATTCTCTTAATAAATAAATATTCTTAATAAATAAAATGGTAATTATGCTCGGAATGGAAAATAATACCACATCCAAGTAATGTAAAAAATGTGGCGAAATATAAACATTGAACGTTTTGTATCACATAAACAAACATGTTTGGGCTCGAGATCAATGTGGACTGTATTTTAACGAAAAACATTTCAAGTTGCGACTTATCGACACGAAAACAAAGCCGTACTGCTCTTGTAGATTCTGGCAGCGCCGCTCCAGGCCGATAGCGCCACCATAAAAAGTGTGGCCATGTCGCGGGAAATTTAAACTAGTTCAAACGGACCGTTAGCTCAAACATTCCCACCTACCTTGAAGGGTCCACACTTCAACACTAATTAGACCCCATTAACAGCATACAAAAATATAAAACAGAATAATCGATATTTACACAACAGGTTCTATTTACACAGATGGATTTTTTAGTCTTGCACTAGTTGAGAGGAAGAGGAGACAACTTAACAGCTAGCCTGGTGAAGGTGCCTTGCTGGGTACGAACCTCAGTGACTCGCACAACACTGTCTGCCCCAGGGTGGATATTTACTATTCTACCATGCTTCCACCGCAAGGGGGGTGGGGGAGTTTTGGTCTTTTACCAAAACCAAGCTGCCTTAAGCTATGCTGTCTTCTCCACTGGTCCACTTAACCTTGGGCTGAAGATTATTGATGTACTCCACATGCCACAGCTTCCAAAACGACTGGTGGATCTGCTGTAGGAGTGACCACCTAGTCAACCTGTTGACTGGAGTTGACGACATGTCCAGTTCAGGCAATATCTGTGCTGGACCCATTGTAATAATGTTACTGGGAGTTAGTACAGAGATGTTATTAGGGTCACCCGACAATGGCCACAGAGGTCTTGAATTGAATGTTGCCTCAATCTAGACTAAAACAGTGCTGAGTTCTTCATATGTTAGCAACTGGGTCCACACAACTTTCTTGAGAATGGACTTGACAGATTTGATACCTGCCTCCCAAAGTCCACCGAAGTGAGGAACTGCTGGTTGGTTGAAGTGCCAGGAAATTTTATGCTCTGCTAAACTGTCTACAATCTGCTGGCGAGTGTCACTATCAGCGAGAAATGTTTGCACTTCTTCCAGTTGATGACTGGCTCCAACAAAGTTAATGCCACAGTCACTGTAAATGTTGGCACATTGTCCACGTTGAGCGACGAACCTCCTAAAGGCTGCCAGAAATGCCTCTGTTGATAAATCTGAATCAAGCCTCAGTGTTCATAAATGGCTTGGCCTGGTGCATCCTTTCAGCTGGAATACATCCCATGATTGGTGTGAGGGGTCTGGGATGGGTTCGAAAGCAGCATATACATTTATGAAGGCAGCTGCGAATGAAATTCCTGGCGCCAAGCAGTTAAAATTATCTTTAAATCAGTGACTGCAGCATTTGGGATCCTGGGTGAAAAAACTTTAAATGAAACTCATCAATCAGCAGCACTGCAAGACGACTATTTTTTTGGGAGAAGGATTGGGTGTTTCTCTTTGAATTGCAATTCAGCCCTTTACAGTCGACCACCTAACCTAAGGATGCCTTCAGAATCTACAAAAGGAGCCAGCTTCTGGATGAATGGAGAACAAGGTTAGTGCCTGACAATACGAGCAAACTCTTCAGCGAATTCTCTTTGCGAGATCTTGATTAGGATATTCAGGGCCCTTTGCATCTTATCCAACTGAACTGGACCTGTGGTAGGTAACCCACCTGCACCAACTGTCTGCCAAAATCAGCAACACAGTGCGACTATTCGATTTGCCATATTTAATTTTGACTGTCTTTCCATTAAGTCTAGGAATGGTGACTGCATCAAGGTGGCTTGCAGCACAATAGTTGGACGCTTTTCATTGCAGGTGGGGCTAAAATCATGAAGTGTACTTTGTGGCCTATACTTCTTTTCTTCACAGAGCCAGGCAGGTCCTGACCACCATAGGGGATGTGCGACAAGCTAGGCAGGTGTAAGATCACGAGAAGCACAATATGCTGGATTCTGTTCACTTGGAACATAATGCCACCAATCGACAGAGGTGCAGCTCTGAATTTCATGTACTCTGTTCCCGACAAAGGTTTTCCAAGTATGTGGTGAAGCCCTAATCCAAGAAAGTGCAACTAAAGAGTCAGTGCAAGCATATGTCTCTTCCGGGGGCAAAATTAATGAGTACTTATCACACACTAAGCACAAACACCGAGCCAGAAGTTCAGCAGCGCAGAGTTCAAGGCGAGGAAGGGTTACTGTTTTGAGAGAAGCCACCTTAGATTTAGCAAGCAGCAAATGGATGGTGACCCTACTCGTGGAAGACACTTGTCGAAGATACACTACAGCTGCATACCCCATCTCTAATAGTCGAAGAAACCATGAAGTTCAGAGGTGGAGTCTGCTCTGCTAAGGGTGATACAGCGAGGAATGGTTATGTTGGAACAGCACGACAACTCATTTCGAATGGTTTCCCACTTCGAAATGATGTCGGGAGGAGCTGGGAAGTCCCAGCCAACACTTGCTAGCCACAGCTGTTGTATCAAATGTTTTACTAAGAGTGACAATGGTGACAACCTTCCCAGTGGGTCAAAAACCTGGGCTATGTCCGAAAGAATTACACATTTTGTCATAATCAGTGGTCTCAGCTGAATATCATAACCGAAAGTGTCTGAGCTGGGGTTCCCTTTGTAACCCTAGAACCTTGACATATTGGTCTTCATCAAAGAAGTAGTATGTACCCAATAGTTGCACATCCTCTGGATACATGCCTTCGAGCACAACAGGGCAGTTACTGGTGAACTTTCAGAGCTGGAACCCACTTTGTGAGAGTAACTGTTGTAATTCCTGTCTCAGATTCACAGCAGAAGTGGCACAGTTGGTTACCTTGACTACATCATCGACATAAGTGTCAGACAACAAAACACTATCAGTACTCGCATAGACTCCCTTCTCATCTTCTGGTAGCCTATGCAAAGCTCTGAGAGCAAGAAATGGGGCCGAACTAACACTGTATGTAACAGTGTTAACACAGTACACTTCTAGAGGCTGGTCTTCAGACTCCCTCCAAATAATGTGCTGGTAATCTCTATGCACATCAGAGACCAGAATTTGATGGTACATTTGTTTTTATATCACCTGTAAATACAATAATCGGAATTTGAAACTGAAACAACCATTATACTATGTCCCTTTGAAGCTTAGGTCCAATCAACAATACATCATTCTAAGACAAACCAGAGCTGAGCTTCGCAAATGCATCTAACACAACACGAAGTTTGGTGGTGGTACTATCAAGTTTGTGCACACAGTGATGTGGGATGTAATAGGAGTGATAGGAATTCACATCTGAAGGGTCAATACAACTCATATGCTCTGAGTTAATATAATCTTGCATAAATGAAACATAACCAGCCTTGAGATCTGGCTGGTGTTTAAAACGACGATCGAGTGAATGGAAACGATGAAATGCTGTGGGGAGTCGCCTAGGTCTCTGGGCTCTTAAAGGGAAGTGCAACACTGTAGCGACCATTTTCATTACAAACATAGCCTTCTGCAAACAACTTTTCACAGAGGACATCATCTGGTGATGATGTTGGTCCATTAGGAGGCAGTTCTTCCAGTTTCCAAAGTCGTTCCACCACAGTGTCTAGTGATGGGCTTAACAAACTGGAAGCCACAAAGAATGAGGAAATACATGATGATTGCAAATGAGTCAAACTGCTGTCAACCTTTCCCATCATGATCCAGCCAAAGTGTGTGACGAGAGCTACTGGAGTACCAGGCGGTCCTTCACACTTGCTTCCTTTCAATAAGTAGGGGAAAAGTTCTGCACCCAGCAGCATGTAAATTTACCCTGGAGTCGCAAAGGCTGGGTCTGCCAACTGTAGATGGGCAAGATGGCTCCAGGCTTGGGGGTCCACAGGTGAGGATGGGAGGTGTCCTGTTATGCAAGGTAACATTAACACATCTATTGAAAATAATGTCCTTGTCTGTCCAGATGGCTTTAGCACACAAGTAACCACACCACGAGCAATGTTAAGTGGTGCCTGAGAGAGCCCCTAAAGTGGATGTGTTTTTTTCCTACAAGGAATACCCAAAGCGAGATAAGCAATATTCAGAGATGGAATTGACTTGACAACCAGAGTTCAATAACACTCTGATGGGCTGAAAGGCACATGATACGTCTTGTACATCAATTACAGCAGTTGACAGCATAACCACAGCACTGCTAGGTGTCTTCGAAAATGAGAAGCACACAGTCACAGTAGAACTTGTATCACCCCTCGAGCTGCTATCTGGCACATCTACAGACTGTCCTGATATATCTGAGACATCCTCTTGAGTAGATGGTTTCGGATAGTGCAGCAGGTAGTGATGACGTGAGTTGCAGTGAAGACACGAAACTTCTGAGGGACATTTTCTGCACTGGTGCGAGGGCTGTAAACAGTTCAAATATAGTTTGAGTTCCTTGACAACTGAAAATAGCTCCTTGTGTGGCTTCTGTTGAATTTGGGGGCATATGTACAACAAATGTGCTGTATTGCACAAGCTGCAATAAGGGGTAGGTTTCACCATAGGTACACTGGATGAATGGTAACCTTTAGCCCGTTTACGATCAGCTGAAACCTGCACAAGGTTTGATCTTTGATGGTGCTGGCCTAGATATTGATGCAACTGCTTCCATAGCATGGCAATGTTTTTCTAAAAACTGCACAATGACTTGCAAGCAGGGAGCTCAATGTCTGTCGAGTCAATCTCCCCCTGTGTTTGAAGTGAGGCATCCAGTTTATTGCAAAGGTTAGGCAATAAAATTAAGTCCCAGTGCTTCACAGGAACCTTCAGAGCTTCCAGTGTAGCCACATTCTCTGTTGCAACTGTCAGTATCTGTCGCAGTGAGGTGGGCGATTCAGAGGATACTGTGGGTGCTTCCAGCAGAGCTTCCACATGCAAAGAAACAATTAATCTTTTGTTTGAATATCACTCAGATGCAATGTCACTTCCATGCAATGTCAAAATTTTCACATGACATAGATAATGCCTGAATCATACTTAATGTCTCACCATTAAGGGACAACTTTAAATAGGACAACCTTTCGACTGGAGTTAGGTCGGGGTGATCAGCTACAAAAGCACTGAGCCAGTTACAGAAGGTCACCCAGTCTTTTGCACAACCACTGAATTGTGGCAAGGAGATCTTGGGAAATGATACATTTACCTTCCGTGTGTTGGTAGCTACTGCCTATGCTGCCTCCGACTTACTCGCACGATATTCTACCATTGCCATAACATTGTAGTACTGATCTTCGAAGTTCAGTATGTGGATTGCATGTGCATCTTTAACGAAGCCTGTTAGTTGTTCGGCTGCCATTTCTACAGAAATGTTATCTGATACGAAGTTATGTTTTATTTCTGGCAAATCATGCACGGTTGCATGGAATAAATTCCTTTTGGAGGGATCTGTAGCAACACACTTAGAGTGGCCAAGCGCGCTCTTGAGGCGGCCTTTGGCCAATCATAGATGCATTATTGCTGCTTGAGCATCGTCCATGATTAAAGTTGTTGCGATGGGCAATGATTTGTTCACAAACTACATATCACAACACAAGAGTTGCGTGTTCATGTGCGTAGCACAACACAAAGTGAGATATGAAAACACCTGGTGGGAAAAATTCATAACCTAACATAAAACCTTGATTGTGGCACCAATCTTCCAACTGTAAAAGGTTGATGACATCAAGTGATAAGAATATTCGTACCATTCATGATAAAAGTGAAATACGATAAAATATAAAATAAAAAAACACATAAACAAATCCAGAACACAGGAGCCGACGAAGCCAAGTAATGCATGCAACGAACAAAGAAAATGGCATTCATGCACACACAAACACGATATCCCAAATCAACCAGTTTCGCTAATGTTCACTGTTTGTCATACTATACAACCCAAGTGTAAGTTGTAAAGTTCGCTGCCGATAACCACACTTTTCCATCACCCACATGTTCGCTATTGCAAAGCGAAATCACAACATATATACGAGCCCACAATGAACAAAAAAAAATATTGAATACACACACCGGCGCATATCCAGCCTGGAGGTCCAAATGTTTGGGCTCGAGAACAATGTGGACTTTATTTTAACAAAAAAAATTTCTAGTTGCGACTTACTGACACAAAAACGAAGCTGAACTGGTCTTGCAGATTCTGGCAGTGCCGCTCCATGGACCCATGGCCCAAAGAATACAAAATCTAAACATATTAACACCTGTAAAAAATGTTCTGTTGAATATGTCAAAAATCAACATGAGTTAAAAAAAAAAACAGAAAGTATCATACGAATGTGGAAAACATGTTTCTAAACTATATCTCAAAAAGCATATAGATAGTAAATTACACAACAGAACCGAAATTAAACTGGATGATTATTTAAGTAAGACATGTCTAGTATGTAATGAGAATAAATCTATCGATTAATTTTATCCTCATAAAGCAACTATAGGCAAACAAATAACTAAATGCAAAGAATATTTTAATGAGAAAATATTATGTGAATGTGGAAAATATTTTTGTATTACTTATCTCAAAGTGGAGAAAAAAAACTAAATCACACAATACATCAAGATATATTCTTAATGAAATTGAAAAATTATAATTATCCAACAAAAACATGCACAATTTGTAATGACAATAAATCTATTCAATTATTTTTATTAATAAAAACACTAAAAACAAACATTTAACAATATGCAAAAAATGTTGCAATGAGAAATATTATAACAGAAGCAGTGGAATATTATAAAAATTATTAACAGTATTTTTTTAAGCACTTTTCCAACTTCATTCAAGTATTTTCATTATTTTATTCACTTCTTCATTTCTTACCTTTTTTTATGTTTATAAATTTTTTCACATTAAATAAAAGAAATAATAATGGCGACGAACAATATCGCAGTTGAGTTGAGCAATCGGACAGTGAGGGATTTGAGAATTATAGCTCAGAAATATGGAATTACATATATAACCAGGCTAAGGAAAGGTGATTTAACTATGCCATTTATTATTGATGAGCAAAGAAGAAAAATTGATAAGCAAAGAAGAATAAACTTCCCATATTTGCCATTTTCTTATGTCAATATCAATGAATTATATACGAAAGATAGAATGAATTTGAAAAATAAATAAATTTCCATTCTCAAATAATTTATTTGTTAAATCTAGGAATAAAAATAAGCCAGTAACAGAATAGATAACAAAGAATAATTTTACAAATTTACCTTTAGTTGATGCCAATATCAATGAATCATATTAACAAGATAAAAATGAATTAAAATAAATATTCCCCTATTCTACTAATGTGTTTGTTAGCAAAAGAAATATAAGAACCAATGAAAATTACTTAGTTAATAAAGCTTTTCAAGGTAGGATATCAACATATAACATTGAAAATTACTTTCAATTAGAAGAGCCCAATCAATTTTTAAATTCTGTAAGAAATAAAATATTTGAGATAATACCCAATAATCTCAGAACATGTAGGGGGCTAAAAACTAACATTAAAATATATATATATATCAATTGTCGCAAACAAGAAAATCATCAAGTAGAACAAAGAAAATCATCCAGTAAAACAATTTACAGTTCAGGCTTATAATCAAACAATATTAAACAAAGGAGAATTTATAACAATTTAAACATTATAAAGCAAGAATTACCCACACAAAAATCTGAATTTCAAAGAAGAGAATCTGGGTGGACTTTAGATAGAGTAATTGGAATGCAATTAGCAATAAATAAGTATAATCCATTAAATGGGTCATCATATATTGAACAACCAGAAACGATTAAGATTAAATGAGCATGCATTGGTGTGAAGAATGATAAACAAAAATGTTTTCTTTGAGCAATAAAATATATATTGTTTCTGGCTGAAAAAGACCCACAAGGAGTGATAAAACCGTTCATTATTGATTCTATAAACAATCGGATATGTGGGCTCAAAACTAACATAATCTCTGAAGCTAAACTTAGTTTTTGGTGGAAAACTAGCAATTATATCAGTTTATATACGATTAGACTTATAATACTTGATGAACATTTCATATGCCAAATTACAGTGAACATTTATTGTTTTAAATGAATTAAAATTATGTAACTTAGTACCTACAACAACTTTGTCTTTTTCAGTAAGCATATTTCTCTCAAAGCCAAGAATATCGGATAATCGATCATAAAATTTAATTTCAATCTTAGATTTAATCGATATACAGTTTTTCACATTGTCAGCTGTCAGTTCAATGTTATTTGTTAAAAATGGGTCAGTTTAATATATAATTTCCTTTAAAGATTCAATATCATATTGTCCTTAAGGAATAGTGGTAACTTCATTTTTATCGACAGCACTCAAATTTTCAATTGTTGTTACAGTATTATTGTCTATATTTGGAGTTAAAATTTGTGTATGAAAATTTATCCATGCAATCGATTTATCTTTATGTAATTTAGCATAGTAAAGTTTCTTCTTTAGTATGGAACTATTAATTGTTGACTTAAACACTTTATTATTCATTTATTACAATAATTATGTTTTTAAATGAAAAAAAAAATTAATTGGGGTGCTGGTGTTTACTTTCCGAAGAAAATTCTAAAATTAAAAAGGATGGCGGATTATTGCCTGATAACATAAGAGGCTTAATTGTTTGGCCTAGTAATTGTGAAAAAAAACTATCTTGAATATTAATTTTTTTATTAGTCAGGATGGCTAAATTTGAATAAATTCTGTATTTGTTCAGAAAGTTCAAACCAACATAAATATATTGAGTTACATAATTACTTTGATGTCATATCCGACAAGTGTAATTATAGGATGTCTTATTTTTAAAATAGCAATGATCAAATGATTCCACTAGATCTCTAGTTATAATTGATTATGTCATTTTAGAAAACCAGGATCTCATCCGGGAATATTTTACTAGGGAAAGACATAAAAATATTGATGCATTCTATTTTGCACAGACTTATTCCAGAGTGCCCAAACAACTTGTGAGAAACAATACAATTTTTCTATGTATATTTAGACAAGATGACACGAACCTAATACATATTTATAATTATTTTGTTGGTGATGATAGGCCTTATGAAAAATTTTAAGAGATCTGTGCAAAATGTTGAGATGAAGACTATGATTATCACAATAGCATTGAGTAGAAAAATGAACACTCGTAAGTATAGAGACCAAATCCGATATTCTATAACACAACTGTTTGCCTAGTGTTTTTACAATTTCTTAAAATAAAAACACTTAAAATTTTTATACAATATGTTAGACTTATAGTTGAGTGGTTACATTGTAAAATTTTTGCGATTTTTTTAGAGATATTGAATAATTCTAAATAAAATTTTCTCATAGTATCACATTTTTTATAAAATATAAATAAATTTTTAAATATAATAAATGGCTCAAATTATAGAACTTTTAGAACTTTGGGATATTGTATATGAAATTTAAAATCAGCAACTTCCATTGATAAAGAATTGGAAATTGTTCATTTCAAAATTGTTTTAAAAATCAATAAAAGTGATTTAAGATCAGATGAATTTTCTAATTTTAAATAAGGTGTTAATTATTTGGATTGTTGTGGTAGTTGGGATTATGGAATCAGTAATGGTTATGCTTCAGATTTTTCATTATTTGTAGACTTGAAAAAGTCTTATTGGTGTTTTACTTTTGTTGAATAAAATATATAAATTCTATCAATTATCTTTCCAATATTTCACTAGATTTTAGCTTATTTTTGCTTGATTTTGTCTTGAATTTGCTTGATTTAGATTACTCGCTTGCAAAATTAGCATTTCTAGGAAATAAAAAAATGTGCTTGTTTTTTTAATTTACAAATATCCTGGAAAACCGGTAAATTTGCTTGATTTTGGGGGGAAATGGATTGATTTTGGAGTAAAAATATTCGTTCTGATAAACCCCTTTTAAAAATATTTTTGAGCTTAAATTTTGCCTCAAAAACCTTGATTTTGGAGCAAAAACCTCAATTTTTCGATGAAAAATTGAGTTGCGCCATGTCTCGCATTATACAGCTACTGTAAAATATTATGGAATACGTTTTATAAATATACTAATATACCAAGAAAACTGGAAATGCATTTCTCCTGTATTTACAATATTTTTATGTCGTTAAGTGTATTTCTATTATATGATAAAATCCCATACGTATGGAAGCACATATATTCAAAAAATAAATGCAGAAAATATTGCAGTTGTCAATTGTGAAATGAATTTAATGAACACTCACATACACGAACACATTAAAATGCCAATATCGTGTCCGCGAAAATGAAAATGCCTGCTGTAGAATCCACTAAGGTTTGTGATAAAAATACATCAATTTAGTGGCACATCATAAAAAACTCGAAATATATTTGATAACTACAAGTGACATGATAAAAACATAATGTTGGCTACCACAATTTCATTGTACTTACTGTCATGTAGGTTACTAACGTATAACAGAATATTTAACCTCGCACTTTCTTCACAATATTAATCAACATATACCTTATAATTAATATATTAATATATTTTTTAATGGATATAACACAAATTTATATGTCACCGTCTCTGCTTGCAATATACGACTAGAATTCAATATACATTTAGTTTTGATTCGTACACAAAAAATAATACCGTTTACCACTAGCAATATCTACAAAAGAGTTCACAGTTAATTACTTTTGTTTGATTGAAAGTTCTTTCCTTCAGCTACGTGTTTTGGCTTATATACACTCAAAAATGATGTTCGCACTTTTAAAAAGAAAATCCTTGGAAACTCAGTTGCCAAAGAAATCCTTTGAAACACTAGAAATCCTGGCTTTGTACTGTTTACAAGAATGCACCGTGTACACTTACAAGGTACTGCCTTGTGTTTCTACAAATACCTGTGTTGTAATTTTACAAGAGCCTTCCTTGTGTTTCCACAAATGCTTTCTTCGTACTTTTACGAGTACTTGCTTTGTGTTTCTACAAATGCCTGAGTTATAATTTTTTGAGGGCCTGTCTTGAGTTTCTACAAATGCTTTCCTTGTACTTTTACGAGGGTTTGACTGGTAAAATTTCAACAGAGGCGTTTGTAGAAACACAAGATCATGCCTTGTGTTTATTCAAATGCGTACCTCGCACTTTTACAAGGAGATGCCTTGTATATCTACAAACACATACCTTGCACTTTTACAGTGATGTGCCTTGCACTTTTACAATGGCTGGATTTGTTTCCCTACAGTTAAATAACTCGTACTTTTGCAAGGGTATACCTTGTGCTTTTACATGAGTCCGCATTATGTTTTTACAACGCCATACTTTGAACTTTTACAAGGACATGCCTTGTATTTCTACAAGGATCTGCCCCGTTTTTATACAAATGTGTACCAACCTTACTCTTTAACACGAATGTGCCTTTTACTGTTACAAGTGATTGTCTTGTGTTTTTGAGCAAATATCCAGTACGCATTTACAACCTTCACTCAAATGTATGTGTGCTTCTAGGACACACTTTATGCTTCCATAAAACTAAATCTTCACAATATTAAAAATCATCTAATGAAACTGAACCAGAAATAGTGGTTGTATTGTACTATTGCATAGAATAGTCGGTCATCATGATTTAAAGAATTTACACCAGAATGACAGAGTATAACATTCGGAAATACCTGATGTTCACGAACAAACAATAATAAACATCAGAGTATGGTAGATACGTACAAATGGGGCATATATTTCATCAAGGAACCAATAGTCTAACGTACATAGTTAAATCGCTATTAGCAGTGGGAATGTGCAGTTTTGGGGAGGCAATCACAAAAACTATGCTGCAAGCAGTGCAATGAAATTACATTTCATTTACACATTTGGGCTGAAGGCATGGGGACAGTGTATGTTCGATGACTTTGTTCAAAGTTTCTTTTTAAAATGTCCGCTACCATTGGCTACACAGGTGGTGCATCGCTGAAACATTTTGAGACGCACATGTGCAAAGGTTTCTGGCATAATGAGCTCATCCTTCGTGCCAAGAGGTGTGGCATTTACTATCGATTTGATGTGGCCCCACAGTCAGAAGTCAGGTAGTGACATGTCAGGTGAGTGTGGTGGCCACGCTATGGGGCCTCCTCTACCTATCCACCGGTACGGGAAGTGCATGTCGAGATGCCGGCGAATCGCAATAACGAAATGAGTTGGGGCCCCGTCCTGCTGAAACCACATCGCCTCATGAGCATCTAAAGGAACTTCCTCTAAGTATTTCGGTACCATGTCCTGCAAGAACTGTAGATACATAGCACCTCTGAGACTACGACCGTGCGGTACTGAGCGGTATTATCAGGCACATAGATCTGCTCACAGGCTAGTTACAATGCCACGTATACAAGGTTGCATACCTGCCTCTGAACATTGTCACTGCCATTAACAGGTTAACTATGGACTTTAGACCATTGGTTCCTGGATGAAATATCCTCAATTTGTACTTATCTATCCCACTCTGGTGTTTACTATCATTTGTTCGTGAACATCCAGTATAAATTTGTGTAAAAACAGCTTTACTCTTTCTCAGGTAAACCAAAGAATTGTCAAGCTTGATTCCAGGAAAGTGAAACCAGAATTCTGAATATGAGTTATGAATACTTAGTTCTAACTCAGTTTAACACACCTGACATTTGCCAATAACTGTCATAACTACAAGGAAAAATTCTCGGTGACCTACAGGTAAGCCAAGGTGTCAATTCTTCAAACACATTTCCAAATGGGTACAAGTATAATACAAATAAATATATTTTAATATTGCCCAACCTATAGTGGGATTTAGTGGTCATGTATGGATCCTAAATCCCAACATTTTATTTCCAGCCCTTATACAGACATAGCCCAAAAAATTGGAAAATATGAACAGAGCACGCAAATTGGATGTAGTATGCCATTCCATAACAAAGTAAGTCTTCATCATAAATCAATGTAATTTTAAAATTTATTATTTAGTTGTATAAATTATTTATCAGATATTATGCAATCTTTCCAATATGGTATACACAAAAAAATATCTGAAGTTTTATCAAGTTCAATATTATATTGCTGTACATATGTCCCATTATTCTTACCAGAAACCAAAGACCAATTTTTAAGCACAGAATATACAGTAAACTGCTGTTTTATACAGTAGGTCATTCAGGTTGCATTTCAGAATAATACTCAAAGGTTAAAGTACATTAAGAGAGGATAAACTGGAAAAATAAAGCCATGCTTGTTATGTTATTTTTTAATGATGCAAGACTAAATGACATTTATGGTTTCCAAACACTTATTTGCTTAAAGATGTGTGTCCTAGTCAAAAATCAACCTGCATACATAACTGTTTTTTTAATTCTGCTTCTTCAACAACATTTGGGACTGTAATAGGGGCAATGTAACATACAAAACTTCCCTAAATATCTGTGTAAGTATAGTATTCTATTATTAAAAATTTTGATATCCCTAACAAGATATATTTTGAAACAACATTCGTATCACATTTGCAGTCGGAGGAGCAGACTGCATTTAGTTTATTTTTCTACGTGAATTATTTTGTTAACAAACACATTTCATTTTATTTATGTTTCATACCAAAATTTCAACATTCTTTTTGGCACAAACCAAATTGTTTACGTAAATAATTACTCCCGAGAAATGCCGCAGATTTGGTATGCCTAATAAATACATTATATTATTTAAATTTTACGCCAGAATGTTTTTATTCTTTGGTACTCACTGACATTCCATGTGTAAAAATGTAATATCAAGGAGAGCTGAAGTTTTTGGATAACTTTAGAACTCGTTAAATATTTTCTTAGTCTGTTTTGGAATAGTCTAAGAGTTAAGACTTGCCCGCAGAGTAATATTTTGCAATGCCACCCAGTGAAACTGCCAACTCAATTATTATCTTTACAGACTGATCATTAGCAAGTAACATTCTTACGAGCAGCAGAGTCCATAAAAACAATTTGAAAAGGCCTGTGTGAGTTTTAAAGTTCAACAGGACACAAACTTTAAGTTTGAGAAAAAATATAAACTGGAAGTAGAACAACAGCAGGCCAGAATGTTTGGAATTAACATAGACGATTTAGCATTTGCGAAACAAGTTTGGCGAGACCAGAATATTGTAGTGGCCCGAGTGGTTTGGCATACAAGTTGATAAAGTACTCTAATGAAAGTTTTAACAGGCGCATTTAATAAAGTGAATTGACTTGAAAAGCAACAAGCATGGCATTATTTTGACAATATACTTACTGTAACTGACTGTAAAATTGGAGAAAGCTTATGTGCCTATCAATATTAAGAGAGTTAATGAAAACAATTTAATGTTGTCTTCTTAGCTTCTATGTGGCGACATGTAGCGGAGGTGACGGCCTGACGAGGCTCGGCGAAGGGCGTCGTCTCAGGCAGCCGAAGAGCTCTCCCTGGGTGTGCATCGAAGAATGACGAAGGTTTCCAATTTGGAGGCCGTAATATAGTAGCTGAACAGAAGTTGGCAAAGAGGTGGCCCGGAAGTAACGGGAGCCATTTTGTGGTGCAAAAAAGTGTAGTATGCTTTACCTGGAAAGCGCATGACTCCACAGTGGTTAAACAGTGAAAACAGGATTTATTTACAGGTTAAGTAAAGGGACACAGTCATGTTATGCAATAAATTTAAACCATTCACATCCCTCAGATTCTGTAAATCCAAGAACCATTATAAATGTCATGATATATCCAAAATCGATAAGAGCAAAAAACTTAATCTCTGGCCGATTTTTCCTAAGAGTTTCGTGTAGCCTGTTCACTCGCAGGGTCCGTTACTAGTTTTGTTGAAACCAGTATGAGTTTCCTTGCGAGCTACTCCCTGAGCTCGTGATTCTGGCTGCCATGACAGTGTGCTGCGAATTTAATAGAACCTCAAATGTTTTTAATGTTTTAATAGAGATATAAAGAAAAGTACCCATGCAATTTTTTTATTTCTTAATTAAGCAGTGTTAACACTCCGCTTCGTCATATAAACGTACAGAAAATAACTAAACATTTTTCTTCACTGGTGTGAAAATTCATGTCACAAAGTAATTACCACATATATCACTTGCACTGATGCGACCATATCATAGAGTGCGTGGCACTATAGTGGTTAGGATATTAGGTTTGAAAACCCAATATATTATTAGGGCGCGTGTTTGAGGCTGCGTGAGAAGTGATGTACAATTTTTTTGGGAAAGTTTTTACTATATGCAAAAATTATGGTTGAAATTGTCAAAACTACAAAAGAGAATAACCCTGCCAGATACAAGTAACAAATAAAGCAGTACACATTTTTTTTGTGCTTAGAAAATGTTTACGTTTGCGATACCTGCCACTATTAAGTGTCGCGAATTTTATTTACGTGGTAAAAAAAAAAGTAATTTTATAGAATTTTATTTAGATTTTCTTAAACAATTGTTTGAATTATTTGCTTGTTAAAATTTTTTATTTACATGACAACTCGTCTATTTTACTTACTTTTTTAAAAATAAATATTTGATACTAACATGCAAATATTGATCTATTATGCACTAAACCATCAAAAATGTTTAGCTATAGTGCCCAATTAAATTGTGTTTAATATGTACTGATTTCATCACAGATCTAGTAACAATTCAGACTGGCTGAAAAATTATAAAAAAATTTTTCATGTTCGATATAACATTAATCTTTTTAAAGTTGAACCGGCAACTATAAGAAAAATATATGTACATAAAAATCAAAACATCTAGAAAAAAATTATTTATTTGAAGGTGGGGTCAAACTACAAACCCGGTGCATAGAATAGTATTTGTCGCACTACCACCTCATAACAATTCAGCCACGAAGTCTTTTCCAGAAACACGCAACTAATGTTTTATTTATGTTAACTATCCAGCTTTGTTTTTATCGGCTTAAGAATACATTATAAGCATATTCAGATATATTGATGCTTATATCTTCTTGTTAGTAGAGGAAAATTAGATAGGTATAAACTTATAGTCTAAGTTTTTATTGTTTGTAAAAATGATTGTTAACATGGTATCGTAGTATTTTGTAAGGCAATATTCACTTGGAATATTTTATTCATACTGCATGTTAATTTTGTAATATGCGGTCAGTTATTTAAATTTATTTCGCATACATTTTAGATTCCAGAAGAAACCGTTCAAATATTTGTTAAAATGGTACATTTGGAAGGTAGTCACATGATTCAAGCGCATGGTCTCATTTGCTGATGTCAGAAACAAGCAGCAAAACTCTAACACAAAATTGCAGAATTTCAATTATTTATTTATTTATTTATTTCGACTTTATATATACTAGCGAAGTTAAGGCTTCAATGCCTTCTCTTATTCTAAACACAGCCAGTAGTATTGTTCTTGGGCAGTATTTTTTTATATAGACAAGCACGTTCAGCTGCAAATAAAACTCCATGCATACATTCTCGCAAGGAAATTGTTCGTTTGCGATGGGCTTTAGAATGTAAAAAGAAAATAAATATATTCTAGAAGCTGATTTCGCTTCTAATATTACATACATACGACAAAAGTTTTATAGTAATACCTGTGCTAATAAACCTTCACGTTGGGTTAACAGATTGACAATATGGCCAGTAAATACAGAGTTTGAGAAGGCCATTTGTTATTGCTTGGGTATTTTGTTATTTTCATTTGGAAAATCATTTTCAAAAAAAAATATTCTAGATTAAGGACTGCACCACTGAACTTTTAAAATTTTGTTTTCAGTACCTAAAAACATTGAAAAAAAAGTATTTATCTGCTGAACATTCGACAAATTTAAGGATTGCTATGCTAGGTATCAAAATTTGTTTCCAAATTTGTTAATAATTTTTTCTTTTATGCTGCATGAACAGTGCTCATAGTTTTAGAATTATGTTATTATTTCGTTTCCTGTATGTTTGGCAAAAAACATTTTAGGCAAATGTTGTAGCGTTGTACTCCATTCCATATAGGTTCCCGTAATTTTGACAGTTTTGGAAAAGTAGCGAGTCCACAATGTATCCTTCCACAACAGCTGTTCTCTAATGAAGGAAACAATTTCTGTAAAGAAATGCTATGAATGATCATTGTAGGTTACCACTCCAACTTATATTACTTTTGTTATGTGCAACTTCTACTGCTTAGGCTCTCTTTAGTTTGAAGTCTTTCATGAGACTTTTGTTTTGCAGCACTTCTTAGGGGACTGTGTCATTTTGGATAACATATTATTTTAATGGAGCAATGGAAAATCTTGTTCGAACGGAAGTAACATACATATTATCGTAACCTAGGCAGATTTAAACTCACCGAAAAAAACGAAATTCGATAAATAATTTGTTGTGGAAACTGATAAAAGTAATAAACACACTTATTAGGAAGATTTTTTTTGGCGGTATTAACCTTACTCATTTGATTTTCCTTTCAATCCCAGCAAACACGAAAAGTACGGCAAGATCGCGCCGGTGATAAACTAGCCGACTAACTACAGCCAGCTAATTATGACCCGCTGTCTTATGCCGGAAGTGGGCAGATGTAAATATGGACCATCGGCTAACTAATGACAATGTCAAAAATATCATGAATTGGAACTGATGAGACACAAAATGGATACCTAACTGTTGGCAGATCTGTGGTGGCTGAACGTCACCAAAATTTTGAGCCTGCACCTGCTCACAGTCGCAAAGATGGCGGGCCTGCGACGTCTGTATGTCACCACGATGCTGGGTCGGCGACGTCTGGATGTCGCCACGATGCCAGGTCTTTGGCGGCTTGATGTCGCAATGGTGCCGGGTCTGTGGCGACATGATGTCCAGACAATAAGCAACGCAACCATGCAAAAAAATTAAATATTTAATAGTTTAAATTTTAGTAAATGTTTATTCTTTTTACATATATTTAGTTAATTTACTTTTCAACACATTATATAATATTTAAACAGTTTACTTCCTGAGCGCAGGATCCTAACCCAAGAATCTTCTAGTGATAGTCCAACATGCTAACCAATATTCCACAGTTCAACTTACTAATGGCATCCAGTAATTTCGTATATAGCACGACACAAATTAATTTCAACATAATATATAAATTCCATGAAAAATATAACAAAAATTTTATAACATATTATAATTAAAATCTATTTCTTCTGAGGTTTGCAAACAATATATATTTCGTTAATTATTAATATATCTGTTGGATGGTTGACAAATGAAAAAAAAATTCTTAGTAAACAAATGACATAAGCTACCGCGTGACACATTATGAAGCACCAAAAACAAGACTAATAACTAAAAAAATTGTTTAATATGAATAAATTATTGCATATTTTTAACATTAAAAAAATGTTAGCATTAAGAAAATAAGTATTGATGCGCAACGGAACATGGGATCGGATCTGGAGCCGGGGAGCCGCCATGATCTGATGTCACCCAACCACTATCTTGAAATCATTGACCTTTTACCCCAACCCATAACCTTTGACCTTGACCTTTGACACCAACCCCCCAAAAAACTTAAGAAATTACAAAAAACTCTAAACAATCCCAAAAAATTCCAAAAAAATGTATTGTTAAAAAACGATTAAAATTATTTAAAATTATCAAAAAAAGGAACCCCAGAAATGACACATTTCCCCCTCAGAAATGGTTGAACCCCTTAAAATCCAATTTTCGCCCAAATTATGTAATTTGAGTAGCTTGCTTAGGACCGATAGATCAGTGACAACCATACCGGTTTTATGGGCATAAGGTATGCCAAATCGTTACACAGGATACAGGATCGGAATCAGGCCTAACCATCAGCTGTCTTGGTTATCAGCCATCTTGCCCACCATACTGGATGCAGATGACCTTTGTCTTTGACCAAAGACACAGGACCATTGATCTTGACCTTTGACCTTTACCTTTGACCTCAAAGATCTAAAAAATCCAAAAGAATTGTTAAAAATTCACAAAAAAATAAAAAAATAATAATTATAAAATATTAAACAGTATTTTAGAATACTCAAATTTTCCCCGGTGTTCTCCCACCCCTCCCAACAAATTAGTCGGCAGGCTCCACCCCCTCGGCTATTCCAGTCAGCCATCTTGGTAGGCAACCACCATCTTAGTAAATATCACCTGTCCACCATCTTGGAAGCCAGTGCCCATGATCCTGACCCCATGACCTTGAAAACGAAACCTCGAGAAAAATACATAAAAGTCAGCAAACATAATACATAACAGACTAGTATCGCCATATTAGATGCAGACTACCTCGACCTTCACTTCATGAACTTGAATGAACTTGAAAACCAAAACATGTGAAAACATACATAAAATTCCGCACGTTTGTGACATTGCAGACTACTATTACCATATTAGATGCAGACTACCTTGACCTAGACCCTATGACTTTGAATAACCTTTAAACCAAAAATTTCAAAAAAAAAAAAAATGAAAAATTTCTGTACGATTTTTTATCAACTATTTCATAAATCTTTGGCAATCCTCCACATCGATCACAATCTTTCCATCAAGCTTTAGCCATCCTCCACATTAATCTCAACCTTTCTACAAATCCCCCTCAATCCTCCTCACCAATCCACCTCAATCCTCGCAATACTCACCAATCCTTCTCAGTCCTTCTCAATCCTTCTCGATCCTCCTCACCAACCCACCTCAATACTCACAATACTCCTCAGTCCTTCTCAGTCCTCCTCAATCCCCCTCAATCCTTCTCAATACTCCTCAGTCTCGAGAAATAAATGGGTTTGTCGTCTGCCTCTTTACATACATATAAGAAAAACGATTTATTTACTGTCTCCAAAATATATACATGTCAACACGAATTATGCGTGTGTATGCAATCAACTATCACTGCATTTTCATACTAAAGTCTTAATTATTATTCTATGTGCAGATATTTACATTAATAGTCGAGTGCTAACTGCACCACTTTAAACTCGTGAAGGAAAAAAATAACATGACATACAAAAAAAAAGTATAATACAATAATTTGATAATAATAATCTATTATTCTTTTGTAATTACAACTTCAGAAGAAAGCAGTTCATCACATCATCATCTGATATAACCCGAATCCTTAAGTTCTTTAATGATCGCAACTACCTATTTCATGTTTGAGTCATACCCACCTATTTGCAGCTCAATCAAATAGCTAAGTCTGTCAACAAGTTTGTCTCGTCATAATTATCTGCGGAAACAGCACCTATCGATGTAACAGGAGGTATGGACGGTATCACTTGCTGGCTGCCAGTAGACGAACCCTTGAAGATCTCGGTATGTTCCTTCATCGTGCGAAAATGTCTCTTTATAGCTATTTTGACCATAGGTGAAAACTAGATTCGCAGAATCGAAACTGACGGCAACCAGGTAGCGATGAAATAGGTCGCGGCTCCATGATAGTTGAGATCAATGGCAGACCTTTGCATTCGCAGTTCATCTTCGTGGTATGACGAGAGAGTGCTTCAAAATCGATGTTCACCTCGTGATGTCAGAACATCATTTGTGATTTTTTCTATATAAATGCAGTTATATTTTTCACAGTAAATATCATAGCTTGTGCTCACACAAGAACTTACACCATAAAATATACATGTAATAAAATAAGGGAAACAGTCTGAGGACTTCCAAATACTCGTTCACCCCATAAGAAAATACATACTTAAATAAACATATGTTATTTACATATGCTTTAAGGAATATGTATATATCTTAATATAGAAATCTAAATTAATTTTATTATACTATATTTATACACATAATTATGTATAAGATTAATTGAAAATAATTATATTTTTATATACTTGTATACCTTTACACATAGATAGTTATTTACATATACCTATATATATATATATAAACATATTCCTATACATAATTATGTCTAAGATAAATTGATAATAATTTAATATTTATGTACTTATATATCTATAATTACACCTAGTTATTTACAAAATAAAGTGAAAATTATTTTAATTATATACTTATATACATTTACCTATACATAAATTTTATACATATATATATAAATAATAATGTAAGTTATACGATATATTGAAAATAAAATTATGTTCACATAGATATATCCTTATACCTATACATAATGATATACTTATACCTTTATATAATTGTGTATAAAAGAAATTGAAAATAATGCTATGTTTACATACTTATATACCCATACATATAGATAATTTTGTATTAATTAAATTGAAAGTAATTTTATATACGTGCTTACCTATAAATAATTATGTACAACATGTATGGAAAATAGTTTTATATTTACATACATGTATGCTTATATATATTTTTGTAACTATACATAATTATTTATATTCATATCTTATATAAATAAATAATTATGCATAGTCCTATCACACATTACACATATATATATATGTGTGTGTGTGTGTGTAAATTGTGTGTTTCCTTCTGGGGCGATCAAGTATTTGAGTTTTCTCAGAGTGCTGCCATATTTTTCTACTCATAAAATTTGTGGTGAATGTTCTTTCATTAGCGCAAGCTAGGCTCTTTATTGTAAAAAGTGTAACTGCATTTATAAAAAAAATTACAGTTGATGTTCTGACATCACGAGGTGAACATTAATTTCGAACCGCTCTCTCGTCATACCACGAAGATGAACTGTGAATACGAAAGGATGCCATTGACCTCAACTAACATGGAGCTGTGACCTGCATCATCTCTACCTGGTTACCGTCAGTGTCGATTCTGCGATCGGTTTTTCACTTTTGGTGAAAATAGGTACGAAGAGTCCTTTTCGCACTATGAGGGAACATACTGAGATCTGCAAGGATTCGTCTGCTAGCATACAGCAGGTGATACCGTCAATACGTCGTGTTATACCAATGTGTACTGTTTCCGCAGACGATTATGACGAGACAGTTAATGATAAAGTGCAGTACAGCCGATTCGTGTGGAATGTACACTTGCAAGACATTCGCATAAAGTAGTCAAACTTCAAAATAAACGACCATAATCTCTAAATACTGATAAACATACAACTCCTATCACAAAGAAAAGAAAACTTGATATTGAGGATGAAGCAGGAAATGAAGACTATCATGAAGACAGCATTGATGATGACTGTAACGACAGTGATAGTGTTAAAGACGATGATGATTTGCTCGACTATCCCACATTTTTCTCCAGCTAGGTTCCTTCTAAAAGTGATAAGAAGTCATAAAATACCGAATATACTGACTATATGTTCACCGAAGATCCCAACAAACTTTTAGACAAACATAGATATTTGATTGAGCTGCAAAGAGGTGGGTAGTACTCTAACATGAAAGAGGTAGTGGCGATCATTAGAGAACTTAAGGTTTGGGGTTATATCAGACGATGATATGATGAACTGCTTTCTTTTGAACTTGTAATTGCAAAATAATAATAAAATATTTTTATAAAATAATTGTCTTGTTCTTTAAGGTTTGTGTGTGGTATCCTTTAATATCTCACACATTTAAAGTGGCGCTATAAGCACTTCACTATAAACTTAAATATATGCATATAGAATGATAATAAAGACTTTAGTATAAAAATGGAGGATAGTTGATCGCATACTCACACATTAATTCTGTCGACATGTATAAATTTTGGAAACAGTAAATTAATCGTTTTTCTTATATGTAGGTATAGAGGCAGGCGACAAACCCATGGGTTTCTCGTGATGAGGAGGTGTGAGGAGGATTGAGGAGGACTGAAAAGGATTGACGAGGATTGGTGGGGATTGAGAAGGATTTGTGAAGAGGATTGAGGAGGATTGGTGAGGAGAATTGAGGGGGACTGACGAATTGGTGAGAAGGATTCAGAAGGATCGATGGAAAGTTTGCGATTGACGTGGACAATTGCTAAAGATTGATGGAATGGTTGATAAAAAACCTTTTTTTCATTAATTTTTTTTATATTTTTGGAGATTTTTGGCTTAAAGAGTATTCATGGTCATGGGGTCAAGGTCAAGTTAGGCAACATCTAGTATGGTGATAGTAGTCTGTAAAGTCATAAACTTGCTGAATTTAATGTATTTTTAATGTGTTTTTGTTGTCAAGGTCGTTCAAGGTCATGGTGTCAATGTCTAGGTAGTCTACTACTTATATGGTAATAGTAGTCTGTTATATATTATACTTGCTGACTTTTATAGATTTTTCTAAAGTTTTTGTTTTCAAGGTAATTTAAGGTCATGGGGTCAATGTCGAGCTAGCCTGCATCTAATATAGCAGTAGTAGTCTGTAATGTCATATGCTTGTAGACTTTTGTGTATTTTTTCTCGAGTTTTGATTTTCAATGTCATTCAAGGTTACGGTATCAAGGTCGAAATAGTCTGCATCTAATATGGTGGTAGTAGTTAGTAATGAATTATAATTACTGACACTCATGTATTTTTCTCGAGTTTTTGTTAAAAGGTCAGGCAAGGTCATATGTCAGGGGTCAAGGGTCAAAGATCAAAGTCCAATTGCTAATGGGCACTGGCTTCCAAGATGGTGGACAGGTGATACCTACCAAGATGGTGGACGCCTACTTAGATTGCTGACTGGTGTGGGCGAGGGGGTGGAGGCCTGCCGACTAATTTGTTAGGTGAGGAGGTAGGAGAACCTCGGATAATATATGTATATTTTAGATTTTTTTTATAATTTTTAATAATACATTTTTAATAATTTCAATAATAATTTCTTTGCGATTTTTGGAATGTTCAAAGATCCTGGATCTTGGGTCAATTTAAAGGTCATCTGCACCCAATATGGTGGGCAAGATGGCTGTCAACCACGATAGCTGATGGTTAGGTCTGACTCCAATCCTGTATCCTGTGTAATGATTTGGCATACCCTATGTCTATAAAACCAATATGGCTGCCATTGCTCTGTCGGTCCTACGGAAGCCCCTCGAATTAGTTTATTTGGGCTAAAATTGGATTTGAAGGCTTCTACCATTTTTGAGAAAGAAATTAATAATTTCTGGGAATCCTTTTTTAATAATTTAAAAAAAATATTAAAGAATTTTAATAATGCATTTTTGGGATAAAAATTTTTTTTTTAGAAAATATTTGATTTTTCAGTATTTTTAGGATTTTTTTGCAGTTTTTGTAAAGGGTTTTTGGGGTTTTGCAGTCAGAGATCACGGTCAAAGTTAACAGGTCAGGGGTAAAAGTTCAATGACTTTAAAGTTGGCGGACGGGTGACAACATAAGATAGCGGCTCACCAGCTCTGGCCCTAGATCTTGTTGCACAGCAATGTTTATTTTTCCTACTACTTATGTATGAACTGTTATTTGGTGATTACATGTATGCCAAGCAGTAGCCCATGGCATTAATTAATGTTGTAATTTTATTCGTTTTACAACTTAGTATACTTCAGAATATTTTGTATTAGACACTAAACTATTCTAAATTTATAAATTGTAAACTGTTTTTATTCGAGGAAAATGTCATTACATACAATGCGTTCAAGTAGAATAATGTTTGGTTAAAATAAAAATTATTAATTTTGTTGTATAAAATTCCTTAATGTTAGAAATTGTGCTCATGTTAAAAAACAATTAATTTCATAAGGAGTTACAAGTACTTTACTACCTAGTACGAAGTCGCAACAAAAGACTGTATTTATTGTACCTATAAAAAATTGAGCCATTTGATGTAAATATAGCCATATAAAATACCAAAGTAAATCTGTGCTTTAGTTTACTTAATATATTGCAAAACTTTAGCAGCCATCAGTGTGACAGGGTGCTATAGAGACTGCCATTATTACCAAGAAATTAAATCGCTGAATGAATTTACATGACACTCACAAAACTTATGTATGTCTATGTTATATTAAATATATGTTAGATAGTCATGTAAATGAAACTATAATTTATAGACAGGAACACAAAACATATAAGAACAATTTATAAATAATTGATGTACATGAAATATACAGCACTTCATTACCTTAATCGGGATTACCTTCTCAAATATTATATAACTCATTTGAAATATAGAATTTTTGGAAATTAAAACTCTACATTTTTGTAAAACAACATGTAGGCCTATACTTTGTGTTTACATATATTAAAATTTTCAGTTGTGCTGTTTTTGTAGATCCAATTAACATATTCTTTTATCATTTACTATACATATAGTACACATAGCAATTGTCTCGAATCATTACTGGGCAGTAAAAAATTAAATGTTAGCAGGCATACCGAAAAGACAAAAATCCTGCATCGAAATTAGCCCAGAATATTATATGAGGTATTAACAACAAGTTGGCTGTGAGATATCATGGCAACATAATTTCGGTGATCTGCAACCGTTATCCTAATTAATACAGTGGGCCGTTGCCTTTATCCTAACGGCTTACCCCCTGGCTCAATAAAGACATCATGATACTAACAGCTAGCTAAATATTTGCATATTCAAACACTTTCCAAACGTTTTTATCGGCAACAAGACGTCATATAAATGTATTTGTTGTGTTAAAGAGCCTTGTCTCGAAAACATTAATAAAGGCTATTCACGATAAAATGAGCACTTTTGAAAGGCCTGCGTATGATCTACTTGTATGCACGTTGTGTATTCTTCCGCCTTATGTAAGATTAACATTGTCATGGGCCTCATCACTTTATCCATGCGTCGGTCAAATGAAACTGTGAAATTATTAAGAAAGTAAATATTTTACAATTCTGCTCACTTTAACACTTCGATTCATTTAAAAAACAGAAAGCGAAAGAAATAATTTAAGATAGTATAAATTGTTACCTAACACTTTTTATTCGACGATAAGACACGGAACTGCTTTCCCATTCATCGTTACCAACTTAACTGGATGCATGTCACTCAAGGCGCCCGTTAATATCCAGGTAGGAGCAGTGACTATTTTCTAAGGTTGATTTAGCAAGTGTTCACATTTTCGTGAACAGCCTATAAGCCGGAATAAATACGATGTTCGACAGCTTACCGAAAAGACAAAGATGCTATATCGGAATCGGCCCAGAATATTCTTTCAGATATTGGCGACAGGTTGGCTATGAGGTATCATGTCGACATAATTTCGGTGGTATCCATCCGTTATCCTAAATAATACAGTGGGCTGTGGTTTTTATTATAATGGCTAACACTCTGTCTTGAAAAAGACCTCATGCCTATACAAAACACTTTCTAACTGTTTGTCGGGAAAACGATCTAAGATAAATATATTTATTTTATAAAGAGCCTTGTCTAGAAAACATTACTGGACAATAATACGTAAGGTGGTGGCCAGCTTACCGAAAAGACAAAAATGCTGTGTCGAAATCGACCCAGAATATTCTTTGCTATATTGGAGACAGGTTGGCTGTGAAATATTACGCCGACATAATTGCGGTAATATCCATCTGTTTTCCTAAATAATACACCAGACCTTTGTCGTCATCGTAATGGCTAGCCATCTGTCTCAAAAAAGACATACAGTTCTTATATGGTTATATTCTTCCATATAAACGAGAGTGGCCGACAGTGCCGGAATTGGGCCGACATTTTGCCGACACTTTGCCATCAGATTGTGTTTGTTGGGTGTTATTTTTACATAGCAAAACAAAGCGTTGAACTTGTGTTTTTTAGGCCACATACGTTTCAGACGTTCTATGAACTGTTTAGAAATATGTAATTTACAAAATACACTGACTTGCTGTTTTTAATACCTGTTCACAACTGTAGAACACACATTCTATGCCAATCCTTGGACAAGTTTGTCCATCAATGATTAGAAAAGATTTATTGGTAGAATCATTGAGTAAATACGACACATCATAGGTTTCCCGAAACTTACAAACTTAGAAACTTTATAACATATGTAAACTGCATTACTTCACGCCAGTACAGAAAATGGATGACCAAGCCATACACGTGCCAACAAAATATTACATTTCACACAAGAAGGACCACTAAAATGTCACTCCTACAACCAATCTTGGTCACTCCTTTCGCGAATCTTGGTCACATGAAGTTCTTTAAATAAGACAATACTTAAATCTCCATTCGGAATCAGGAAAATACAACCTAAAAGTAAGAAGCAGAAGTGATTCGGAAGTTGCAGTGTTATGCCTACAATTCATTTGCCAAGGAAGGAGATTTTCTGGTGTTGAATAGAGCCTAACACAAACCCAAATGATACCAATACCTTTTGGGGAAAAAATCTCACAACTCTGTAGAAATAAATAAAAAATAAATCAATAATAGCGTTAATGGCTACAGCTTAAAAATAATTTATATATGTTAAATTGTTCATGTTGTAAGTAATTCACCCATGCCTTTGATCATATACGTATATCCGCGAAGATGATTACATACGTAAGCCAAGGAGTTGGCAATAACAACAATTTTGTGGCTATTGCACAGTGAGATGGTACAACAAATTTGCAAAAGTTTTTTACAACTCGTGCAATTACACATAATTGTAATTTATGTATTGGCAACTTCTTTTCCATTTGAGAACATGTATTAAACATTTTGTGAATAAAACATATCGGTTAAAAAAACAAACGATGAAGATTTATTTATCTCAAATACAGATTCCATCCACATTAAAATTGGTTGTCAAAAATTTTCATTACCACAATTTATCCCCAAAAAGTTGTACATTTATGTGTTTTCTTCTTTTCCTCTTCCTCAAACACCCTTAAAACTTTAACATCATAATCTTACTTAACATTGCACAATCTGACAAACAAATGTATATACAGCACTACAACCATAGTGAAATTACATAAGATACGACAAAAGAGTTTCATGTAAATATTATTACAAATTGGTTACCATCAGTATTTAAAAACTGTATCTGAATTACAAGTTCACAGCCAAACAGTCACAAATATGTACAGTATACCTACTTACATACTGAGACTCACATATGTCTTCAATATTCTTGCAATTTTAACGATACTGCCTAATTCAGATATTACAAAACACAACAAGAATACACAAAATAAAATAAGATTTTTTAATAATTGCTAACTGTTGCTTATACACAAATTTTAAAAATATGTACATTTCAAATTCATTGTCAAAAGTTTGCATAAATGCAACATATACCAAAAATAACACACTGTGAGGTTTTCCACTTTTTCTACAACATTTTTTAACAAAATACAAGACATTCACTACTTTCACAATTGTATATTATTCCCCAAAAACATTCACACGCATCACTACAGCCATGAGCACAATTACTCAAAATACCGTAAAAAGGTTTTTTTATAGTTGCCACAAGATCCTCGTTAAACATAATTTGCATGCTGCCAACCACAAGATTGTGGATATAAAATTTACCGTGAAAAGTTACATATTTTCATTTTTTTCTTTTTGAAGCATTATTTAAACAAAATTACCAACCTATAATCTATAATATTCATTAAAGTTATTCATTAGTGTATGCACATGCTACGCTGCTCACTACTGATACTGAACAAGACTACAGTGCATTCCTTAAGCCGATATTACACGATACCTGCTGCCCTACTTGGTTCTTGTACAATCTTCTACAAGCCCTGGTACACGAGCTGTTATACCAGCCGTTATATGAGCAGCTATGGAGGATTCATATTACACGACAGCAGTTTGCGAACTTGAATTTGGCACCCTCGTGTGGTTTTGTAGTAAATATAAACCCCATCCGTAGAACTGCCACCAGCTAGTAACTTGCGTAGCCCTATGATAATACTACTTAACACATCTTTATTGCTATAATACGGTTCGCCTTCTACATAAATTGATAGCTTACTAGTATAGTTTCAGTAATTTTCATGAAAATGAGGTGAAGTCACTGGAGTATGAGTGTGGTATTTTGAATTTCGACTATAACTGCTGACAGGTTGCAAAAAAAAAATTACGAACCGGAGTAGTAGGGGGTGATGGTTCTAGAAACAGAGGTATGCCACCGTTTCTGATTGACCTAAATAATTTGATAAATTGATATTAGAGGGTTAATTTAAATGATTGAAATTATTAATCAAAAAATTAAAGGTTTAATCAAATTGAAAGGGTTAAATTTAGTGAAAGGGTTAAATTTATTGAAAGGGTTAATTTTTTGGGTTTGGTGCATGAGTGTACTAAGGAACTTTATTTTTTCGTTTTTTGTGGGGAGCTCTGGTACACGATTTAGGTGCGGCGTGTTGGGGACAGGGTATATATATTTGGTGAGTTTTGTGCCAGAGTGGCATAAGTGTAAATTTTTTTGGGTTGGTAGTGATCTTCCTCATAGATGGTGTTGGTAAATAGGCGACTTTGAATGTTAGTATTATTCCAAATGAATAACAGTGTTGCATGTGAGACATTCAGAGTGTTTAAATGAGTTCTACGTATGATTAAATAACACCTATCGCATAACACCTCTGTCCGGCTCGAAGGCTGGTGAAGGAATGAAGCGATCTTATGTCGAGAACCTGACTATATATACGTGGAGCGCGTTCGGAGGCTGACAAGCAACTAAGGTTATAGCTACTCGGAAATAGATGTGAATATGATTTACGTGACAAAGGGATAAAAATTATGTTTACCATGCACCTACTAATATATAAATTAGACCAGTTGAATTTTAAACAGACACAATAGAAATACATATAATGAAATCGTACAAGGTGCTCTCCAAAAACACATCTGCCCACCTCTGATGTCAGTCAATGAATGACTGGATCATATGACATGTGTCTGCTTATAAGCTGTAATGTGGAGTGTGGCTGAATTGAAATTTAGGACTGACAGAACCTATTTCACTACCAAGCTACTATTAATGACTTGATTACACTATTCGTCCTACAAGTATGTGAATGTATAAAAGTGAATTATTTTTAATTAAGTGGCATACTACAAATTTTTTCCATCAATTGTGTGAAATTCGTGGCACTTGGTAACAAAAACGCGATTTGAAAATGCTACGAAGTTCGTCTACCGAACACAGAAAAGGGTTAGCATGATAAACGTACTATCACACGATAAATTAAAAACCTATACAAAAAATATTTCACACTCTATTTTACGAAGATTGTGATAAGATTTGAACCCTGGAGCATATAATATCACTTAATGAGAATCGCAGCTATCACATGCCGAAGGCCGGTGATGTCGAGATTTCAAATTTCGCGTCTATGCAGTGTGAGGGTTGGCGAATAACTAAGATGGCGGTAATCCGCGAGCAGTGGTCATGTCGCTTCTCACTCCCCCCTCCCCCTTTTCCGTAAGATGACTTTTTGTGTAAAGAAAGTTCTTTTTCCAAACCCAACTACCCCCTCCCCTTACAACGGCCAAGAACACGGTTTTCAAAGGGATGCTCTGTCCAAGGTCACATAGCCCATTATCGATCCGACGACGCTATCTGCAAAGCCTCTACAAGACCACGCAGTGACACCCTCCCTTCACTCTCAGCCCAGAACATGTCTTTTGTCTAACGAATTCGGGGTCTCCAACTTTCAGACACTTCTCAAGACACCTAGTTGGACTCTTCCAAAGCATTTATTTGTTTGCAAAACTACACTTTACCCATGAATTGTGGACTCTCCCAAAAATCTGCCCTGTCCATTTCTATGAGAGTAATGGTTATTCCCCCACCCGCCCCTTTCCCTGACTCGCCATACCTAGAGATGGTCAACAAACTTCAAACCTTTGCACCAGGAGATGTTGAAAAGTTCTTGCATTTCATGCCTCAAGGGTCTGATCCTTTATTTCCATTGAATAAATATTTAACTACTTTTGCTGAAAAAATTATTCCCCTTAACATTATGATATTAGATTGAAAACAATAGCAGTAGATATTTACGTTTATTTCCAGAACTGTAATTTATTGTTTCCAAATAACTTTTCACAATCATGATAAAATTGTTTTTATTTACAATTCTTCTATCGAAAGATATCAACACGTGCATGGCGAATGGGACTATTTATAAATAAAACTATTTAAAAATCTTTGATGAAAATTTTCCGAAAAGTAATTTTAATTTCTTCAATTGTCAATATTAGGGAATTTAATGCTTCGAAGGAAATGAAGTTATAAAATTTCTAACAATGGAACCCAAGCATACATGTATAGTTGTGTAAACCCATTCCGACTATTTGAGAGAAACTAAATGAAAGCATTGTTAGGAACACACATTAAACATTATCCCATGTTTAGTTTAATCTCTCGTTCTTCTATCCTCTCTCTTTTGCATCCTTAAAATTGATCATTAATGAATGATTAATATTCCCTTTCTTTTGCAATATGTAGCAGTTATCAGTTATGAAAAACATAACAGTCTCCCCGCAAAGACTTCTATTTAGAAAAGATATCAAAGTCAACGAAAAGTTTGGAATATTTTAAAGAAATGTTTAATTAAAAGGAAGCGAACACAACAAATTATGTCATAAGTAAGAGGAAATATATGTAACGGACTATCGGTTAAACTTTAATACAAGACAATAAAACATTAAACAAGAGGAATAATTGCAGAATAAATTGTACATCCAAACAACATCCAGAGATTTATTAAATAAAATAAGACATCAAAATATCATAAAAATATTTTATATAGTAACATAATTATACAAACATTGTATTACAATATTTTAATATCTTTATTTTTAACCCAGTACTCATGTGCTTTTGAGAAACCCCTCCATCGAACCGAGGACAAACCTTTCTTCATTTTAATGATTCAATAAAATATTCAATTGTAGAAATAATGTTTTGCAATTCATGTTTGTAAAATCCACCTTTTGTTTGTTCTCCATAATATGTTTCTATATAACACAGTCTGGGTTGTGTTTGTCTAATTGAAATAATTTTAAATATTTCATAAGACCAATTAAATATATATATTTTTTCAAAGATTCCTTCCTGCTTCGAAATACATATACATTCGCCAACTTTGAACTTTGGTTTCCTTTCATCGATGACTTTAACATTATTATAAGTATTTTTCATTAAACTAATATCCGTAACTTCTTTGGGTGCCATCTTGATAGTTCTATGATATCTGGAATTATTAAATTTAACTATTTCAGGCAAAACGTCAACCCATTTGTAAGTCCCCCTCGATGTGAAATGTTTATATATTTAACTGCTTAATCGTTTTGTTTTAAACATTCCACAACTTTGCCTTTAAGCTCCGAATACATTGTGTAGCGATTAATTCCATATTCAGTCATTAGTTTCCAGAATGGTGTAGAAAAAAATTCTGTTCATCTAGCGGTTTGGAGCGAATTTGGCTTTCTCTCTTTCGACACGATCTTCATTGCATCGGTAATATGTTTCCCAGTTTTGCTTTTCAAAGGTATACCCCAACCATACTTTGAATAAATGTCTATTACGGTTAAAATATACTTGTATCCCTTATTGTATTTGGAAAGCAATGTCATTTCACACAAATTGGCTTGAAATATATATTTTAAAACATATGCTATAACTCTTCCTCTAGGATATCTTGTCCTTGCAGGAGCATTAAGCTCTTCAGAATTCTTACTAAACTTTATTGGTAATATGACCATCTTTTTAACTCTTCAATAATAGAAACATTTTCATTTGTATGTTAATTATTCCCTGACTCTCTCAAAGAGATGAGAAGTTTTAATCATCAACCAATTCAATAGGATTGTTCCAACATACAGGAGAAAAACGATCACTAACTTCATCTTTATATATTCCACTTCCGACAATATTGGTTATTAAATGTATTTTTAGGTGGTTTTCATCTCCTAAATGAATGTTGGCATTCGTTCGATGAATAAGTTCTTTATATTTCTGCAAATCAGTATCGGAATATCCATTTGGAAAGTTTCTAAACAATAATTTAAACAATCCTTGATTCACATCAGTTACGTAATCACCCATTCTATTTTATTGTCAGGCAGAAATGTTGTCACCGATTCTCCCAGGAACCACACGTTGTTATGGCGATAAACACCAAATGTATCGCGCATAGATGAAGATTGTTGTAAAGCTAAATAATGTAGTGTTAAATTAGAAAGTGGTTACTATTTGTTCTTCTTTGTTAAAGGTCCTTTAGTTTTAATTTCCAAAACTGTTTCATTAGGCTTATTCAACACAGACTGCAATGTATCCATTCTACTCGTAACAGGTTTTAATATTTCTTTGTTTAAAACATCCTGTTCCATACGAGCTCATTTGGCTTGTAAATATTTCTCCTTCACAGCAGATATAACATTATGTAATTCTGAAGCAGATATACATGTTTTTATTATATTACATTAAATTCAATATAATTATATACAACTTTAGTTGTTGCTTTTCTAACTGATGCAGTAGTTCTAATAGTTTGTTCTTTTCAATCTTACTGATTTTACTCAAAACAGCATCCAATTTATTTACAGTTTTAACATTCAAATCATCAATAAAATAATTTGTGTTTCCAAATCATTATTTTGTTTTCTCAAATCTGTTTGCACAACTATATCAAATTTTTTTTAATGAATTCATCTCTTATATATTGCATTATTTGTTCAATTCGTGTTTCAGGTTGTTTTGTAATAGTATCGCTTACCACTTCATTATTTAAAACACTTATATTTTCTTGACTTTCTGAAAGTTGCGTTGCAGAAACTATGTTTGTCGTATTATTAAAGTCCTTACTAAATAAATTTAATCGTTCTTCTAGTCTAAATTCATTGCTCTGCAAATAATTGCTAATGTTGCTTAAAATGTTTGCAATTATGCAAGTGTTTTTATATTCATTATCATTCAAATCTAATAACTTTATTAATTTCTCTTGAATATCATTTATTTATGATTTAAATACATTTAGCGTAACAGTGTTTAAGTCTTCCACATAATGTTTATTTACTGCATCACTATCTTTCACAGCCATTCCCATATTACATTATATATGTTCGTCCAAATCACAATTCCAATCGCAATCTTTGGTTAAACAGCTATTGTAATGATTATGTTTTGTACCACTATGTCTGAACTTTAAAATACTCATTGTTCTTCGCCTGGAAGTAAAAAACTGTCAAAACGAGACCCATACCTGCCTTTATATAGGATAAGTGTTGGTATAATCACAAAAAAAAAAAAGGGTATTTTTCTTTCCAACAGTAAAAACACATATTTTTAAACTTTGTAAATGTCATATCACCTAAAACATGATCATTGTAAATATGTTGCAGATTCATATTATCCATGTTAAACACAATTTTCATATTTATGCTATTGCGCAAATTATTTTTTGATATACATGCATAACATTGAGATAGATAAAAACAATTAATGTTTGAATGTCGAACAAAACTAAAATATTGCTGTATTTCACCCTGTAATTCACACCAAACATCGTCAAAATAAATACGGAATTGGGCATTGCTTCATTCAGATGCACTATAACTTCTTTATTTGTAAAAGGGAAATATCACATTCTATCAATTAACGACAAAATGGCCACTAATGTTCATATTTCCCTTGTTGTAATGTTTTAGAAAACACATATACATTTCCAAATTTAAGTCCATTTGGAAGTTCCAAAAGCGACATAATAAAACAAGTTTTTTCACATGAAGAAGGACTGCTTATTATACTATGTATATTTGATGGTAAAATAGACCATGTTTCTGTTCAATTGTGTTTTTTTTTTCATATTTAAAATTATCAGCAAATGTACATTCTCTTTTATAACATTCATTTTTTACACAATTAAACAGTATTATGTAACATATTAACATATAAAACTATAAATGTATGTCTATAATAGGCTCACATTCACTTGTAAACAATGGCTCATAATAAACATATAAAAAGACATGGTGTTTTGAATACATTGATTAATAAATTACCATTTCAATTACATTTACCGAAATACAATTACTGTGGACCAGGTACTAAACTTGCCAAACATTTGGGACAGAAATATCAAGGAATAAACTCTTTGGATAACATTAAATAACACAATATAGTTTATAATCGAACAAACTATTTGAAAAAAAAAAACATTTAGCAGGTACGATTCTAGCCAATAAAGCTGCTATTATAAGAAAAAATACATCCACATCTGCAGGTGAAAAGCTTGGAGCTTGGGTTGTTGATAAAATTATGGGCACCAAGATGAAGAGACGCATAGGTTTAAAACATAAACCAAATGAAAAACAAAGAAAGGAGGAATCATCCATTGCTATTTCCATCATTAACAGCATATAGACCAATCTTCGGAGGAGTTTCGGTAATTAGTAGAGCAGTTACATCATAAGGTAAATGAATATATTGGAAACCATTTAAAGATGGTCAAGGACAAAAAAACTCCAAATGTGGAAAAAATACAGAATGCCATAAATAGTCTTCCAAAATGTGCATTATCAAACAAAGATATTAATGAATTTGTAAAGAAACTGGATATTCCCTATTTCCAAGGTGTGTACATGAGAGACGATTTACCAAAGAAACAAAATATTCGTGAATATATGATTGTTAATTTAGATTCCATACAAAATGAAGGAACACATTTGGTTGCATTAATTAAGAACATAAATCATTCATTTTATTACGACAGTATCAGCCATTTACATACTCCAATTGAAATTTATAATTATTTAAAAACACACAATTAAGGTACAATTACAAAACGGAACAATTGCGAAATACAATGAATTGTGGGCATTTATGTTTACATTTTTTAATATAAATATGATATATAAGTAAGTGTAATAGTAAAACATTATAGTAGTATGTAAATTACATTGATATTAAGTGGAACTTCGCCGCAATTGCGGGCAGTATATTTCCAAGTTTTAGAGTTAGATGGAGAATGGCAACTATGGCTAATCGAATTCGTTAGTTACAACAAAATACCAAACATTGATGTGCATAACCAATCATTTACAGATAATAATAGTGAAAAAACATACAAGATTGTGATACCAGTAAGTTCTTATGAGTTAGATGACTTAGAAACATTCATTAAAGCAGCATTACCTGAAGATGTACATTTACGATTACGTGGAAATCCAAATACATTAACTAGTGCTAAATATAATAACGTCGATATCGATTTCTCGGAAAACAATTCAATTGCTATTATGTTAGGTTATGAACAGATAGTATATAAATCTAATCAATTACAGGAATCATCGAAACAGGTAAATATATTAGCAGTAAATGTATATTGTTAAAATGTTAATATTGCAGGCGGTTCATATTTGAATGGAAAACCGACAAATATAATACATTCAAGTGTGCTGTGACTCCAGGATATAAAATAATTAAAAAACCAAATACTTTTTATATATATGTTCCAGTAATAGTGAATCGTGTTGTTGAAATAGTTGTTACAAATGTCGATCAAGACAGCAAACTTATTAATTTTAGAAACGAAGAAATTACCATCATTTTAATTAAAAAAAGGTATATAAACAATTGCATTCTGTTGCACATTACAATCATAAAGGATATTGAGTATAATAGTAAAATTGGACATAAAGTAGGCAGTTCTCTTAAGAACTATGTCACTATGGAGCATATTTCGAAGAAAGGAAGTATACTTAATGTTGAAGAACTTATCAGCTATGAAAATGCAATCACTAACATGGAAATACATGTATATGAAGCATTCCGAGCAGGTCTGTATAGATTAATTTTGGAAATAAGGATTTCATTAACAAATTACTATATTTGCATGTTACCATCGAAATCAAGTTTAAGGTTAGAGGAACAATTAAAAAGACGGCTGATGCAAGTAATCCAGCAATTACAAAAATAGTAAGAAATGGAATACTTCATTTAATCGACAGAATTGCATATCTGCTAAATGGAGTGGAACTCGATAAAACACTATATGTTGGAATTACTTCCACGATAAAGAGCTATCTCTCAGGAACTGTAAACAATCTTTATACAGAACTTATTGTTGGATGGAGCAATGCTAGCAATTACACAAATAAACTTGGGTGGAAAACACGAAGTTGTTATACCTTTAAGTATGGTTTTCGTTTTTTCTGAAGACTACAAACACATCATATTAAATGCTAAACAAGTAATAGTTATTCTATTCGAATATACGCATTTGATACAGCTAATAATGAGGAAGATGTAACATGTGAATTAAGCAGTGTGGAATGGTTAATGTCGCATATCAAAATTAACACTCATGAACATGTAAAGTTTTTAAACTTTACCGAAAAAGGGAATAATTTAGTCATTGCATTCAGATTGTGGGGTTTAAAGGTATTTCCAACTCTACCATTAGCTCAAAAAATAGTGTGGAGTGTGAAATCAAGTTTTTCTTTGGAAAAACCAAGATATGCTGTCACTTTTTTTTCAAACTTATCGACAAAACAATTTAAAAGCTGATAGATTATTATTCCATAATTGTGATACGAAAAATATTAAACTATATCTAAATGGTCAAACTTACCCCTATGTGGATATAAATATGAACTATGCTTATGACAAAATCCTCATTTCATATTATATGTATAAGAAGTTTCAGAAACGATAAATTAGTGTGTTACAATGTAAGAAATAAGCTAGTGAAAATAATGAATTGAGTCAGTAGACAACAAACCATGGTTACAACAAGGTTTTTAGCAATGTGCAAGGTTTTCAATGTACAGAAAAAATATATAATTTAAGAATTAGCTGTTACTGATATGAAAGAGCATACAACTGTATTCAGCTTCAAAGCACCATTTTAATGGAAATATCTTACTCCCAAATAAGAAAATTACGAATAGATGGGGTTCTAAGCATCACCATGGTTAAACCTGGGAAGGTGGCTGCATAGAGTATGAGAATATTGAATATATTTGCAAACATTACCTAAATAATTGTGAGATATATGTAGGTGGAGTTGTAAAAAACACATTTTAGAAAGTGTGTATAACGGGAATGTAATATATATTCTAAAAGAATACAATTGCCCCTCGTACAAACAATTGCGTAAAACATTTGGATCTAATTCGACATTCTTCTCTGCAGAGGAAAACTCAAAATTGATGCTAATTTTGGTAATGATGACTGACTGGGGTGAAACAGACTATGATGATTCTCCCTCCCCACCCCCCGAATCACCTGTGGATATCGCATACTCGTGAATACAGAATACAAATATAAATTTAATATCAGCAAGTTATTTGCACATTGGAGCAAACCATTTCGACTTTTTTTTGGAAAGAAATAATTGTGTAATTTGTGTGACATCTTGTATTTGTTTATGTATTTTGAACCATTCTCTAGTGGTTTGTGTTATTTTTGGGACATCATGTAGTTACTTGTGTATGTTTTGAACATACTATGCTGCTTCAGTGTTAAAATGATTTCTCTTAAACATGATATATTTTGTTTAGTCGAAATAACAATAAAAATACTTTTGTATATATTTTGTCAAATAATTTATCTTGTAAAATGAATAATTTGTATGTTTGTTTAATCTATTCCTTATTAAAAGTGAAATTGTTTTCATAAGAAAATTATTTTTTTCGACACAGAGAGAGAGAATAGTTTTGTAAGGAAGCACTCAAACCACTTTTCAATAACTAATAATATTATATACCATATAGGGTTAGACATGTTTGATAATAGTTAGTTTTCAATTCACTGACCATATAATCATAAAAGAAATGAAGAACGAATCACTGTTAATTAAACAAATATAAATTCGTTCCTGTACATGAACAAGCTAGATATGCTCACTTTTATAGATGTTTAACCTTAAATGCATTGCATGGAATTTTTCTGATCAAACATTATTTGCTTACAAATATATACTAACTTCGAAATCTTAGACTTGTAGCATTCGGCAATATCTTCAGAAGGGGAAAAAACTTATGTTTACGAATGTATGACCTTATCAGTGTGACCGCTCATTCTCCAGAGTCACAAACATTCAAGTTTAAATTTCAATGTTTATTTTCTCAATAGTACCAACTATGAAACCCCAGATCTGAGAAGTTGTTAGCCTGGCTCCAACAAATCCCCACAGAACGCATTTCGCTTTTATTACTATAGCATAGAGAAAGTGTCTCTTCTCACAAAGAAAGCTTCCAAGGTCCGTCCTGGAGGGTGGAGACTTCAGGTCAACGATTTCAACCGTCATGGACACCAAGGTTAAAACATCTTCCTAACTGTTTGGAAATTCTGGAGCAAAATATTATGTTTTGTACTTGATAATAATAAATTTTCCCTTTGCAAGCTCCATTATGCAAGATAATATAAATAAATTTAAAAAAAATACAGAAGACTTATGTTAAAAATGAAAAAAATAATTAAGAAACATCTTTTACTTCTCCCCACACAATAATTTTTACCAGCAAATTTTTAACAAAATATCTTATAAAATAGAATCTTAACCACATTGAAAACATGTTCGGACACATTAACAGAAAATAAACCCGTACATGTTTAGCATAAATAAGATTAACAATATAGGGAATAAGAAGCAGGAACACATATACTAAATTTAGATAGTAAAGCGTAACATGTTTATTGCTTAAGATTATATATATTTTGAATTTAAATAATTAATTTTAGGAAAAATTTAGGGTTAGCAGAAGTATTGGGTGGTCATAATATTACGGAACGTAATACCTCATTATAATAAAAAGTAATTACATTTACAGTTTCGAAAACAAAAATAAATGAATAATATTATGTTTAAAAGATTAAAGTAATTTAAAAGAATTTTAAAGAGGAGTAATAGCAAACATGAATGTTAATAACGTAATATAAAACTTTTTGTTCTATAAATTATATTTCACTTTATTGACTGTGTTTATCCTTTTAATTGATTATTAAACAGAATTTATTTGTTATGAAGCAGAAGTTATTTTAGTGACAACTAAATTGTATTAATTTCTTCGAGGAAGAAACTTAGCAGAGAGGTTTGCCTCAGAGGTTGGGGTGTTGGCTTGAAGATATCTGAAATCCGGGGTTGTCGGAAGGTAGGGGTCTGGGTGTTTGAACTTTTGACTTCTGGTTGGAGGGGAGAAATAAGGCTTCTCGAACGTTTACCTGGGAATTTTAAATTTTTATAAAAGGGCTTTACCTTCATGCCCCCTTCCACTATTTCCAGTTGTTTGTCGGTTCGGTTCGCCTTAGCATGTAGTGCTCATATAAAGATTATATTCTTGGCTTATCTAGCCAAGATTCTAACGAAGAACTTACAGTTTTTAACTGGGATTAATTTAATAATCTATTGAATTGACCAGATGCTTTGGCAAAAAATTTATTGATTTTTTGGATGATGACGAAGAAAGTGGATCTACTCTACATCCATTATTCTTGTCAACACCTTCAATGTTAAAATAGTTACAGTGACGAATGCAACAGTAATGCCTTCGATGTCGAAACCAAGTATATTGAAAGCTGCACTAATGAGACCGACAGTTATGCCTTCCACGTTGAGCTCTGCAATGCTGCCTGAGGCATCGAGATCTTCAACGTCGCCTGCAGCATCGACGTCTGCAATGTCGCCTGCGGCACTGAGGCTTACAGCAACATGGAAAGCTACAACTTCAACAACTTTTAGAGCCACAGCGACACCTGCAGTATTGAGGTCTACAAGAACGTTGAGAGCTACAACAAAGTCTGCGGCATTGAGTTCTACAGCGATGCTTCTGGCTTAGAGGTCTACAGTGATGCCTGCGGCATCGAGATCTACAACAACGTTGAGAGATACAGTGACACATGCGGCATTGAGGTTTACAACAAGTTTGATAGCTACAGCGATATCTGCAAGATTGAAGTCTTCAGCGATGCCTTCAGCATCGAGGTCTACTGTACAGCGACGCCTCCGGTGTCGAGGTCTGCACCGCCACAGGCGGCAACGAAGCCTGCACCGCCGCCTGCGGCATCGAGGTCTACAGCAACGCCTGCAGCATCGATCTCAGTGCCTTCAACATCAATGCCTTCGACGTTAACGACTTCGAGATTGGAATCTCTAGATTTATCATCATTTATCAAGTCAAGTGAGGCATGTATACAAAAACCACCAATGTGTTTGTGCTGCACTCCACTAGATTTAACTTTAAATAATGTGCAGGCATATAGGTAAAAAAAAACCAATTATATCAAGAGTTGGAAGAGTATTTAGAGTTCAACTTTGTAATTTTAATTGAGACAGCTTTACCGTTTCCCGAGTCAATTTTACCATCATCGTAGCATAAATTAATTTCACCCCCTCCTCCTCCTTTCATACCTTGACTACAGGAAATCATTTATACTGATATTTCATTACCAATATCACTACCACCTATTGTACCTGTAAAGAAATGCAAATTCAGCTTATCTCTTAACTGTAAATAGAAATTTTAATGAAAAATATTCAAACTTACATTGATGCATTCTGATGCAACATAATTCGATTTTTTTTAAGTTTACAATTGTGAGCATATTCAAATGTGATAAGGTGACAAAGTTTTCAGGTGTAATATGATGGTAATTTTTTTTACAAATTTAATAATTTTTTACTGGTAAGAGGCTGAGGAGTTTTTACAGTTTTAATTATTGAAAGTATAAAGTTGGAACAATTTTAAAGACCCATCATTCAATTTGTTGAAATGTATAACGATACTAAAGACTTGTTTTACAATTTTAAAGACACATCATTCAATTTGTAAAAAAGTTTTACTTTTCTAAAGACTTGTTTTATGATTTTAAATATACATAATTGAATTGTAAAAAAGTTTTACTATTCTAAAAACTTGTTTTACGATTTTAAAGATACATCATTCACTTGTTAACAAGTTTTACTATTCTAAAGACTTGTTTTACGACTTCAAAAACACATCATTCAATTTGTTAAAAACTTAAAGACATGTTTTACGATTTTAAGGACATGTTAAAAAGTTTAATGATTTGCATAGAAAGTTAATGAATTATCACGTAGAAGGTTGGAAAGTTTTAATAAACTTTATTAGTTCAATCATGAAATGTTGGAGAGATTTTTCTGTCATAACAGGAAATGTTATATTTTTTTGTAGTTTATGATGTAGGATGGTGTATTGATTAAAAATCATGTATAGCTTACACATATAATGATAAAATATGTTTGATGATGTTTTAGTCATGACAGGAATTGTTATGATTAATTTGCAGTTTTACGATATAAGATAGCATTTTGGTTAAAAAGCTTGGATGGCTTACAAATGTAATGATTAAGTATGTTTAATGACTTTTCAGTTGTAACAGAAAATGTTATGATTTCTTGCAGTTTTATGATGTAAGATGGCGTTTTTGTTAAAAAGCTTCGATGGCTTACAAATGTAATGATAAGATATGTTTAATCATCTCTCAGTTGTAACCAGAAATGTTATGATTTTTTGCAGTGTTATGATGTAAGATGATGTTTTCGTTAAAAAGCTTGGATGGCTTTCAGTGCTAACATGTTGATAAAGCTTTGTAATTAATGGTATTATTTGTGATGTAACATGAGGTAGCGATATTTTTTAAAGATTGTTAGGTTTTCATTAGTAACATGTTTAAAGTTTTATGATATTAACAAGTTTGATGTGAATATGTAAATAATTTGTTTTACGAATGTTAACTATGATTTATGATTAAAATAAATAAAAACAATTTAATATGTTTAAATTAAATGTTATAACTTATTATTTATTAGTTTGAAAATTTCCCCTGTGTCACTACTTTGTGAATAATTGGATGCATCATAAGTACTTGTATATGTCTGCATATTAAATTTTTTTATATATTCTTGGTAAGTTGTTTGTTGAAAATATTTTAAAGTCAGAATACATTTGCTCACTTTCACGAAAAATTTCACAAGTTTGTTGATGTCAACTTGATGAAGGAGAAAAACTAACATTTCAATTAAAACATACTCTAAAGAGCTAAGGAGAACTTACATAAAATGTTGGAGAGAAACAGACATGTCTGAATGAATGAATTTTGTAACAGACTTGAATATCTCGAGAAAAATTTTCTTGGGTGCTGGTCCAGTACCCTAGGGAATTTAACAAACCTGAAAGTTATACACAAAACACCTTTTCAGGGCCAGGTAGAAAGAGCCCTTGGCGTCACACCACAATGCTTCTCCGCTGTCCTACAACTGGGAGAGTTCAACCAACCTTTAAAATAAAAATATATTTCTCACAACTGTTACAGCATTAACATTACAACTGTTACAGCTGAAGAATCAACATGACGATGTCTGGTGGTGAAAAAAACACTGTCATACTTTACACAAAATCAGAAATCATAATTGGAAAACTTCTTAAAAATTTAATTTATCCTTCCTTATATAGTAAAGGATATAAAATGGCAGCCATTTTTCTTTAAATTTATGTTAAATTTGCCCTTTTAGGAAAATCAGTTGGAATATTGTGAAATTTGACAGCTTTGAGCTTCAATATCAATCAATCAATTTGAGTTATTTCAGTAATATCAAGTCGAAAATATAGTACTTTTAAAATAAAATAAGTTAAAATAAACACACATGTTGTGTTAGAAATTCAGAAGTGGGAAAAGCACATGTAAAAATACGTACATAATATTTAAAAACATTTCTAACAAGTATGTTTAATGACCGTTTTAAATGTTTGATAACAAAGTTTAACTTGAGATTCACTGACATAAAATAGTTAAAACATTAATAAAGATCCGTGTTTTTCATTCCTTCCAAAAATATGTCTTATAGCTGTGTTGGTATGAAAATGAATCATTTATTAGTTAAAAGGTGGCTGGAAAACGTAAAGAAAATTTACTGGAAAACGGAATAAGGTTTATTAGATTAAAATTTAAGTTTTTCTTTGAATGTTAAATCTGGTTATTATATTGATTGGATTAGTGAAACTTCATTTGAACTTCAGGGATTTAAAGTTTTATTGGCTGGACTTGTTAATTTTTTTTTTTATTTGGCTGGGAATATACCAGATTCTTGCATTTCGAAAAATATTAGGCACCATCAATGTTCCAACGAAAAAAGTAGTTTGTAGGGATGAGGGGACAGGGGTAGGCAGTAAGCTCCTGTCATGTCAAAATCTGCTGTTGCCTCCCTAGCGAAAGTGTTGCTTTGAACTTGAAGCAAGCCTCCATTCATAGCCGAGGCAGCGCTCTGGGGTGAAGGGCCGGATCTGCGTGGAGCAGCCACATTTCCCGAGATATCCGAAAAACCTGTTCTTGAGTGTTGTAAGGGGATGAGGTGCGTGGGCTTAAATCGTCAGCGAGGCTGCAGCACCCTCCGTGGGCAGGGACAGTCATCTGAAAAAAATATCTCTGACCTTGAGAAGGGCAGGTTTTGCAAAGCACGGCATGAGGAGGGGCAGTTCTTGGGCAGTGAAGGTGGAGTGGGGTGTTTGCCACTAAACAGGTTCTTGCAGTGTTGAATCGATACCAGGGTGTTTGGCTGCATGGCCTGGAGCTTTGTAAATTACAAAAATTAACTCTGTGTTGGAGGGGGACAGAGCATCCCTCTGAAATAAATGTGTTCTTGGCTGGTGTAACGGGAGGAGGGTGGTTGGCATTGGAAAACGATCTGTCTTTTCACACAAAGTCATCTTCTGGACAAGGGGTGGGGGGAGTGAGGAGCGACGTGACCACTGCTCGCGGACTTCCACCATATTAGTTGTTTACCAACCCTTATGCTGCATATATGTGATACTGGAACTCTCGACTTCACTGGCCTTTGGAGTATGATAGCTGCGATTCTCAAAGCGATATTATATGCTCCGGGGTACATATTTCGTTCACAATTTTCGTACACTATAGTGTGAAATAAATTTTTTATTAGTCTTTAGTTTATCGTGTGATAGTGTGTTTATCGTGTAAACCCCATTTCTGTGTTCGGGAGATGAAACTTCATAGCATTTTCAAATCGCGTTTTGGTTACCAAGTGCCATGAATTTCACAGATTTTATGGAAAAAAAATTGTTGTACGTCCGTTATTTTTAATGAACCACTGTTATACATGCATGTACTTGTAGGACGAATACTGTAATCAAGTCGTTAATAGTAGCTTGGTAGGAAAATAGATTCTGTCTGTACTAAATTTCAACTAAGCCGCACTCCACCTAACAGCTTATAAGCAGACGCACGGCATACGATCCAGTCATTCATTGACAGACCTTCAAGGTGGAAGGCTGTGATTTGGGAGAGCTCCTTGTACGATTTCACTATGTGTATTTCTATTGTATCTGTTTAAAATTCAATTAGTCTAATTTATATATTAGTACATCCATGGTAAACATAAATTTTATCCATTTGTCATGTAAATAATTTGCACATCTGTTTCTGAGTAGCTATAACCTTAGTCGCCTGTCAGTCTCTGAATGTGCTCCACGTATACATAGTCAGGCTCTCGACATAAGATCGCTTCATTCCTTCACCAGCCTCCGAGCCGGACAGAGGTGTTTTGCGAGACGTGCGATTTCGTTATGTGTGTTAATAAATTAGTTTCTTTTAATGAGTGGATTATGTTTCTAAAGTTCCTCATCACTCTCACAGGCATACGGACATGTAAGGTATCTGCGAGAGGCATAAATTAGTGACACATATACTTTGTGTTTAGGAAAACTGCATTTTAATTTATAGGGAAATTTCTTATTCGTTGTAGGTAGAAGTCGTTAATTCCATACTGGAGACTCACATGATTGTGATATTCACGTAGTTCTTGTCGTTTGTTATACTTCTCTCTCTCGTGTTATTTAATCATATGTAGAACTCATTTAAACACTCTGAATATCTCATGTGCAACACTGTTATTCATTTGGAATAATACTAACATTCAAAGTCGCCTATCTACCTACACCATATATGAGGAAGATCACTACCAACCCAAAAAAATTTACACTTATGCCACTCTGGCACAAAACTCACCAAATTTATATACCCTGTCCCCAACATGTCGCACCTCAGCCGTGTTCCAAAGCTCACAGGGTGAGGATGTACCAGAGCTCCCCACAAAAAAAAAAGAAAATAATACAAATTTACCCTTAGTACACTCTTGCACCAAACCCAAAAAATAACACTTTCTATACATTTAACACTTTCAATAAATTTAACCATTTCATTAAATTTAACTATTTCAATTTGATTAACCCTCAATATCATCCAATCAAAATTAATTAATCATTTTATATCAATTTGATATCAAATTAATTAGGTCTATCAAAAAAGGCTGCCTGCCTCTGTATCAAGAACCATCACCCCCTACTACTTACCGGAATATTATCGGCATGTGAAAGGTAATGATAAGAAATAATTTGGATCAGACAGAGTTTCGAAGTTACACCCAAAAATTTCATGTTATAAGCGGGCGCCGCAACTTTACCACTGAAATACTAGTTCACACTCTAGAGGTCGATTTTATACACTGTAGATACGTTAAAAAGTTAAAATTAATTTTTTCAAATAGTAGGCAATGTTTCATGTATTGAGAATGGTTTTAAACAGTAATTAAAAGTTGTCATCGCCAATATTATTCGACATTGTCATTTTTTAAATCTATTTGAAATGTTTCAACCTCACGGATGTATAATCAAGATGAAGGCGACCTTTTCGGTTAATTCATAACTCGTTTCAAGTAGAAGCTACGGGGAGCGCCCTACTGTATGAAACTGCGATGTGATTGGCCAGGTACGAAACCTGGTATGGAATTTGCCACGAAGAAAACAGACGTGTCCAATTACCAAACTTGGTAAAGAATCTGGCCATGCAAGGCGGGGAAATGCCACGACGGGTGTGTCGGCTGCTATGGCGGAGCTTGCACAAGCTTTTACAGAATCTGATATCGTGTAGTGTCGCCTTTACACTGACATATGATTTTGCATTACCCGTATGATGAATATTTGTAGGCATAAAGATGAGCATTTTGTCACATTGTAAACACTGTCTGTTAACAGTGTGACACACTTAACACAAATTTACACGGCGGAAGAATGCCGGTTTCTCTAACAGCTTACAAATAAATAATTTTTTTTTTATGTTGGTTCAACACCGCATACTTAATTTGCTGAAACACAGGAAACTCATTCTGGACTCCACAAACTATCGCATATTCATTGCAGTATTTTGTACCTTTAACAATTACCCAAGAGGTTACAAAACAATTGTGTTTCAAGGAATCGTGGATATTATAGTTAAAATAATTGAAACCACATAACTTGGGAGTTTCAACAAATTATCAGGTACAATTTCAGGTTAGTCTGAAAGACCTTTTCGAGAAAATAAACGGAAACATAGCTGGAGTTAATCAACGCCAAAGTGTAACGTGTATTTCTAAATGTTGACTTAACATTTGCATTGGTTTTAAGAATTCTATGCCTTGCCTCATACTTCAAACACCAAATGTTGATAACCCGTCCTACACTGCAAGTAGTACGTGAGAAATGACACATGAAGCGGTGTTTAGGTATCAAATATTCTTTAAATAGCTGTAAGTACATAGTATGATACTCTTAAACAAGTGTCTTCAAGAGTGCAATATATTTCTTGCTGACATTACGACTGGTTACAACACCAATTATTTATCTTAAGCATAAATAAAATTTCCACACTTCGTTATATTCTGAAATTAAATATTCTACCAACAAATCAGAATAGCGAACAAAAAAAGAAGCATTTCAGAAGCTGGTATAAATATTTGCTAACTTTGACAAAGTGTATCAAATTTTATAGCAGAAGGTTTGCTTCCTATTTCTGCACTACCATAGTCAAAATACTGTAGTCTATTATTTAAAACAGAAATATTAAAAAATCTCTGTGTGTAAAATGCTTTACAATTTTGCCAATATAACAACTATATTACTCTTTTAAATAGTCGTTAATTAAATCACAGGCAACCTTATCTACAACATGAAAACTTAGCCATTCATTCCAGATACATGCACTCTTTATTCCAGCCATGTGGAAATCATTCAAAGTAATATCTTCATTATAGTTTTCCACTATTATCATGGAATGTTTGTTTTCAACTGTTTGATATTGCATTATATGTTTCGGGGTCCGACGAAACCTGCCGTAGAAAAATCCAACAAATAGTTTCTACAAACCAATGTATGGAATGAATTTCTAAATTATTACCATATATCAGTGCACAATAAAATAATACTTTTAAAAAGCCCCTTCAGTCTCTAATGGGATTCCACTAAATTTACCTTTTGTTTCCAGTTTAATTAGTTATTTTATTAGAATTTCAAAAACAGATCTGTTCCCAAACTCTACTCTGTCTGCTTAGTGGAAAACTATTGAAAGGATATTTTTTTCTAATACAGATAAGTGGTGAAGTAGTAAACAATCAACTGAGTAGTAAACGACTCCAAGCTTATGAATACCTGCATGAGACCCCAATGGCTAATTTCAAAATCGTCAAATTACAGTATGAAAGGAATCACATCTTTGTCACCAAAAGATTGCATCTTGTTTGACCACAATTCTGCATCAAGAAAACTGCTGTGTGAATCTTCCTGCAAAGCACTTTCTGAAGTACTTAAACATTCTGTTAAAACCCCTGGTAACTCCAAGAAGTTTTGCATAACTTTAGCTATCGAAATATGTTAGCCATGACATGATTTTGGTCACTCAGGGATTCACCTACGAAATACGATACAGGTTTAACAAGAACATTATTTTTCTCAAAACAGTCGAATATCTGATATTCTGTTTCAAAACTTTCAAAACGATTTAGAAAAACCGGCAAATTATAGTTTACACTAAGATATTGTTCATGACAAAGAAATGGATGAAGATACATGTAAGAACCTGAGAGAAGATTTCGTGCAATTGTTGGCTGTCATTAACCATCTACTGAACTAGCTGCCTTGAATACGCTGGATGTGCATAAAGCTTTCACAAAAATTTGCATTTGAATTCCTCATTTTACCTACGAGATCATCAAAATTTATATAATTATTTTCAATGCTCGATACAGTATCATGTGTAGGTGCACTTGCAACATATGGCTCCAGTTCGCTTAAAGCAGGCAAATTGTTTTTTTTTTTTTTTTCGATTTAGCATCACTTTCGAATGCACTATGTTTTTTGGAAGTGCTTCAAAAAACATAGCACCATTTTGGAAAGACCTGCAACAATTTTCTTGGTCACAGTAAGAGGTATTGTATTTTCTGTGAAAAGAACGCATATTAAAATGTAATAATTTTGAAGTCGAAAATCTACTGAAACGAATCGAGCATATATACATACCGAAATAGTAAAACATACTGTACAAACATGTAATGATAAAATCAAATTGAAAATTTTTGGTGTGTTACATTTACAATACAATATATTTACACCACTCTGTACAGCAGTGAAACATATGGGCCACTGGGCATAACACAGTCCTAAGGCACGCACAAAATATAATTTTTAAATTTTATTAATTTTTCAAATTAAAACAGTATTTTTGAAGTTTGTACAAATCTGTTTAATTTGAGACCAGCAGCAATATGATGGATTTAGGAAACGTGCTGTATTAATATGTAATCAATAATAAAATGTTTGTTAATGCTGTTACTTCATATCTTTGCATTCTATACAAGTACATTTACACTTCCTAGTACCTACTGCAATGAAGCCAAAGTCGCCATTTCTGAAGGAATTTTCTTGTCCCACTTTTTTCAATCCTGAAAAAAGTGGGACATAGTATTATGTACTAAACATATTCAGATTCTTCTTGGTATGCTGCCAATAGTATGTGAAATATTTTAAAATACACGTCTATGGCTCTTAGGAGTGAATCTACTTTATACAGGATGCTGTCGAAGAACACATAAAATGCCTTCACACTGTCAGCAAATGGTCCTTTAAATAATAATAAATGGCTGCACAGCTTGTTTCAACAAATTCATTTTGTCTCGTTTTTTTTTTATTTTTTATAGCTGCTTCGGTGTCTGCAGGCAACTGAAACACGAACACTTTTCCTGTAACTCTGGATGCAATTAATTTACATGTGGAGTATATAACTTATACAAAATCATGTATTCTTTACATCAATGAAAATAAATTTTCATTACTCTACAAGCAGAAATAAAGATTATCTGTAGTAAGTAGGTATACAAGAACGACTGCATGTACGTAAATGTTAAGGATAATACAGTGTTAATTTGTGTTAATTTAAATATATATTTTCATTTAATAAACATTGATTTCTGCTTGTTTTCGTATCATACTACCTGAGTTTATGTAATCTTAATTTATTCGCAACAAATTTTGTGATATGTACTGGAAATTAAATTTAGAGAAAGAAAAAACTAAGATAAACGGATAATGGTTACATAACTTAAAACGTTTCTGCAAACATTACAAACTGCAGGATATGAACAGTTTTATTTCTGAAAAACTATACAAAAGTCTGGAAGCAAACAAACTATTAACACAATATTGTTGCTAGGTGCTGTTCTGATACAGTATACAATAACTGTGGTTTATTTCAGAACTCAATATTAGAGTGAATTAATAATAATAATACAAAGAAGTAACAAGTGTGAATGCGTACTAAATGCTCAGAAGTAACAAGCGTGAAGGAATGATAAATACAAAGATTTACAAAAGTTAAATTTACTTTTAATGAAGGACAAAACCTACCTTGTATTATTTACAACATGAATTTACTCGTGGGACTCATGACATTTGGGTTGCAAAAAGCAAAATAATGTTATTTGCCGTTACATGTATGGTAATTTCTTCCTGACCTTCTTTAATAAATTGTCTCCATTGCCTGTTTCCAGGTCTAACACGAATTGCAGCAAGAGGGATTAGGTATGCAAGGATAAGTAACTGCAGTGCATTTCTGGAATCTGTGAATAAATATGTAATTCTGGTAACTGATATATTCATACATGTTGCAGGTAATGCAATGTACACCAAACCTATTAAAATGCTATTGTACACTATACAACAACAATACCCCTGAACAGAAACGGTTCTTGACCATGGACTGCTATTATTGTTATTAAATATTGGGTTGGAAAAATATAGATGTAAACACATATTATGCTTATACCCCAATTTTAAAATAATTGGCGCTATCACATGAAAGTTCTGGAATAATCTCCAAATTACAACTGTACCTTTAGTACTATGGGTGGTGGAGGTAGGAGTGGGGTCATACATGCATGCATTAGTGCATGTACATTTTATAAAATGGGTTAACATTAGTGTGAATTATAAATTGTCACAAACACTATACGACAGTTCAGTTTCATAGCTACTGAATGCATTTCTTAAAAAATGCTCTTGTCTGTGCAAGAAACACAGATAAGGCTGGTGGCAATTGGCAAACGTAAGCTCCAGTAAACTCTGTGTTTCTGTACGATTGGGCATTTTGTTTCACATTTACTTTACTTACACTTCCACCAGAAAATTAAAATTTAAAAAATATGGGAGCACTCTGAGAAAACTGTCATACTCCTTATCCAAAGATGAAAACACGCAGATACTTACATAACATGTCATTAAACATGCTTGTAGACATATGTATATAATGATAAGCATTGAAACTATAAATAACTTTATATTTTATTATCTATATACCTATAAATAATAACATATATAATTAATTTAAAATAGTTTTATATTTACTAATTTATTTATTGATTCATATGCATAATTAGGTATAAAGTAAACAAAATATAATTTTGTATTTCAATGTTTATATTTATATAGACATGCCTATTATCGTAAAAAATTATATTATATATTGTTATGCAAGCTATTAAAGTAGTATATTATATAATGCTATGTAAGTATCAGCATGTTTTCTTATTGGACAAACGAGTATGTGGGTTTTCTCAGAATGCTCCAAATTTTTAAAATGATTAATTTTATGGTGGAAGTCATTTTGTAGGCACAAGCTAGGCTCTTTACTGTAAAAAATATAACTGCATTAGTATAGAAAAAATTTACAGTTGATGTTCTGACACTATGAGCTTAATATCGAATTGGAAGCACTCCCTCGTCATACCGCTACGATGAATTGCCAACACGAAGGCCTGCCTTTGACCTCAACGACCTTGGGCCTGTTTCACAAAACTACAAGTCTACAAGTTACAAGTGAAAAGACTTGTAACTTGTGAGTAGTAAAAATTTGTTTTTTGTAAACCTACAAGCGTTTACTAATATCTACAATTTAATTTTTACCAGTTACAAGTGAGTTTTTGAATAGTTACAAGTAGTTCGGTTTCACGAATTACAAGCCTGCTGTAAACAGTTGTAAAAAATATAATTTTCTTACAAGAATGGAGAGATGGGTAGAAATTTCTACAAGTTATTATTAATGGCTTGTTTGGCGTCTAATTCAATACAAATCGAATTTCTCATACTTTGTTTTTGTGAATCATATAAACAAATGTAAATTACTAATTCAGAAGAAGATTAAACAAGCTTAATGAACTTAGGTATGAGAGACGTCGAAGAACATTTAGGTTAAGAGCGGATATGTAGTTTTGTTTTTGTGTGTGTATGTAATGGCTTCGCTAACAGCTTATAAACCCCGGATACAATTATATTTCCAGTTTATGTTAACGGTAAATTCACCTCATTATCGACAAACAAAAGTATCATGCAAGACAAAGTAAAAACTTCTACATAAATGTGTGTCTCGCTCTTATCAGCTAAACCGAGTGTAGTTACTTAATTTGTTGGTGCATGTAACATAAAAATCCCTTATGTTATAGCACAATAGTATTGTTTCAATTATTACCAATGTATTGGGTTTTTTTTTTTTTTATATTTCAAAATTGACTAAAATATATTCCTTTTTAGTTTACATCTCTTTCCCGAAATTTAATGCCAAAAGCCATCGCACTGTCTGGAATATTCTCCCATTTCTATTATTTTTCGGGTATCATTAACTTATCTGAAAAAGTACCAAACAAGACATGATTCTCTGACCTTGCTCAGTGCAGTCAATTTATTTTAATTTGATTTCGGCTATTTGTTTACAAGTAAAATAAACGAGCATACTTGTAGAAAAGAACTAGTAATTACTAGTGAACAGAAACTTTTCAGGAAACACAAATTACAAACCCTTGTATATATTATTGCTGTTCGTGAAATTGAATTTATCAGTACTTGTAACTTGTTACTAATTACTTGTAAACTTGTAGTTTTGTGAAATGGGCCCCTTGAATTTTCGACTTGCGTAATCCCTAACCAGTTGTGGCCAGTGCCGATTCTGCAATCGATTTTTCACCTATGGTCAAAATACTCATTGGCCTGAGAGAACGGTCTGTATAAAGAGTCCTTATCGCGCGACGAAGCCTTATGACATTGGTCCCATGGAGTTTTGCAAGAAGGTACATTAACAGAACATATGGAGATCTGCATGGATTCGTCTACTGGTAGTCAGCAAGTGTTGCCAGCATTACCTCTTGCTTCATCGATAGGTATTGATTTCAAAGGTGATTATGATTAAACAGTTAATGCTAAAGACGGAATAAGTGCAGTATAGTCGGTTTGCTCAGAATGTACACTTGCAAGATGTTCACGTGAAGTCCACGAACTTCAAAATAAACGGTCGTCGGCTCTAAAAACTGTTGAGCATACAACTGCTGCTACAAAGAAACTCAACTATAATAGAGGATAAAACAGGCAGTGAAGACGATCATCTAGACAGAATAGATGCAAATGAACCTGAAGACAATGATAATGTTGAAGTTTATGATACTGATGTTCTCTATCTACTGGCACAGCTCTCCAACACATTTGCTGCAACGAGCGAAATGGAGAATGCAAAAGACACTGAGATTACTGACTACATATTTCCAGAAGACCCCAATTAAATCTTTTATAGACTCAGATATTTGAGATGACAGTCAAAAATACAAGTTTCTCATGCATATTAACGAAATATCTTCAATAATTTGCCGATTGAAGGACGGAGGCTACATAAAATGTTGTGATAGACTGCTTTCATATGGAATTGTAAACATAAAAGAATAATAAATTTAAAAAATTAAGGTTTTTCATTAATTAGTTTGTGTTCTGCCCTATCATCCTTCATAACTTTAAAGTGGTGCTGTGAGCATTCGCCTATATATATAGAATGTCGTCACATACAAATTTTGGAGATATTTGGTGAAACTTTTTTTAATGTGTATGGATAGACAGGTGAAAAATCCATGGATTGATTACTAATGGAAAGGTTGCGAAATATTGATGGAAAGATTGCTAAAGACTGATGAAAAGATTGACAGATTGATGGGAATATTGAAATATTGATTGAAAGATTGTGGAGCTGAATGTGAAAGATTGTAGAGCTACTTACAAAAGATTGATGGAAAATTGGGATTGTAGCGTTGATTGTGGTGGTGGTGGAGTTGGTAGTGGTGGGGGAGTTGTTAGTGGTGGTGGTGTAGGTGGTAGGGTTGATTGCCTAAGATTGATGGAAAGATTATTAAATATTGAATGAAAGATTGGACGATTTATGGAATGATGGTCAAGAAGAGCATGAAATTTAGGACTGTGTATAATCCTCATATATTACATATCTCAAGTGCCTATTGGTTCATTAATCATAAACAACTATGCTTTTAAAAGTGCTGGTAGAATCTGCTCAATACCATGTTTGTATCACACTTGTGCAGGGAGTCTTTACTCATATTATGAGCTTGTATTGGCCACATATACACACATTTAATAAAATCCGAGTAGGGTAGATATTCCTACAAAACAGTCGAGGAAGTGGATGATTAGCATATTCAGACATTGTGTACTATTTAGTCTTGAAGAGAGAAGACCAGAAATAAAGTCGAGAGAACTTAGTGCATAGTTCCACTATACTATTAAGTACAATTACAATATAACTTTAAAAAATTGTTATTGTCCCTGGGGACATTCGTCGAAGTGTTGGAAGATATTGGTATGTGATGTTTTATGTCTACTTACCCTCTCTTGGGAACATCTTCTGTGATCTAACTATCGTCTTACTTCTAGACTATCTGTTCTTCAGTGACTGTTGTTCCTACACGTTTGTTATTGTGATTGTGGATCCCAGGGCAGACTTTTCAGAGCGGCAGATTGCGACAGTGGCGCTGTTGCCGACGTCCTGAAGTGATAATTACTCTGGCTAAATGGCAAGCTCCTCGGCCGACTCGCTCCCGTTCCTAGTTCTCCTCCTGATCCCCTCCTGCCTTGACCACTCCTTTCCCCTCCAGGTACGGTTATTTGATGCTATGCACACCACCACTCTACCTCCTTCGACCTCTTCTTTTTAATACAGTGCGGTTCGATGGTGAGCACCTTGAGGCGATCATGAAAACCTTAATCGGGACTTCGGCTGTGGTGGGTGTTGGCAACAGGCTGAACCCTTCTCTCATGGGTCTCATCAATGAAAGTTCATTTTTAATTTATTTATTTTTCTTTTTTTTTTTTAAAGAATCGAGATACCATGTACTACTCTATGAATGCTGAGTCTCAGCATCAATCGGAATAAATAATTTAATAATGCTATTTTCTGAGAGTAACCTTTTACTGGTGCTAGTAAACCTGGCGAGTTTTTTTTTTTGCCAAGCCTTCTGCTTGTTCATAGTAGCATATTATTAATGCTAATAGTCTGGCAAAGTGTATTAGTAAATATTGTAGTGTTAAATAATTGCCAGTTTGATGGACTATCATAGCACCTTTTTCCCACTGACTGCTACAACTCATGCTGCTTGTGTGTCCATTCGGTTTTGAGTGAGGTCAAATGTATTTGCTCTACCCTTTTCAATGGTTTACTTAATTATCTTGATTATATTGCGACAGGTGGTTAATATTGCTAAGAATATGTTTACCCAGGATACGAGTGGCTTTGGTAGGACCTTTGTCGCCCACCCACTCCTGGGTTGTCCATGACAGCTCTTGCCCCAATTACTGGGTAATTGTCGGGATTTACACTGTTATGCTAAGATGATGAGAAATCCTACCTTTCTAGCCCACCCAGTCGAAGGCCCGATTGAGAGGAAACACAAATTAAACCCCTGTTTGTAATGACATGTTTTAAACGAAACACCATGATACATGCTTGGGTATAATATTAGTCAAATGTTACAGGCCGTAGTATAGAATGTACGCCATCCTCATGAAAGCAAATATTTTGATCTTAATTCAGACCTTTTAATGTACATAAAATTTGGTGATTTTTATATTCAATCAGTATTGATTGAATCTTATGAGGTCAAATAAATAATTAGGCGATTATATAATGTTTAGTAATGGCGCTCATGCTTTGTTGGCAGGGATAGAGATTTTAAAAATTGTTTGTTGTGTTCGTAATTGTATTTTCCGAGAGAGTCAAGACTGATTTAATCACTGTTATTTGCCCTCCTTTAAGTGGTTTGGGCATTAGTAAAGTATTGATATTTTACGTATCGTGGCTCGTTGCTGTGAGATTGTAGAAAAACCTTTACTGTTAAGAAGAAATTATTTCTTGTGTAGGGCAAAGGCTGAGTATTGCATGCTGTTGCGTGATGGCAAATTATATAACTATTTAGGAATGTTTGCTGTTATTTTATGCAGTCAACTATAAATCAATACAAATATTACTTGGTTTTGCTACAATTATGTTTCACTGTTAAATCTAGTTTAACCCAGCTGAGCTGGGAAAAGAATATACTTGTATACATTGGTGTCACTTCTCCATTTAAATTTGTTTACTTTAATATCACAGTATTTTACTTGTATATTGTCGTTCACTGTGTAACGATGATTATTTTATGGCTCGTGTGTATTATTTCTCATTTAAGTGATGAGAAGAGCATTTCGTTAAAGCCTTTAAAAATATCCTTATATATATATTTTATCTCTTGAGAAAATATAGTGTTGCCTTCCTTGGCATATTGTGTAAATGATAATGAATATTCATGTAACCAATTATTAAATGAGCATTTCTGTCAGCTCATTCGGAATACTCAAAGAATGTTGAAAACTGCTCAATTCTTTTAGAAGTGTGTTTGCTATTTTTGAAGAATAAAAGGTTTAGTCTTTCTTTATATATTTTGTTTGAAATAATTTATTATCCGTTGTCTTGTTATGGGAGTCATACTACAGAATGTATTCGAATTAGTACATAATAGAATACAATCATATATATATGTATTTACTTTCTTTAACATATGTTGATAAATGTTTCTTAATATATAAATACATGGACCTCGAATTCTGGTCCCTTAAAACAGCTGTTTGCTCTCACCATTTGTGTTTCTTCAGTAGACCGTTAGAGTGCACGAAGGAAAATTAGTTATAAACAAAATGGATGTGTGTATGTGTTAAGTATCGAGCATATCGTGCAATTAATTAACAAATAAATAACTATAGCCTGCCATTCATAGGTAACATGCAGGTCACTCTGAAACAGCCAGACACACAAACCATCATTATCATATAGAGTGATAATCACTTAAACACACGTCGTCATCGTCAAGCATGGTGCGAAGCAGATCGTTACATTCGCCTTACTACCACCACTAGAATCGTCATAAGCAAGGTGAAGTGACATACATTACGGTGTCAACATTACCAGTGTGTCAATATCTTTAGTAATTTCTGTAATGCATGACGTCGCCCATAGTGACAGCCTGCTTAAAGAATAACTTTTCGCAGGACACATAATCGATCTACAAACACCTATCTGCAATAGGATGAAGAGCTACCACGATCGCGTACTCAGCTACAATGATTGGAGATTTAGCAGCTGTAACACCAGCATCGAGAACAGCATTACAATGTTACTATTGTGGAAATACTTTTAGTACAAGTCGTAGTGTACATCGACATGAAAGTTGCCATTAGATGTTCAGATCAGTGTACATGACTCTGCACTGTGATAACTACGATGCGGTGTTTACTCACAGGGATAATCTATAAAAAGATGTGCAAAGACAAGGTTTGTCGTTCGTCATGAAGCTGAAGATTCGTTGCAAGCATTAAGGTATCAATGTGTGGAAAAACAAATACTTTTAGTGAACAGGAGTAATGCAAGTCAACATGAAAGTTTATCAGTTGTGATAACTTCAATGCTGTGTTTACCCACATTGGTAACCTGTATAACAGGCTCGTGTTTTTAGTGGTTGAGGTGGTGTTGGAAACAGACATTCAGCTCTACTACTACTGTGTACACTACTACAGATGGAATCACTCGTCGAAGACATACCATCTGTAGCATTGTAAGCATAGACGTCTCTGAAGAGTCGTTCCAAGCTTATGGTACCACTGGCATTGTGTACTCTACTACAGTATGAAAAGGGAATCAATGGCCGAACACTCTGTAACATCTGTAGCATTGGCAAGGGTGTCTGTGGAGTCGCTACAAGCATTACGTTATCAATATGTGGAAATATTTCTAGTAATTGACATCTTACATTCCAATACTTAAGTTATTGTTGCATTTTCAGCCCACCATAAAAGGCAGTCTACTGTATTTACCTACAGTGATAAACACTATATACATACATAACAACAAGTATCGTTCATCGGGAAGTTAGTGCAGCAGGACACCGGCTAACACACAGCAGTAGGTACATATCTCAGATGGTAGCAATTTAAAAAAATTTGTTGTTGAAATTTATATATATTTAAATCACACACACATATATATAATTATATAAAGCCTACATTTCTGAGTTAATCAGTAATTAAATTTATCTCGCCGATGACCGACATATAACCATTTCTCTGCAATGAAGCCAACCACCATACTTCAACTAGGGCATTCGGGTCTTCAGAGTAGCCAGACTTCATGCCACTCTTCATAGAAGGTTGAAGATACATGTCTGCATCTATTTTCCTCTTCTTCTGAGATGGGTATGTTGCGCGGGACCTCTTGGCTGGAGTACTAGGTTTCTTCTGCCCCAACATCAAGTAGGTCTCAGCAGCACACTTTCTCTTTGCAGATGTCGGTACCTCATCAGTAGAATTTGCATCATCATCAGCAGACTTGGAGATCACATTATCATTCTCAGAAGACTTGGAGGTCACATTAACATTCTCAATGTCCTGGGTAGCTTATTCGTTATTGACTTTACATGTTAGCTGCACTGGGGTGTTTATCAAAACTTCGAAAGATCTGTATGGTTCATGCTCTGCAACACTCGTAGTTCCTTCTTTGCACCACGCAGGCGCACATAATGTTATGGGTGCTTGGACTATCGTTAGTTTACAAGATGAATCTGTGGGAAGGCTAGCCTTGTCGCGCTGTCTCGTGTCAAGCAAAGGTGTGGTACACATACCAGTGTGTCTCTTTAGATTATCACTTCTACCAAATGTCACACCCAACATATCACATGTTGGTATTCTAATCGTTGGTCCTTTTACACTTGTAGTTTTCTCATGACGACCAGCATGGCAGCTATCGCTGAAAATCTTTCCACAGGAAAAAATACTGTTTTCCATCCGTGGTTTTAGGTACATTCATATAGGCATGCTCTATGGTAGGATTTGTATCAACTTGCACCATCTTCATCTGAAACAAAACATAAGTTCATCCCACATTAGCAGCATGGGTATATATACTATACCTACAAAACACATTACATTAGCGAGATGTAATCATTGTTCCAGTTGTCAATGTAGCTAGTCAGTCAAAAACCTGCAGGACTGCACTTCAGGCACGCAACTGCCCTGCACTCATGCTGTCAAATGCTGAGTGTGAGTCCGACACTGTATTCCGTCTCGATTCAAGCAAAGGGTGTGTTTACATTATGTCTTCTGCAAAAATTGTTGTTGCACTATATATTCTAGTATTCTGCAGTTCGTACACAGTGCTGACCCCTCCTGGCTGACCCCTCCCAGCTGACCCCTCCGAGCTGACCCTCCTGGATGACACCTACCGGCTGACCTCTCCTGGCTAACCCCTAACAGCTGACCTCCTCTTTAGTAGTAGTAGCGATGTCATACTATGTATGATAGTCTGCTGTTGTAGAACTTTATACCTTCATTCTGCCGGTCGAAAATGGTGTCATGTTGTAGTGGGGTATGCACCTAATTGCGAAGTGGTCGAAGTGAATTTGTTCTCAACTGTAGATGATCAATACTTTGTAATGTCCAACCGGAACCTATTCCCATGTACTCTTCTTCCTCCTGACAAATATTATGCATACTAGCTTCAACACTCTGTTCGATATCATGCATGTTATGCAGAGGCACATTCGAGGTCTTGGAGGCTCTCTGACTAAATTCATCAATGTGTGGTTCTGGTTTGGTATATTGACATTCCAACCATACATTATATTTTTACAAACATTCTTTTTCCATCTCCTCCGTAAGATGATCTATAATATTCTGCTTCATATGCTGAAGATATGTACAAATATCTTTCGCCATTCCTGATGCAACATATGTCTTCATTAAAACACAGAAAGCATATTGTTTTAGTATGAACCCATTCTAATTTGGTTCCTTGCAGTACGTAGGGGGCCTGGAGTAGGCTTTTCAAGTGTTTCCTGTTGGTTGATAACAAGTGAACTCACGACCACACTTATAACATTGGCGAGTTAAAAGGCCCTTGCTCGACTTAATCGAACATTGTCCAGGTTCCTCATGTTGATGGGCACACTATCGTGTACTCAAGGTCTTGCCACTGTAGCATCGCAAATGTCTGGATGTCTTCAGAGAATTGTACACATCCAGGATCCATTTTGCCGATGTTGATATTGCACTTGTTTCCAATATGGCAGGTGCAGGCCATAATCTTTATGCTTGTGGAGGATGTTCTGCAATATTCAGGTCAGATGTTGATGGCGAGTGTGTATCCAATTCGGACCTACATCGCTTAGCTAGTACGGAAATAAGTCCAACACATGATGCAAGATGTTCTTTATAAGTTATCACGTCATCCAAATTGAGATTCGCACTGTTCACATGTTAAGGTAGATTGCTTCACGTACATAGAACAACCAGTCTTATGTATGCATGTATTGTAGATGTTGGAAAATGGCTTCTTGTAGACACTGCAAAAATGGTTGGTAGGGCTATTTTACATCTTTGTTCGAGTTGATGTTCACTCTTTGAATAACAACACACAGATGATTCCATCAATTTCATGTGCTGTATAAATATATTTCCATATTTTAACAGTGGGAGTCAAGCTTTCCGTAAACATCAATACAATTAGGTAGTGTATATGGTTTACTACATTGGCACAGAGGAAGTTATCTCTTGTCGTCATGCATTGTTACTTCTACTAAAGATCTTACTACAATAGCGACACTGTTTGCTTCTCCACGAAAAATTATTCAGGTCAATAGTTGATGTACCATTACTCGATACAACAGGCACCAGATCGCCACAGTTTGTCGCTTAGCAGAAACAAGGTTTTTGCACTTTTTAATATACATTTCAAAAATATGTGAACGAGTGAAGAAAATTTGATACTTATCATATCGATATCAAGTGCGATATGGATTTAACTTACATTTATGCTTCATATGTCTCTTCGCAGTGTATGCATGTGCAAATACCCTGTTTCAGAAGTTGCATGAATGTCTAGGATAATATCCTACCATGTTTACACAGATGGGCATGATGGCTTTCATGATGTTTATGGGTTTTTTGCAGGTATCCCCCCCAAATAAAGCGTGCTTTAATCTCAGCAAATACCGACTGACACATGCAGGAAGGACCGCTTTGCATGTTGCAATATGTCTTTTGAAGCTATCACGTCGTCGAAAATAAGAGTGACATTCTTTACATTACACATAAGCACACTTCATATTGTGAGCACAAATAGTCTCATGTCGACGGGCATGGCAGCTTTCAGAAAAAAACTCTTCTTGCATTACAGACACAACATCTGTCCTCCATCGTCGAAGAAACCACAGTTCACTCTTCGAAGTCTGGATGGCAACTGAGCTTGCCAACCCTATACTAAAACCATCATATTGTTAGTTTAACTACTACTACTATGAGATTCATGTCTATTGTCAACTGCAGCCAGGACGGCTCCTACTGCTGGGAGGAGTGCGGGAGCGCATTTTGCCAGAATAAGGCCACCTCTACCACTGCATAAAGGGCTACCAGGGACAGAACTACAATCTCGATGGTGACTGTCAGCCGAACCTCTGTCGGAACGACGACCTCGTCAGCTGCTGCAGGTATACATCGCTCTCTGTCCTGCGTGAGTTCCAAAGGGAAGGAATCAGTGTTGGATGCTCCTTCAACACTCTTCCAACTCGCATTACACCAGCACCTAGAATGTGGCGTGTCTATTACAATAGTACATCCTTGTAAACACTCTGTACATGGGAGATAGTCGAGTCTCTTATGTCTTCGTCCTGTTGTAGATATGCAGGTAGATGTTTGTAGACATAATGTATTTCATTTCGGGCATATGTCAGAAGGAATTCTTTAGGCATTATGAGAGTTTAGTTTCTTTGTCGAGTGCTGCAGGTATATTAAGCTTTCCATATGCCAGAATAGCTGATAGAATCTTCTGGCCGCTAGAGCAGCATGCCATCATATTCACTGTGCTCCACGACAGTTTTTTTGTTAGATGCGTAGGTATGGTACAAACTCCTGTTCTAAAAAAATGATACACTCTCACAGCAGTCAGAGCTCGAATGAAAAACTAACTACAAATGAACCAGAGAGCTCGTGTGACTGTGTATATCCTCCCCTCGTTTTATGTACAAACGAAATCCTTATCTAACATGGGAAACACACCAGAAAGGAAGTGGAAATTATTTGTCAGGTGTAGGTTTCGAAACTACGCTCCCCACACGGGAACTAGAGCTTACATCCAGCGCATTAGATCTCTCGGCCAACCTGACAATCTGTACTAGTAAAGAAATTACAAGTCTTATTGTATGCTATACTCTATATGTGTGTGATGTGGTTATGACATGTGTTTCTCTTTAAACTTCCTAATTTGAGCGATAGTAATGTTAAATATAATTCAATACATGATGTACTCACTTTTATGTTGGAGGACACTGACATCATCTTATTTGCCAGAATACAAGCAATGGCTGAGTATTCATTGCAGCACAGATGTATGTAATGTACAGAGAGAGTGTGACTGCCCTTCATTACGCATATTAAGTATCGGTACATGACGAACCATGAGTGCATGTCATGCCTAATGTGCTACTACTACTACTGTGGTCTAGACCATAGTGGTAATGGTGGGGGACAAAGTACGAGCAATGAAGGTCGAACAGAGTATGGCTATGAAGGCTCGAAGCTTGGGTAAAGTATGACTCTGTGCATAATTACGGACATGGAAGGACATAGGCTCAGTACACGAGTGTGCATAGGGTGCCTCTAAGTACAAGTTATGAAGGTTCAGTGAGCAGATTCGGTACATGAGTGTGGGTAGGTCATGAAGATTGAGTATGACTGCCTGTAAGTAAGTGCAGGTCGGTATATGACCACCGATAATTGGAGGCTCGGTACACAAGTGCTGGTAGGTAATGAAGACATGAGTATAGCCACCTGTAAGTAAGTGCTGGTGCTAATTGCAGGCTGGGTACATGAGTGCACATAGGTTATGAAGATAGAGAATGACCACCTGTAAGTAAGTGTAGGTCGGTGTATGACCACATATAATTTGAGGCTTGGTACACAAGTGCGGGTAGATAATGAAGACAGCGTATGATTGCCTGTATGTAAGTACAGGTTAGTGTATGACCACTGCTTATTGCAGGATTGGTACACGAGTGCAGGTAGGTCATGAGGTTTTATGTGTGTTAAACATTCTGTAAACGTAAATTGTAAGAACCATTACAGCAAGCAATCATGACTTTGTCCTTTACCATAGATGATCACATCATGTGACCTTGACCTTGTCTGGACTTTGACCTGACCTTGGATTATGTCTTGTGACCTTGATATTTCACTACCATTTCGAACAAAAAATGGCCATAGAAATGAACCATCTTGGTCAAATGACCATCTTGGAAGGGGTATTGACTAGCAAGATGGCGTCCAAAGTGATAATACCATCCTACCCAAACTGCAATCTTGGAAGTGACACTTTCTAGCAACATGGCTGTCGAGTCCCCAGGGTAGTAATTAGAAAGGGAGGGTTCTGGTGCACCTGGCTCCTGGCAGTTTGGCTAGGGTGGTTTTACCACATTGGATGTCATCTTGCTAGTCAGTACCTCTTCTAAGATGCTCATTTGGTCAGGAGGGTTTTATCACTATGGCCATTTTTTGTTCGAAATGGTAGCGAAAGGTCAAGGTCATGTGCCAATATGCAAGGTCAGGTTAAAGTCACGAATGTCAACCTATGAACCTATGAACAAGCTTAAACCGTCATGATATACCTGCACTCATATACCGAGCCAGCAATTAGCAGTGGTAATACACTGACCTGTACTTACTTACAGACAGTCATACTCTGTCTTTATGACCTACCCACACTTATGTACCAAGCCTTTCTTTATCAGTGGTCGTACACCGACCTACACTTACTTACAGGCAGTCATACTTTGTCTTCATGACCTACCCACACTCGTGTACCGAACCTGCACACCGAACCTTCATTGCATGTATTAAAAGGCAGTCTCTGCGCACCCATGTACTGAGCCTATGACCTTCCATGTACGTAGTTATGCACAAAGTCATACTTCATCTAAGCACCGAGCTTTCATAGCCATACTCTGTTCGACCTACATTGCTCGTACTTTGTCCCCCACCACCACCACTGTGGTCTAGACCACAGTAGTAGTAGGGCATTTGGGCATGACATGCACTAGTGTTACATCATGTACCAAGACTTTAATATGTGTAATGAAGGGCAGTCATACTCTCTATGTACAAAACATGCATCTGTGCAACAATGAATACTCAGCCATTGCTTTTGATCTGGCGACAAAGACGATGCTGGCCTCCTCCAACACAAAGGTGAGTAAAAAAATCATGTATTGAATTATATTAACATTACCATCGCTCAGATTAGGAAGTAAAAAAGAAACATATTTCGTAACTACATCACACACATAGTATAGCATTAAATCAGCTTTGTAATTTCCTTACCAATACAGATTCTCAGTTTGGCCGACAGGACTAAGGTGCTGGATTTAATCTCTGGTTCCTTGTGTGGGGAGCATAGGTTCGAATCCTACACCTGACAAATATTTTCCACTTCCTTGCTGGTGTGTTTCCCATGTTAGATAAGAATTTCGTGTGTGTCTAACGTGAGGGTATATACGCAGTCACATGAGCTCTCTGGCTCATTTTCTGTTAGTTGATCGTTCGAGCTCTGACAGACAAGAGAGAGTATATTTTTTTTAAAGTCTGTAGTTTGTACCATACCTATGCATCGACCAAAAAACCTGTCGTGGAGCACAGTGAAAATGATGGCATGCTGTCTTATCAGTCAGATGATTATATCAGCTATTCTGACACATGGAAAGCTTAACTTACTTGCAGCACTCGACAAAGAAACTGAACATACATACTTGCCTAAATAATTCCTTCTGACATAAGCTCGATATGAAATACACTGTGTCTACGAACATCTGCCTGCATATCTACAACAGGTCGAAGACATACGCGACTCGACTATCTCCTGTGTACAGAGTGTTTTCAAGTATGTACTACTGTTATGAATACACCACATTCTAGGGGTTGGTGTAATGCACGTCGAAAGAGTGCTGAGGGAGCATCCAACTCTGATTCCGTCCCTTGGGAACTCATGAAGGACAATGAGAGATGTGTGCCTGGAGCAGCTGACGAGGTCGTCGTTCCGACAGAGGTTCGGCTGACAGTCACCACCAAGATTGTAGTTCTGTCCCTGGCAACCCTTGGTGCAGTGGTAGATGTGGCCTCATACTGTCAGAATGCTCTCTCGCACTCCTCCTGGTAATAGGAGCCGTCCTGGCTGTGGTTGGCGATAGACATGAATCTCACAGTAGTAGTAGTTAAACTAACAATATGACGGTTTTAGTACAGGGTTGGCCACTCAGTTTCAATCTAGTCTTCGAAGAGTGAACAGCGGCTACATGCTCTTCTTCGACGGTGGAGGACAGATGTTTGTGTCGCTACTGCAAGAAGACCTTTTCTCAAAGCTGCCATGCCGATTGACACAAGACTGGTTGTGCTCACAATATGAAGTGTGCTTATGTGTATTGTAAAGAGTGTCACTCTCAATTCAACGATGTGATAGCATCAAAAGATACATTGCAACATGCAAATAGCTCCTGCCTGCATGTGTCAGTCGGTATTTACTGAGATTAAAGTAATGTTTATTTGGGGGGATACCTGCCAAATAACCATCAACATAATTAAAGCCATCATGCCCAACCATGCAAACAATTGTAGGATCAGCTCCAAGCATTTATGTAATTACTGTAACATGACATTTGCACAAGCATACACTGCGAACAGACACATGAAGCATAAATATAAGTTGAATCCATAATGCACTGGATATCGATGTGATAACTGACAAGGAGTCTTTGCTGGCACTAAAAATTTAAAAATACATATGTAAAAGTACAAAGACTTTGTTTCTGCTAAGCAACAAAGCTGTGGCGATCAAGTGCCTATCATATCGAGTAATGGTACACCAACTTCCAACCTGAACAATTCTTAGGGGAGATTGAAACAGTGTCGCTATTGTGGTAAGATCTTTAGTAAATATAACAATGGACGACGATATGAGAGATCTACCTGTGTGCCAGTGTAGTAAACCATATACTACCTAACTGAATTGATGTTTACGGAATGCTTAACTCCCAATGATGAAATATGGAAATCTATATACACCACATGAAATTGAAAGACTCGTCAGCGTGGTGTTGTTATTCGAAGAGTCAACATCGAGTCGAGCGAATATGGAAAATAGCCCTGCCAAACATTTGTGAAGTTTCCGCAAGAAACCATTTTACAACATCTACAATACCAGCCGCCATGGGACTGGTTGTTCTATGAACATGAAACAATCTACCTTAACATGTGAACAGTGCGAGTCTAACTTTTGACGATGTGATAACTTAAAAAGACATCATGCATCATGTGATGGACTGTCTTCCGTACCAGCTAAGCAGTGTAGGTATGTATTGCATACACTCTCACAATCGACATCAGACCTGAACATTGCAGACCATTTTCCACAAGCATCAAGAGTAGGTACTGCACCTGCCATATTAGATACTAGTGCATTATCGCCATTGGCAACATCGATCCTGGATGTGTACAATTCTCTGAAGACATCCAGATATTTATGTTGCTACTTGTGAGAAGACCTAGAGCACATGTTACAGTGCCTGTCATCATGAGAATCCTGAACAATGTTTAATGAAGTAGAGCTGGGACTTTTAACTCGCCAATGTTATATAGCATGGTCGTGAGTTCATATGTTATCAACCAACAAGAAACATTCAAGCCTAAGTGTTATGCAAAATATCGGACTATCGGATAAAATTATGTCGTTAGGCAAGTTACAATCATATGAAATAGAGTACATAAGAAAAGACTCTTCCTAGCCCCCTACATACTGCAAGCAAACCAAATTAGAATGGGTTTATACTAAAAGAATCTGGTTTCTGTGGTTTAATGAAGACATGTGTTTCATTAGGAATAGTGAAATATATTTGTACATATGTTAAGCATATCAAGCAGAATTTTATAGATCATCTTACAGACGAGATGGAAAATTAACGTGCATTAAAATAAAATATATGTTTGGAATGTCAATATATCAAACCAGAACCACACAATTATGAATTTAGTCAGATAGCCTTCAAGATCTCGAATGTGCCTCTGCATAACACACATGACATCGAAGCCAATGTTGAATCTAGTATACAGAAGATTTGCCAGGATGAAGAAGAGTACATGGAAAAGGATTTCGATTGGATATTGGAAGAACTGATAATCTACAGTTGAGAACAGATTCACTTAGTCCACTTCACAATTAGGTGGATACCCCACTACAACATGACATCATCTTCGACTGGCAGAATGGAGGAATAAAGTACTACAACAGCAGACCATCACACATAGTGTGACATCGCTACTACTACTAAATTGGGGGTCAGCCAAGAGGGGTCAGCAGGTAGGGGTCAGCCAGGAGGGGTTAGCCGGGAGTGCAAAACCAGGAGGGTTCAGCACTGTGTACGAACACCAGGATACTAGAATAAATAGTGCAAAAACAATTTTGGTCGAAGCGATAATATAAATACATCCTTTGCTTGACTCGTGACAGAACATAGTGTCGGTTTGACACTCAGCATTTGACAGAATGAGTGTAGGGCAGTTGCGTGCTTGAAGTGAAGTCCCGCTGGGTGAAGTACTAGCTACATTGACAACTAATACAATGCTTATATCTCACTTATGTAATGTATGTTAGTAGATATATTATAGATACCAATGCTGCTACTGTGGGAAGGAGTTCATTTTTGTTTCAAATGAATATGGCGCAAGCTGATACGAATCATAAAGTAGAGTGTGCCTCTATGGATGTATTTTCTTTCGCGGTTGGAAAACGGTGTTGTTCCTGTTGAAAGATTTTCAGCAAGATCTGCCAATCTCGTCGTCATGTGAAATGTACATGTGTAAAAGAACCGACGACTAGAATAACAACATGTGATATGTGTGGTGTGCCTTTTCGTAGAAGTGATCATCTAAACAGACACACTGGTATGTGTAATTGGACCATACCTTTGCTTAACAAGGCTAAACTTTTTGCAGTTTCACTATGTGAACTAACGATAGTGCGAGCACCCATACCATTATGTGAGCTTCCATGGTATGAAGAAGGAACTACGTGTGTTGCAGTGCATGAACCACACAGATCTTCAGAAGTTTTGAACACCACGTCTTCACAGCTAACATGTCAGATGATACCCAGGAAATTGTGACCATCAATGTGATATCACATTCTGCTGAGAACGATAATGTGACATTCAAGTCTGCTGGTGAAGATGCAAATTCTACTGATGACGTACCGACATCTGCAAAGAGAAAGTGTGTTGCTGAGACCTACTTGCAGTTGGGGCAGAAGAAACTAAGTACTCCAGCCGAGAGGTTTCTCGCAACCTACCCATCTCAGAAGAAGAAGAATATAGATGCAGACATGTATCATAAACCTTCTGCGAACAGTGGCATGAGGTCTGGCTACTCTGAAGACCCAAATGCCCTAGTTGATAGACTAGGGGGGTTGTTTACATTGCACAGAGATGGTTATCCTTCTGTCTTTGGAGGGATAAATACAATTTTTGATGAACTCAATGCTGGAGATTTTATTGAACGATATGTGTGTGATTTAGTTATGTATATAAATATATATTTCAACAACATATTTTTTAATATCTACCTTCTAAGACATGTAGGTACTGCTGTGTGTTAGCTGGTGTCTTGCCGCACTAGCTTCCCGATGAACAACACTTGTTGATATGTATGTATAGATGTTATCACCATAGGTAAACACAAGAATGATGGGCAAAAATGTAATACCAACTTTTATATCGGCATGTATGATGTAAATTATAATAAATTATTTCCACAAACAGACACCATATTGCCTGTAGCGACTCTACAGAGACCATTGCCGATGCTGCCGGTGTTACAGGATCTTCGACCATTGATTCCCTCTTCATATTGTAGTAGAGTACACAATCCCAGTAGTACCATAAGCTTGTAACGACTCTCAGAGACGTCAATGCTTACAATGTTACAGTTGGTATGTCTTCAACGATTGATTCCATCTGTAGTAGTGTACCTAGTCGTAGTAGACGAAATTGTCTGCTTCTACCACCACCCCCACCACTACCAAAACGAGCTTTTTATACAGGTTATCCATTGGGTAAACAGAGCATTGGAGATATCACAATGGATCAACTGACATGTCACCTTGCATTACTACTGTTCACTAAAAGCATATTTTCGCACATTGATAACTTATTGTTTGCAACAAATCCTCAGCTTTATGACGAACGACAAACCTTGTCTTTGCACATCTTGTTACAGCTTATGACTGTGAATAAATACCACATCGTAGTTATCACAGTGGAGCAATATGTATACTGAGCTGAACATGTAATTTCAACTTTCATGTCGACTTACACTACAACTTGTACTAAAAGTATTTCCACAGTAGTAACATTGTATTGCTGTTCTTGATGCTAGTTTTACAGGTGATGAATCTTCAATTATTGTAGCTGAGTATGCGATCATGATAGCTCTTCGTCCTGTAGCAAATAGGTGTTTCTAGCTCGATTATGTGTCCTGCGAGAAGGTATTATTTAGGCAGACTGTCACTATTGGCTACGTCATGCATTACAGTTTATACTAAAGATATTTCTACACTGATAATGTTGATGCCGTAATGTTTGTTACAACACTTTACTTATGACGATTCTAGTGGTGGTAGTAAGGCGAATGTAACGATCTGCTTCGCACCATGCTTGACAACGACGAATTGCATCTATGTGATTATCACATTATATGATAATGATGGTTTGTGTCTATAGCTGTTACAGTGTGGCCTGCTTGGTACCTATGACTGGAGGGCTATAAGTAATTTTTGTTTTTTAATTGAATTATGTGCTCGATACTTAACTCATACAAACATCCATTTTGTTTACAACTGATTCTCTTTTCGTGTGCTCTAGCAGTCGACTGAAGAAACAAAATGGCGAGAGCAAGCAACTGTCTGTAGGGACCAGATTTCGAGGCCCATGTATTTATATATTAATAAACTTTTATCAACATTTGTTAAATAGAGTGTGTGTATATTATATATATATATATATATATATATATATATATATATATATATATATATATATATTCCATAGTATACTTATTCAAATACAGTCTTTAGTATGTCCCATAATGATAAGAACACTTATCTCGCAACATACAGGATGGTACTTTTCTTAATTCCATGGGTTTTTTTGTGAAAAGCAACACATTTGAAGTGTTCATGTCTGTCATATGAACTGTAGTTTTAGCCCATAATTACATGTATGGAGGAGTAAGAAAACACAAGTACAGTGATAAGTCAATATATAATTATTTTACACTGTCCCATTCGTATGGAATAGTCTGGGGTGTTTGTAAGACCTGTAGTGATAAGAACAATTCTCCATTTATATGTCTGGAGAGGTAAAACACAAGTACTGTAACAAGTCATGGTAACATTATTGCTTGTAATTTCAAAGGCTTGGTACATGATGTAAGTACATACATTGCAGTTTCGGGCAAGTTCTACAGAGTATGACTGTTTGTAATTGCAAAGTCTTAGTACATGCATTGAAAGTTCGGGAAGGGCTGGTAGAGTATGGCTGCCTGTAACTGCAAAAAAAAAAAGGCTCGGGTGGTACACGAGTGCAAGTAGGTTCGTCAGTGTATGACTATCTGTAATTGCAACTGTTTGGTCAATGAGTACAGGTCGGGGATGGAGTATCACTGTCATGACTGCTACATGCTCATCTTCATAGCCAGTGCGACCGACGACGAACGATTGTCTCCAGGCATGTCAGAATGCATTAGCACTCGCAATGGGAATAGAAAATGCGATATTTATTTTTTTCAAGGATTGTAAACCATCATTGTCAGACTACATGCAATAGTTCCTTTAAATTGCATATGTTTTGACACGGAGTGGTTGTGGTGTACTTTCTGGGTCGGTAATGTAGCATGTACACGAAAGACAGAGCTATTATTGTGATCTGAGCTTCCAGTGAGTTCATGTCGCGACCTACAGTTCTTTTGCTCTACAAATAGAGCATGCACATATTTGAAATGTGTGTGTGATATCTCCTTACTCGTCATGCCTAAATCACGTGCACTCAGTTGTCTAGAATCATTGTTGCCTGAGAATGTGATGTACATTGAAGTCTTGGTAAACGACGACGAGTGCAGGCCAGTCCTAACTGGTTGTGGGACTACTGACTAGCTGGGAGCATTGAAAGTTTAGAACACAAGTGCTGGCTAGAGTATGACTGTTGTACACTGAAGGTTCGATATGGGGTATGACTGACTGTAATTATCAGCTTTGGTACACGAGTGTGAAGGTCGCAGTCTGGTCGGCAGTGCTGGATTATTTTCAGTACGTTTGTAAGGATGTAATTTTATAAAAGCAGTCTAGCATTAATTGCATTTATGTGTGTGTGTGTGTGTGTGTGGAGCTCATATTGTTCCATCATTTCGAATGTGTGCCATCGACGATTCAGTGTGTGGGCCTGGTGAGTGCGTAAGCTCATGTCGAGTAACCTTGCTGGTTCGCAATGTCTTGTGATTGCGTAGGCTAATATTCATATTTCTTCTGAAAATTGCATGTCTGCTCATGTTTGGCGAGTTCGCCTAACTCTCCAAAATGTGTGTACATTATTTAATAACTTAACACATCTCACACAATGGTGATTGTGTGGCCAAGGCAACAGACTGGTAACCCAAGGGAAGCCGGAATGATGCCCTCCCCACCCGCACCTCCTCCGGCATTTTGTTTTAGTGGAAGCCCATGCAAGTATTTATTCTCTGCTTAGGCGAGTCTGGAGGTGATGTATGAATTTGATGCAAACTATTCAGATCCTGTCGTGCAATGTCTGATGTCATTGGCTTTGTTGATGACAAGACTGGTGAGTGCATAGTCCTATTCTAGTATTTTTCTCCTACCCATGCAATGAGGTACTCATTAGCTTAGATATGTCCAGAGAAATCTGGTGAGAGTGTAGGCTAATTTGAGTCTTTTCTTTTCATAACTGCATAATATCTGATGACAGTCAACTATGCTGTGCTTAATCTGAGGCAGTGTCATTGACCCCGCCCCCCATGCCTTTTCATTGTGTGTGGCATTGCGTTATGATTTTGATCTCGATTGGTTCGTAAATTACAGCCAACTATGCTGCGACCCCTTTCAGTGTCACCGATGATGCCTAAGTTATGAATGTGACAACTTGATCTTTTGTAGTTCAGAACTTGTAACCAAAAATGCTTATAAGTAGACATACTGTATACTCTGTTTTATGACCCCTCTCATCATCTGGGAAGATGTCTGTGTTACGAATAAGACAACTATATCTTATGTAGTCCAGAACTTACAGCCAAATATGCTTATAAGTAGAAATAGGTTATACTTGGCCTTGTGACCCCTCTCATTGTCAGGAGTGATGCCTGCATTATGTATTTCACAATTATATCTAAATTGGTTTAGTAATTACAGCTTACTATGCTTATAAGTAGACATTAGGTCAATTTTCACACTTCAGTACTTTACCTTGTCTGGAGTGATGCCTTTGTAACAATTTTGGTAGTTGTATCACATATGGTTCGGAAGTTACAGTCAACGATGCTTTTAAGTTCACTTAGTTAAAATTCGACCATTCCGTACTTTTCCTTGTCTGGAGTGATGCCTATGATTCGATTTTTTTGTAATTGTATATCAAATGGCTAGGAAGTTACAGTCAAATATGCTTATAAGCATTGAAAGGTTAATTTTTGGCCCTTCGATACATTTATTTGTCTGGAGTTATGCCTATGTTACGATTTTGGCAGTTGTATCTCATGTTGCTTGGGAGTTACAGTCAACTATGCTTATAATCATGCTTAGGTTAATTATGAACCTTCAGTATGTTTTGTTGTCTGGAGTGATGCTTGTGTTATGTTTTGGTAGTTGTGTCTCATACAGTTCGGAAGTTACAGTCAACTATGCTTAAAAGTATGCTTAGATCAATTTTGACCCTTCGTTTTCGCTTGTCAGGAGTGATGCCTATGTTATGATTTTGGTAGTTATATCTTAAACGTTTCTGAAATTACTGCCAACTATGCATATATGTACGCATAGGTCATACTTGACATTTAACGGGCAGGGGGTCCTGAAATGGTCTCTCCCCCTCCACATGGAATGCGAAGGCAGGACATGCACACTTTCGGTAGGAAGAAAAATGCCATAATACGAATATCGGTTGGGAGTACCCAGAGAACACCGACCAGAATGCCAGAGCAGGAAGTGTTGTGCTGTAATGTCTACTCCTCCTTCTCATGAGTAAAATGCCACTGGGTGAATAATATTCGATCAATTTTACTCTATTTTTATGTATATTTCGACATTTTATTAATGATAAATAAAAAATTAATTAATTAATTTTAATTATTTATATATGCATCGATGCTTAGATGTCTGAGCATATTCACAAGGCTGCACAGTATATGATATGCGATCAAGGTCATTAGCCTCCCTTCCCTGCGGTTCCTAATGGACGTCGCCTGCACTATTCGCCTGTCATAACAGGTGCTACTGCCTCACATGCCTGCCGGTGCATGCGTGCGTGGTTACAATGCTAGATGCTTATTTTTTATTGATTTTTTTTCGTATAACAGTGTAACTAATTGAATAAAGTATACAGTATTTCAAAAATTCCTATTTAATAATATTTAAACATTAAAGTATTAAAATTCGAATATACTTTAGAAGGAACTGACTGGAATGTACATGTCAATCATTTTTAATATACCTTCTCATGTACATACCTTCGCAATTACATATTTTAATACATAAATAAACATACGCACTGGCGATTCGCGCACTCAAACAGGCGATGAAGGAACTACGTAGACGGTGGGCGAAGAGAGCGAAAACAGAGAAGGAAAAGAGATAAAGAGAGGGAATGGGAGAGACAAGAGAGATAGGAAAGAGAGAAAGAGATAAAATGACATAACATGAAAATACAAACAGAATTATAGCTTACAAGTATGAAGCAAGGCTCATAAATCTTAAAAATGACATGTCTTTTTTTTTTTTTCAAAAGAAATGCTCATTGCTACACACGTGTGTCTCGGTCTTTTATTAAAGGGAAAGTGGGAAATTTATATGGAAAAAAGGAAAATTTTATAATAAAAGGTAAATTCTTAGTGTTTTCAAGGGGATGATGGTTGCTTTTGAGAAGAAAAGGAAAATTTTGAGAGGTAAATTCCTGGAGGGTGAGTGAGAGCTGGAGCCGAATCATAAATACTGTGCCAGACTTTCCTTTACCCTACTACTAATAACGAATTCCATTTAGGTTTAATTAAAATTGTTGCAAAAAAGTCATGTTCTAATATTAAATGTGAATTTATTATCTTATAAAATTTATTTGACAATATTAAAATAAGTTATTTTACACGATTTTTTTGATTAAACCAGTTAATTTTACTTACTCTAAATTTGGGGCCATAACTATGATAAATCCGTATACTCAAGTAACAATAGCAAACGTTTGTAAAATGAAGGCATTTGAAATTACTGCTAAACACAAAAATGTTGGTTTATGCGTGACAAATAATTACCTTTTCTCAGCTGGAAGGAATAGTAAAATTCTCTCAAAAAATGCACTGTGTCAGGTGGTAGTGAGAATAGGTTGTTCACGCTAAAATAAGCAAATTAGAAAGCCCTGGTTAAGACACACTTTTGTTCTCATTTTTGTACGCTTCTGCCAAATGTAAAAATTATTTTACCTTGAGCATCCACGCGTAAGAGAAGTGAAAATCAGAAGTGGTTAGGAACTTTAATATGTAACTAATAAGTCAATTAGTACTCTATTGCGCAGAGTACGAAAAACGCCAACATGATTTGCATTGAATTTAAATATTATACATGCTATAAAATATGAAGATTTAGTTACAACTTCATAGTTCGCAGCTAACTTAACTTGGAGCCTACACTTCAGTGTATGTGGTAGATTAACATAGAGTTAAATTCTAATGCAACATATTTCACATTAAGGTATCTCACGTTTATATGTAATTTTCAATTCCCACCCAAATGCCCATTGTATACTACGTAAAAAATATTTCACTTTAACATACAAAATTTAAGTACAGTTCCATAAAACATTTTACCTCGTATATTTGGAAAGGGAATTAAATAAATGTAAATACACGGGCTTTGCGAAACTTTTCGCTTTTTTTTTATTTATTTCCGACATAAAACTGGTTTTGTTTTCCAATACGACACTTTAAAAATCATGCAGAGCGCAAGATTACTTTCAGTATATCGTTCGTATATACGCTGCAAACAGCTGATGACTCGGAACGCAATGTGTTTCAACATAGGTTAACGGTGTTTACATGCCACGCCATCTTAAATTCTTTCGTTACACACTAAAATAATATGAATTAATATGGTCTATCACAGTACAACTTCTTCGCCAAAATTGAAAGGAATTTGTTTATTATTTCTAGAGATACGCCATGATATCAGTATTATTCAATGTGAGGCTATCTTACAAAATGGCGGAGAAATTGTGTTTTACATATACAATTTTGATCGATATAACTAACACTGTCAGCATACAAAGTTTAGTTGAAATTAGTTTTGTAGTTTCGTTGATAAATAATCCTGAGCTATAAATGTTTATATGCCCACCATTTTGAAAATATGTGTGTCTGTCCCACTCGAAGTTTACATGGCCTGCTGTAGTACCACTCGTTTGCTAAATTTGGTAGAAATCTGTATTTTTTACGGAGATATCAAGTAATTTTAATTTAAAGTTCTAATATTTAAAAAACGGTGGACAAAAGAGTTGTGTGGTCATATTTTATTGCTGTAATATACACAGCCTGCATTCAGCATTGGAATTTATTACTTGATTTCGACTATATTCATTACAAAAGTAATATAGTTTTGTGACCGCCATTTTGAAAATAATTGTCTGACCTACCTAAAACATATCAGTTATCATAACCTACATCAGTTCTATTTGTTTACCATTTTTGGTAGGAATCTGTCATTCGTTTCCCGAGATATGACATAAAAACTTTAATTCGTGTAGCACTTTCTTACAAAATGGAGGACAAAATAGGCTGCGTTGGACACATTTGATGTTTGTTATACAGAATGTTTGCAAATTAAATGGCTAAACTACAGGAGGTAATTCCTTATGAAAAATAAATTCTAAAATATATAGGACACACCGACACAGTAGGATACATTAACTGAATATCAAAGGAAATAAGAGCATGCGAAGATAAGGTTTTGAAAACGAATTTTTGCCATGGGCCTTGTACAACGCCTAGAAAATCCGCAGAAAAAATGTGACTTATGATTCCCATGTTTCAGGGACACATGCGTAATGCTGGCCATCTTTGGCCTCTCTGCATTGTTCAGCTTGAGGAAGTGATACGCCAGCACTTAAAAAACATGCCCTACTCTAGTACACGTATCATAGCGTGCCAAATGGGCGTGTGCCATTCAACCATGTGGGACATACTGTGGGTACATCGCCTACATCCCTACCACTGGCAGAAAGTACAAGGCATTCAGCTAAAATATGTTCCCAAATCCCAATTTTCACAGGCTCATATCTCCTTTAATACTCTATTTAGTGGTATGGTGTTCAGAATATTTTCGACTTTATTTTTCAATGGTAATCACCTACCACAGTTTCGGCGTTTCATTTCCGAACATTCTGCATATACTGCAAGCATACGAAGTTAAGTAGGAATTGGTAAAATTGTTTCGAAGATATAGCATACTATGCTAAAATAGCTAGACAGCCGCAATTTTAAAAATAATTTATTAATTCATGTAGCGCTATCTTACAATACGGCGGACAAAAGTCGCTGTAGCTTATCTTGTATGATGCTTGTAACAGATATTAACAGTGTACAAATTTTTTTTTAATTGGTCAAATGTTATGGTAGATATACCAACTGCCATTACAATACATTTACTGTACACCAGATTTTTTTGGACATAATCCAAAGACACACAAAAGAGTTTTCATTTAATTTCCGTATACCTTATATGCCTATTACTAATTTACTACAACATTGTGAATGAATCTTTAAATAATTTTAAATAATTTTGAAATATTAAGTTTTTTTGATAAATCTTTTAGATTTTTTGGATTTTTTTTTTAATTTTTCCGAACTTTTGCAATTTTTGGGGGTTTTGGGGGGTCCAAGGTCAAGGTCAAACTTCATGGGTCAGAGTTGAAAGGTCATGGGCTTCCAATATGGCCGCCGCTGTGTAACAACATGGCTGCCGACCGGCTCCAGCTCTGACGCCCCACGCCCTTGTACGTCAATGCTTATTTTCCTACAACGTATGCTGTTTTGGAAATATAGCGATTATCTTATTGTTTTCTAAATACATTCTAATTAGTAAGTATTACTATTCGTGTTACAAAATTGAAAGTTTCTGAAAAAAAGCTGTTACGATATTGAAGACTTAGTTGCTGTCATGTGGCCAACATTCAGTTAATCACTACGTGCTTGAATTAAAACAGTGATGATTTAACAAATAGTATCCAAATATTTGTTAAAGTATCAGAAAACACTTCTTCAGCTCATTTTCAAAGAAAAAAATTTAATAGTTGATATAAACTCTCCTCTGCGGGCAACAGCGTCAGCCACATAACCCTAGTTTGCGAAAAAAATGAATCACTTATTTGAAGAAGGTCATGAATTGGGATTTCGAGCAAATTGAGTCAGGCAAATGGAACTGTTTTCCAAGCTAAGGCACATGTTTTCCATGAAAGAAAGGCGTTATTGCAGCAATCCAAATAGTATTATCGAGCATTGTATTTTATGTTGTATTTCTGACAAGCATTAGCAACATTTTTCTAGGAAAATAAATTGGTGAAACCTGAACATTTGTCCTATTTATGACATTGGTTGTACAGATGAGATACCTTCATTATTTCCGAGGGATTTGTAATATTGTGCTTATAAAGCTTTTGGCAAAGTTGCTTCAACATAATTAGTTATTGACATTGAGAGTATTGTAAATGGTCCTATAAACGAAAAAAAAAAGTTTAAAATGATGAAAATTATAAAATAAAGCAAATATAAAGAAGCAAGCTAACATGACTACGGCACATCAACCGAGTGGGAAAGTAACATGCCAGATCTGTCTACATGACCAAATAGCATGTGAGTTCCAATTAAACATACATAGACTTAATATTATAATGCAATTTGTGATAAGTATATTAATGATTTCTCATCATAAAGGGCTACTTTAAAAGACTCGTCGGGTTTCAAAGTGCAGTATTTCCAAGACGTATGCAGTGACAATAAAGACTGAGTCATGAGACAAAGCCGAAACACACTGCGATTTGTTTACCTCTTAAAAACGTTTTACGCGTGCCTCCTTGGTCGCACAACACACGTCCAAGCGACAATCAAGTTCTGCCCATACGTTCTGTAGCATTTTACCATCACTGGATATCACAGCAGCGATGACGCAGTGTCTTAGCTCTGCCAGAGTAAAGGCTGCGATGGGACATAAACGCGCTCATTAACGTGCCCCCGGTGAAAGAACTCACATTCCGTCACATAAAAATACATAAATGAAGGGAAGGGGGCATGCACCCAAAGTTACGTTATTCTGACCAACATGCCCGGTACAGTGATGCGTGCGAATGTTCATCATTTATGTAGTGACGAACATTGGTGTTTCAGTTCGGGAACATTTTCGAAAACAAACAAATAAGTAAAGCTGTAAATCTTCAACTTATATATATATATATATATAAACTAAGATATTAAAATATGAGATTTTAAAATATTATATATTCACAATTTCAATTCCGCCAGTGGTCACGTAAGCTGAGATTGGCCGATCTCCTTCGCGCAGTTGATTGCGTGCTGGCGCAGAGAGTAGCGAGTGAAGAGATTTGGGCGTCTCTTAACAGCGAGGTCTTTAAGGTTCTGAGGGTGATTGAGGTGAGTACGGAGCAGAACCGGAATGATAGGGTGGTGGAAACGGGAGAGCCCCGAGTAGACACGCCGACAACGGCATCGTCTGGCTCGAGTCCCACATGCGAAAATCCAGGGGTAGCCCAGCCGGGGATTTAGCCCGGTTTGCCTTGTTATTAGGCGAGTCGGCTAACCGCTCAGCCACTAAGACCCCTAAAGGCGCAGATGTTCTTAGTTCAAGTATCGGGTAAAATCATGGGTGTATATTTGCGTATCCCCGTACGAGTCACCCTTCGTGGGGACTAGTCAACAAACATTGTCAAATTAAAGTCAAATTAAAAAGTGTGGGGAAGATGGTTAAAGCATAGCATTCGGGTGCTGAGGTTCCGGGTTCGAAAATCGGTCATGTTATGTATTTTTTATTATAACTGAAATACTTAATATATATATAGATCCATACAAATATTTAGTCGATATAACATACACTTACACATTTGTAGCAAACAAATAAGAGGAACAACATTATTTTGCTTTCAGTAACAAAATATTGATTGTCTCTATACAAGTAGTAGATATATTTGGTAGCTCCAACCAAACTTTGTTTTATTCAACAAAACCTTTTTCTCACGGTAATGGTTCATGCAAATTTTTTCTTAAATTTTTTCCTCTGTTGTTTTAAGCCCACATTGGTGTCAATATCTGATTAAAAACTCTTATTTTCTGATGCAAATTTTGCTTTACAGATTCATTCATCTTTAGTGAATTGAGAATACCGCCATGTGTTCATAATTTCCACTATAGCACTTATCTTCATGTGAATACTGACTTTACCGATTTCAGATTTTATGCATCTTACTAGTATTACCAACATCTTCGAGTGACCATGATTTTATATTTCGACACTTAATGAAACTTACAACGTTGAGTTTTGCTGCTGCGTTATTTCTGCCTGTGGCTAACTTCAGAGGATATTTTTCAGTATCGCTTCGTTTTTGGTTCATGCCTCCGGGAACTCAAGATCGTAGAACAATTTCGCAAAACTCTAAACGCAGTCCAGTAGTTTGATGCTACGTTAATATTTTACTGCACAGAAGACGAACGTCTCTTCTGCTAGTGTGATAGTCTGTTATCCAGACGTAAGCGAAACAGGTTTAGAAAACAAGACAAAATTGAAGAACTCTCTTAGGCGCTAAAAACATTTTATTTTTCTTTGCAGCGTAATTGCTCGCTGATAGAATCTCTTCCACTGGTGGCCAAACTGAATGAGGAATTGCATTCAACACGCAATGTCATAAATACCTCTGCATTGCGGTGAAAAGAACTGAACCTCACAAAGAAGAGTATGTGAAAGAAAACATTTCAGTTTCTGAAAAAATGTATCTTCCCTTAAACAGTAAGCACCGCTATGCTTGAAAAAAAGGCTGAAAATACGTTATTACGATGCATGAATGCCGTTTGGGACGAATTATATGAATAAATTCACTAAACAGGGATATGATATATGTACTTCGGTATAACATTTAACAGGAAAAATAAGTTTATTGGTGATAACAAATGATTAAGACTTGGAATATGGATCGCTAATAGCTAATATCCGTCGCTACTACATGTTATTCACCTATCTAAATTAGAAGAAGTTTTGTGATTGTTTCTATTAGTAGTAAATGAATATGTTCAAGTTCAGCAAAATTAAATCATGATATATGCCTATTAGCTGTTGGAGCAGTCTTGAAAAAATCTGGGGCTGTCCTTTGAGATCGGTGATGTTTAGCATTCATATTATATTTTAATATATCTTAGCAAATAAAAAAATTTAAGCCTTTCCACTTATGCTTTGCATTTTTCCATAAAATGTATAAAACCATAATGTAAGACATTTCTTTATAGAATTATTTGTAAAAAATCTGAAAGGTTTTCAATGGAGAAGAGAAAAAAAACAATCTTGGATTTTAAGTTTGTTTCGCCAGAAAATTAATTTGATATTTCATAATAGTATTTTGGTCCTGCCAGGCCATAGCTGACGACTAACTACATTTCTTGAAAATTGAGCAGATTGGATACCGTCGTTAATATATAGCGTGGGATGAATATAAACAAGCTAGACAATATTTTCTTTAAAATGACAAACGACCGCCAAAATACCAGTGTTATAGCAATGCCACCAAACAAGTCATGAAAGGCTCCATTTATAACATAATTCTAATTGCACTAACTGTGTTACATTTCTAGAAAGAAATAAGATAAAAATTTCACCTTAAGTATATTTTACCGTGATATGGCGAAGATCACTTGCCCGTAGCTGCCTTGTAAAAAATAATGGGAAAATTACCTGACAAGTGTAGGGTAATATTCGCAAACTTGTGGGGGAAACAAAGTTTTCCTAACGGGTAAGGTAAAATTACCGCACTCTGGAGTAAAATTCACTTACATGATAGTGAAAAATCCCATACATGGATGGGAAAATTACCTTATTATGTATGGATCTCCTCGTCCATTTGTAACAATTCGACAATTGCATATATATATGTCTTAAAATTAGTTATTGTTTAGTCATACAAGCTGTACAACATGGCTCTTTATATGCAAGGTATAATTACCGCACTCTGGAGTAAAATTCACGTACATAGCGGTGGAAAATCCCATAAATGGACGGGGAAATTATCTTACGATGCGTGCATCTCTTCAGAATTGTCTCCACAACTAATTTGGGAAGACGAGCGGAAGAACCAATCCTTTAACACGTTAATATTCAGTGATGCTGTCACGCTGTCGTCGGGGTGTAATGGATAGCACATCGGCCTATCGTGACAGAGGACCATGGTTCGCGCGCACCCGCCCGTGAGCGTCGAGGATTTTAGAGTTGAGGTTTCGGTTACTATACGTCACAAGATATAGGTGGTAAAAAAATTAATAGTACCAATACGCCGGAATATCTTCAAAATATATAATTATTATACTATATAGCTACCATTCCCTTGTTGGTATGGGATTTTCCCTCACTTTTGTCAGATTTTTTTTTTCGTACGAGTGGGTAGGTAGGCAGCTAATTGGGCTTAACGTCTCGTCGACAGCGAGGTCAATAGAGACTGTGAAAGTTGCACAGGGAGGAGGGTTTGCGGAAGGAATCGGCCATGGGCTTCGTCCATGGCCGATATCTTAACACTCGCCTCGAGTAATTTCGGAAACCGTGGAAAACCGAAATCTGGATGGCCGGGAATCGAACCCAGGTCCTTCCGAACGCGAGTCCAGTGAGTTACCACTGCGCCACCTTGTTCTGTCTGTACGATTAGGGAATATCACTTTACTTGTTTTGTAAATTTACTCTACATTTAAGAGTTAATTTGACTTCATGTGCGAGGGAACTTTACCTGAAAATTAGTCGAGAGTGTGGCAGGCGGAGGAGGACTTGCAAGGAGAGGGAGACAATCAGCGCGTGCAAAGGATGTTGCGCAAGAAGGATGTCACGGGCGGAGATGACCGTGCTCGGCGAGGTGTAGCACCCTCTGCTGCGACTGCACTGCAGTGTCGGCACATGGCTCACGAGGAGCGGGCCGTCTACCTCCTGCTGCTCTGCTTGCTGGCGGCAGCCGGAGCCCAAGCGTCGAGCGTCGCCTCCATCGCCGCCGCGTCGCGACCTCCCGCGCCCCCGCTGTCCCACGTCGTGCGCTTCTTCAGGTTCCCCAACGGCACGAACGTCGTCAAGGTGCGCAGGCTGGCCCACGGCGGCGAGAACGCCAATCGACGGAACATCATCCGCAGCAAGCTCGCCAGATGTGAGTAGCTCACTGCTTGCCTTCGCAGTTCTGCCGGAGCGACAGCTCGTGGGTATACACATTTTGCATGGCCGCTTTATGCGCCGAGATCGAGGGCGTTCCGTTACGTTCTGTTCCGCCAATAAAGCAAGAAGAGCTGCCGAAACAGTTATGGCGGCAATTTTCCTTCCATGAAATGGAAGTTTACTGCGTTAACTGGATTAGGAAACTCGCTATTTCGAAGAGAAAAAAACAGGGTGTGGTAAGGAACACATGACACTTTTATTTTATAAAAAATTAGTCGAAAAAAATTTAATTAACGACACTGAGAGCACGCAGACTATGCGAAAATTATGTGCGATGTTTTCTTTAGTATAACTTTCACAATTCAAAAATATCAATTAATGTCGTGAAAGTAGTTGTTTATAGTTTTTCCAAATATAATATTTTCTCTTCATCAACAGGCCTATGTAAATAAATAATTTAAGTGGGCTACGAAATAACGCTAAGCAACACTATTCTTACTAAGAGAAATGCTATATCATATCATATTATATGGTATAATACATATTAATACCTAAGATGAATATGAATACACTACAAAGAGACATAAAAACAAATTAGAAATTTAAATATCATTTATGCTTGAATAGGAACTTAATTCTTTTTCCTTATTTAAGCATTGCATTGTTCAGTATCTGTTATTTTGACTTAAGTAGGACTGTTGTAAATGTCATATTTTAAGAAATGTCTGCTATTTGTATTTAATAAAATGATTTAATTTAAAAACTAAATTATTTTATATACATATAATACAAATTACTTCCCAAACTCTTTACTTAAGCAAAAGTAAAAAGGGTACAGTACGTAAATCAGATACTCGCCCGTTAGTATTAGTAGTATTTTCGTTATTTATTAAAACTTGGTTGTAAATTTCGATTTAACTAAGTTTATCTAAAAATGCATTCCTCTATTATGAAATTGAGATAGTAATTTTACATTTAAGGCAAATTTTTCTTAAGTTATGGAAAGGTTTCATGATTTTGTTTTTATTTATACAATGGTTGTGTGTATTATCTAATATCTGGCGTGGCGGTGGCTGTAAAAACTGTAAAATTATTGGGAAATTTAATATTAATATAATATTCCTGATCTGTGTTTCATAAATATATTTTTATTTAACTGTGAGTAAAAATAACTGCACTATGCAATAAAGTATGCTTATATGATATTGAAATAACTTATACGTGTATAGGCCTAAATAAACTACCAAAAAATGTGTGGAGATAATTTCTGCGCATTTCATGAGCGTTGCCTCAACATCTCAATCGGGTTATTGGAAATGAAACAAAACAGAGATTAGATGCGAATTGAAGTCCTTTTACATAACGGAATATGAAGCTTTATACAGAAATATTCATAGAAGCCTAGATAGAAAATCCGCATTAAACAACAATAGCTCCCACCGTTTCATAGTGATGGGCATGTGTATAGCGGTAGCTACACATTATTTTGTGTCTTTAAACCTTGATTGGGGCGAAAATTATTTACTCGGTTATATTTTTGAAGAACCCTATTTTCAGTGTAAGGTATAATTAACATACGTGATCGTATTGATTTCTTCAATAGAAACTGGATTTAAATTATTTTGCCGTGTACAAAAAATTTGGCGATATAACTGATTAAAAAAATGATATCACTGATATAATCAATGAACCTTTTTTCTTCGAAATGGAAGCAAATAAATTTAATGAAGATCATTAAAGATTAGATTTTATGTAGGCTTTGACTTCCCGTTGACAGCGATATTATTACACATGCAACCGGAAACATATGAAACAATACCGGTAGCGAGACAATTACAAATACAAATGCCTTACCCGAGACTCGAGCCCAGGTAACCTGGAACCATAAGTTAGCGTGCAATCAAATGCATTACGGAAGTAGGTTTTTGGAACCTCAACTTCGGATACAATCAGTCTAATATTTTGAATTATAGCGTTCACAGACATGAAATATTTACATGGTTGTCATTTTGAAAACAAGTGTCTGAGCCACTTAAAGCAGGCATGTTTACATAATCAAACGTGTGGCTACTTGTGTGAATAATAAGGAGGAAATCAGTTTATAGGTCCCTGAAATATGGTACAAAATACTTATATTATTATTTGGTACTATCTTAAAAATTGCCTGAAAAAGGAGGCTGTGTATGTGATCTTTCTTATACCGCGTGTTTTGGAAACATGTGTACAAACTCGGGCACGTGATTCGTAGCCAGAAAAGAGGAAGTTTTTATACAGGACACCCATGGTCCATCTCAAATACTAAGGGCTGCAGAAGTCTCTAAAGCCGGATGGCCACAAGCATATAAAGTGGGATACTAAGCAAAGTACTTACGTTAGGGGAACACAAATTGGTATACGGATTAATTAAACCAATATCTTGGATAAAAGGAAGGTATGGTCCGTCGTACACAACCCCATCATGTAAATGATAGTGGTTGGCACTCTTTGATTGCATGCAACATTTACACCGTGAGGTTAAGGTGATTGTGGATACCATTGCATGATGCAGGACGTCGTAATTAGCAAATAAGTCCCCCTAGTTGCAACTTCCTAGGACCCACCGTCTCCGTGTAAAATGCGAAGAAGGGTACAGTAACAGCAAGACTATGGTCTGGTGAGTAGGCAACCCTTCCTGCACCCGGCTCAAACACATGTTGGTGGCATTATGCCTGATGTTACACGTCATGCCGGACGATGCCACTGGTCGGTGGGTTTTCTCGGGGACCTCCCGTTTGCCCCGCCCTTTCATTCCGGCACTGGTCCATACTCACCTGAATCACCCTCATCGGCTCTCAAGACCTCGCTTCTATGAGCCGCCAACACTCTTTACTCATTCAGCGGGGAATCCCCACTGAATTCCTCCGGGTGCAGGAAGGGTTGCCTACTCACTAGGCCATGATATTGCTCCCACTATACCCTTCGTTTGCGATTTAACCGGAAACGGTGGGTCCTAGGGAGTTGCAGCGAGGCAGGATTATTTGCTAATTACGATGTCCTGCTTGATTCAGTGGTATCCACAATCACCTTCACCTCACGGTGTAAATGTTGCATGCAATCAAAGGGTGCCACCCCCTATTATTTACATGATGGGTGTATGTACGACGGACCATACCTTCCTATTATCCAATATATTGGTTTAATTAATCCGTATACCAATTTTTTTCCTCTAATGCAAATACTTTGCTTAATATCTCACGTAATATGCTTGTCGTCCTCCGGCTGTAGGGGCTTCTACAGACCATAGTATTTTAGATGGACCATGGGTGTCCTATATCAAGCCTCCTCTTTTCCGGCCACAAAACACGTGCCCGAGTTTGTACACATGTTTCCTAAACACGCTGTTGATGTTGTCAGCTTACAAAGTTTAATTGACTTTGGTTAAATTATTTAAGATGTATAACAAAACTATCAAAATATTTATATGGTCTCCATCTTGAAAATAAATGCCTGACACCATTCAATCATGTAGGTTTAATTGGCTTTTTGTAGCATTAATGGTGAGCAAAATTTGGCGGAGATTAGTTAAATTTTCTGGGAAATATGGCAAATTGTTTCATTTTCTCGCCTAGCACTATTTTGCAAAAATGCTGACAAAGAGTATCTCTGTAGTTGCATAATAAATGCCCTCAATAAATACTTAGTTTACAATATTTGTTTGTTTATGGTTGAATTGTTTTATATAACATACTAAACTAAATGATCTATTTTAACGGCCTTTAAATACGTATGTTGCACTTAAAGTATGTTAGTTTACAAACACCACTGTAGTAATACTTTCGTGGAAAATTATGTGGGAAACAGTTGAATGGTCCTCTAGACGTGACATAAAACATCGATTTTTTATTTAACAATATTCATAAAAGAAGGACAAAAAGGTTATGTATTAGCACATTCGATTGTTTTTTTTTGATGCTGTTAGTACACTAAGTTAAGCTATATTCGGTTACATATTTTCGTGGATAAAACATACAACGCTAAACTCTCTACAGAGTAGAAATCTGAAAAGAAGATCCAGCCATATTTAAACATATAAATTAACATCGTATACAATAGTACAACTTGATTGCCAAATTTGGTAGTAATCGGTCGATTGTTTCGCCAGATATGACATAAAAATTTCATCATTTCATATCCTGCTGTTTTACAAAATGGCAAACAAAAGTGGTTATTTCTTGGCCTATATAACGCTTGTGGTAGATACTGCCAGGATACGAAATTTGGTCTAAATTGGTAAGAGGTATAGTATATAATGTCACATAAACCTAAAATAATTTTACGGCCGCTATTTTGAAAATAAGTGACAAACTGATTTAAATTACATGAGCTTACATGGCCTCATTTTATAATCCTGCTTATGTAACAAATTTGGTGAGAATTGGTTCAATAGTATTCGAACGAAAAGTGTTAATTTTTGTTATTCTATCTTCCGAAATAGCGGACGAACAACAATATTTATTTAAAAATCTATTTTTAATTATTTAATGATGCACTCTCATTATACAAAATTGGGTTAAAATCGTTTGAATGTTTCCTGTTGTACGACATATCACCCTAAATATAGCAAAAATTTACTGATGTAATTAAGGACTCAATTTTCCTCTACATGAGTGGACATAATTAAAAATGATGATGTTAAAAGTTTTGATGGCCGATAGGCTTTGTCGTTTCTTGACTGCATTTTAATTTGTAATGAAAACATAAACGTTTGCAATAGTAGAGATACAATTATAAATACACACGTACCTTACCCAGGATTCGAACACAGGAAACCACGCTGCATAAGCTGGCACGCAAGCAATTACTTCACAGAGGTAGGATTAAGATCATTAACAAACCGATGTAATCAATCTAAGGTTTTTAGTGATACAGTTTACTAAGCTGAAATGTTCTCAGGTTCGTTATTTGAAAAACAGTGTTTGAGCAACTTTAAACACGTAAGTACGAATGGCCTGCCATTGTGCTACTTGTGTGAGGAATTTGAAGGAAATATGTTTGGTGGACCCCTAAGATATTTCATAAAAAATTTATTTTCTTAGTTGGTGTTGTTAGTACTAAGAACGGGCGCAGGGCTTCAGGGCAGAGGATCTGAGGATCTGACCTTAACCTATTTTTTTTTTTTTTTAATCGCTCATTTTCACACAAAACCGTACGTTTTAGCCCAAAATGCCTTAAAATTTCCCTCCCCCCCCCCCCATAAAAAATTTCTCGTTCATCCCTAAAATGTACCAATTTTCCCTAAAAATGCACCGAGTCTCTAGCGACCCACTTTTCCGCGAAAACGAGCCAATTCGTGTGATTTGTGAGGCTCGTTATTCCTTCTAGCGTATATAATGAGAAATCGATAAAATAAAATAATATTAATAATTATTTTTATAAAATGAATTTTACATTTATAAATAAAAAATTTAAAGACATAAGTATGAAGTGTTTTATAACACCTGACTCGTATTTTCAAGGCGAATAAGAACGAGATATTACAATAAAATGATTTTATTAAATAATTTTTTTATTTAAATATATTTTTATAATTAAAAATGTATAGCCATAAGTATTAATTGATGTATATCACAGGACTCGTCTTTCAAGGCGTATACGACAGTGATGTAATACCTCCATTCTGTCTTGTTTTTTCTTGCTCTATCATTCCGTGCTGCCTTTCTCGCTTTCTCTCATTCCATTTCTTTCTCTCTTTAATTTCTCTTTCTCTTATTCCATTTCTTTCTCTCTTTATAACTATCAGCACATAGGTTTTCTTGGAGTCCTCCCATGTTTGGTTGTTCTCTATTTTTCTTTCTCTCTTGTATCTCTCATTCGTTACGTTAATTACTCACACTTGTTCGATAAGTCACATTCGCTCCACTCCACCGTCTGCATAGTTCCTTCATCGCCAGCTAGAGTTTGCATACACGAGAAGGTATTTAAAAAATTATTGTAAACCACATTCCAAGCAAGACTTTGTAAAACATATTCGAAATTTAATACTTTAAAAATAAATTTAATCGATAATTTTTATTAATATTTTACTTTATTAAATTTGGTTTTACTTTTGTACCAAATTAAGTCGCCTAGTCTTGTAACCATGCACACATGCATGCACGCACGCGCCGACAGGTCCGTGAGCCAACTGTGACAGGCCAAGAGTGCAGTGATGTCATCAGCAAGTGCCGTGCGGGGAGAAGGAAGGCCATTGGCCGTGAGGCATTCGGCTGGCTGGCCTTGCCATTCAGTCATCTATGAAGCGATGCATTTATAAATAAATAGAGTTAATTCAATTTATTTAATATATCATTTGAAAAAAAATACCGAAAAAAATCATTGAAAATACAGTAACCTGTATTCTTATACATTTGTAATGCAAATGCCGTTTAGAGAGCTTAAATTTTATAAATCTCACATTTTCCCATGACAGCTGGTAACATTAAAAATAAAGTAAAATTTCTCACATTCGAACAAGGTTCGAACACAGGATCTAATAATTACAAGTCGGATATGTAAACAACTCACCCACTGAACCCACGTCAAAAAGCAGTGCCTTAATGTTGTATAAATAGGTGAATTCTCTCGTACAATTACACAAATAATCTTAATTTTTCGTTATGCGATTATAATTTGCACATAGGTGGCTTATTTATACTATGTTTTAGGTCAATTTTTTGTTTAATTTATTGAAAAATAATCGATGTAATGAATTTAAATCATTTCATTGTTTTCAGCCGGAGTCTGATTGCTTAAGCTCACATCTAATAAAATTTATATATATTCTTTTTAAATAATCATGTAACAAAGCAAATCGGGCTGTAAGCAACTGAATATTTACATGCACGAGTGAATATAATTTGCGAACTCTTAAGAGGCAGACAGTGTTGAGAAATTAAGTTTGCAAGTAACATTTTTAGAGCCAGGAATTTATTTGTTTAAGACTTTTATAAGCATAGTAGTTAATTAAAAATAATAATGTGCTGTTCTGAAGGAGCTCTAAGAGATTGGTTACAATACAGGTTTAAAATAAGAGAATCAAAAACTCAGTATTAATTATTCGATTTCAAAATTTGCCAAATTTTTTTAAGTTTTGCTGAAATTTCATGAATAGTACAGCAAAAAGTTCTCTCAAATTCATTTCTGGTCTCCTATCTTCAAGACTTAATATTTCCAATGTTAATTATTCACTACCCAGACTATTTTTCGTAGGCATAACTTTCCTACTCGGATTTTATTCAATGTATGTGTATGTGTATAAACCAAGCACAAACATATTCTCTCTTTCTCTCTCTCTCTCTCTCTCTCTCTCTATATATATATATATATATATATATATATATATATATATATATATATATATATATATATATATATATATATATATACACACACATATCACCTGCTCTGCGGAACCAACACCAGAATTACAGAGGCTAGCAAAGCAATACGTTTTTCTTTTTAAGTTTAATATTGTAAGTATATTATATATATAAACTTACACATAATATATTTTTGCTATCCCAGACTTAAGTATTTAAATCTAGGGACTTTGCACCCTATGTTGAAACTGTAATATTTCCTACCCCCATACTAGGACTGACTAAACATTCCATCAAACCATTATACTCTTACAAACTAATCACACAATTAAACCATCCTCCTCAAACCTTCGAAGCTTCACTTTTGTCATACTGCCAAACTTAACAAACATGTGATGAGGTCATACCAATCAACACAACAGCTATACCAACCATACAAGAATACTAACTGTACAACCAAGTCATACGTGTATGCCTTCCACCTCATATAAAACTCTGATTTTTTTTTTCATTTCTCTCGACATCCACTTAATCTAACTTCACATAACCTAATCACCACACACTAGTCATGAACCTAAGAACTTGGAATATCTTTTTTTAATTAAAAAAAATATTAAATATAGATTTTTTTTTAGTATTATGAAAAGGTGTACCTATGGAGGAGGTGGTGCAAGTTAAGCAGGAGGAGCCGGCGGTGCAGGTGGAGCAAGTGGAGTTATAGAGCTATGGAGTGAGTTATTTGGAGTCATTTTGGAGTCATTTAGAGTATTTTTGGAGTCATTTTCAGTCAAATAGTCAAGAGCCAAGAGTCAACGAATCAGTCTTGTGAATGGTCGGTCTAACAGGAGTTAGTTGTCTACTTTAAGTATGACCATATGTTCAAGATGAGCGAAGATAACACGAGGACAAAATATATTTTCACATTAAAAAGAACTTATTCACTGACAGGGCAATGATGATTAGTTATCCGCTATCATTGGCCATGCAGAACTCTGTCTATGTTACCAGTACTATAGCCCTCCTCCCACGGCATGTACTCACATACATATTGAGTAAAACACCATTGATTTAATAAGTCTTTCAGAGAAACAGATATGCATATAACTATGACTATATACATTTTTAGTTTATAATTTACATTATTTTTGTCCTTATTCGCAAACATATTATGATATTCAACAGATAGACCACAGCATATTTGCAGAATATCTGCTATACCAACTGTCATCAGACGAAATATACGTACCATTTACTATAATTCAAGCAGACCTCAGCCCACACTAACATTACCAAAATAATCGCACGTCCAACATGTTTGCCATACCACCAGAAACCAGCCAAACATTATATCGAACATTAATATCAATCACTTTATCAACCAACAAACCAGTTACTCATGCCATCTATACTTACTAATAGCTGCCTTTACAAAACCTACCAGGAAACATACCTCCAGCATACGTAACAACCGTATTGAGAACCTAATTGTACTGAGTACTAAAATAGATATGTAATAACATTCACCATGCCATTAGCTTGCCTCTACCATGCAATTTCGAAAGCAATACAAACCATAATACCTCAGAATTGGCTGATCCACCATTACAGTCAACAATATTGACTGCCATTTCATCCCATCTATCTTCAACATTTACACATATAAACAAGCCTAATCATCAGCTGAACCAGCCAAATATTCCAATCAAAAGCTCCAACCGTGCTATCATAAGATCAGTGCTATTAATTTAACTATCTATGACAACCATACGTTCGTAACTCCCAGATACCATCCCATACCATCCAATCATACTAACCAACCATACCAGCTATTCAGTCTGTACCTCTCATATGAACCAAACATCCCAACAAACATTTCCACTCTTACAAACAAATCGCACAACTAAACAATTCTTCCCACACCATCGAAGCCACACATTTTTTCATACTGCCTAAATAACCGAACATGGATAAGGTTATACCAATCTACAATTGCTATACCAACCCTACAAGAAACTAGCTTTACAAACAAGTCATACCGATAAGTTATACCATCAAGATGTACTAGCTATAAAAAATTCAAATCATACAACCCATCCCATGCCAAGATACAAAGCCATCATGTTACTCCATCCATTTAAGCCATTCCAAGGGACCATACCAACCAAAAATATACTAGTCAGACATACTAACAAAACATATTACCAAAACCATCTAACTATCACAACCACGGAAAGAGTTCATACACTTTAAACATTCTAATAGCACCTCTACCAATGATGAGCATATATATAACTCATTTTATTATCAGACTGATCAACATAATATTCAAGCTATACATCCAGACCTTCTATACTAACCACCACACCTGCCATTATACTCCTTCCCCGACTGTTTAACAGCCATCCAGGCACGTCAGACTGAAAGACAAAGCTATTCCATCAACTTAAACTCACTCCTACCATCAACACAAAATATTATAATGTCCCGATCTCACATTAGAGACATTTCTACTACCATACTGATACCCCATACAAGCAAGACACGCCACCATACCAGTCAACCAATGAATATACCCAGGTCGTCAGATAGAATAGTTTAAGAAACCGGAGAGACAGCACTCACATGTCTAGCAAATCTCTTCGAGAGGTTATATCTCTCGAACGGTAGATGCGAGTATGCCCGAACAACTTAGAAAGAACAATGGTTTGGAGTGGAGCGATTTTGGCGGCTCTTTGCAACGAGGTCTTGAGAGCCGAAACTTACAAAGGAGATGAAGGCGAAGGGAAGGTGAGGGCGAGACTAGTTCCAAAATTACCACTAGGGGAGGTGCGTGTCGACGAAAAGCCATTTGTTCCCCACCACCTTACCAAATCACATTCACCTAATATGATAGCCTGCGGGGGTATCCATAATACCCCTGCGAATAGCAACTTCTTTGTTCACTACAGAACATAACTTCTAGGACTGCTTGCACTGTAGTTCGAAAGGACCCAATATGACTAATTGTCTTGTGCCACTGTGGTTGGGGCAGATAAACATGCAGAGAGGTGCAGTTCCAACAATGGAACTGCACAAAGTAGTGATGGAGCAACACTTGGATATTGTACTGATTCAGGAACCATACCTGCTCAGAGGGAGAATACCAAGACTCCAAGGTCGTTTTGTTTTGTATGGAGAAAATGCTATGGCTGGAATAGGAGTATGTAAGACCGAGATTAACTACATATCTATCGAAGCTCTGTCAAATATGCATCACACATGTATCAAATTGGAAATGGGAGGAAGGAGTATGATGATTGTATTGTCATACTTCCAACCTCAATACCCACATGAGAAACACCTGAATCAATGTGATCTGATTCTAAACAGAGCAGAAGAATAGAGCATAGTATTTGGCACAGACATCAATGCCAAATAAGATCTATGGAATTCACCAACAACAGACAACCAAGAGGAGGAGGTCAATCAGTATCTCCTCGAGAGAAACCTGCAGGTTGTGAATCCACCTGGTTACGAAGCGACATACTTGTCGCTTACCCACTATAGAGAATTGTATCTAGATGTAACCGTGGTACCGGTGCAGGCAGCTGGCTGTATTGGGGACTGGAGAGTTTCGGATGAGGTCGATAGCGACCACAAGATGATCCTGTTCACCATCCTGATGGATGGTAAGGGAAAGTCTAGACCAGAAAATTCCGATACCTAACAGCCAAGACGAACTAGCCCCTCTTCGACAGATTGCTGCTCAGAGGTCTGAAGAGCTACATGAGGAACTTGGAGAACATGACACTAAATGAAAAAGCACAGAATCTGGTAAGAGTTATATGGGGACCTGTGAGGAAGCAATTCCCTGGGTCAACAGAAAAGTGCCTCATCATCCCTGGTGGAATAACGAACTTGAAATTCTCCGGAAAGAGCTAAAATCCCTCCGGAAAATGTTCAAATGAACATACCAACCTGAACTAAGACAGAGGACAGTTAAGTGGTACAAAGTAGCGAGAGCGGTGTACAGATGCACGCTCAGAAAGAAAAGAGAGCAGGCTTGGAGAGAGATTGCTATGGATAGGGGAAACGAAGACCCATGGGGTCTGGTCTACCGGATGGTGATGGGTATAGTAAGAAGCTCAGAGTAGCTACCAGCACTCGAGGCTGATGGACGTCTCTTGCATTCCTTTCAGGAGATCACAAGGCACATGATGGAAGTCTTGTTGGCAGATGATACTCGGATTGGGGAAACGGATTATCACCTTCAGATGAGAGCAATGAAGGATACAGTGATGAACACGGAAGAAACAGCACCTTTTTCTCTGGAGGAGCTGAACAATATTGTCAGGGAGACAAAATTGAAGAAGGCCCCAGGAATGGATGTATTGATAGGGGAAACACTTCTTCGATCATATCCAAGGATACAGGAATAAATGCTGGCATTATTCAATGACTGCTTGAAAATTGGTATCTTCCCCAAAGAGTGGAAGAAATGTCTCTCTATAGTGATCTATAAGGGAGGCGGGAGAAACCCGAGAAATGCAGAGCCATACAGACCAATTACGCTCTTGTCTGTGATGTGGAAGACGTTAGAACGCCTCATCAACAAGGGGTTTATGGAATACCTGGACGTAGTCCAATGTATTTATCCAAAGCAGTATGGCTTTATGAAACTCAAGAGCACTGAAATGGCAGACATGGACATGATCAATCAAGTGAAAACCTATGATCAGAACTATGTGCTAGCAGTATATGTTGATATTATGGGGGCCTTTGACAATGCATGGTGACTGCAGATTCTGTGGCAGCTATGCTTGTTGGAGTGCCCCAAGAAAATTAGGGGATTATAAATAACTTCCCGGCATAAAGAATGTGTGGTTTCTAGAAATGGGAACCCACAGGGAGGAGAAAGTGCTGAGTTAGAGTTGCCTCCAAGGATCTGTGCTCGGATCTATACTATGAAATGTGATCTTCGAGGGACTGCTGAGGCTGGACCTCCAACATTGCTGCATGATTTATGGATATGCCAATGACGGGCTACTCCTGATTCCAGCCTGGGCTAGGAGTGCGCTTGAGGAGAAGGTGGAGAATGCCCTCAAGAGAATAGACCAATGGGCCAAGAAATTCAAACTGGAGTTCTCTTTAGAGAAGACCAACTGTATCCTCTTGAAAAGCAACTTAAAGCAAAATCCTATTGTCAGGTTTAAGAACAGGGTAGGAAAGAGGGTACAGGAGATGAAGTACCTTGGCGTCATTTTGGAGGCTTGTCTCGCATACCATGGTCATGTGCGCTACGCAGCGAATAAGGCAGTTGTGAAGTTTCAGAAGCTGGGAGTTTTGGCACCTGCCTGGGGTCTCGGCTACCAGACATTGAAACTCATGCACATATCTGTTTTTCTTCCCATAGTCATGTACGCATGTGGAGTGTGGTTCCCAGAGGTGGAGCAAGTCCATGGAAAGAGAAGGCTCATCAGTGCACATAGAGCAGCACTTCTGGGGATCACCAAGCCCTACAGGAAGACTTCCAATGATGCCCTACAAGTGGTTGCTGGGAAAATCCCACTAGATCTCCTAGTGATAGAGAGAGGAGAAATAGCCAGAAGGAAACAGGATGACCTTTCCCCTGAGGAACTAAAGGTAAGAAAGGAAGCCACCTTGAGAACGTGGCAAACTAGATGGGAGAGCTCAGATAAGGGTAGAACCATGTATGTCATCTTTCCGGATGTCCGAGAGAGACTGTGGTTGGGGAAGTGGCTCATGACAGGGCACTACTCAGCACAGTTCTTGACTGGACACGAAAACTTCAGGGAGAAGTTGTCCTCATTTGGCTTGGTTGACCACGCAGACTGCGTGGTGTGTGGGGTGCCAGACACTCCCGCCCATGTGGTGGAGTGCCCCAAGATAGAAGACCTTCGCTTGGATTTCGAGGGGAAACATGGACCCCTCCGACTCCGGGACATGCTCAGTGACAGTTACTTGGCTTCTGAGGTGCTGCAGTACCTCACATCAATAGGAAAGAGAAGAGAGGAGTTCAATGTCTGGTGGTCGAGGCGCAGACTGAGCGATGAGATTGGTGACAGTTCGGGGGACGGGGATGACATGAACGACCATGATGGCTGAACACATATTCCCCAAAGTGCTGGTACTAAATGAGTGTGAGGAGAGCCCTCTCACCTCTCGCTCAAGACAAAAAGCAGTTCCTGTCCATGGACAGAACACTTCCAGTTCAGGATCCCAGTGGGGGGAGGGGGATCAGAAAGGGGTCCACAGGCCCCCCTCCTGACTGCTGCCTGACGAAGGAAGAAGCAAGCAGAGAAAGGGGAATGAGCAGCCCAACTCACGTTATAGACCTGGAATAACAAGGAGACCATGGCCAGGGAAAAGTGGAAAAGGTAGAAGATGGGTGGCCATGTGCCTTGAAACCAGTGGTATTCGTTCGGGAGGGCTTTGCCTGCTTGTCCCAAAACATGAATAAACTCATGAGAGACAACAGACAAAGAACACTTCGCACAATGAACCGTGTCTGAGAGGTATAGGAAATGGGGGTACCTATGGAGGTCAGAACTGTGCAGCCGAGGGAAACCGAGGTGTACAGGGAAGTGTTCCTCCATAGGCAACTTGTGATAAGGAACGAAGCAGCCCCTGCTACAGAGAGAACAGTGACTTAACTGGCCGGATGAACGAAACATGGTGACTGCGGCTGTGCAGCCTTGGACTGTAGGAGCTCACTCAGACGAGCCACTGTGGTTGTATGGTGAAATCGTACGAGGAACGTACCTGTCGAGGTTGGAAGAACCCAACATTCTGATGGCAGCCCTGGCTACGGTAATCAGGCAGATGGAAGGGGGAGACAAGATCCTCTTCCCCGGAAGTCAGCAGTAGATAGGCTCTTCGTCGCCCAGGTGGGCCTACCAACCAAAAGAGACGAAATCCTGAGCTTTCTCATAGTGTGTGCTATTGGCGAAGTGGTGAAAGATTCTCAGAATCAGAGATCTTCAAGGATGCCATCCGTAGTTTATGGGAGGCATACCTTTGACTACAGTAAGCTCTTCACGGGGTACACCATGGTCCAGCATTAGTCCTTCTTTGTGGTCGGCATCCTAACTAACCAGAGCCAGTCCCGACAAGAACAACAGCTTTCCCCTGTGGGAAACCAGTCCGAGTGAGGGATTCTGAAGGGGGCGGGGCATCGAAAAGGGGTCCACAGGCCCCCGTCCTGGCTGCACCTGACTAAGGATCGGAAGATCAAGAAAGGGGAGAGTTACCACCAAAACAAGATCAACATCCCCCTCCCTTCCCCTCTCTCAAAAACCGATCACGACAATACCCGGATATGTCCCCCTTTTTCTGGATGGAACTTAGTTTCGTTCAGGGAATAACCGATTATGACCAAGCAGATGGCAACAGAGCATGAGAACGGAAGAACAACTCACGGAATGAAGTACCGGACCTCAATGATGTCACCAGCAGATTGTATTGAATGAATGTGTGTGTAAATGAGAACCGTAACAAATGACTGCAGTGTGGTTTGACTACGCCCTTTGCGCCCGGGGGCGAGGTAGCGGAGAATGGTTTTGGTTACCGTTCATTCCCCAAAACTAAGTCCATACATACTCGAGCGCACTGGGCTGCGAATGCACATAATGCCGTACCGACATGCTTAAATTTTAAAGTGAAAGGAGAAGCACAGACACGGTAGTTAGTTGTGTGAGTGAGTAGTTTAGTGTAGTGTTTCTTTAAATTTTTAGGACATCATGACCGTTTCAAAAACTACAATGTTCCCTGTGGACCCTGAAGATCAAAGAGCCGATTTAGCTTTTGCTTTGCGAGGGTTAAAGTAAAGGTTAGAAAGTAGTGCTCTAGGTATGACCTTCTAATAGGTATCGGCCACCTAGAGGGGAGCATGGAGATTTCCACCGGGAACTTTGTATGACCTCTGTGCATGGTTGTGATAGGTAGCTTGTATTTGTAGTATGTATTGTAAGTATGTCTGACAAGTAGGTTTTTGGTTGGTATGGCCTCTTGGAATGGCTTAAATGGATAGAGTAACATGATGGTTTTGTCTGCTGGTGTGGACTGGGTTGTATGACTAGTACATCTTGATTGTATAACCTATCGGTATGACTTAGTTGTGAATTTAGTTTCTTGTATGGTTGGTATAGCCATTATGTTGATTGGTATGACCTGATCCATGTTCGGTTGATTAGGCAGTATGAAAAAAGTGTAGCTTCGATGGTGTGGGGAGAATGGTTTAGTTGTGTGATTTGTTGGTAAGAGTGGCATGGATTAATGGGATGTTTAGTTAGTATGAAAGGGGCAGAATGATTAGCTGCCATGTTTGGTTAGTAGTATGACTGAATGATATGATATGGTATCTGGGAATTAAGACTGTATGGGTGTCAGAGATAGTTAAATTAATAGAACTGATCTTATGATAGCACAGTTGGAGCTTTTGATTGGAATTATTGATTGACTCAGCTGATGGTATGGCTTGTTTATATGTGTAAATGTTGAAGTTAGATGGGGTGAAATGGTAGTCAATATAGTTGACTGTTATGATGGATCAGTAATTCTGCAGTATTGTGGATTGTATTGCTTTCGAAATTGCATGGCTGAGGCAATCTTATGTCACGGTGAAAGTTATTATATACCTGTTTTACTACTCAGTGCAATTAGGTTATCATTATTGTTAAATAAGCTGGATTTATGTTACCTAGTAGGTTTCATAAGAACAGGTACTGGTATGGATGGCTTGCATAATTAATTGATTTGTTGGTTCATATAGTGATTTATAATAATCTTCGATAAGATATTTGACTGGTGTCTCGTGTTATGACAAACATGTTGGGCGTGTGATTATTTTGGTAATGTCAGTGTGGTCCGAGGTCAGCTTGAATTCTAGTAAATGGTGCATATATTCGTCTGATGACGGTTGGTAGAGTTAATATTCTGTAAAAAATATGGTGATCTATCTATTGAATCGCATAATATGTATGTAAATTAAAACCAAATGAATGTAAATAATAAACTTAAAATGTATATATTCATAGTAATATGTATGTCTGCTTCACTGAAAGACTTGTTAATTCAATAATGATTTAAGTCAATGTTTATGCGAGTCCATGCTGCAGGAGGGCTATAGGACTTGTAACATTGACTGAGTTACACATGGCCAACGTTAGCTGGTTACTAATCATCGTTGCCATGCCAGTGAATAAGTTCTTTTAATGTGGACATTATTTTCTCGTCGTGTTATCTTTGCTTAGTTTGAACTCATGGTCACACTTAAAGTAGACAACTAACTCCTTTCAGACCGGCCACTCACAATACTGATTTATTGACTTTAGGCTCTTAACTCTTGACTATTTGACTCAAAATGACTCCAAAATGATTCTAAATGACCCCAAAATTACTCCGTATATCTTCCTAGTGACTCCAAAATGACTCCAAATGACTTCAAATAACTCTAAATGACTCCAAAATGAATCTAAATGAAAAAAATATATTCCAAGTTCTTACGTACATGAATAGAGTCTGGTGGCTAGGTTAAGTGAAGTTAGGTTAAGTGGATGTCAAGAGAAATAAAATAAACACAAAATTCAGAGTCTTATACGAGGTGGAAGGCATACAATTATAACTCGGTTGTACATTTTTTACTTGTATGGTTGGTATAGCAGTTGTTTATTGGTAAGACCTCGGGTGCTATTCTCAGATGCATGACTGAGTATGCGCTAGGCTGCAGTAGTATGCCGTGCTGCCGCGAGCCTGCCCGTCACATTCTCGGATACGAATGAAAAGCCACAGACGGGTGTTCGCCGATCACGCCTGAATATAATCAATTTATAGGCACCCCAGACGGAAGGCTATGTCCGCTGACCAATCAGAAAGCAATTTTTGGGGCATGTGACTTTATAGAACGGCATCTGCTACACCAACGGAGCTGCGACAGACATATGGCTGTCACCCGAGTAAACCTAAAGGTGTATATGTCCGTTTATGAAAAGATTACTGGTTCTGTAAAACGTATTTATGTACGAAATGAAAAAAAGTTTATGTGAAAGTAACGGGAAATGTTTCACTTTACTCGCACGGTCATAATAAAACAATAACCACAACTTCAAAAAATACGCGAGACTGCGCCACGAGTTAGGCGCTGGCAGAGCTATTTAGCAGCGAGAAAATGAACTACGTACTTGTGTTCGCTTCAGTATCCGAAGCTGTGGCTAACTCATACACATCTCGCACTGTGATATTAGTATAAATAAATACATATATATATACAATATTAAACTTAAAAAGAAATACTTATTGCTGGCATCTGTACGTCTAGTGTTGGTCAGTAGATAAACTATGGTACGCATGAGTTACAGTGGGTGGAACATTGAATGTTAAGGTAACTGCTTGCGAGTGTCGAGAAGAATATATGGCCAAAAGTTCTTGTTCTCTTACTAGAATGGACTGTCGGGAGCTGCGTATAAACATATTATGTTCACTTTGTGCGACTGTAAAGATTCTATGTGAATGATGTGGAAAATTAACGGTTTCTATTTTTATGTTTTTTTAGTCTGAAGTATGTAAGTATATAAATAATAAAAGTATTTAATTTCTCGCTGGTGGTGTACCTGCATTATATATATATATATATATATAGTAGGAATGTATTATATTTAGTCTTGAAGATAGTCCGGAAATTAAGTTGAGATAACTTTTTCTTTGCTCTACATAAAATTTCAGTACACGTTAAAAATATTTAAATAAACAAATTTAAAATATAATAATAAATACAGATTTTTTAAATTCTCTTTTTTAATACTGTGTCGTAACCAGTCTGTTAGATCTCGTTAAGAACATCAAGATATTAAGTTAAGTTAACCACTGTGCTTATAAAGGACTTAAACAAACAAATCTCTAGAACTATAAATGTTACTTGCAAACTGTATTTTGCGAGACTGTATGGCTCCTAAGAGTTCAAAAATTATAATCACCTTTGCATGTAAATATTCACTTGCTTACTGCCTGACTTTCTTTGCTACATAATTACTTATAAAGAATATATTAAAAAAATTATAAGATGTAAGCTTAAGCATTCAGACTCCGACTGAAAATAACCAAATCATTTTAGTACAGTGCATGACTAAACTTTCAATAAATTTTAAAAAAATTGCTCTTTAATATAGTATTATTATGACATGTAAGTTAAAATTATCTCCCCAAAACGGAAAATTAAAATTTTACTGTAATTGTACGAGGGAATTCGCCAATTTCACTTCGATTACTAATATGCAATCAAACGGCATTACTCTTGGACTTTGGTTCTGTGAATAAATGGTTAGCATTCCTGACTTGTAACACAAAGATCTGGAGTACAATTCCCGTCTGAGCATAGTGCTTTTTTTTTAGTATTACCAGCTGTCATGGGAATATGAGAAAGTTACAAAATATAATTTATTTAAATGGAAAATCCATTACAAATGCATTAAAATTACATTTTACTGTATTTTCCAAGATTTTTCGACATATTTTCCAAAAATCAAATCAATTGAATTAACTCTGCTTATTTATAAATGTATCGCTTCGTAGATGACTGATTGGCAAGACCGGCCAGCTGAGCGCTTCACGGATATTGGCCTCCCTTCCCCCGTGTGGCACTTGCTGATGACATCACTGCACTCTTGGCTTGATACAGATGGCTCGCGGACCTGTCGATGTGTGTGTGCATGCTTGGGTGCATGGTTACAAGGCTTGGCAAATTAATGTTCGAACAAAAGTAAAAACTAATCGAATAAAAGGAAATGTTAACAAAAATATCGATTTAAAAAATATAGATTGAATTGATCTTTAAAGTATTAAAATTTTAATATATTTTACAAAGCCCTGGCTGGAATGTGCTTTAGAATAATTTTTATATACCTTCTCATATATGGAAAATTACATCTTTAAATTCTTATATAAGTATACACACTGACGATTCGCGCAAAGTAACAAGCGGTGAAGGAACTATGTAGACGGTGGAGTGGAGCAAATGTGACTAATCGAACAAGTGTGAGTAATTGGCCGAACGAATGAGAGAGACACCAGAGAAAGAGAAAGAGAGACAGGAAGGGAAACTAAACACAAAAAATGGGAGGACTCCGAGAAAACCTATGGACTGACACAGACACAAGAGTGAAACAAATGGAATGGGAGAAAGAGAAACAAAAGAGAGAAAGAGAGAAAGAGAGCACAGGATGGTAGAGCATGAAAAAAAACGAGACAGAATGGTGATATGACATCACTATCGTATGCCCATAAAAATACGAGTCTGGTGATATATAAAATATAATACTTATGACATTAAATTTTTCAATTTTAAAAGTATATTTTAATTTATAAAAATATATTAAAATAATTTGATTATGATATCATGATCGTATGCGCCATAAAATGACAAGTCCGGTGATATATGACATTTAATACTTATGTCTCTCAATTTTCCGTTATAAATATATATATATATATATATAATTATTAAAATAATCAACTCAATTTATCGATTTTTTTCATTATGTAGGCTAGAAGGAAAAACAAGCCTCACAAACAACCTAAGTTGTCTCATTTTCGCAGAAATGAGGCTTGCTGGACGCTCTGTGCCATTTAAGGGAAAATCGGGAAATTATTTGGGAAAAATGGGAAATTTTTAAGGAAAAAGGGAAATTTTAAGGTATTTATCGGTTAAAACGTACGGTTTTGTGTGAAAGTTAGCAATCTTTGAAGAAAAAAAACACGGGAAATTTTTAGATCAAGGTCAGATCCTCATATCCTTTGCCCTGAAGCCGTGTGCCCATTTCCCCATATCCCTACTACTAGTGTTATCTTACAAAATTGTCTAAAAATGTTGGTTCTGTATACAATGTTTCTAATATATACTGTCAACATATAATATTTTGTTGAATGTGGTAAAATCGTTTACAAGTTATAAAACTTATCAAATTATTTATATGGCCACCATTTTGAAAATCAATTACTGACCCCATTGAAATCATTTATGTTTACATGGCCTTCTATAGCACTACTGGTGTGAAAAATGTGGTGGAAATTTTTGAATTGTTCGGAAAATATGGCAAATTTACAAAAAAATAACTAAATGATAAAAGTTACAATAAGGTTATTTCAAAATAAATAATGAAGAATATAATGAAATTAGCCATACATAACGATCATATTATCAGTTTTAAAAATCAGTACATAATTTATAGATGCCTGTTAGGATGGAGTAGAATTAAAGTTTGGCATGTAGGAGGGCATAAACTAAGTTAATTTTATTAAAATTAATTAAAATAAAAGAAAAAAGTTCTGACGCTGCATGAGACATCCCATATACCAAGCATTGGGAAGGGTGAATGGAATATTACGCAATCTTAAAGATTACAATATATACAAAATTAAAGTTCACAAAAACTTTCTACTCGTAGTATCGACATCCTATTCGAAATTAAGATAGACAGTTCCTTAAGAGTATTAACTATACGTTATTGTAAAATACAAAATCTTCATGCTATTCAGTGTTTATACAGAATGTCCCGAACATAGACATCCAAACAGAGGCATGTGATAGTTGGGCCCAAGACCGACAAAAATGACCAATACCGATGTGGTCTGATTCTGAACCGTCTAAAAGTTACGACATTTCTCCGAATGTTTGAACCTACTCTACACTACATCAAGAATTGAATGATTGTGACGAAAGTACGTGGCTCAGTGAAGTGATGTTTGTAGAAATGGTAGCTGACAAGTGTAATCACATAAGTTAACATCATTCTAGCTATTCTCATTAAACCGATCTGTAAAATAAGGACAGTTTTGTAAAAGTTATGTATTCGCCAGATATTTGTCACGAGTTTATTGTCCTTAAAAAATACTAATGTTCTATATAAACGAATGCCTGCCACTGGAAAAAATACTTTTGTGCCTTGTTAGAAGCACAAAGAATAAGGTGTCATGAGCAAATGTCGACGTCATATATTTTAAAACCGAGTTACGAACCTGGAGTTGCAAATGTAACAGACTGACTGTATGGAAATGCTACATACATAGAAAACGTCATAAATGACGTGTGACCTTAGAATTAAACACATTGGATCGAAAGCGAAAGAGCACTTTTCTTGTGCTTTGGTACACTCGTTTTAAAATTTTAACACTTGAAGGGGGAACAATTAAATGAGCGTAACTACCCCGAAGTCATTTATTTGCGTATTCATAAGCGATGTTCAAAATGTATGCCTTGTCTCTGTATACACAACCTGCACTTTCGTATAAAATTACTTCGTAATGGCTGAAATGCACGAACGTTTACTTTCGTTCTATTTTTAGCTTCTGGCAGTTTGTGCCTCAGTTCCCATATGCTGTGACACTCACTTTAATAAACGGTTTCTTCGAAGAACCCCTACATGAAAAAATCAGTCGGATGCAAATCTGGTGATCGTGGAGGCCACGATATTGGTCCGCCACATCCAATCCATTTGTCAGGGAATGTTGTGTTTAAATGCTGCATGATGTCATGGAGCACCATTATTCTGAAACCACATGTTTCTACGTATCTCCGGGGTCACGTATTACAGCAATGGCGGAAGATTTAGCTGGAGAAATTTGCTCTACGTTTCACCGTTCAGTCTTGCCGAATAGTTCAAATGGCCCAATCAAACGGCCGCCTACTAAGCACGTTCCCACACTCACGCCAAACTAGTGTTGAAAATGCGAGTATCTTATTAAATGAGAATTTTCAATAGACCCTGAGTGAAAGTTGTGAATGTTGGGTACTCCACTCCATTGGAAATGCGACTCGTCCATCCACAAAATATTATCAAAGAAGCTTGGGTCGTTCCTACACCGACGCAGCATTTCTTTGCAAAAGGCCGCCCTTTTTTCATAATCCGCTGGGAGTAGAGCCTGCATCCTCTGTAAGTGATATGGTGGGTAATTGTTGGCCCGCAGTACACGATGAACACTAGTTCTCAGGATACCAGCACGGCTGCTTGTATTCCTGGTGCTAGCAGACGCGCCTCTTCTAACACTTGGTCGAAGCGGTCCGGGTCAGCCCTCGGGATAACTTCATGTCTTGAACCAGGCATACGGCTTTCCATGAACGTGTTGTGTGTGTGTTGATAAACACCCGGTGATCAAGATACCTTTCAGATTTCCGGTTTCATCTTCTCTGTAGATGTTCTTCTTAAAGAGCAGCAGCTCGATGTCCATTGCCTTGAGCGAGACCGTAAAAATAGTGTATCTCAGCATATTCGCGAGGCGAATAAGGCATGGTAGTCTGTTTATGGAACGCCATATATCTATATCGAATGGCCAAAAATCACATCCAATAGTGTTGTATGCAAAGTCGTCTAGCCAGTTAGTAACCAACAGTTCATACCACACTGCTGTTCAAAAGTCTAATACACGATAGCTCTCACCGCAACAATGGGAGCATGTAATTTCAGCAGACGACGTACACGCATGGTGCTGTGTAAACGTTTTCGCTACTCCATTATTGGGAGACAGTTTTACTGGTATGTTCGCATTTGACCCACGAGAATACCTACACATTCTCTGTTTCTCTCTTTCACGGTATGCGCTCACGTTTTGCTAGAAGTAAACCCATTCCGTGTCAGTATCGTAGCTCTACAGTCAGTATGTTACTATTGCCATTTCTGGGTCGTAACTCGGTTTTCCACTGTACGACGTCGACATTTACTCATGACCGTTTATTCGTTGTACTTCTAACAAGGCGTACAAGTGGGTCGTTTTTTTTTTTAGTGGCAGGCAATTGTTTACGTAGTACATTAGTATTTTTGATAGGCAATGAAATCGTGACAAATATCTGTTGAAAAAAAAAAACTTTTGCAAAAACTATTTTTATTTTCCTGATCGCTGTAATGACAATAGCAAGAATGATGTTTGGTTCTGTGACTACACTTCTCCGCTACCATTTATAAAAACATCATTTCACTGGTATGCGTACTTTCGTCACAATCATTAAATTCTTGGTGTAGTGTAGAGTAGGTCCCAAAATTCGGAAAAATTCGTAATTTTTAAAGGGTCAAGAATTGAACCACATATGTATTAGTAATTTATATTGGTCTTGGACTCCTCTATCACCTGTCTCTGTTTTGACGCCTATGTCCGAAACATTCTCTATATACTTTAGTTATACAAAATGAATCATATTTTCAATTAATATTATAGCTATCATATTAAATGTTCTCTAACAAAACCGAACATTTGCTGATAAGCCTTGAAATACTACAATAATCAAACTTAGTTTTTATGAAACTATAACAATTATATATATATTTTATCATCATTAAAATTTTGTAAAAAATTGTATATTTTACTCTAAAAGTAACGAAAGCATTAATTTTCATATCAGAATATATAGGCTTGTATTAAATATATTAAATATATTTTTTGATAACTGTAATATATGTTCGAAGAACTCCGGTCTAAACATAATATGCATGGATTCATAATTATAATTAAATAACAACTCTTTCATTGCATTTTTACGCTCACAGAAAGAATAGCAAATTTGAGATGACATTAATATCGGTAATAAATAGAGGAGAAATCGTAGTATAGTAGTATAACAATTATTTGAATTTGCTGATTTACTAAATGAATGTTAATCATACATTCGAATTTCAATAAATCATGTAATTTCAATTACAAATAAAAGAGGAAATAACTTACAAAAGAATAAAAAAAAAAAAAATTATATATTAATGCACTATATAAAGATGAATTGAATCATTAATGTAATTAATTTTTAGGGCCATATTTTAGTAACGAAATTTATCCACCAGTAGTTTATTGTTTTAGGATGACGTTGTACTAATACTGTTTTTTATGAGTCGACAGCACAGCACATAGCTGGAACCTGACGGAAGACTCGATCCAGCCGTGACGAAACCCTAAGCGCCGCGCCACACTACATTTACCATCGTAGGTCTGGTGCAATGACGACAATCAGCAAATTCCTAGCTACTCCATGTCAGTACTAAAGAAAACAATACCGACACACATTCCACACATCTGTACCCAGCGCCTCCAACAGTTGCTATGTTTTCATATTTCATACTTGTGTCTATGGGAAGTTTAAACTATTATGAAGGGAGATCAGGAGTTAATTATAAAGACACAGCAGATATTTAATTAAACTATCATGATCTACATATAGCATAAGTTATTGGCGAGGGAGGTATTTATTAATCATTTAGAGTATAATACTAACTTGAATGATATCGTCGCCGTAGGCTGGGTGTTGATTCGGAAAGCGACAAGCGGTACACCAAGATGCATATTGATGGCTTCATCTCGGCGTGGTTCCTCAGACAGACTGACAGAGAGACACCGTACATGGTGTTGTCAAGTTTTATATAGTTTCTGGTGGCGTGGTTGTCCCAAATACCGTGCCGTAGGTAGAGGAGATCCGCTGGAGATTTGCTGATATGTTTTATAAACTTTTATTGTTTGTAATGTGTTTTGGATTCTTAGTCCGACCTGGATACCGACGCGTCGCAGTAGTTCGCTAGGCTGGTTCATCTTTACAGAATCACAACAATAAATACTGCTAGTATACAAAGTTAAGATAAAATCGGTTACATGGTTTTGTAGATATAGCGCACTAAGAAAGAATGATCTTATTGCCGCCATTCGGAAAATAATTATCTGATGCATTTGAAACATATAAAATAATATGCCCCATCACAGTTCATCTTCTCCGCCAAATTTTGTAAGAATCAGTTTATTTTTTTCCGAGCTATATGAAATAAAAACTTCATATTTTCATGTGGTGCTAGCTTAAAGAATGTGAAGGTATGAGTCTCATTGTAGACAAATTTGATGATTATAATATATATTACGAACATACAACAATAGAGCATAGGTTTTATTTATTTTTTGTAATTTCGTAGATATAGCAAACTGAGCTAAAATATTGATTTGGCCACCATTTCGAAAATAAGTGTCTGACCAATTCAAAAAATAGAAAATTTCATGGCCTGCTCTAGTGCTGCTTATTTGCCGTTCGTGGGAATGTTTTCTTTTTTCCCAGAGTTATGATATTCAATATTAGTTAGTCATGTAATCATATCTTGCAATATGGCGGATAAAAGAGGCGTTGTTTGTTCACATTTGATTGTTATAATATATTCTGCCAACATACACAGTTAAGTTGGAATTAATTAAATTGTTTCGAGATATATCATAATAACTTTAAAAAATTATATGGTCACCATTTTGGAAATAGGTGTTTGACGTACTTATAACCTACTAGTTTACATCAACTACTGCAGTACTACTTGACTGCCAAATTTGGTAGGTATCGGATAATTGTTTCCCGAAATACGACATAATAGCTTTATTATATCAAATGCGGATAAAAGAGTTACTGTGTGGACAGAAGTGATAGTTGTTATACCGGGCGAGTTATGAGCGCCTATTGTTCCATATCTATGCAACCTGCACACAATAATTCCAATCTAACAGAATATAATTCGTAGCAGAACACCACGTGCGGGTTGATTCGTTGTCGTCAGTACAGCAAGCAGTGAACGGATGGTGTATTGCCAGCAATGCGTTGAGAAGGAATCACTTTTCAAAGAATGCATATCTGTTTATTGTGTTAAAAGAGTATATTGCGATGTTTACCGAATACTTTGGTAGTGTTGATTGCGTCCTTAGTAACACACATCTGCCCCGCTTCGAGCCATTGTGATTCTTCACGTGACATAAAAAAACAGTGGCTGCTTACTGTACTGATTGGAAAGGAAACAATAGTCCCGTGAAATAAGAATTAGTCTGCCAAAAAATTTGGATCGAGCTAGATCTTTGCACAAACATTCATTTTGGAATTATATAAAACATACAAAAAGTCTCCTAAGCTATCACGCCGGCTTCGTATAATTTAGCAAGGTTAAAGGTCACAAAAATTGTTTTTTTTTTTTTTTGCAGATATCGTGCTTCATATTGGTCGGATGGCAATTGTCAGTTTCAAATTAGTAGATTAAACAATTCTCTACAAAAAATGTCACGTACATTTTTACATACGAACAACCATTGCCACGTAATACAGCTTAGAAATCATCAACTACGTATAGAATACAGCAATAACAGCGGTGCATTAATTTCCACACCACCTTTGAGGTAAAATGCAAGTCGCGTTTTTTGTTTTACATGGTTTCCTCCGTAGGTCTAATCCATGTGCGATCAACTTATGATTATTTCTGATCATCATCTTCAACCTCTGGTACTTCTTTCTCTTCACCATCTTCAACCTCTAATACTTCTTTCTCTTCATCTTCTTCATTAACACCTTCTTCCTGTGATAATTTTGATGTAAAATAGTCGATGGGGTTTATTTCATCGTATATCGTTGTATTTATATTGATCACTTCAGAATCGTCGGAAGAAACAGGTTCAGTTGTGGGATTGAGGCATGATTGCCCACGACAATGACCACAAACGGTTGCAACCTCACACGTCATTGATACGAAGCTGCAAATCACAAAGCTGATAAAATATCCAATAAACGTTTAGATCCATAGCTTCTGTGAAGAAATATTGAGAGGCCATCCAATAAGTGAGATGTAAAAGCTCTTGAACGGACCACAGTCATTATGGCGTGGCTTATGGCCATGCATTTAGTCTTCAGATGGTCAGTTTTACCTTTTTTGTTTTTTAAAATTATTTCTTCTATAAAAATGATAAGCTGCTCGGAAGATCTTCATTAATATATTCAAACATTTGGTTAGCCGGAGGACAGAAATCGGTATTTACAGCAACATAACGAATATCTTATCTAATAATCGCATCAGCACTTTCCATAATGTGGAGGCGTTTTTTGCGGGTTTAATTTTTTAATTTCATACCAAACTTTACTTAAAACATTCTCTTGGGCATCACGAGAACAAATTATTGCCATCCGTTCAATTAATTTTGAGATCATTGTAGCATCATCAGGAATATGAATTACAATTACTTCTTTCAACTCCCCTAACGTCAATTCGCAATCTTAATTATTTTCGATATAATAACATATGTCTTCCAATGTTGATGTGATAGTCATGTCTAATGGACAGCCTATTTTACGACCTATTTGTTTTGGTCGAATGAAAGATTCGAAGCACTTACTATGATATTTCGCTCCAGCACATACTAAATCATGGTCAAAGTTAACCCTGTCTTTTACAGTTATTCCTTATCTGCCTACACGTGTTTCGGCTGCTTTAATAATAGATTACTTAAATGGAATTGTATATACTGCCTTAATTTTGGGTCGATATTTTTTGTTCATTTTTCGTCACAGCTTGTTCGTTAGCTTCTTCACCACAAAACAAACACAATGTTTCAAATTCAAAAGAACTCAACCACATTTGACGAGGAGAGCTCTGAGACGTACCAGGGGCTTCTTTTTCTCGGCGTCTCTTGAATGCCTTGATGCTACTCTTTCGAATATAGAATTTACATGAATAGTCAGTTGTGTTTACATTCTCTAAATGTTTAATGCATCACGCTCAACAAACACGGTATCACCGTCCGAGAGCGAATTATCGCAAATGCAACAAATATCTGCTATATTGGAATTATCGTTTTCACACTACTACGTTCAAATTAACACGTTCGCGGTCGTCGAGAAATAGTTTTAAACTGAGTTAAAACGGCACGATTTACTATGACCCATTCCAATGGAAAGCGAGACAACTGCAACGCCAGCAGCGAGAGGATGGGTCTTTTACATGTCACTGTCACATTTATGACGTGTCGTACGGACGACGGCAACATGGTGACGGCCGCACAAAAATGCGAGCACGGATCGTGTTTTCATAACTCTCCAGCCGTCAGCTAAACCGTCCTGATTATGACGACTCGGAAGTGTAAATACACAGATGTTGGTATTGAAACTGCACAAGAGACGTGTTTTTTGATGTTGGATAAGCGGCCTACAATTTTCCGCCAATAGAAAAAGCACGCCAAACAAAATTGATAACGTTGTAGTGTTGTAGTTTAGATTTTTCCTCCATCAAAACAGTTTTGAAGCAATGTCCACATGTATTTACACTCTAAATCTGAATCAGTGAGAATTTCACTGTTTCAGTCCAAAGTATCTGACTGATAATACAGTGACTTCAGTCTGGGTCTATAGCAACTTGCTCCGTCTCTAATGATTTTCAAAATAAAACGGTGTCCGTTAAACAACGTGTATAAAGTAAAGTGACAACAAATATACAAATAAAACGAATACAAAATACTTTGTAAAATGTGTTTCCTATTTCAAAATGCCATTTTACAAGGTTATATGAACACTTAGCCTTTCATTACGTTTGACATCTTTCATTTCGTTTTCAATTAATCATCACAGCTCTCTGCTTGATATAATGTGATGAAGAGTGTGCACGTGTATAATCTTCGTTTTAACGATCCTAAAACCAAAAGTAAGAACATTCAATTTAATCTTCACGATTTTTGCAGTGAAATAATAATTTCTCTATTTCCCTTCGTTTATTTAAGCTATGCTTGCCAGTGCAGATGGTAAGGTATCGGCTTAGACGTTAAGGGTATACATGTTCAATCCCGCCTCCTCGCAAATTGTATTTTACTTTCTTGAATTACGGTAAATTGCACAGTATATATAGTAAACTACTGTAAATATGTTTATTTCACGTAATTATTTTGTTACATTCAATAAATTCAATATTTAATTCGCCGCTGTGATCAACATATTTACGTTTTTATTAAATGTAGGGTAAGAATTAGCATAGCCCTAATTTTAGGTGTTTTAAGTGATAACATTATTGTTGTTTATAATGTATGTCATTGTCAGAAAACATTTATGTATATAATTTCTTTGTATAAAAGCAATAATACGGAAGTAACTGCACAATGCAATCGACTGCCTGTGGTTTTTTAATTTAACTTTGATTCGTATTACAAGACAAAGATATTCTAGAAGTAAGCGTTTTCTGTCAATAACGTGCACTATAAACAGCAATAATGTATCATAAAAACAACTAAAAAAAAATTTCGTCCAACGGAAATTTGAACTCTATTACGTAAAATCACCAGCGCGCGAACCCACACACTTACTCACTGAGCTACACATGCAATTTGGATAACAAGCAGTGTAAAAGGGTATATTAATATCACAAGGCCACAGTTATCACGTACTTTTTAAGTAACATTTATTGTTTTATTATGACCGTGGGGTCAAATCAAAACATTTCCCGTTACTTGTGCTTACATTGAGATGCAATTTGTACATAAATACGTTTTATTGAACCTGTAATTATTTCGTAAACGGACATACACGATTTAACATTATTTCTTGGTCGTCAGCCATCTTGTCTGTCGCACAGCGGGCTGCAGTCACGACGGCTAATATATGGTGCGCCGTGGTTATGACGCCCGACGAAGCGTTTAAATTCGATCCATGCTCACTTTTTTACATGAAGCATCTCCGCAATGACATGTCGCGCCTATGACGGGCCAAAATTACAACCATGCTCTCCCTGCAGTTATAGTCCAGGTAAGTGAGGGACCCTTCTTATTGTAAATTACAACCATGCTCTCCCTGCAGTTATAGTCCAGGTAAGTGAGGGACCCTTCTTATTGTAAATTACAACCATGCTCTCCCTGCAGTTATAGTCCAGGTAAGTGATGGAGCCTTCTTATTGTAAATTACAACCATGCTCTCCCTGCAGTTATAGTCCAGGTAAGTGAGGGAGCCTTCTTATTGTAAATTACAACCATGCTCTCCCTGCAGTTATAGTCCAGGTAAGTGAGGGACCCTTCTTATTGTAAATTACAACCATGCTCTCCCTGCAGTTATAGTCCAGGTAAGTGAGGGACCCTTCTTATTGTAAATTACAACCATGCTCTCCCTGCAGTTATAGTCCAGGTAAGTGAGGGACCCTTCTTATTGTAAATGTATTTTTATTTTATTGGGTTCACTATTCCTTGCTTCGGAGATTAGCAGCGCTTTATTTACAAAACTGTTGCTCGCATGTAAAAAATATCAGACCCCTTTTTTAGAGAATTGTTTAATCTAAAATTTTGACACTGACATGAATTACCGTCCGACCAATAGGAAGCGACATATCCGCAAAAAAAAAAAAACAATTTTTGTGACCTTTGACTTGGATAAAGTATACGAGGTCGGCGTGATAGCTTAGGGGACTTTTTTTATGTTTTATATAATGCCAAAATGAAGATCTATGCAAAGATCTAGCTTGATCGTAATTTATCGGCAGATGCCTCCTTATTTGGCCTTATTTCACTGGACTTCAACGCACACGCGTGGTTTTGTAGCGGTTCTCGGTTTTCGCGCAGCTGATTGGCACAGGCTGACAATGGCGTCGAATTTTCAGCTGACAGACGAGGCGCCGTAACGAGTACACACATGGCACGGAACTCGGCTAAACAAGAGACAATTATTTCACAGCGGAGGAGATGTTTTGTTAGATGGGTAGTATTGTGTGCAGGTTCCATAAATACGGAAAAATGGCCACGGGCGACGCATCTGGTATATACTGCGAACATACAAATTTATATTAGAATTGATTTCATGGTTTCAGCGATATATCCAATATAACTGAAATGGTTATGATGCCACCATTTTGAAAATAAATGTCTGGCTATCTTAAAAACATACCAGTATTCATCACTTGCCACTGTTATACTTGTTTGCCAAATTTTGTACGAATCAGTCAATTGTTTCCCACTATATGACATATAAAATTCATTCATTCATTAGGAGCTATCTTACAAAATGACCAACAAAAATTTCAATGTGTTGGCATATATGATGCTTGTAATATATACTTTCAGCATAAAACATTTGATAGAAGTTGGTTAAATTGTATGGTAGATATACTAATCAAACCTACGGTATTTGCACGGGCGCCATTTATAAAATAGGTACCTAATACATTAAATTGCCTACATTTACATAGCTTATCATAGTATTTCTTACTGCCAATTTGGCTACAGTTAGTTCCACAATTTTCCAGATATAACATATAAGCTATATTATTTCAAATGGCGCTATCTTACAAACTGGCTGACAAACAAAATACTCACCTCTAAATTAATGGGTACACTTCGCACTGTCAACATACACAATTTGGTTTAAATCGGATTAATGTTACGCGAGATATGGCATATCAACCTAAATATTAAAATGGCCGCCATTTGGAAAGTGGCGTGGTCGAAAACGACAAGAGTCTGGTGTTGGCACTACGTACGATATGTGTAACAAGTTTGGTGAAATTTGAATCACGCCTTCGAAAGTTGAAATAGGTGGACCCCCGTGCACAGACACACACACGCACGCAGGGAGGAAAGTGATCTCATATGCCTTTATTTCCTTCAGGACGTAGGTTTAAAATGGCCGCGATTTTGTAAGCAAACGCCTGGCGTGATTGAAAAATAATAAAGTCAGGTGTCCTTTCTAGGGATGGGTCCATACTACATTTTCTCAATACTCGATACCAATTTCGATACCAAAACATTCTCACGGTGCTCGATATCGATAGTTTTCTCGATACCAAACTAAAATTGTCATGAACACATAACAACTTGGCCAAGAAAATGGCTCGTTTTACTAGTGTCGTTGACACACACTAAAACTATATAAAAAAAACCCACATTACACTAGAAACAAATGATGGACGGCCTGATCCCCAAACGTCCTTAACCAATGATAAACCAGCACAGTCTACTTCGATTCTATACAATTACGTTCCAACGGTAAAAGCTGTAATCATTCTTTGAGGAAAATGATAGCTCAGTACATACTTATTTTGCTATTTCGCAGTTCTTTAATTTTATTTTGCGACTTAAAGTAAATTACTGTAACGTAATATAAATATCATAATTATCTGATTCACCCGTCGTGGTCTAGCCTGCGGAATACGTGGGCTAGGCCACGACAGGTGGATCAGATAATTATGGTATGTGTGGGATGTACAATAACTACTCACTCACGTGCCTATAAGCTCTCGCTCGCAACTCTCTACCTGCTTTTATTGTACCTTAAATACACACGATAAAAGTGATAAATTAAATAAAAGTGAATTAAATGAAAAATTTTGGCGCAGCATAAAATTGTGGTATGCATTGGATGTACAGTAACTACTCAAGTTGCTCACTTGCGCCTATCGGCACTTGCTCGCAACTCTGGACCAGTTTTCATTGTACCTCAATTGTGTACCATAAAAATTGATGTTATCAAAAATCATAATTGTGGTATGTATGGGTCGCCTAAAAACACATCAAGGTGCTCACAACTGAGTGAATAATATGCTATGAATAAAATATTGTATATTATGGTACAATTGTATTTAAATTATGATATACTTTTCGAAATGATCCCACACATTCCAAATGTTATGGTACGCTTTTCAGAATTATCGTACACATGCCAAAATGCTCATACCATAATTATGGCCCGAGAAATGAGTATGTTATTTCGATACTTTTGGATAATCTCATGTGATACTCGATACTATAAAGTATCGTGGTATCGATGATTCCATCCCTTGACTCCTTACTAAGGAGATTCTCCCACACATTCAAACTACAACATACAGTACGCACAGACGGACACTCAGGCATGAAAGAGAATTCAGAACATTTTATTTTCTTTGGAAAGTACGCTAAAATTATAGATTCTTTGAACCGAATTTTTTTGGAATTTTTTTTTATATTTGAGGACTTAAATTTTAGTGGTTATCTACCCCAAAGTTTAAGCTTTTAATTACGTTAAAATTCTCATCAAAAATTTTTAGTTATATAACATTTGCGGAATATATAAAAGTATATAATTTTTTTAGCCTACTTTCCGAAGTAAAGAAATGTTTATGAGATCACATTCTTCTTTGTGAGTATGTGTAGGTGTGTGTTTGTGTTTGCACGAGTGTGTCTCCCCACCACTTAGAAAATGCAAACAGAATTTCACCAAACTAGGTATATACATAGTACTCAGTAAGGGCATCTGACTTTTATGAATTTTTCGACCACGCACGGCATTTACGTTCAAATGGCGGCCATTTTAATATTTAGAGTGATACGCCATGGAAAGATGAAAGGAACCTCTTGTCGGCCGAATTCGAAACTAGCTGTCTTATTTATTCTTTTTGAGGACAAAGTTGTAAACATTTATAGTCATAAATTGCCCTTCTATCTCAAAATCTAACTGAGATACGGTATAAATTTTGAATTTTGATAAGGCAAAAACGAAGTTTGAAGAAAATTGCATATAAATTTTCTCGGTGTGACTTGTCGGACACACGGTAATGCTGTTAGCAATTAACTCAGCACTTTTGGATGGCATCTTTAGGGTCTACTTTTCTCAACAGCAGAACATTGATTGTTTTGAATCAGACTTTGAATATTAGCTCTCCTGTAAAATGTACTTGGCTGACAACAGGTCTCTTTCCCCTTTCCTCATCACGCGGAACCATTCGACCGATTTTACCAAATTTTGAATGGGACCACGCGCCTAACTAGGTAGCGCACTTGTGATGTCCCAAAGAAGCAGTGAACACAATTTTATTGTAAGACTAAATTTTGACTTCACTATATAAATTATGAAAACTTCTTAAATTTATGGCAACTGCGGAAAACTCTCATACAATGCTGTACTGTTAACTCTACATAATAATATGTGATGACATTTGCATGTACTCTATAAAATTAATTAAATTAGCCAAGCTGATAAATTTAATTTAATGGCAATTTTCATAGTCATACATGAACTGAAAATTACTAGAAGCAACACACACAGGTTAGAATTATTCTATATTAAACTGCTACTAGAAGCAACACACACAGGTTAGAATTATTCTAGAGTAAACTGTTACTAGAAGCAACACACACAGGTTAGAATTATTCTAGAGTAAACTGCTACTAGAAAGTCATTGTTCTTTCTGAAATTATGTAAACTTTACTATCGTTCATAATTAGATTTAAACTATTTGCATGTAAGTTGAGATAGCAGGCTGTAAAACTTAATTATTATGTAAAACTAATAAGAAATGAAGAAAATAATAGTAAGTTATATTAATCATACTGCTAGTGGAATCTGAAACAATTTTGAAATGGACGTGAATGAAACTTTTAATACTACTATTCCTTCATTTAACGTGGGTGGGTGGCAACAATAACGAAATAAATGGTGAGGATGGTAGTTAAGTTTGCAGCGAGAAGTTGGGAAGGAATCCCGCCTCCACCAAATGTTATGCAATATGGCAGCAAGAGGGTGGAAAATACCGGTGCTTCCACCAAATCTTATGAGGTTAACTATTTAGTCAACTCCATACATAATAGGGGTTAAGGACGTAGCTGAATGACAATATTACATAGTAGAGCTTTTACTGTTAATTGGGGGGTTTATTTAGACATGGGAGACTGACAATAACATGATATAGTACTTTTAAACACTCGGGGGAACACTATTGACTGACATTAATTCAATACTCCATTATTATTCTAACTCATGCAAATATTCAGTTAAAAATAAATTGGACTCTCCCCACCTTAATGTTTCCCAGAGTCTGTTGTGGTAGAGCAGCTAGCTGCGATCGGGCACACCCATTCTTGTTCTTCCCTGAAGGCTGGTTGGACGTGGAAAGTCGACATGCTCCGCATCGTGCTGTCCTATATCAGCACGTTGTTTACACATCTGTGTCCCCGATCGTTGGCTGGTGGAGGGGGTTTCTGTAGCTGTCCCGTTTCGCAATACCTTGTTGTAATTCCTGGCATCCAGGTTTGATCTGAAGGTAGGCTGGGTTCAGACAGGGATGTTAAGTTAAGGCTCTCCCATACAATCATAACAAGCTGAACTTACGAGTTTACTGTCATGCACATTATTAAAATTTTTAAATGGTGAACATACTAACTGGAAAGCTTATGCGCCTTATATCTGGATGCGTGAGACCAAAGAAACCTTAAAATGTATTTAATTAAATATTATTAATTTACATGAATAATATTGAGAGAAAGCACTGTAATATTAGATGTCATATCGTAAGACGTAAAACTAAGTGACTCCATTATTTGTTGAAATGTAGTTATTATAGTAGCAGTACATTCAGCACTTTCAAATTTATTTATGCAAGAACAGTGCAACGCTGTCGCTACAGCTATTCTCTGCAATGCGAAAGGAGCCATCTGGAGATATAACTAGATGTACTTTTTTTTCAAATCATCCAGATCCAGTAACTAACTGGTTTTTTCTACCCACAAAATACACAAATCACTCACATAAAGCGTTCCTGCTGCACTTTTTAACCTTACTTCCGAAGGAAAGAAAGGCTTATGAGATCACTTTCCTGCTGTCTGGCTTGTGTTTACCCCTAAAAATGTTGAACACATTGCTGTGATCAACACCAGCAAGGGTTGCCAGGCCAAGCACTAACGCTGGAGGGAATGCGGCCTCGGCAACCCGGTCGCCCAGTTATATTAACAGCCAGAGGTAATGTGAACAAGGCCGGGACCATGCGTATATAAGCTGCGAGCAATGGTAGCTCGTGGCTATCTTGTTCCGCCGCTGCCGGAGGCCTTGCCCAAGAAACCGCTGCCAGGAGGACCGCCTGTCCTTGTGACCCTGGGTCGATGCCTGACTACGCCCCCGTCGAGTGAGCCTCCAAGCTGCCGACTCTGTGTTCCTCAGGGTAAAAATAATTCCCGTTTGGGCGCCGTAGGTTACGTGAGATGACCGGATAAGCGAAGGCGGACATAAGCACTCCTTAAGAACAGTGTGATCCTTGACTGAATATAGCTTTGCTTTCAGCATAAAGTAACAGCTTTCAGAGATTAAAGTAACATTGTAAATGTAACACCTTGGGCACACCTTGAGTTGTAATAGAGTTGCTGTCAATAAAATTAGAGTTTCTTGTACGAGTGCTTACTTTCTTTCTACGCTTTACACCTTTTTGAGTGTGTGGCCTCTTCACTTAGAGGAGCGCCTAGCAATTGCTGGAGGCGCCGCTCGCTTTCGGACCTTTCGTTAAGATTTCCAGTATCTAATAAAGTAAATTCAGAGAGCCAGGAACTAGTGCAGACGACTTTTGTCTGCAACCTTCTTCAACAGTTAACATTCCCTCGCAACCTACGATATAAAGTACAGTAGAACCCTGTTATCACGTTCCCGAATATAACATTTTCCTGCATATAACACCATTATTTTATGATCCCACAATTTCTCCATAAGGCTTAGGGGTTTAATTTCCTGCATACAACAATGTTCAAATTTTCATTTCCTGCTTATAACAACAGTTTTGCTTGCTGTATCTCAAATGAAATTTCAGACTTTAACAATGCAATAGCCTGTAAATAGATAAAGAAAACTGTTTATGCCTGAAATATTAAGGGTTTTAGAGGAGTTGGTCCTGAAAATTACTATTATAATCAAGTGTAGATGAGTATGCAAGCATCCAGAACGCATGTCAATGTGAGTGACATTGAATTCAGATCACTGAATTTTTACATCAAATGATTCAGACGAGGAAGTTGAAAAACTTGACTAGCTACTCGTATACAAAAATTAGCACTTTAGGATTTTGTTTTGCTTGATGTGTTCCTGCAGGTGTAATACATACTGTTTCCTGCTTATAATATTCTCCTGCATATAACATTTTATTTTACTGGCCACCGGAAAAATGTTATAACAGGGTTCTACTGCAATTCAAACAGTAAACGTGTACGATCCCATAGTAAACAGTAGTGACTGAAAAATTTCATTCAGACCTTGCCGATGATTACAGGTCAGCAAATTGTGGTCGCTCAGGAATGCGTGAGCACATTTGCCGCATCAGCGAAAAAAAGATCGCACAACAGCCCATTGCCCTGTAGTTGTAGAGTGTGTGCGCTTCTGCAGTACTAAAATTAATGCATGCAGTATCATGGCACCGCTCTTCGGGCGGTCTTGTCTTTGGTTTATGCAAATTCTCCAACTTACGGTGTGCGCAAAGTGGATATAAATACTTACAAGTGCGTGCGTGTTAGTTATTTAGGCTACACTATATAATTTTACACTAACATGCGGACATGAACAAATAAGACAAATCTGTGTCCTAATCTATAAAGAAACTCGGTAAAATAGTGACACTCGATATAAGCGATGCTCAGCACCCATTAGAAAACAAAGAGAAACAACACCCCGAGTTACTCAGTGAGAGCACCGATTTAATAGACTTATAACACACTTCACCCACCACAACAAAAGAAAGCACTAGATTATACATTTCATGACACACACGTATACAATATGTAAGAGGCTAGCAAAAATGGCTATCTTAGACCATGCCCAATCAAAACTCTCCAGGCAACAGAACCGTTTATAATTTATATTCCCACCACAGAACACCATTATGCTAACACAGCTAACATCACAGAACACTAGTACACTACCAAAACAAATAACACAATTCAAGCACAACAACCAAACCAAGACACAAATCCACCACAGTACAATCTCAAACACCCAGAACCCATATCCACATTCGCAGGTGACAGTCATGAAAATGTGGAGGAATTTTTGGACACCTACAACAATACCAGTGACATTAACGGATGGACAGAATAAAAAATGTAGATGCCTGAAATTCTACCTACATGGTACAATCAAAATATTTTATGAGAATGCCTACTACATGAATGGTCAATACAATACATGACAATACATTGAAACGAAATTGCGAACAACATTTACACCAATTGTCATCACTCACAAGTACAGACATCTGCTCCACACCAAAACTCAACACAAAACGAAAGTTCCCAGGCTCATGTAGAAACTCTCATTTTCTACAAAAATAAACGGGACCCACACTTGCCAGAGGCCAAGATTGTGAAAATTATTTGGAAAATGTTGCTGCCAACAGTTGACGATAAATTAATTCCACTGCAGAATGACTCACTTAAGCAACTGACACACAACATAAGAATAATTGAAACCAGAATGTTAAGATACACACAAGCACAGGAAACTCACACCAAAGACTTAGAACAACCGAAACTACAAAAGGAAATTACAATATAGAGAACAGAACTACAAAAACTAACACATCCAGCCACAAACACCACCACATCACCGCGAAATGCCGGTAAAATGTATATTAACACACTCCAACACACACACACACAGAAACCCCACCCACAGAATCACACCAATTTATGGCAGAGCAGAAGACCACAATGAATTTAAAAAAAAAAGAGTAGGGAGCACCATAGAAACCCACCCTACCAAAAGAAGTGTCAGTACGCCCAACACAGTCAGCAGGCCCCTTAAGGAAAAAGCACAGACTTCCCGAATGCCCGCAGGAAGAACCATGCTGACCCATTTCCGAACAAAGACACGTCTTTCCCAAGGAAAAAGTGCCTGGGGAAATTGACGCACATCAAGCATTTTCAGCAAGTGGGTGCCAAATAGGACGTATGCCGACATTGCCAGGTTTAATGTGCAGAGCCAGAACTTTGATCAGCCACAGTGACCCCAATTAGAAAATACAAAAATAGTAAAAGCAGGGACTATCAGAGAAATAAACACCTCTTGTATCCAGTTTCGCGAAACAAAAAGAAGGTCAGTGAAACACAAGGATAGAGGCAGGTACATACCAAAGTCACCTCAAGTTATTAAACAGAACAGCACTACCTAGAAACCCAAGATAGCCCTACACACAGAACCGACCGTTGCCAATGAGTATGACGGCCCTGAGGAGCAGGAGTCAGCAGAACAGCGACGCAAATAAGGCGAACACGACCTTCATCGGCACCCGCTCCCAAACAGCCATGACATGTGCTCTGTGCCTCTATACAGGTCACCAGGTGGCCTCTTGCCCACTCTTTCCAAACCAGCAACACCCATTCAATACAGTCATCGCCACATGCTTCCGGAAGTTTAAACAAATGTTCGCCATTGGCCACACCACGCTCTGGTTACCACGTGCTGGAAATGACAACACGTTCACTACACATCAAAACCATAACGTCAACATGGAACCATGTGGCGATGATGAGAAGCTCAAGCGAAACCTGAGCCACAGGTCCCACTTGCACTCGGGTCACAAACATGAGACACCGGTACACAAGGACGAATGCAGCACCAAATTCATACAAATCAACACCACATGTCCTTGTCCGCATAGGCGGAATCACATACAATTTGCTAATCGACACCAGATGCTCTCACTCATGCATGGCATCTACTTTAATTACAACACAAAAGCATGAACCAGTGACAGAAGTATTTTCACTTGTGGGGACAACACAAGAAATTGACATACCGCTTTACAAATCTAACATAAACATGAACTCTTCAAGACACAATTTTCAACAAGAATTCCTACTAATAGATAACCTGAAATTAGGTATTATTTTAGGAGTTGACTTTATGAAAAAGTACGATGTGGTGCCAGTACTTAATAAAAGTATAATTTTTATTTATGCTTCAAGTAACAAGAAAATTATGGAAATGCCCATAAATACAAACACCATCGAATATGACATGAGCAATTCAATAGAATACCACCTCAAGAAGATTGAAAGCACCGAAGCACAAACACCAATTGTGATAAGTTGCTTGTAAAGCAACAAGAGGAACTACACAACTTATTAAAACAATACGAAGATAGGTTTGCGATCTCCATCACAGAACTTACCGAAACTAAGGAGTATGAAATAAAGTTGGAACTCACTTCTGATAAACCAATCCACACCAGACCTTATCGAACTAACCCAAAATTAAGGGAAGAAGTATGAAAATAAATCATACAGATGCTTAACTCACACATTATAACACCATCGGAATCCCCTTATGCCGTGCCGAGCCTAGTTATAAAGAAACGACAGCGCAGGATTAGGTTCCTAACAGATTTCCATTTCCTTAATCAAGACTTGGAAAAGGTTCAATACCCCCATCACAAGGACAGAGGACATCAAAACATTGCAAAATTCTATATATATATATATAAGATCCACCGACATGTTTAGCGGGTTTTATGCAATTCCCGTCCGCAAAGAATATCTTGATAAACTCACGTTCTTAGATGACGGTGTCAGACCCTACGAGTACACACATATGCCCATGGAGTTGGCTACAAGCCCTAACTATTTTCGAAATTTCGTTGATTTAATACTAGGTCCCTTACGATGGAACACTGCGGTGGCGTATGTAGATGACATATTTATCGTAGACAACACTTTCCAGGAACACTTAAATTCTATTAAAAAGGTTATGGAATGCATCTGAAAATTCAATGTCAAAATAAACACTAAGCATAAAATGTTTTAACTCCAACAAATGTATATATGGTAGTATTATGGGCTAATTACTCATACAATGAATATATGTTACGTTAATCCTTATATGATGTACACCAAAATGGTAACTTTTGAGTGTTTCTACCTTAGTATTCACAAAGACAATACATGTAACGCTATCCCTAAACTCACATAGCTGATACCGCCCTACGGAAATAAACCAAACTAATGAGAGAAGGACACTATTAAATTTATTACCCTGCCGGCTTCCGCGCGGAAGAAAGACTCTCTCCGGCGGTACTTTGATGGTAACTTCCAGTGGCACAGTGGGGCCCTCACACAACGATGCTGTAACGCTAGCCCGGCCTTACTGGTGCATTCCTCCCACATCGCCCAGCTCCCAGGTCTTCTCATGCGAGGACACATGAGTTTTTGAGGGGGGGGGGGATGCTCTGATCGACACCAGCAAGAGCTACCAGGCCAAACGCTAACACTGGAGGGAACATGGCCTCGGCAACCCGGCCACCCAGTTATGTCAACAGCCAGGGGGAAGGCGAACAAGGTCGGGTCCATACGTATATAAACTGCGAGCGATGGTAGCTCGTGGCCATCTTGTTCTTCCGCCGCCGGAGGTCCTGCCCGAGAAGCCGCTGTCCTACGGTTCTGGGTCGGTGCCTCACTATGGCGCCGTCGAGAGAGCCTCCAAGCTGCCACCTCCGAGTTCCTCAGGGTAAATATAATTCCCGTTTGTGTGCCATAAGTTACTCGAGGTGACCGGATAAGCGATGGCTGACATAAGCAGTCCTTAAGAGCAGTATGTTCCTTGATTGAATATATCTTTGCTTTCATCATTCCAGAGATTGAAGTACTATTGTAAATGTAACTACTTTGGAGCACCTTGAGTTCTAACAGAGTCACTGTCAATAAAATTAGAGTTTCTTGTACGAGTGCTTTTCTTCTTTCTATGCTTTACCCCTTTTTGAGTATGTGGCCTCTTCACTTACAGGAGCCACAGCAGTGTGAACATAATATCACTTAACTAAGTTAAACATATAGTACTTAGTAAGGACATCCGACTTTTATAGATTTTGACCATATTAGTCACTTTCAAAATGGCGGTCATCTTAATATTTGGTTTCTTATGTCACATCTCGGGAACCGTTCAACTGATTTAACCTAATTTTTTGTACGTCGAATGTACAGAACATAAACATGAAATTTAGTGATGGATATTGTTGTTGGGCTGCCATTTTGGAATATAGAACTACATGAAAAAATAAAGCTTTTGCAGTTAATCTCGAAAATTACTGTATACAATTATAGCCGACTTGGCAGTCAAATAATATACGGTAGGTTATCAAATCATATTTCCAAAAATAGTCTAATTTGGTTAACATGTACTAAACTAGCACAAATTTTTATAACCATAACATTTCAATCCTTTATTTATCATTTGCATGATATGTACGATTCAGGAAATATTTCAGGTTCGTTACAAACATCCTTTAACAAGATTGAAAAAACAGTTATATATTGTGTTTCAATTCACAAATAATAAAGCCATAATTGCAAAATGACTACTGCCGAAAATAAATGTGTAGCATTAGAAACAGATTCCACAAAAAGCAGGAAAAAACTATGTTAATAAGCTTTGGTAAACTTTACACATAAGACAATCATGATATTAAATGGGCGCACCAATATTCCACAACCAAAATATCAATGAACAACAACCCGCAATGTTTAATAAAGGTGCAAGTTTCCTCGAAATTAAGAGTGTTTGATTCAGCTAACAAATTGTCGTCAGACTTGTGCTGATGTAATAATTGCATAGTAAAAATACAAAATGTTCGTTAACAGCTGACTTAGTAACTTGACACTTTATTGGTAACAAAAAATTATATATACAGTATGAACTTCTTTAACGAACAAGCTTTAAGCTGAGTAAACCCATTATTCTTGTGATATATTTATTGATGTTGACAACATTGCGTTTAAAGGCATGTATACCCATGATGTAATACTTGGCTGTGGGTATATCAAAAACTATTCAAATATAAGGCTGAATTATCAAAAATTCACAGGTACTGAGACCATTTAGTAAAAACGATATAACTAAAGCTCAATAAACCACTTTAATTTTGAGGAACGAATTCTCCCACATGGCAGAGCCTACACTGGAAAATATTTATACAAATTACCTGTACTTTCTAAATTATGAACAGTACCCCTAAATTCATTTAATTAAAACGAGAAAATTGTAATATAAAATTTAAAGCATACATGACGTGGTAAATGCGTGGGGCCCTTAAGGCACATCATGCATAAAAGACCCATTAATACAAACGTATAAAAAACTTCTCTAAAAGTGTGGTTCGGTACCAGAGTAACAATTGATTAAATAGTTTATTCATTGTCTTCCCAAGTCATGCTGCCTTAAAAAAATTACCAACGACACAAGTAATTATAGATACCAAACGACCAAGTCATGGAGCAGCGTTGCGACATAGGAAAATCACTTGCCATGACAGGGCGTATTGGGGCAGCAGTTCTCAACAGATTCAACGCAATGCATAAAAGCCAGCCAAAATTTCGTATTTACTTTAACCGAATAATCCCAAAAGCCAATTTAGAAGGTGCTAGTTGAAACTGAATTTGGAAAAACAATTAATTAGAACTGCTCGCCCTAAAAAATTAAGCACACACTCACACTAGGAAAATACAAGTTACAGCAACTGTTTGTCCTATGATTATGAAAACACATGGCGCCCACGACTCACCGTTTGTCCGTCCTCTCATTGGCGCACCAAAATAAATATGAAATATGCCACTTTAAAATCACTGACAATGAGTGAATTCCCCAGGTGCAACTGTGGTTCTAAACAATTGAATGAATTCTCAAGTCATGCTGGTCGCCGATATACGAAGTGGTCTCTGCTCGACGAGAAGACATAATAGAATGGCCGGTAGAGTAACCAGTACAGCCGAATCACAATCGCTACCCCCCTCCCAAATTTGAAAATAATCATATCACTTAGGAGGGTATGTGGGTGAGGAGGGTAAAGGAGGTAGGAAAAGGTATCCAAGCATCCAAGAAGATGGCTAGGAGGAGCTGCTCACTAGCGATCATTAAAGGTAATTGCGGAGACGGTGCTGCAGCAATGTATCAACCCCCTCCACTGAACGTCCCTTATGGAGTAAAATAATTATCAAGTCTCCAAAAAAAAAAAGCACTCTGGCAGCCCAATAATAGTTCTCCAACAAATCACAAACCCAGTGCAGTAGATATAAATAGCAAAGAGTAGATAGACAAATCTTGAAAAGGAAAAGGGATAAGATTCACAAAGTAGTGTACAGAGGGAGACATACTCCACATTAGATACACAATAATTGCACTTTCTTTGTCTCTTGATGACTTAAGTACGATGAAGGTTAATTCCCGGAATGGTCACGGTGGACATCCAGGTGAGAACACCGAGTGGCAGTTGGTAGGGCTTCTTCTCAAATGAGTTGGGGGGGGGGATGAGGACGAAGACCGCTCATCACCAAGTAACCAGTCCATCTGCTCCTCCCACAGACACACGGAGCTCCTCTTCATCCGAAAATGTAGCATGCCTCATCGGGACAACTCGGACAGAAGGGCAAAAAACAAATGAAGAGACGATTAGGAAAGGGATTTTACCCATAAGGTGAGGAAACTAGGTGAGGGAAAAGTGCATCACAAACACAACAAACTAGTAAGCAGTTCATGGATAGAGGGCAACAGCTACACCATCACAACCTTGCTAACTATATTTTAATTTGGTTCACGTGCGCCTTTCTAAAAAACTTGCCAGAGGAAGGAGAAACCAAGCTGACAGTGTTGGGGCATAAACCTTTTTTATTTTGAACAGTCCCTGGAACTTTGAGTGCACATTTCCACTAAATTCGTTGGCCTGATCAGCAAGCGCAAAATTCTTGCAAAGTACCAGGTCGCCCACTTTAAACTGATGAGCAGACCTAGACTTATTCAACCAGTCATTAACCAAATGTTTGGTAATGGCCAAAAATTGATGCACCTCCCCAAATGTTTCTCCCAGGAGGAGTCAGAAAGCTGAGAAGAAAATGGAGGGATATTCCAAACATTTAAAATCAGATGACTGAGGGGGCGACCAAGGAAAGGCAAGAATGGAGGGGCTCCAGAAGAACCAATGAATCGCACTGTTAAACTCCACATCAATGATATCAAAGTCCTGATCCCATAAAGAGAGATCGCGATTGTAAATAATATTGAGGTAAGCCTTAAGATCTTTGTTGAACATTTCAACTTTGTTACCCTTCGGATAATATGGACTGGATGTAAAGTGTTTAATTGCCCATCTAAAGTACATATCATTGAAGATGGTGGAAGTAAAATATCTAGTGTTATCTGTTAAAATCTCCGCGGGGCACTGAAGACTTTCCATACCTGATCACAAAATTTAATTCATTAATGTTAGAGTGACGTTTAGTTTCTCGGAATACATTTCAGGGTTATTAATTTATTTGTGATAAGTTATATTTATGTGTGTAAAAAAAATACATTTCCTGGAACTGGGATAAATTTAATAGAATTTGAGAAGTAAATCCATTTTCTTATATAGTATTCGAATCCAAAATGGTAGCCATTTTCCTTTGATTTTGCATAAAACATTACCTTTTAGGAAGTTTTGTTGAAATATTGTTTAATTTGCCATATTACAGCTCCTCTTGAGTTAATTTCAGGCTGGAAATGTTTTATTCGGTATTTCTTTCATTAATATATAGCTGAAACCTAATTTTTTTTCTTAAATGAAATAGGCGTATGTTTCTCTATGTATACACATTTCAGATATATACTTTGTTGTATCCAAATATATTTCATGGGAACATTTAAAATTTTGTAAAAGAAGCATATTACTGACATCCTTTACTTTCACGTACACGGACTTTGGATGTGGTTTAACAACACATAACTGGATTTTCTATTTTGTAGAGAAGTCTACACGACTAGCAAATTCATACAAAACCTTTATTTTCTCGTCTATAAATTAATATTATTTTAGAAATTATACGCACGTTTGTTTAACATATGTTCCTCATTGTTATAGTACTGTTTGGTAAATACATACGACTTAGGTAAAATATTTGATGATTGCTTCACGTGGAAACACTATGTAACGCTTTGGCGGTTGGACAAACACGTTTTTAAACACTTACAGTAACTAAACATTTCAAATACCTAGCACATAATTAATTTTAAGAAAATAATAATTACTTCTAACCCTCGGGGTCTTGAGAGCCGATTAGGGTGAGCAGCGGATCTCGTAATATTTTAACAAAAGTATTTGTTCAGCTTGAACGTATTTGGAATGCCAATCAATCACTGCTTGGGAATATTTAAATGTCAATCCTTTGCGCATAACCTAGGTCGTACTTGCAATTCATGTCACTTACATTCTAATGCGATGTGATATTTATTGGAATTTAAATCAGTTTTCATGTTATTTCGACTGTATTTCGAATGTAATTTTTTCCTGGAATTGAAATATATTATCACGTAATGTTTACTGATTGAAGCTAGTTTCGACTTAATTCTGTTTTTAATTCCAGTTGAGATGTAATATATTTGAGATTTCCAGCGGTTTGGCCATCGGGCGCTGCCCTGGTGCTGTCTTGTCGCAGGCTTGGTCTATGTTAGTCCCAGGTAAACAAGCAAGAATCAGGGCAGTTCAACGCTCTTGAACAGGACCTCACACGCGCCCCAGCAGGAGCATCTCAGTTTGACGAAGACCCTCGCCTTGGACAGATGGCTGGTGCGGAGATTTCTAGTCTGTTGAGAATTTGTTATTAACATACGCAACATTTCATACTTGCGCGGGTTCATAGGCACCTAAGTGAGTACATTAATTTTTTTAAACTTTTATTAATCGAAATATGTCATATAACGATACAGTGAGCTACGTGTGATTTGCATTTTGCGGACTGGAGTGAGTCGCTGCGACGGGCGTGGTCCGCTGGAGTACGACAAGTTATCGTAGGATCGCTGCATTCCGGTTCATACAACGTGTTTGTATGAGCATGATCCGGCCGCAGTATGCTTAATGCATGTAATTTTTGGAATTTTACTAAATATATTCTAGGGAAAAGCGGTAATGCGATACAGTGCAGTTATTATTATTTTGAACGTGTGATTATGTCATGAGTGATTAATATTTTCTAGGGAATACATGGCATTTGGGTAATTTGTTTCGTTTAGTGTGCGATTTGGTGTTAAATGTTTCTTTCCCGTGGTTACTTATTTCTTTGCCCACGGTTAAATTTTCATTCGAAACGTTCCGGGTATTTGTGACATATTATATGCGATAGTAAAATAACTTTGTACATAGTTCAAGAGTTGAGCAATGAATCTAATTCAGGATGCACCGTTCTTGTGTTTATGGGTATTGCGTGTTTGATTAATTTAATATGCGTGTGGTTAGGTGATTCGTGGAAATGGGATGACTTGTCCATTATAGATGTTAGTGTATTCAATCAGTTCGCATCTTGAGGCGTTAGGTGGTTTGTGGAAGTCGAGGAGTGAAGGTAATAGCTTTTCGATGCTAAGAATATTTCATCGTGGTTAGCTGGACCTAAGAGCCGATGCGGTTGAAGTGAGTTACGTGTGTCTCGAGTCTATGCTTGAACGTTATTTGTGTTTGGTTCCATGTAAAATATGTTGGACATTATGAAACAAGTTAAGATATTAATATAAATTTCGTATGTTTATGCGATTGCAAGGGTGATAAGTGGGCTTTAATGTGTGTGTGTGTGTGTGTTTTAATGGCATTCTAAGAGTGAATTTGGTTAACATTGGTTCGTGTGTAATACTTCTGGACATTTCGTTCCTGTGTTTAAAGAGTGTGCGTATTGTTAATGTGTGTGTGTTTTTTCAATCATTTTCATGGTTTATATTACTGTGATTTAATATGCGTGTGGTTAGGTGATTCGTGAAATTGTATTAAGTCGTTCATTCCTTGCTTTGGTAAGTAATTGTGTGTATTGTCGTTTTCTTTTGCGATTAGTTCTGTGTGATTCCAAGTTATGTTTTACAATTATATGCTTCTTTGGAATAACTTAAATTAGTATGGAAATAGTTTTGGGAGTTATTCATATTTGGAATTTGTGCTCCATTTGTTACGAATTGTTTGCGTGTGCATCATAATTATCATTCAGGCTGTCATTTTAATGGAATTGTGGTAAATTATGCCATATTTGTGGGGCGTGACATGTGTTTCATGAGTTTTTCTCGTGTTCTATAAAACATCCTTTTTAAGGATGTGTGTTTGGTACTTATTTTATATCACTGAAATACTATTCTTCGGTAATTTAAAAGAATTATTGATTACAATTCTCGAATTACGCATTTCTGACCTCCACCGATAGCCACTACACATATCTAATTAGTCGCGAGTGCTCTACCACCTCAGTGTACATTCAGTCAGCGAGCTGGAACGATGTGTCTTGCTGCTACTCCTCAATAGATACAGTAAGAATATTTAAGAATAGTCATTTGTAATTAAATATGCCATCTATCAATATAAAATACATATTTGCTAATATTAATTTGATTTCTCTAAAATACTGTACTTATATATTCATTTCCAAATACGCGTTTCGCATATCTAATTAGTCGCGAGTGCTCCACTACCTCAGTCAACATTCAGACACCGGCCGAAGCGTACATGTGTTCCGCTTCCGACATCACATTAGTCACATGTGTTCCATCCCCTCCCCTCGACCAGCCACCGGACTCAGTACCCATTCAGACAGCGAGCTGGACATACCTCTTCTGCTGGTCTCTCCCCATTCCCTCGCCCTGCATACCTTTAGTCGCAGGTGCTCCACCACCTCACTCCTACACAGACTTCCCATGTGAACGGACATGTGCCCCGCTCCTGACACCGACCTCAACACAGCGACATTTAACACATACTTCCCCAAAAATAATACTTATGACACTCTTGCACCAAACGTATTACATAAATACCCCTGGGCATACGCCTCCCCACCTCATCGCCTGCAAGACATCCATGGGTGAACATCGCTCTCCAAATATAGAACACTATCAACCATAAAATTAAAAAAATAAATAATAAATAAATAAAATAAAAAAAGTGCAAAATTTCCCAAAATTGTTTAAAAATTGATTAAGACTGAATCCCATACATCAAACACATTTTAGTCCCATTTGAAAATCGGATTTGCCAATTAATCCGACTCGCAATCTTTTTAATTCGCACATTTATTTATTCGCCAATTAATTCGCCAACTAAAATGTGGCAACACTTTGTATACAGAACCCGCCTTCCCCTTCTACTACTGTATGTTCAGTTCCACTGCTTCAAGTTTTATCCTGTACCAATGATGGTATCCACATGAGTATTGGAGAGCATTATCAATAGCTTTTGCTTCGAATTGAAGAAAATTCGTTTGTAGTCTTGGCAAATCCCAGTAGCATGGAGAGCAGAACACATATTTCGAACCTGCCTACGGCATAATTGGAACACTGTAGCCATATTCGATTCCCCAGCCCACTGTCGTGAGCGAAAGTTAATTTTTGATCGTCGAGGTTATGCCCGCATCTCGCGACTGGTCCACCTTGGCACCGTTAAGACAGAAGGCGATGCGATCGATCAGCTGAAGAATTCCATTGCTCGTTATCTTTGACGATGCCGGGTTGGACCCATCCTCTTTCATCAGAGTCCTCCTGATTTGCAGGAAAGACTGGAAAGGAAGAGTGCAGATATATTGGTGTTGGACCGCTATCCAAACTTCCAATGGTAGCGTGTATGGACCAATCAGGAACGGATGGTACGCATGAAGTTCCATCCTAGTTATGCTGTATTCAAAAATGGCTGGCTCTTCGTAGTTTAGGAAATCTTACATGGCGATCAACCTCGTAGCCGAGACTGCAGAGGATAAACTCGCTAGCGTGTGTTAACTCCTTGGAGACCTGTGAAAAACTGAGTGTAGGTTTTGCACGACACGTTATTTTATAGATTTTGGCCGGCATAATTCTTATTCCTATCTTCTCAAATGCAGACGTAGTGAGATTATTTCGTTTCGAAAGTTTACCCTCTCCGTGCTGGTCGACGACTGTCACAATCATGTCATGTGCTCTCTTCGCGACGACCGGAAAACAAATGACGCTTTGCGGACTGTAACCTGGAGGGACCTTAGGCGAAAATTTCTGCAGCGTATTTCTCGGTCTGCCGTTGAGGTACTTGCTACTCGCCAAATGGGAGGTTATTCGTATCACATTGAAATGTTTACAAGCTGCGGTGACACATGTGTTTTTCCAGATACCTAGAAGCGTGGCTCAAACCCCAGCATCAGCCCGATAGTATCCGATTTCGTAAAGTCGATATCATCGTTGCGTCTGATAACACTATTCAGAGTATTAGGATTCCCACATAGTTCGAATTCTGTGTCGGGGGACAGCTAATATTCAATGTTCCTTCCAATGTCGTCTATTTCATAAGATCTACGAATAGTAGTATATAGTTTCTCCAAAGGCAGAGGGATGGGGGAGTGGCTCGGTGGCTCAACCTTGGATGACGTTACGCCAAGGTCACGCGGCAGCCATGTTGGATTCCGCACTACCTGCTCCATCATTCCGGTCACGCCATGTCGCTAGCCAATACGCCACCATAGTTGAAGCTATCACACCACCATATTGGACCGCCATCTTTGTAGCCAGTATGCCGCCATATTGGTAATCAGTAAGTAATTTTTTCATGCTCTTACAAACCAATGGTTTTTTCCAAGTGCTCCCATTTTTCTCTTTTTTAAATTCTTTCTCCTTCTCCCTTATTATTTCCTTCTCTATTATTCCTTCCTTTCTCTTTCATTATCTCTTCTTTGTTTACATCGGCTGTTACTGGAGGCCACCATCTATGTTACTGGAGATCATCATCTTTGTTACTGGAGGCCACCATTTTTGTTACTGGAGGCCGCTATCTTTGTTTACATTTACAGGGAGGCCACCATCTTTCCACATTAGTTCTGGCTTTGGCCAATAGGGACGCTTCCATATTGGTTCTGGCATTTACCGCTAGGAGCGGTGGTGTCACTCACGTTCGATTAGTCGATCTCGCATGCGATAGCCTGCCATATTGGTTCTCGAATTGGCAGCTAGGGTCGCTGATTTTTTCTAGAACTCAAAAAACCATCTGAAAGAGTACATCGAACTGCCGGACCTTGGGTTGCCAGACTTATGCCGTAGACCACTCGACTAACGCGACATACGATGGGACAAGAGATTATTAGTAGTATATAGCTTGGAGCCGAATTAATAATATCTTGCCTCTCATTTAAGATGTTACATTTCTATGTTTTACTATATAATTTTTAAGTATTTCATTTACATATCAATAATTTTTTTAAGTTTATATACAAATACATAATTCTTTAAGTATATATTTTTTACTATACAATTTTAATTTCATATATAATTTTTTTAAGTATCTTAAATTTATTTTAAGTATTTTAAATCAATAATTTTTTACTAAATTCTTTTGAAATTTTTAATTTCTTTACAATTTTGGTTAGCTTACATATACATTATTTATATAAAACTTATATATTTTCCAAGTATTTTCTTATTACACCTTTTTTAATTTTTTAATTATTTTGTTTTAACTTACCATTTAACTTATATACATTTATTTCTAAGTATTTTTAAAGTTTTTTCATTAAACTTTAAAGCATATCGAGTTAGGAGCCTACGGATTAATATTTTTCTAACAGATAATAATATGTCATCAGAATATATGATTATGTGACTATTACAAGTGCCATATTGGAATTTTTAATAGCATACATATAAAACTGTTTTAGTAAATATATGCCAAGTGTTTTATATTTTGAACGTTGGTTATTCACACTTTTTCGATTGTTATTTATATATGTTTTTTTTTTTTTTTTTTTTTTTTTCATTTTCTAGACTTAAGTATGTACATGTATGGACTTCTATGTTGAACTTAGAAAAATATTTCCTTCTCCTATGTAATGTAATGCTTCTAAATTTCACACCCTCCCATAGTCAAAACTGTTCAGTATCCCTTTCGATTAACCTGAGATAACCTTACCTTACTTCATCTAACCTAACTTTACCTAATCTAAGATAACCTAACCCAATATAACTTTTTTATTTCTCTCGACATTCAACCGTCATATTCTAGACATCGCCAGACCCGTCTTCGCCTCCCCCCCCCCCAACCCGACCAGCTTTACTTAACAGCCGTACCGAATTGTTCTGAGTACCAAAATATATATGTAATCTTTTACCATGACATTAGCTAACCTCATTCATGCTATTAATAATAAAGGCCATATCCACCACAGTACCTCAGACTTACTGATCAACAATAAGTCAACTGTATTGACTACCATTTCAGCCCCATCTAACTTTGCCAGTTACACATATAAACAAGCCATTCTAGCCGCCGAACCAATCAAATATTCCAACCATGCTATCATGAACTCAACACTATTAATTTAGCTATATATGACATCCATATCGACTTAATTCCCATCAAACCATTCCGCGCATACTAACCGACCATATCAACTTAGCATTCTGCCCCTCCCATTTAACTAGCTAAAAACAAAAAAAAACGAATCATACAAATAAACCATTTTCCTCACACCATCTAAGCTACACTTTTTTCATACTGCCAAAATAACCGAACATGTGATCAGGTCATACCAATCAGCCATACAAGAAACAAGCTGTACAACCAAGTCATATTTGTATGTGTTCCATCCCATGTCAGGACTTTGAATATATTTTATTTCTCTCGACATTCACTTAACCTACCCACCAGCACATTTAGTCACTTCCACTTTTTTCCTTATACACTCCACACACTTGTGTAGGACAATTAATATTTTTAAATTAGTCAAGCCCATTCTACCCCCCCCCCCCCCCCATGTCAGGACTTTTGAAAGACATGTTAACCTAACCTAACATATCCAAGGCTCTGCATTTATCACTACATACACATGTTCCGCACTTAGCACCACATTTAGCATTGCGGGCACTGCACTTAGGGTTTATTTAGTAGTCATTAGGGTCATTAGGGGGTCATTGGTGGTCATAAGTGGTCATTTAGGGGTCATTTAGGGATCATTAGAGGTCATTTTGGGATCATTATGGGTTATTTTGTGGTCAAGTTGAGTTCATTTCAGGGTAATTTTTTACTCAAAGTGCCAAATAATCAGTCTTGTGCATGACCGGCCTGAGAGTTCAAACTGAACGAAATTTATTTTCACATTAAAAAGAACTTATTCACTGGCAGGGTAATGATGATTAGTTAGCAGCTACTGTTGGTCATTTTAGAATGTGTACTATAACCCTCCTACGGCATGCACTCTCATTACTTTTTTTATTTAAAATGAAATAATAAATGTTTCAGAGAAGCAGATACACATATAACAATGAATTTATATAAGATTTTTATTCACATTCATATCGTGCTTTTCGATAGGTAGATCACTACATTATTTTGCAGAATATCTGTTCTACTAATCAACACCAGTCTAAATATACACATGCCTCAAAATGTAAGTCAAGTAGACCACAGCCCACGGTTCAGACATCTTTAACGAACCATTGCTATATTTAAATTCACAACGCCCCCTTCATTTTATCCAAGGAACAGTTGACCTTATAAATGTTAAGTGCAGGTCTATACCAGCACGGTAACTGGAGTCTGTACATGTTTCCTGGCAGTTTTCGCACCTGGGTGATGTCAGATAGCCTTAGTCAGTACATAGCATTTCTGCTCCCCCTTGTCTGGTAACTGGAGTCTGTACGTGCCTAAAAGTCGTTTTCACATCTGGATGGTGTCGGATGACCATGTGCATGGGAATAGCTGCGTTAGCATTTCTGTAACTGCACAGTGTCAGGTAAATAAAGAGAATTAGTCAGCCAGCTTCACGAGCAAGTACAAGCCTGCAACTGAATTGAACACTGGCCCATTTAGAATGGCGGTGGAGTGGGAAAAATCAGCGGTGAGGGGGAAGCTGATATACAAAATTGGAGAAGGCTCGTAGTATTAGTTTCATCCCATCATGTCAGTGAAGTTCCGAACTGAAGATACAGCCATTTACTCTTATATTACTGTGGGCTACCATCGTGTTATTTTCTGGGTACACGGTATGCCAGACCATGTACAAGCCTGCAACTGAATTGGCCCTTCAAAGGCCCTCCGTAGAAGCAACGACTTCCAGCAACATCCTAACAACCTGATCTTAATTGACGCGAAACTTATTCTTGTAAAACGAAACGAAAATAAAATTAAAACATTAATTATCTTTCGAAATAACAAATAAAATTAATAATTATGTTTTTAAGTAAAAGGAAATAATTATACAGTCATGCAAATATACACAACTATGTTGAATTTAATATATTCAGATCATAACCTCTTATCTAAGAATTCGTATCAGTATGTCATCGAATATCAAAAATAAAAATAAAAGATTAACTTTTGTTTACTGTTTTACAAATAAATATATTATATGGTTTTAATAAAAGGACTCTCTGTACAGGACGTTTTCTCATTTCGCCGAGCTTATTGAACATAGGCGAAAACCCGATCATATAATCTACACTGGAAACAACCAGTTAGCGATATCAAAGGCAGGCATTCATATTCACAGTATAACGAAAGAAAGCTGCCAAATCGATCTTAGCTTCCCATGATACTGTTAATCAATCAGCATGCTCAATGAAAATTCTCCCATCTTTCGTAAAAACGTTGTCCCATATTTTATAAGTCCGAAAGTGAATTAATAATTTCTTGATATTTTTGGGCTTCGAACTCAGCTCCCTACGACCTGCATCACCTTCGTAAATTGCTTCTTTTTTTTTTTAATTTACAAATACACTTCTAGTGCACTACACTTCCGATACGGAAGTTTGATTTCCACTCCGGGGTTCGAGTCCTAGAGCATACAAATCTTGAAAATTTCTATTTTATTTTAATACATACACTTATGATGCAATACACTTACAAGAGCTGTTCTGTAGACGTGACTTCGCTAACATCCCTCACCCAGCTAATGTGATACACTTGATACAGCTCGACTGATGACGAGTAATGATGTATTCGTGTAATTATTTATATATAGATATAAAAAATAGCTTTTTTTATATCTAAGTACTTATCACATTAACCTTACACTCATTCCACCACCCTAAACATCAGCTTCAACCCTTATCTACCCACTTTCCAATACTAAACAAGAATTAAAATCACAAAAATATTTAGAAAAATATACCAAAAATCTTACCACCAGCATGTCTGTCTACCATCAGACACCAGCCAAAAATCATACCACCCATCAAACAAACCACCTGATTAACCAATTAACCATACCAATATAAATGCTGACCACCACACCTTATACATACCAAAATATGAATCTTACAATTAGAAATCAATTAATGTATGAACATTACTAAAAATTTTTTCAAAACTCAGGTCGCTAGTCAAATTGCTAACCTCTTATCTTACCACGATTCCTATATCCGGTGCCTAAAACTTATATTTCCCTTTTATTATAAGTTCCTATAATATGCAGCAAACAATGGGAAAAAATGTCGAATTTTTTTCCAAGTCCAATAAAAATTATTTATATCTGTTAATTATTTTCCCAGCCTCTAACTCTGGGAAGTTACACAGTACCTCGCCTTTGATGACTGCTTAATTCCTTATATAAGTCAGATAGAAAAAAATAGTTCTATAGTTTCGGACTTCGAACTGAAGGACCTACGCTACTCCTAACCAATGGATATTGCTTAAATGATTATAGTTGGTGTGTATAAGAACATAATTAGTCTGAAAATAACGTACAAAATTTCGTTAAAATTGTCACGAACTCGGGTCAGTATTCGAACTGGGGTTTCTATCATTCATGTCAAAGGTTTGTCTAACAGCATGTTTCATACACCACACAAATATTCAGAATTTCATTCCAGCGAATTTTTAATAAAGTATCAGATAGGTTATACTGGAATGTCTTTCTCAATTATTATCAAACTAATATAATTCTTCCTGAAAACATATTTTTACAGAAATTATTACATACAGGCACGAGGTAGGTAAGTGGGCTTAACGTCTCGTCGACAGCGAGGTCATTAGAGACTGCGCGAGTTGTTCAGAGGAGTAGGAACTTGGAAGAAATCGGCCATGGCATTTGTTTGGGACCCATATCAGCATTCGTCTGGAGTGAGTTCGGGAAACCATGGTAAACCGAAACCAGGATTGCGGGACCAGGAATTGAACTTGTGTCCTCCCGAATGCGAGTCCAGTGAGTTACGACTGTGCCATCTCGCTCTGTTACATACACGAGGAATTAAAAATTCCATGTTGGCCATCGTCAAGCCATGAGAACTCAGACGGCGTGATGATGCATGCAGCTGTGATGTCACTGCCAGCCTCGCGGGCAGGCAAGGCGACGCACGCCGTGTGTTGGTTGACCCGGAGGTGTCTCATTTTGCTGATGCGGCTGGCATGTAACACGAGCATGCCATTAGGGAGGTACATATGTTAAATTTCACCACATGCGTGGGAGAGGCATAGCTTACGTGACAGAATAGGTGACATCATTGCTAAATCCAGAAATTAAGTCATGACAGTGTCTGAAGCTGTTCTGAGCTAGCATGAAATAAAACATAATGTAATATTGTAAGCTTTTGTTTGCACTAGAAGGAGGAATATTCTGGAAGTAGAACTTTAGCAGGGCTTCAGCAAAAGTTTGAACTAACAATGAATATTCGCGGACGAGTAAGATTTATGTGTTAAATAATTTAAAAAAGTATGTACTTTACACTTTCAAACCATAAAATTCTTCCTGAAACATCCGCCGCATAAGACACTAAAACCCACTTCTCCCGAATCTTTCAGTTGCATTTGGGATTAACCATTAATAATCACAAATATGTATGACAAAGTTGTGTTCCTCTTAAACTATTATCCCGAATAAATTATTCTCGTTTGACTTATTGGAGAACACTAATGGTTGGTGCTAGATAATGCCGTATAATGTGTAAATTAACGAGGCCTTGAGGGCCGATGAGGGTGGAGTGAGGTAAGAATGGAGCAGCACTGGAATGAAAGGGCGGGGAAACGAGAAAACCTGCCGACCAGTGACGTCGATAGGCATGATTCAATCATGCGAAAATCCGAGGAGCGACTGCGTCGGGAATCGAACCTGGGTCGCCTGGATTGAAGGCGAGTAGTTTGACCACTGTATCACTGCTGCCCCATTTTATGCACAAAGGCTGATCGAGATACCATTAAGGCATGTATCAGTACGTTGAAACCTGTATATTTTCAAACATTCACTACGGAACTGCCAATGCTGTTGGTCCACACCAAAACATTACACAAACTAGTAATTTCGGAATATGACTAGCAAAATTGGTGTGTCTTTATTAAAGAAAAAAAGTTCACATTAGCCCGATTCGAGCACAGAACTGTTGAGCATGCATAAGTGGAATTACGTGGTGTGAATTGGCATCAACAGGACGGAGACCCAGCTCATTTTTTGCATAATATACAAAGAATGGCTAACACCTTCTTGTATTGTTAGACATTCGGTGAATTTATTATTCTCGGAGTAGTAATGGAAGATAATTGTAAGTGGAAGTGTAATAACGCCAGAAAAATATTGGTTCGTAGTCATTATATTATGTTGTGTAAAATTCAAAGCTTATCATGTTAACTGTGTAAGAACTGGACGTGACGTGTCCACATCCATGGACTGGAAGATGTGAGCCTATTCCGTGGCTGCCACCTTCACCAAATCTTTTGCTCCTCGACTATTTTGTTTGTGGTGCTAGAAAAAATATGGTTTGCAGGACTCCAATATGGTGTGCGGGACTCCAGTAATATCTGAGGAAGATCTTGCCGCACGAGTAAACAGCCGTACTGAGCAAACAACTAAAGCCTATTCACGGTAAAGGGATCATTTTATAAATCCGTCTCATTTCGAATAATAAACTGTCAAAATAATGGGAAAAAACTAGACAAGTGTAAGGTAATATTCGCAAACTTATGGGGAAGGTACAAAGTGGTCCTTACAGGTAAGGTAAATGTGCCACATTCTGGAATAAAATTCATGTACTTGGTAGTGGAAAATCCTATATATGGATGGCAAAATTACCTTACGACGCGTTCTCTCAGAATAATATTAAGTTAGGGATTGGGGTTCAAACATGGTTATATCGTAAGTTGATTGGTACTACTGGAAAAATCCATACCGAAATTAGGTTTTAATTAATAAGTAATAAATCTATATTGGTTGTAATATTTAAAAAATTTATATTTAAAATTATATTTCTTAAAATATTTATATTCAAAATAATTATGATTATTATCATATTTTTTTAACATAGGTATTTCCACAGACATACATACACCCCCACTGAATAACCCACACCTCTGTGACAATCAACAGTGATACAAGTTCCTGCAGGGAACTCACTAGGGGCATATCACCCTTGCAGTAATATGTGGGGTGTAATCGAGCTGATTTAAGATCCATAATGCAGGCAAAAAGCTTGTATTTTGGCCATAAAAACCTAAACAAGACAGATATAATTATACGAAAATGAGTACTATTTTTCTTATACACCAGCAACTACTCGCCTTGAGAGAGTACTTTGCAAACAGTAGTGGAGGAGTCAGTTTACAAGTTCTCTTTGAGTCATTGAGTAACAAACACCTACCTCTTAGCTTTTCATTTTTTTTTCTGAAAACAAATAATTAAATTACAACTACAACACACCACAAGTGTGTATTGTCCCTACAGTTCACCTTATAGGTGAACAGGTTTTGCTGTTGTTGATTCCAGTGTGCATGTGTGTTTTTCTCTGTGTGAGGGAGATAGAGAGAGAATATACTTTGATAGGGTAATGCATCTGTAGTAACAATTCTGAGAAATCTAGTATTTAATTGCAATAGTACGTGTTTCTTTAAAGCCAAGAAAACCTGCTACTCCATTCTGCTCGAATATCTGGGAGCGACCCCCAGAACATATTATGATTGTTTATTCACTAAGATAAAACATTAAAGTAATTAAAAATTAATTATTTTTTACCATAAAAATTATCTACAAGAATATAAAATTAATTATATTGCAAAGAATTGATACAAGGAAAAAATAAATGAAACACTCCAATATATTTTTCATATACTATTTATTTAGTATACAGTCGATACAAAACACATTTATAATTTTAAAAAAAAATTAGGTCTTGTAGTTTTCTAATTTAGAAGACCATGCAAGGATAAGCAGTTCTCATAGCAGGCAAGCTGGTAGGTAGGTAGTTAGATAGGATGGAAGACAATTAGGTTGATAGTTAGGGAGTTAGGAATGTAAGTTGATGTTCAGATAGTTAGGTAGGTTGTTAGGCAAACAGGTAGACATGCAGGCAAGGATATATGTAGGTATGTAGGTAGTTAGGTAGGTAAGTAGATAGTTATGTAGGTAGGTAAGTAAGTAAGTAAGTAGGTAGGAAGTCAGGCATGCATGTAAGTAGTTAGTTATGAAGGATGTTAATCAGGCAGGTAGATAGTTAGGGAGATAGGAATGTAGGTTGATATTCAGGTAGTTAGGAAGGTATGTAGTTAGGTGGTATGTAGGCTAACAGGTAAGCAGCAGGTAGGTAGATTGGTAGTTAGGTAGATAGGTAGGTATATATGTAGGTATATAGGTAGATATGTAGGCAGGTAGGTAGGCAGTTAGGCAAGTAAGTCGGTATGTAGTTAGGTAGGTCGGTAAGTATTTGAGTAAGTAAACATTTAAGTAGATATGTACTTATGTAAGTAGGAAAATAAGTTTTTAGATAGCGATGAAGATAAATATGTGTGTATGTAGACAGATAATTATGGAGGTAAATATGTAAATGTTAAGCTAGTTTTGTAGGAAGTTAGCTACATAGTTATGTATGTAGGTAGGTATGTAAATAGGTAGTTATTAATTTAGGTGGGAATGTAGGTGTGTGGAACATATGTAGATAGGTAAGTAGATGGGATGGTTGATACAGGTATGATATTAACATCAGAATAAAGTTAATTTTGTTAGATAAAGAAGTAGGTTAAATTACCCAGTTGAGGTACTTTGGTAGGTATGTAGATGGGATGGTAGGTACATAGGTATCAAGCTAAGTTAGGAATGATGTAAGGTAAGTAGATAAGTTAAGGTGTTAATGTAGATAAGTAAGGCAAGATGTTAATATAGGTAGTTAAGGCAGGTATTTGAGATACATAGTTAAGGTAGTCAGTTAAGTTAGCGGTACATAGGTAGGAATATATATAGTTAGGAAGTAAGGTAGGTTCTTAGGTAGGTAAGTGTGTGTGTGTGTGTGTGTGTGTGTAATTTTGAAAGTCTTAATTTAAAGTAGGTAAGAAGTTTTGGTAGGTAGTTTAGTTGGGTAGTTAAAGTAGTTAGTTATAAGTAGTTGTGGTGGGGACTTCAGTTTGTAAGTAGGTACAGCAGGAAGTTAGGGAGATATGAATATAAATTGGAAGTTCTGTAGGTAGGTACATAGGTATGACAGGAAGGTAGGTATGAAAGTATTTTCTTTTAAATGTAGGTAATTGGGTATGTAGGAAAGGAGAGTAGGTTGTTGAGGTAGGTATGTTGGATGGTACATTAATAAGTAGTTAGATAAATAAACAGTTAGGATGGCACTTATGTAGGTAGGAAGATATGTAAATATTTAGTAAGTTAGGCAGTTTGGTGTTTCGGATGTTAGGAAGTTGGATATTTACTTAGGTACAAATTTGAATTAATCATGAAATGATGTTAGGTATTTATGTTACATAGATGAGGTGGATATGTTGGTATTTAAGGTAGGTACTAAGCTAGGTTGCTAGGTAATTAAGTAGGACAGTAAAGAAAAATGTAAGAAGTATATAGGTAGTTGGGTATCTAGGTTTGTAGGAAGATAGGTAGTTAAGTGGGTAAATAGAAAATAAGTTAGCTGGGTATGTGTCTAGGTAAGTAGGTATGTGGGAAGTTAAGTAGTTATGAAGTACAGACAGGACTTTATGGTAGGTAGTTAAGGTTGTTAACATGGATAGTAAAGGTAGGTATTTAACACAGGCAGGTAATTTAAGTAGTTAATGAACAGTAGGAAGGTAGTAACATAGGAATAAAGGAGAGTATTTATGAAAGTAGTTAGTTATGTAGTTAGGTATGATTGTAAGAAAGTTAGGTGGTTTGGTAGGTAGATAAAAAGTTAATGTTTGAATGAAATTTAGGTGTATAGTTAAAGTAGGTAATTAAGGGAGGTATTTATGTAGGTATTTATTGTAGGTATTACAGTAGGTAGTCAAGGTAAACCGTTAATTTTGGTAGGTACTTATGTATGTAGTTAGGTAATCAGGTCTGAAGTTAAATAGGTTGCTATATATTTAGGTATGTAGTTTGATAGGAAGGTAAGTATGAACGTAAATTTGTAGAAGTTCGATCGTTGGGTATGTAAGTACGAAGTAAGGTTGGTATGTGGTAAGAAAAGAAGCTAGGTGGGTAAATAGGATGATAATAATGTGGGTATAGATATATGTGTGTACAGAGGTAGTTAGGAGGGTAGATTTATATGTAGTTAGGTATGCGCATGGTCAGGTAGGTAACAAAGGATGTATATATTTCGTTATTTTGATGGGTAGGTAAGTACGTACACATTTAGTAAGATATGTAGGTATGTAGGTAGGCTTGTAGAAGTAAGGATGTAAGAAATAATGTTCGGTAAGAAGGTATGAAGTAAGGAATGTAGGTAGGGAGTTGAATATGTTGGTGTGTAGGTATGTATGTAGAGGATATGTACTTAGATAGTTATGTATGTAGGTGTAAATTAATTTGTATAGGTAGGTAGGTAGCTGGTTCGATATGTGTGTAGATAGGTGGGTAGATATATATGTATGTAGGTATATGTGTGTGTTGGAAGGTGGGTAAATGATGATCCGGTTTGTATGTGGGTTTTTAGTTAGGGAGATATGTTGGTTGATTCATAATAGGGTGGGAAGTTAGGATGGTATGTGGTTGAGTTAGGTATGGATTAAACATATTTGGGTAAGTATGTAGGCAGGTAGGAATGTGGGTTTTTATGTGTGTGTAGGTAGGTAGATAAGTAGGTGGGTAGGTATGTGGCATAGTATTAAGGTATGCAGATGGGAAGGTTGGCAGGTAGGTATGTTTGTAGAAAAGATATATGTGTATGTTGGGTATGTATATATGTTGGTGGGTAGCTATATAGATAGATATGTGGGTTGGTATAGGTATATAGAAAGGTGGGTGGTCAGGTAAACATTTTGTTTGGTATGATATTGGAAGGAAAGTACGTACATAAATATATATATATATTTCGATTTTATAGACATACAGGTACATAGGTGGTTAGGTAAGTAGTAAGTCAGGTAAGTAAGGAGGTATGTTTGTATAAAAGTTGTTAGGGAGGAATGCAGGTGATTATTTAGGTAGGTCAGTGGGTTGGGTGAGTAGGTAGGAAGGTAGGAAGGTTAGTAGGTACGTAGGTAGTAGGTATGTGGGTAGTGGGTATGTAGGTAGTAGGGATGTAGGTAGGTAGATAAGAAAGTAGGGATGTAGGTAGGTTGATAAGAAAGTAGGAGGGTAGGTAGTTAGATCAGTATGTAAGTTGGTATGTCGGTAGGCATGTAGGTAGATATGTAGGTAGGTATATAGTTAGGCAGGTAGGCAGATAGTTATGTTAGTACATCGCATAGTAGGTATGTAAGCAGACAGGCAGGTAAGTATGTTGACAGGTAGTTAGGTAGGTACATAGGTAGGTAGGCAATTAGATATGCAGGTAGGGAGGTAGGTGTTGGACGAGTTGTTAAATGTAACAGGTTAGTGTTAAATAAATCCAAAGGTCTTCCATCAACACTCAATGTAATTAATAACTGATTACACACCAACAAAGACAAAACAACACAACTTTTTACAGGGGGTCACATAAACTCCAACCCAAACACACACTTCCTGTGGAACATAGTCTCCAACACAAAACACTTCCACTGTAACTACCAACAGGACAAATACAAAAATAAAACGATTTGCAGTACAGAAACATACATAATGATAAATTGCATTTTCCAATACTCCTCCTCAATTTATCCTCATATCAGACCAATGTATGGCTAGATACTTCAATCGTCCCAAGATGTTCCCTATGTCTCATAAAAAGATGACTTGACAAACCCTTAGTCAAGATATCTGCCTTCTGCTTAGCTGATGGAATATATCTAACAGCAAACACATTGTTTTGACATAGATCTTTTATAAACGTATACTTTATGTCTATATGATTCAAGCGTTTTTGTTCTCAACTACCCACAGCACAAATGCAGGATTGATTGTCCTCAAATACAGTTATTGGCTTACAAAGTTCAATACCTATATCTGTAAACAATTACATAAGCCAAAGTAGCTCTACAGTTGTTAAAGCTATGGCCAAAAACTCTGACTCTGTAGTGGACAAATCAACTGTATGTTGCTTCTTACTTGCCCAGCAAACAGCATCACCATACATTTCAAAGAGGTACCCTGTTACAGATTTTCTATCTGGTCAATTTGCAAAATCTGCATCAGCGTACCCCAGTAAAGGAACATGACTGATTCCTTTAAACCGCAATCCTAAGTCTAATGTTCCTTTAAGGTACCTCTGTATTCTTTTAAGACCTACAAACTCCACTTCAGCGGCATCAGTTTGGAACTGACTATAAAAGTTCACAGCTACACAAATATCAGGTGGTGGTCAAGCATGCGTACATGAGGCTCCCAACTAATTCTCTGTAAGATTTTGCATTAACAATGCACTCCTTAGTAACATCATAATTCGGCTGCAGTTCCAACAGTGTTTGTACTGGTTTGCAATTTTCCATTTTGAATTTTGACAACAACTTCTTAAGATAATAATTTTGGCTCAAGTGCATTGTTTGACCTATTCGTTCTACCTTTATGCCAAGAAAATACTGCACGTCCTTCAGATCTCTCATTTTAAACTCGGACATGAACTATCTCCTCAACTCATTTAGTTTAGGTAATTAAATATGGGCAATCAAAAAGTCATCAACATAAAGTAGCAAGTAAACAATACAGTCTTCATCTCTACACGTATACAGACTTCTATCTGCATGACACTGACTGAAGCCAAATGACTTCACAAACACATCAAACCTCGAATTCCACAAGTAGGCAGTTAAGCAGGTAGGTAGGTAGGTTGGCAGGCAGATAGGAATTGAGGTAGTTAGGAAATAAGATACATAGGTAGGTAAGTAGGTAGTTAGGTAGTTAGATAGGTAAGTGTGTAGGTAGGTAGGCATGCAGGCATCCAGGAAGGTAAGTAGGTAGAAGGTTAGGTAAGCCGGTACTTAGGTAGGCAGTTAGTCAGGTAGGTAGGCATGCAGTTAGTTAGGCAGATAGTTAGGTACATAGGTAGTCAGGCAGGTAAGCAGGTAGGCATGTACATAGTAAGTTAGATATGTATGTAGGCAGGCAAATAGGTAAGTAGGTAGGCAGGTAGGAAGGCAGTTAGGAAGTTAAATAGATATGTAGGTATGTAGGCAGATATGTAGGTAGGTAGTCAGGCAGGTAGATAGGTAGGAAGGTATGTAGGTAGCCAAACAGTCAGGTAGGTAGGTAGATACGTAGATAGGTAGGAAGGTGTACACATAGGCAGGCATGTAGGCAGGAAGAAGTAAGGTAGCTAGGTATGTAGGCAGATAGGTATGTAAGTAGGTAGAAAGAAATGCAGGCAAGTAGTTATGATTGTAATTAGTTATGTAGCCAGTTATTTTGGCAGGAAGGTAGGCAGGCAGGTTGGTAGGTTAGGTAGGCAGGAAGGTATGCAGGTAGGTAGAAAGGCAGGCAGGTAGGAAATTAGGTAGGTAGATAGGTAGGTTAGTAGGTAGGCAGGTAGGCAATTAGGTAGGTAGATAGGTAGGTTCGTAGGTAGGCAGGTAGGCAATTATGCAGGTATTTAGGTAAGTTTATATCTAGGTATGCTGATAGGCAGGTAGGCATGTATGCAGGTAGATATGAAGGTAGGCAGGTAGGTATTTAGGCAGGCATTGATGTAGGTATGTAGGCAGGTAGGTAGATGGGTAGTCAGGTAGGTAGTTTGGCAGGCAGGTGGGTAGGACTGCAGGTAGGTAGGAAGGCAGGTAGGTAGTTATGCAGGCAGGAATGCAGGTATTTGGTAGGCAGGCATGCAGGCAGGTAGGTACATATGTAGGTAAGTAGGTAGCTAGGTTGGTAGGTAGGTAGGCATGCAGGTAGTTATGCAGGTAAGAAGAAAGTCAGGAAGATATGTAGTCAGGAAGGAATATTTGTAGGAACATAAGTAGGTATGTAGGCATTTAGGTAGGTAAGTAGTTAGGTAGATAGGCAAACAGGTAGTTATGTGGGCAGGCAAGTAGGTAGGTGGGTATACAGCAGGTAGGCAGGTATGTATCTAGGCATATAGATTGGTATGTTGGTAGGTGCAGGCAGGTTGATAGTCATGAAGGCATTCAAGTTAATATGTAGGAAGATAGGTAGTTAAGTAGTTAGAAAGGGAGGTAGGTAGGTCGATAGGGTAGCAGGTAAGCATGCAGGGAGATAGGGTGTTATGTAGGTAGGAAGGCAGGTAGGCAGGTAGTTGGGTAGGTATGATGTTGGTAGGTAAGCAGGTAGGCATGTTTGTAGTTAGGCAGGTACATAGTTAGGTAGGCCAGTAGGTAGAAAGTTATGTAGGTAGTTAGATAAGTAGGGCAGGAGGTAGGAAGTTAGGTAGATAGTTAGATAGGTAGGCAGTTAGTCAGGTATTTAGGTAGGCATGCATTTGGTAGGCAAGTAAGTAGGTAGGTATGTAGGTAGTAAGTTAGATATGTATGTAGACACAAAAGTAGGTAAGTAGGTAGGAAGGCATTTAGTTGGGTAGTTAGTTAGATATGTAGGTATGTAGGCAGATATGTAGGTAGGTATTCAGGCAGGTAGATAGGTAGGAAGGTGTGTAAGTCGCCATACAGTCAGGCAAGTAAGTAGATAAGTAGGTAAGTAGGCAGGTGTACACATAGGCAGGCACATAGGCAGGCATGTAGGCAGGCAGAAGTAAGGTTGGCAGGCAGGAAGGTAGATAGGTAGGATGCAGGCAGGTTGATAAGTAGGTAGGTAGGTAATTAGTAAGGTATGTTTTAAGGTATACAGGCAGGCACATATTTAGGTAAGTAAGTAGTTAGCTAGGCAGGTAGAACAGTGGATGATGAAGGAAAATAATTTTTTTGCTATAAAAATGTGAGAATACAGATCGTTAGAAGTTGTAACCAGCATCCAAGCATCGCTAAGAACGAAAATGTGTACTCCATGTCTGCTGTGAAATGTATATTTTACAGACGATGCTGAATTAATGACATCTGCAAAGCATAAAAATTTTGCTGAATATAATGACTACATGACGTCGGATTATAACCCAGTACTCTGACCCAAAGGTATTTCGCAACATCGCTAACTAACAAGGCTTGGAATATTTCACACTTGAAACGTAAATATTTATAATGTCGATCGTGTCTATATACGGGCATATCCAAGGTGAACAACATATAGTAAAAAAAATTAATGTTTAACCCCTTACCATGGGTTATTATATATCTGTTTCAGTACTCAGTGCCATTCGATGCTGGAGGCATGTTACCTTGTAGGATTCTTAAGAGCAGCTATAAGTATGGATGACTGGCATAATTAACTGGTTTGTTGGTTGATTGTTTTTTAATATTAACACACAAGATTTTTATGTGAAAAGTAATTTATTATTATTTACTTGTGTTGGTCTGGTTTTAGTATTTGCGAAGTCCTACATGATGGTTATAATATGTAAAATACCCATCTTCTTCAATCATGCTAACCCAATGTTCAATTCTGTTGTAAGCTTGTACTTGCCCTTTCATATCACGTATCCAGAAAAGAACACGATGGTAGCCCACAGTAATATAAGAGTAAATGGCTGTATCTTCAGTTCGGAACTTCACTGACATGATGGGATGAAACTAATACTACGAGCCTTCTCCTCCAATTTTATATACCAGCATCCCCCTCTCCGCTAATTTTTCCCACTCCACCGCCATTCTAAATGGGCCAGTGTTCAATTCAGTTGCAGGCTTGTACTTGCTCGTGAAGCTGGCTGACTCATTCTCTTTATTTACCTGACACTGTGCAGTTACAGAAATGCTAACGCAGCTATTTCCACGCACATGGTCATCCGACACCATCCAGATGTGAAAACGACTTTTAGGCACGTACTGACTCCAGTTACCAGACAACAAGGGGGGGGGGCAGAAATGATATGTACTGACTAAGGCTATCTGACATCACCCAGGTGCGAAAACTGCCAGGAAACATGTACAGACTCTAGTTACCGTGCTGGTATAGACCTGCACTTAACATTTATAAGGTCAACTGTTCCTCGGAGAAAATGAAGGGGGCGTTGTGAATTTAAATATAGCAATGGTTCGTTAAAGATGTCTGAACTGTGGGCTGTGGTCTACTTGACTTATATTTTGAGGTATGTGTATATTTAGACTGGTGTTGATTAGTAGAGCAGATATTCTGCAAAATAATGTGGTGATCTATATATCGAATAACACAACATGAACGTGAATAAAAATTTTATACAAATTCATAGTAATATGTATTACTAGTAATCTGAATTATTAATTAATTCAGTTTAAATAAAAAAGTAATGAGAGTGCATGTCATAGGAGGGCTATAGTACTCGTTCTAAAATGACCAACGATAGCTGCTAAATAATCATCATTGCCCTGCCAGTGTCCAAGTTATTTATAATGTGAAAATTTATTTGGCTCTGCTTGAACTCATAAAGAAGACAACTCTTAGACTGGCCACTCACAACACTGATTATTTGACACCTTGAAAAAAAAATGACCCCTGAAATGAGCCCAACATGACCCCAAAATGACCCATAATAACCACAAAATGACCTTTAATGACCCCTTATGACCCCTAAATTACCCCTAATGATCTAACATGATCCCCAATGAGCCCTAAATTACCCCTAAATGATCCCTAATGACCCCTAAATGACCCCTAATTGCAGTGCCTGCAATGCTAAATGTGGTTCTTAGTGCGGAGCATCTATGCAGTGCTAAATGCAGAGCCTTGGATATGTTAGGTTAAGTTAAAGAGTCGTTCAAAAGTCCATCAAGGATGATCGAAGAGGGGGGGGGGCGGCGTAGAAGGGGCATGATTAAGTTAAAAATGTTCCGTATCCTACACAAGTGTGTGGCGTGTATATGGAAAAAAGTTGAAGTGACTAAATGTGCTGGTAGGTAGGTTAAGTGAATGTCGAGAGAAATAAAATATTTTCAAAGTCCTTGCATGAGGTCGAATGCATACAAGAATGACACGGCTGTACAGTTAGTTTCTTGTATGGCTGATTGGTAGGACCTGGTCACATGTTCGGTTATTTTGGCAGTATGAAAAATGTGTAGCTTAGATGGTGTGAGGAAAATGGTTTATTTGTATGATTGGTTTTTTTTTTGTTTTTAGCTAGTTAAATGGGAGGGGCAGAATGCTTAGCTGGTCTGGTCAGTTAGTATGAGCGGAATAGTTTGATGGGAATTAAGACGATATGGATTGCTAAATTAATAGTATTGATCTTATGATAGCATGGTTGGAATACTTGATTGGTTCGGCAGCTAGAATGGCTTGTTTATATGTGTAACTGGTAAAATTAGATGGGGCTGAAATGGTAGTCAATATAGTTGACTTATTGTTGATCAGTAAGTCTGAGGTACGGTGGTGGATATGGCCTTTATTATTAATAGCATGAATGAGGTTAGCTAATGTCATGGTAAAAGATTACATATATATTTTGGTACTCAGAACAATTCGGTATGGCTGTTAAAAAAAGCTGGTCGGAGGGGAGGTGAAGAGGGATCTGGCGATGACTAGAGTGTGACGGGTGAATGTCGAGAGAAATAAAAAAATTATATTTAGCGTTCTTACAATATGATTGGGTTAGGTTATCTTAGGTTAGGTAAAGTTAGATTATGTGAAAGTAGGTAAGGTTATCTCAGGTTAAGCGACGTGGATACTAAAAAGTTTTGATTATGGGAAGGTGTGAAATTTAGATGCATTACATTACGTAGGAGAAGGAAATATTTTTCTGAGTTCAACATAGAAGTTCATACACATACATACTTATTTCTGGAATATAAAAAAAATTCTATATAAACAAAAATCGAAAAAGTTCGAATAACCAACGTTTAAAATATAAAACACATGGCATATATTTACTAAATAGTTTTTTATATATGCTTTTAAAAAAATCCAATATAGTGCTTGACATCGTCACGTAATTATATATTCTGATGACATATTTTTATCTGTTAGAAAAATACGAATCTGTAGACTCCTCACTCGATACACTTTAAAGTTTTAAAAAATATATTTAAAAATACTTAAAAATAAAAGTATATAAGTTAAATTGTAAGTTAACCCAATATAATAAAAAATTAAATTAAAAATGATACAATAAAAACTTAATTCTTAAAAATATATAAGTTAAATCTAAATTTTATATACATAATTTAAAACAAAATAGTAAACAATTAAAAAATTAAAAATAATGCAATATTTATTGATTTAAAATTCTTAAAATACATTTAAGATACTTTAATAAATTATATAAAATAAAAAAATTATATAATACAATATATAATTGAAGAATTATTGATTTGTATATAAACTTAAAAATAATATTGATATGTAAGCGAAATACTTAATAATTATATAATAAAAAATAAAAATGTGATGTCTTAAATGAGAGGCAAGATATTATTTATTCGGCTTCAAGCTATATACTAATAATAATCTCGTATCCCAGTGCATGTCGCGACAGCCGAGTGGTCTACGGCAGTACGGTCCCGCACTATTCGAGATGGTATTTTGAGTTCTAAAAAAAGCAGCGCCCTTAGCATCCATTTTCAGAACCAGTAAGGCAGGCGAGCGCATTCGATATAGACTAATCGAACGAGAGCGACACCAGAGCTCCCAGTGGTAAATGCTAGAACCAATATGGCAGTGCACCTGGTGGCCAAAGCAAAAACTAATTGGGGGGAAACAGATGACAAACGAAAAACCAATATGGAAGCCTCCACATATATGTAAACAAAGATGGCGGCCTCCAGTTACAAAGATGGTGACCTCCAACAACACAAATGGCAGCCTCCAGTAACAGCCGATGTAAATAAAGAAAAGGAATGAGAGAGAAAGGAAGGAACGAATACGGGGGAAGGAAAGGAAGAAAGAGAAAGAATAAAAAGAAAGAAATAATGTAAACGAGGAAAAATGGGAGCAATCGGAGAAAACTCTCGGAATGCAATATCATGAAAAAATGGTTTACTAGTTACTAAGATGGCGGCATACTGGCTACAAAGATGGCTATCCAATATGGCAACATCCTGGCTTCATATATGGCAGTGTACTGTCTAGGTACATGGTGGAATCCAAGATGGCAGACACACGACCGGAATTATAGAGCAGGAAGTCCGGAATCCAACATGGCAGCCACGTGACCTTGGCATGACATCATCCAAGGTCGAGCCACTGAGCACTCCCCCAGCCCCCTTTCTTCGGAGGAACTATGTACTACTACTGTTATGGGCAGCGAAACTTCATGGGAATCATTACCACTTTTACGAGGTATAGTTTGCAGTTTTTTTCATCAATGTTCTGTATTGCATTGTAGGTTTGAAATTTGACAAGGCCTATGCGCCATTCTTCCTCCAGGTCAAGTGGTGGAAAATATACCGCACGCAGCTTGAAGCTACGATCCGTCAAGGTAAGTGTTATCAACATGATTGGTGGTTTCCTTACGGTCTATAGGAATTTTATACAATTACTTGTACGAGTGAACCAGGAAGTGAAGGTACAAATGCCCACAGTTCAACATATTAGGCAGCTGATCTCTTTGGTAATTGTATGTTGATTTGGTATATTTAAAATACTTGCGAAATTCAGGAGTAGGAAGTAAATTCCCAAAACTATTATAATAGTCTGCATGTTTATCCTTTTTTATGTATGCTACCCAGTGAGTGCCGAACCCTGCTGTCGTATCCAGATTAATTATGGCACAGTTGTGTCTTTTGGGTTAGCAGACAAATCATCTTTCATAAAAACTCCTCTAATATGAGGTATTTTCAATTTTAGTGCAAACAGTTCAAAATCCACATTCGTAAGTGCGCATTTCAGTAGAGATTTCATTATTGCCTTTTACTGCTGCGTCGCTTTTGAACACTTCTGCCTCTTACTGGGTATGGCCTTGGTTAGAGGCCTTGCCCGTTTTTTTATACATTGCGATAGCTTCCATGTTTGCATTGTGTCTTTGTACCTCGGAATTTTGTTTTCGTTAGTTCGATGCTGTGTTGGCAGCTCGGACAATACAACTCGTGGCTCCGATTAGACCTCTGAGGGCCCAGAGTGCAGGCAAAAGCAATGGAAAAAATCCACCGGTGGATCTTATTATAGTCTTGCAGGCTTTTATTCCTTTTGTAACTGCTTTTCTTTTCACTTTAGCCTTTCTTTTGCTATTATCACTCATGCCCATCTTCACTTAGGCGTTCATCAAGTTGGAAACACCCCACGCTGCTATTTTTTCTCCGAACTTGGCATATGATGATTTTCTTATTTTGCCCGCATTCTGTTTAAGTTTTTTACCTGCCTGGTGGCTGGCTTGCAGATCCTTATTCTGGGAATAGGCGATGTCGTGTTGCTTGAACGCCTCACCCAGGACGTTTATGCCCATCTCGTTGTGTGACAGCATTTTAGTTAGCTTGGTTGATGGCCTGCAGAACATGTATCCGGGAATGTGCAGCTCGAACGGTAGATTGTTGATCAGCTCATCGAAGACCCCACATCTTCGAGACATCGTGGTGAACTGAGCGAGAAAATTATAAATACGACCCTTTTACACATTTTCGTTTCAGTATCATTCTAGGCTTGGAACAGTACGGATGTATAGCTTATTCCAATATGGCATTTAAGTGCGAATTCTGCCAGAATCTGTTTTCTCAGCGTGATGCTTTAAAGAGACATTCTAATATTTGCAGTATTGTTTCTCCACCACCAACACAACCACTGTTGCTGCTGCCACCACCGCCACCACAACCACCACCACCATCAGAAGAATGCAGTGGTAATATAGGTATTACAAGCAAGATGTTACTCTACCCATACACATTAATGCTGAAGATGAAGATATCTCCCACGAATCGTGGGATGGAAGCCTTTTTCCGAAATCTGTCAGGTGCATCATTGTGGGACTATCAAATTGCGGTAAAATATGCGGCCTCCTGAGCCTGCTGAAAGAAGAGAATGGCCTTGGTTATAGAATATGTACCTATATTAAAAATTGCTCCAGTAACCGAAATACCAGCGATTGGCACAAGTAGTACAGGCAGTGGAAGGCATGGGTTATTTTCCCTGCAGCAATAATGCAGCCGTCGTACCTCCGAACGGAGCACTGCGATACTCGATATTTTCTTTGATGACACTGCCTGCGAGAAACAAACTTTTATTCAAGAGTACTTCAGCATGAGACGGCACGCGAACGTGGCTGTGTGTACCTCGGCCAGACTTATTCGTGCACATCCAAACAGATGCTTCACGACAACGCAAACATGTTGGTGCTCTTTCGCATGAACGGCACGGATTTGTCGCATGTTTATGACGATCATGTAAATACGGACATGAAGCTTTCAGATTTCAAAGATATGTTCGCCTTGTGCTAGAAAAAGAACTATGGATTTTTGACGATCATAAAGGACTGGCCTCTATATAGTGGAAGGTACAGGCACAGGTTCGATCAGTTCATTGCCAGCCATCGAGAACGAGTTACAACATATCGAAATCTCGGCAGAGTAGCCTCAAGCTGCATCTCACAAAGACAATGATGGATGTTGTCTAGTACCAGGAAACGACAGAACTTTTGATGCTGATAGAAGAATAATTCGAAACATTGATGAACACGAACAATCCGGGAATGCTGCTACTAAACATTTCGTCCTCGAAACTGGTAATGACATCATCTCGGAACTGAGGAGCATATTGGGCGAACAAAACACATAATTTCTGAACTACCTCTCCGAGCTCGGGGCGAAGATAGAGCGTGTGAAAATAGGATTCGTCCGCGATATGGTGACCATGAACGAGCATGTGACGAGTGTTCAAATACAGAATGAGTGTATCATCTCCGCAAAATGAAGCGAATTTGGAAAACCTGTATGTGTATGTATATATATATATATATATATATATATATATATATATATATATATATATATATATATATATATATATATATATATGACATGTAAATTCGATAACTCGATTTCCCACCTCGCCAAGAAAACAGATATTGAAAATTACAGCGATCATCTCAGCAAGATCGAAAATACTTTTGGTGGAAACTCACTACCAAACCTATAAAAAAAGCAATAGGGAGAATTTTTATTCAGTATGATGTCAGGACACTGCCAGCGAACTACTTCAGGTGATTCAGTCTGTCCGCTCAAAGTATTTGCTCGCCAAAAGAGCCAAAATTTCACGCAACCATATAAACAAAGACATTACTCGTACATTACTTGTCATCTCGATGTACTCAGGGAGATCTACGGAGCACCTGTAGGTGTAAAGTCCGAATTCGACAATACTGCTAAGCCTTGAAGAAGCGAAAGTATAATGAAGTACATTCATATTAGGACGATGGATCGTATGCTAATTTGCCACACAAGAAGAAAGTACAGAAGAGAGCCCTGAAATCTAATGCTTTGCCTCGACGGTACCTACGATCGTACAAATCTCGTAATAGTTATACGACATATTGGTGTATACAGGCATAATGATATATGGTTCCTTGGTCCTGATGAAATGGAGTTTCTACCATGTTGGAGCATCCGAATTGGCAATTACACGAAACGTGGAACCTCCGGGGTATACAAACGTCTATTTTGCAAGGAACCCAGGTAGTTTACAGATTCCTACCTGCTGTAATAAAAGACTTTACTTGAACTCACATTCGCTTTACCAAAATAACAATCCCGAGACCGTTGTTTATAAGGTCGAAGTTCACGAATAAAAACGACATTCTCGCAGACCTTTTCAGTGGCCTAGCACTGAAAAGTGGCGAAAGTCTGAAGAAGATATACGACGGCAAGATCATCGACTATGTAATCTGGGACGACCCGAACGGGCTGGTGGATAGGCTGCAGCTACTGCTTGCTTCGCAAAGTGTTGGAAATTACGCCCACACCAACAAGATAGTTTCAATCATCGAAGAACTTAAGGACTCTGGCTACATACGATGAGTCAATTAGTCATCGCCAGCTTCAAGGTTCGAGAAGGAGATGAAACGTCATAATGGAAGGGCGTACTTCAAGCGGTAGTGTTTCCCTGCCTGCTTCAATTCCTGTGTCGTTGATGTGAACATCGAGCTGTGAATGTCGAAGAATATTAATAAACCTATATATTTTATCATGTGTACAATAAGTTTTATGTAAAAAAGATATGCTGTGTTTTATTTTAAAAAACTCCCAGCTTTATATAAAAGAATAAAAAAGTAAATATGACAGCTTACATACTTTGCAGGAATGGTCAGTGGCACGATTTAGTACAGGCCGATAGCCGATAGCATAATCGATACTACCTATGTGTTGAAAAAATATGATCTTACATGGAGTAAGACTAGCTAAAGTGAGTGATTGATGGAACGAAGGTGGCGGAGGCCTGTCACCTGAACACATATCAGCCAATGAAAGACATTGGTGGAGGTAATAAGTGCAATCTATAATTTAAATGCTCAAACAAATATGGCTTTCGCTTGGTCATACATAGGTGATGTAAACTTATGAATTCGAATATGGTAATCGAACAAAGGTGAGACATCAAACTCTAAAACAAATGACAATAAAAAAACATGCATTTATTGCACCTAGCAAAATGGCTGTCTCACAACATGGCAGCCTTCAGTAACATTTATAAACGAATTATGTTCGAAAAAACTAACGTGGCAGTCGAAAAAGGTGAGAGATAGTACCATATAAGAATATTATGTATGAAAAACAAATATGGTGCCATACCATAGTATGAGTATAGATGGGGGGAGTGGGGTTGAGGGAATCAGTTATCTGCTGGGAGTCGAACGAATATGTGTAATTAGTGGTGCTGGGAGGACCTCTGGAAATGGTTTTAAAATAAATTTTTATAAAAGTTTTTATACATTTAGCAGTATTATTTAAGAACTTTTTTTTTAGGGAAAAGGGGAAATGTTTAGAAATAAAAGGAAATTTTAAGGGAAAAAAGGGTCATTTTAAGGTAAAAATGGAAATTGATAAGCAAAATGGCCACCAGGGACTAGAATTTTTTAAATCATTTCTAGTGATGGTTTAAAAACTTTTGAATATTTTATAGTTCATTTTAAATAAATTTCTTAATAATTTTTAATAACAATTTTTTTGGCATTTTTGTATCTTTTGTAAATTTTTTGGAATTTTTTTGGATTTTGGGGTCAAGGTCAAAGGTATTATAGGTCAAAGATGGTGGGCGAGGAACCAGAATGACAGTGTGTGATGTCGTGCAGCTGGTTCCTGACTTTTTTATACATTTTAAAACTATTTTTTTTAATTATCTGCTCGGCCTGCTAGCGATTCAGGTCTGGATGTTGGCCAAGACGTAAAATTAACTTATAGGCCTTCAACCACAAAAAAAAATTGTAAGCAGGAGATCGGCAAATAATTAAGTTAAGAATTTCATAAAACACGTTGCATTTTACCTAGTTAAATTCCAAATGAATATTAACTACACAAGATTTCCAATCGTTATAACAAGACACAAATATCCAGCTTATCATGAATAATGATCCCAATTAACTAAATTCGCCTCAAAGAGAAAAATGGACAAAAAAAATTTTAATCTGGCAAAAAAAAACACCTATACATTGTGCATATTCGCAATCTCTTTATGCGCTAGAAATCAAATTTACATCTAACTTAACCTAACTAAGTCCGAATACATGCAGACACAACTGGAATAAAGGACTACTATTAAAAACTTAAAATAGGAATAAATCCCTATCAGCCTAAACCATGCCTGAAATAAAGACACTATTATTCATACCAAATATTAAAATATGCTATATTTGGCCAAATCTGAAAAATAATGTTCCACGGAATTTTGTAAAATTCTACAATGGCACAGACTCCCTACCTAAAAACGGACGCAAGGTTTTATGTTTTGAAGAATGACAGTAGGAGGAAAGTCATCCAAAACCAAAACGCAACAAAAAACTCAAGACACGAAACAAAATCTCAAAAGGTTACTGTGTAAACGCAACCTGCCTAAAATGATTAGAACGGCATTGCAAAAACTATGACTCAAAACCAGAAAGTGGTTCAGCACAGTATGCAAACAACAATTATAATAAGAATTCCTTGGTCACACCAAAATGTCATATCGCACATAATTAGAAAGAGTAGAAACAGAATGGCGTGATGCTGATAATGATATAGGTGTTTAGCTATGGTGCTGATTTGCAAAAAATGAGCACTGAGTTAACCGGGAATGAAAACTCTGTACAACAACCTGGGGCTACTGCCCAGTCCAGTGGCCCGGAGTTCTGACACCCCTGCCACTGAGTCAATCCAGTACACAAGTCAGATGAATTTCTATGCCTTTATGTGGCCTAGGATTCTTGACTCTGGATTACATAATACTTAAGACTAGCCTTAAAGCAAAACCTTAACCTAAAATTTAAAACCAACACAATACTCTCAAAGAATGTAAAACTAATCACTGCTCAATAAAACAGCCTACACATCAGGCTCCAAAACAACGTTATTGACTGTCCACGGTAAAGTGAGCACTTTTTAAGGACCTTCTAAATTTTTCCTTTCGTCTAATTTCCATTTTCCTGCTCGTTTTATATATATATATAAACATTGCAATGTGACCAATAAAAACAGCGTATACATTCCATCACCCTCAAAATTTAATGCAAGAGGCTGCAATAAGATAGATTTATTAGTGGTTAATGCTAAGTGGGAGGGCCTTAAAAAGTGCTCACTTTACCGTGAACAGCCCATACCAGCACAGAACTGCCGAGTCTAGCTTCCTTGGAGGTAATCAGCCTCCTACTAGAACTCAAGCCAGCTACGGGAGATTTAGCTCCATGCTACTGCAAGAAACCAATCCAAGATGCACCTCAACACTTAAAAAGTTAATAGTGGCATTGAAAATAAGATACTGGAATAAAACCGACAACAATCCCTTTATAGTAATGTTCCCGAAATTTTACTTTCCCAAATAAATTATACTTTAAATGAGTACAGTGATCTTCCATCACTCAGTTTCTTAATGCCTACAATGAAAACGAATCTAATTGTCCCCTGAAAGTCAGAAACGCCAAAAGAATAATCTTATGCAAAAACAAAGTTAATCGTTGCAAGGAATTACACATATTT